>JAHREE010000339.1:9114232-9207253 GCA_033628505.1 Tringa tobata | reverse complement strand
CCTTAATATCAGCCCTCTCACAGAACAGTCCCGGGAGCCCTGCTGGGCGAGATTTAAGGGTAAATTGAGAAAAGTCAGTGCAGAAGCATCATGGCTCTGCCCTCCCTAAGCATTAGGCGAAGACCTGCAAAAGGGTCTCAGTATGTGCGGTTAATATCGCGTATATTTCTGATGGCGAATGCTATTCAATAGTTAGTGGGCTAAACAGCTAAATAGTTTCTGACTTTTGAACCATCAGAAAAAAAAAATCAGAGGTTAATCCTGGTGATACTGGGGTTTGCAAGGTTCTGCAGGCTCGGCGTATCTCAAGACTTTGCCATAGATCCAAAATAAACTCACTGCTAATAAAATCCCTGGGTGTGCTAAATGGTAACCTGGTAAACTACTGTGAGAGCAACTGCAATGTCATCTGGACTGCTTAGTAAAGTTAACACTTTCAAACAGGCCTTTTCAGCTAAACGTGTATCTATTTTCCAAGCATCCAAGCCATGCCTCCGGAACAAGAGCTTGTGCCTTAGAAAAAGTGTATCTAAAACCAGTTTCAAGCAAACTCTTAACAGATGAGGTCCCAGTGCAATGTGACCACTGTGACTGTTGGATGTGCTAACAGGATTAGCGTACAGGAAATCAATTACTGTGTCTATTAATGAGACCGGTACTAGGACAAGGTGTGTAGCTCCGACATTAAAGATCAGGTGGTACAGAAAAGACCTGCCAAAATATTACAGGACTGGAGGGAATCCCTTGCAACTATACTTTAAAAAAGTTAGATCAATTTAATTTGTCAAAAAGATCTGCAAGAGTTGGCTTTGCTGCAGTGTTCGAACACCTTCACAAGGAAAATATACTGCATGCTAAAGCTTTTTAAAAGGGTAGGAAAAAAAAACATATAAGAAGAATCAGTGGTCGGGAGCTGAGATAACCTACTGCAAATGTAACACTTTTAATCATAAACAAGCTCCTTGGTTCAGTTTGAGACTAGTGATAAGACTTACTGGCCCATTGTCAGAGTGCACGATCCAGTGATCCCTTTTAACCTTAAACTTTCAAAAGTCTTTTAGCCGATTTCCAAATTATTTGGCAGCCCTCTCCTTTGCTCCCTCTCCAGTGACTTCAAGCCAGTGATTAGCTCAGCCATACAGGGCTTCTTTCAATAACAAATGGCAGATTTCTTGAAGAATGAAGCAGAGACTCCCTCTGACAGGGCCCACACACCATGTGGCTGGGGAGAGGTTGGTTGCAGCTCCCTGCAGGGATCTGCCTGCCAGGTAGAAGATGTCCTGTCAGATCAGGGGGCAGGAGGTGGTGGCCACTGGCTACCCAGCACGCAGCACATTGGAAGGCTCCAGCACATGCACCCGTTCCCTGTCTGGTGGGTGCAGGACACAAGATGCGGTGAGACTCTTGCAACAGGTTCAGCCATGAGATGCAAGCAGGCTTCTCTAGGTCTCTAGTGGTGTTTTATTACTTTTCTAAAGGACAAGGACAAGAGGAAATGGGCACAACTTGAGTATAAGAAGTTCCACCTAAACATGAGGAGGAACTTCTTTACTGTGAGAGTGGTAGAGCACTGGAACACACTGCCCAGAGAGGTGGTGGTGTCTCTTTCTCTGGAGACATTCAAAACCCGCCTGGACAAGTTCTTGTGCAACGCGCTCTAGGTAGACCTGCTCTGGCGGGGGTGTTGGACTAGGTGATCTCCAGAGGTCCCTTCCAACCCCATATGATTCTATGATTCTAAAGCCAGCTTCCAAAAATGAACTAATAATATTATTAATCACAGTAGAGGTTTTGGTATTTGTAGCAACTTCCACAGCTGTAAAGTCTAGTGGAGTAGTAGGACATCTGTCTGTTCCTTTAGCATTTAAACCTTCGCTATTAGAGCACCTGTTCTGTGTTACTGAGTCCACAAGCTGATATTCTAACTTTTTATTACTGCTTTCATTGTTTTAATCTATTATTTTCTAATTACCAAATCTGTACCACCTGAGAGAGTTTCCAGGAGACTTTGTAATTTTGTAGAACTCATTTGTCGGGTAGGAATAGTGTTCCATGAGCTGTAATTTGATAGCCATCTTCTGGGTAATTTTAGAGTCTGTATGAACATACATGAACTATCAGGAGATTAACAGGTGCTTCCCTGGATTTTGATTCTCATTTCTTTTCTTTAAAATTATGCTGTGATCAGTATAACTTAAGACAAGTAAGTTAAAATGTCTAGCCTAGCTTTCTTAAATTTGCAGGAATGTGTTTCCCCAGCTCTGTAGTCCCTTTAATCTGGAATTGTAAAAAAAAGTTGATCTAAGCCCTGCTTCCTGTGAAAGAACATTCACCTGGTGAAGGAGCTGAGCATGAGTCCTGGAACAGGGGTAATCCCGTGGCAGGGCTTGAATGGGAAGGGCAGGCTGGGAGTCTGCAGGCAGACCCGTTTGGTGCGTGATAAACAGGGGGGTCAAGGGACAAGCCCACACGGCAGGACAGAATAAGCCATGCTTATACAACGCTACTCCTTTTGGTGCAGTCAACTGGAAAGTTTATTTGGATCCTTTCAAAGACACATGATGAGACTTGCTCCTGGAATGTTATTATACGACCCTGAGAAGATGGGGGTAAGACTCTGAAAGTGTGCATAAAAAAGGGCAGTATTTTATACTTATAATGTATACCATAATATAATTATTTAAAAACAAGTGTCATTTTTATTTTTGTGAATTAATTTGGAGATTAAATAAAGTACAACTGTAGTATTGGGGTTTAATTTTTACTTTTTTGTGCAAATCACAAAAGAGGCATAACTATGAAGTTGCTGTCAAGGCTGGCATATGTTACATAGCTCATCTAATAAGGACTTAGAAGAACATAAGAAGAGGTGACAAATTTATTGCAGGATTTATGGAATCTACCTTGCTTCACAAGAGGAGAAAATGTGTAATACATTATGTTGGATGTAAGTGTATTATGATACAATTGGAAAAGGAAATGTTGAAGCTGACTATCATGAGAATAAATTGCAGTAAGCTCTCAAATAATCTCCTCAGGGAAACTGTGGAACCTGAAACTATTAAAATGAGACTGCACAAACATATAAGTGCCATTCTACCCCGGTGTGCGAAAGCTATAATTGGTTCTATCTGTCATTCATTTGTATGATTTATAAGGAGTTGTGCAAAGAAGAGGACTCATGTATAAAAAGCATACAAATATTAATTATGAAATATGCTTCTGAGAGCCTTGAAGTAGGAAAAGGAGTATGCAATATTTAACAGCTAAACTGAAGTGGTTTTCTCTAAAATAAATCAAATAAATGTTCATAAAAAGCAAGTATGTTGACCACAGCGCTGAACTTTCTTTGAAAAAAAAAAAATATTTTCTTGCCTAGGAAAAGTCCTAGCTTTGATTTTTATGATGGTCCTTGACCTTGGTGGCCATTTGATAGAATCAGCTGATACCTGTTCAAGCACAATTGAGGTAAACCTCCACCCTTAAAACAACTTTTCTACAGTTCATTTCACATGTTCCATAGAGGAGGGCTTTCTGGGTTTGTTTTTTTTCCCTTTCTTATTTTTTCCCTCATGACTCCCATTGAAAATCTATTCAGTGTTTAAACCAGGAAAGGTTTTAAAAACATTTGAATAAAAATGTATTCTGTCAAGAGAAAAATTAACTAAGTTCATGTTGAATTACTAGCAGTAGCACAGATTTTGCAATGAAAATGTGCTCACATTTTTCTTCTGATTTGTGAGGAAATGTGGAATCCATCTGATTTTCTTGAGTCGGGAAAGGAATGATTGGAGTTGGTGGCATGTCTGTGGGAAGAACAGCGGTTTGTTATTTTGACAGCGCTATATTATTTTGGATGTGTCAGTCTGAAGAAATTAAAAAAAAAAAAAAAAAGAATGAGACCTTTCTAATTCAGGAATTATTAGGAAACATAATTCAGAGTTTTCAAGAAATAATTGTTCATTTAATACGTACTTTTCACCTCAGGATTCCCAGTGTTATAATTCACACACGACCTTGGCGTCAGCAATTGTGAGCAAACTCATCAGCTCCCATCTGATGATGGTCTCTCAGTACTGGAGTAGGTGAAGGCACACGTGTGAGATGCCACAGAGTCTTTGCCAGGGGCTGAACAGTCCACACTCATTGCAGAAACCCTGCCCCTGCACACCACTGGAAAAGCTCAGCATTATGAGGGTGAGTGAACTTCAGGAGCAGTGCGTGCCGATTCCATCCTTCCCCAGTTGATAAAAAGAAAATTTGGACAGCTGAAGCCTTGCTCAAGTCTTTCAAAGGCTGATCCAAAACTGTGAAACAAATTACTCTGGGATCTGAGGTCTGCCTCATATTTGATCAAGTGTCCCAATTCATCTTGCATATTTTATTTCTCCCTTACTGAAACTGAAACCCAGAAGAAAGAGGCCATAGTGGTAATATCTCACTGACCTTTAAAAGTATTGGTTCTTAGAGATGGTTCAGATCTAGACTAAACTTCTTCCAGTTCTTACTTGAAAAACCACATCCTTGTAAGTGGCCACACACACAAGGTGTATGAAGATGAAAACAGACCACAGAAAAAAAAGGCTAGGTACAAATTAAAGTAGCAGCTGTTTTCATTGCTTTACTATGCTTGTAGCCCTCTATATCTGGGTTCATTTCTTTCTCCTCTGCATACACCTTCTTCCTCTTCTGTCTCTGAACATCTTAGCTAAAAACATTTTATGTTTCTAGTCCCAACAGGAAAGAGCAATCCTAAGGAAATGACTCTCCCTGTTGGGAGAGCAGGGAAGAATCTTGGAAGGCAGAGAATGAAATCTTTAAATTGTTTTGTATGACTTTTCAGGTACATCTGTGGTTTGCAAGTAGAATATGCACTTCCATCAAATTCTACAGATGTACTTAGGCTCAAAAGAAGCATTTTTTCTCTGTCCATATTTAAAGCCCATGCCCAGTAATACAGCAGCTAAAGCTCCATATGACTGTCATGGTAATTTCTGAAAGTTGGAATGCCAACTATTGTGTTGACTTCTTCCATCTTCCAGATCACATTATATAAAGTGATAAGAATATCTTAAGCTTTCTGCAGACTTCACACTTGTATCTTTGTGCAAATATTGCAATATCTTATGAAAATACTTGTTGAATTCCAATGCATTTGAACTTTCAGTTTGCACATGTTTGCTTCCGCCCACTTCCTATGATTTCTAAGTTACTGCACATATTTACAGAGGTTTTGTATTAGGCAACATTTATTTAAAGAGCACTAAGTTAACATTATTCAGAAGATGAGTAAAGCAGTATCCAAAAGATTTATTTTGGGAAGCTTTGTTCATTATTCATATAACAAAATGATCATGGAGATTCCTGATAAGGTGGATCAAATTCATATAAATGAGTTCACCAGAAGCAGCCTTCATGAAATTAATACCATGACCCCATCACATCTGATACCACTTTCCAATCACATGAAGTGCTTCATTTAATTTTTCTAAAGTAGTAAAGTCTACTATTTAATATGTTTTAAATATTTATTTACTATAATCTAGGAACACTGGTTAAATATGCAAAACATAACATACAAACATTTTATGCTTTTGGAAGTGCAAATAGGATGAGCTGCCAAAAGATCCCTGGGCAAGAATGTCCAGATTCAATCTGTTGCCTTGGGAGGCAGATTACAGTGAGGCAAAATCACAGCCTGTAGTGAAAAAGAGACCATATGGGAGTCACAGCGGTGCCAGTGGCTTTATGCCCAGCTCATCCCCAAGCCCATGCCAGCTCCCTGGCAGCTGCAGCCCTCAAATGGGACAGGGCAAGGCAGAAACAGGCAGCCATATCTTTCATACCTGTATATCCCTTCCCACTCTGCTGGGGGAAGAGAGAGATAAAGTAAGAGAGAGTATGCATGTGGGTTGGTGAGGGGAGCAGGGGCACATCGACTGCTCTCCAAATACAGATGGATGCACAGGTCTTCCCTGGGGTCAGTAAAATCCAGGGTTTGTGTGAAAATACAAAATATGGCTGTGCAACCGTAAGTGGTTTATTCTCATGGCATTTGGCTTCCACAAATAAGGACCCCAAAGGGCTGCACCTGTATATCTGCCAGTCAGGATAACCCAGAGGCAGGAGGGGACCCAGGGAGAGCAGACAGCATAGCCAGTAGAACAGAGTAAGACGATAAAGAACTTCCAAATACAGATACATTGCTTCAGGATGCGTCATCGACTGCGTCATCCAGTAGAATAACCCATCTAAATCTAAGCATATTAAGTTCTCCAGTGAGTTTATTAATGTGGGCTAACACCATCTGTTTGTGGACGCAGGGCATTTCATCTCTCATTAATATGATACAGCAGTTAAATTTAGATAGGGTCTTGTATGAGCTGAGTATCACTTAGCTGTTCTTCATGCTATATATGATTTCTAGGCGCTGTGGAGTGGAGTCGTTAGTTAATATGATTGATTGTAACCAAATTTTCTACAGATTTTCTAAAATTCAAGATCAACTTGCCAATAAAAAGACAGTTCTTTGAATACAACATTTTTTATTTGTAGCATTTCAATGGAAATATTTTACAATAGTCAGCCATGATGACAAACAATAAGGATGGTGAAACTGAATGCATTAATTTAATGTGAAAGTTTAAAACCCTGTTAAGTAGTAATAATCACTTGAAATGATTAAGTTTTAAACTGCATAGCCCTGTTCTATACTAATATTGTACTCAAATTTTAACACTTTCACATTGGCTCTTGCCAAAAGGTAGTTTTTTTATGTCACTTGTGTAAGGTGTAAAAAGATGATACTGGGTATCTAATTATTAGTTCACAGGATCTCGCTGCTAGTGACTCTTGCTTGGTTTATAGTGTGCTACTGCTGGCTGGATCAGATTGTTTTCCCAAAGCTTTGACAAGGATGGATAGATCTTAGAAAACCTATTCGGTAGCAGAGGAGAATAGTCATACTGATGGTCCACTGAACAGCCCCTGTTAAACAAAATGTCTTACATGAGGTTTAAGCTTATCTGCGTGACTTCACACAACTCCACCCACAACCACCAGTAATCACAGGTCAGCTGGCAGAGGATTTGCTAAGGGAGCCGGGGGGATTATTGCCCCTGCGTGTGGCTAGTGATACAGAGCTGCTCACACTCTGTAGCCAGGAAGCAGCGGTCATTGCATTTCTGCATGGTGCTTGTAGCTCCTGAGTGGAGCAGCTCTATCCTATAATTCATGTGCTCTAGTTGTCTGGCTCACACCACACTGAGCCGGAGAGAAGGGAAATGGCATTCAGAGATGATGAATTTTTTAAGGGGGCAAGGGGGTCATCAACCCAGAATTAGCTGATCCTCCCAACTCAACATTCCGGCTCCCACTCATGTCATAAGTGTGCAATTACATGGCACTCCTGATTGGATTGAGCATGTGTCTGCTCCGTCAGTCCTTTGCTTGCAGCATGAGCAAGATTGCTACCAGAGTATCAAATCCTCCCTTCATAAATGACACTAGCCTTTAAGTGAGGTTTCAGCCAGAACACAAAAGAATATTCCACCATCTGGAAAAAAAAAACCAAAAACAAAGACAAAACAACAAAACAGCTAGTGAGAAATTTGGAGTCTGATGAGCTCTGTAGGATTTGTCATTACATGCACTTAAGGAGATTTCTAGTGGTAGATGACTCTAACCCTGCCTAAAACAATTTCATAGCAAGATTCAATGACTGCAAGTAGAAGCTAAAAGCATCCAGATTCAAATTAAATTGGAGAAGAGGAGATTTGGGGAAAAGCGAGTGAAAAGAAAATAATTAAACATTCAAAGACTTACTTTCAGATGCTTACATCTCTCCCACTGGACGTTTTTAACAAGGATTTGATGGCTTTCTTAATAGAAATAGAAATTAATGCAGAAGTTACTGTCTGGGATTTGGGGCAGAAGTTATAGAGATCAACTTAGGTGGCCATGTGGTGTTCTGCTTGAATGGCCATTATTCCAGAAATGGTGGACTTTACCTCTTTAGCCAGGAAGTTAAACTAATGAACTATGCAGGAGATCTACCAGCAGCCAGGGACTTGGGCAATGGTCGCAGTCAGCATCAGAGAGAAAAAGCAAGGTGTGACAGGTAGCTAAGTTGAGATACATTTCAGGGCTCAACTGCCCTAAAAATCTCAAGTTCCATATCTGCATTGGTGAGGCTGTTGTTGTCACATGAAGTGTTTGTGAAGTCAGGGAATGACAATGACTTAAAAGGAAGTTTCACAGAAGACAGCTTTTTTTTTTTTTTTTTTTCAGATGTACTGCTGCTATGGTGTAAGGCATTTTTTATTCTTTTTTGCTGTTCATTGGGGTTCTCCAGAAAGCATGGGAAAACTTGATACCTGTTACTTTGCCTCTTTTGTGCCATCAACTCGCTGCTTTCCAATATCTGACATGATAAAGAGAATCCTCTATACTACTTTTCCAAAAATGAACCAGAATGCCAGAATCCATGCATACAAGAAACACCTTTTTAGCTTGGCCATATCCCTGGTGATGAATGTCAAATTCCTAGTCATTGCTTATTCTCTGACTTGCAAGAAGTATAGCTTGATAGCCTCTCAGTTCAGCAGAAGCTTTGCAACTGCATCATATTTATAGAAATAAAACAATTTTTATATATTCATGCACACAAATGCATAGACCATACTTTCAGTTCTTAGTCATGTAATTTTTCATATAGGAATTGGCTACATGCAGGTAATTTTTTGCCACAGACCACATATGAAAACTGTAGTTTTATATTCCTCTGCAAAAGATACAGACCAATTAACCCACAATGTCTTGTGTTCTCCTGTGAACATCCCCAAACCTCTGTTACACTGGCATGTTCCTCTTCTTCACTCAGGACTGCCACTTAGTGTTCCTTCCTCATAGAAAAAAACCCAAAGAGGATCAACTTCATTGTATTTTGCAGTAAAGATGCACTGACAAATTGTACAATAGGCATTTGTTTTATTGGTATATTTTTTTCACCAATCTACATTCTGCCACGTTTAATCATAAGTCATGGAGCGTGCAGCTTTTGGTTTCAAGCTTTTGTCTCTAGAGGATGAATTTTTTTCTACACACAACTCTGTTGGTAGGATGGATAGAATTTGACTTTTGTTGCACCAAGTTCGGTAAGTTTTAAAATTCTTAATATTCCTTGTTTTATCACCCTGTTCCTGTGTGATTTCCAGGCAGAGTGCTTACATATAGGTAGCCCAGACTGATGCTAAATCACAGCAGTTTTCACTCACTACCATTTAAGTTGGGGCAGGGTCATTCTGCAGCGATGAATGAAGGAGCTGAGCTCTATATCTGCATGTGGAAACTCCTGAAAGGAGGAGATTCCAGGAAGTGTAGCTGCAGTGCATATCTGTCTCTCTTTGATGGATTTCAAGTAACTAGCAATTCCAGTTAGCTGGCAGCAGTCACTGAAGAGGCTGCAAACCTATTTACATTGCCTAGTAGTTATGGGGGAGGCTGCCTGGCCCTTGATAGGGCCTT
Source organism: Tringa tobata (assembly GCA_033628505.1). NCBI lineage: Eukaryota > Metazoa > Chordata > Aves > Charadriiformes > Scolopacidae > Tringa > Tringa tobata. Next base: position 9,197,728 of record JAHREE010000339.1, on the reverse strand, counting down.
CAAGTTCAGGAAAATACAATAAATTTGTGCTGTGTTTTCATCACAGGCTTCTCAGACCAGGATAAGTCAATCCACCAGGGACCTGTCTGGTGGAAAAGGGTATGTCAGAGTCCCTGATGGCCTCTGGTAATGGTAATGAAGCAAGCCCAAAGGCTTCTGCTGTGGAACTGAGAGCAATGCCATCTCAAATCTCTGGTGAAAAGAGGGTGAGCGTGACCCCCCACTGTTTGCTGCAGTGAAAGGAGCTTGGCTGCCATCTCTGCAACCACACACACTCTGTGGCAACAGTGGCTTCAACACCTCTTCTGTTCTGTGGAACAGGAGAATGCAGCTTGACTGCTGCTGTGAGGGGCAGGGGCTTGAGAGGACACCAGGACCACTCTGACCACTGCTACCATCTGTCGCTTCCTCTACTAGGTGCTCTATGAGGTAGCAATGGGGAAGGGGATAAGACAGGCACAGGAGGAGATACTCAGTATTGAGGGCCATAAATCTAGGAGAGGCAGGGTAGCCGTTTTTATTTTGGGCAATATTCTGAGCACTCAGCGTCCAAGATGCTTCCTTTTTTACTGATTTACTAGATGCACGGGCATGCAATGTGTAGCACGGAGTGAAGGCTCGGTAGGGCAAAGTGGGCTACCCCCATCAGTGGCAGAGTTTCGTAGAAGGGACATCTGCAGTTCAGACTTCCGGCAGCTCTGCCTGTCCCTTTCTTCTATACATCTTGCTCACCCAGAATAGGCTAAACGGATCTGTCAGCCTCAACCTCATATTTCTTCATTCGTCTGTCAGTGCAAATTTCACTGCCAGTCAGCCTAGGGCCAAGTTCAGCCATTCTTCTTTTCTAGCAAAGTAATTATTAAAGAGATTTGAAGCCTAGAGAAGAAAACAAGCTGCCTTTCCCTATTAAGAGTGATAAACCAGTGTTACTGTAACTACAGACTGCTCTGTAACCCTGAAAAACAAGAGAAATATTCTTCCTGTGAATAAACCCTGTGTATTGGGTACATGAATCTCACCAGCAGCCCACATGAATATGTGGTATTTCCAGATGCATTGCAACGCTGGGTGCTGTTCCTTCATGATGGCCGTGTGTACTACTGCCACGTTTGATTTATCAACAGTGCTCCAGTTACAGCAATTGTAAATGCTGATCTTCCAGATGTGAGAGGAAAATCATACATCCCAAAGAGAAATCTCACTTGGTAAACTGTAGCTGCACATTTTTAAGACAGAAATTTTGCTGGTCCTGACAGCTATTGGTCTGCTCCACCAACCAGTGGTAGCTGCTTTGAGCCAAAGACAGACAGTTCTTGCAAAAAAAAAAAAAAAAGGCTTCACATAGATCCGTCTGCTCGGTTTTAGCTTCTTCCACTTCACAAATCTATGCCATCAGCCCTGCAGATAACTGCACAACCTGAGTTGTACAGCAGCTCTCACCAGGCTTGTGCATGTCTGGGAAGCCTCAGTGTGATTGTGGCCCCTGTGCAGGGTGGCTGTGCACAGTAGGCAGTAAGTATACACTTTGTAGGGCCACAAAGATGATCAGAGGGCTGGAGCACCTCAACTATGAAGATAGGCTGAGAGAGTTGGTGTTGTTCAGCCTGGAGAAGACAAGACTCTGGGGAGACCTTACATCAGCCTTCCAGTACTTAAAAAGGGCCTACAGGAGAGATGGGGAGGGACTCTTTATTGGGGAGTGGAGTGATAGGAAGAGGGGTAATGGTTTTAAACTGAAAGAGTGGAGATTAGATAGCAAGAAGAACTTCTTTACTGTGAGGGTGGTGAGGCAGTGGAACAGGTTGCCCAGAGAAGCTGTGGATGCCCCATCCCTGGAAGTGTTCAAGGCCAGGCTGGATGGGGCTTTGAACAACCTGGTCTAGTGGGAGGTGTCCCTGCCCATGGCAGGGGCATTGGAATAAGATGATCTTTAAGGTCCCTTCCAATTCTATGATTCTGTAAGTCTGGTGCTTTCAGCAACCTCCTAGTTTGTCTGCAATACCAGCTTGCTCTGCGTTGGCCCAGCCCAGGCATGGGCTGCAGTTGTTCTTCATGCACCCAGTGGACATGAGGTATCTCCAAATGCACATGGACCCAGGTCTGCTGCACACAGATAATGTCTATCACTATGTCTATCACTTTTTGTTCTGTACTGATTCTTTGCTTTCTTTTCCAGTCTTGGGACTTGATGATGCTTAAGCACTTTTAAAGTGGATTGGTTTGAACCCTTTGAATCTCTCACTGGGAGATGCTTTTTCCTATCTCCAATAATTTTTGCAGCTCATCTCTGAAATGTCTCCAGTATTTCAAAATCCTTCTTACATATATTGCCGGTACCAGCTGGATTGATGGAAAAGCTACTTTGGTACTCAGATGGAAGAGAGTACAGGGGAAGTTATCAGTGTGTGTGTTATCCAAGAGTCAGAGAAATTAATGCCTTTTTGAGGGTTCAATCTACACTACAATGTGTACCAATGAGATAGCAGGAGTGTCTGTGTGGAGGATTATTTAGGGACAATGTTTCTTTTTGTATTTACCTGTCAAACATGAAGAAGATGGTAACCCTTGTAGCAATAGTGGAGGAGGTAAAAAGAATAGCAGCAAGAATAAAGAGGACCAGATAAAGAAGCTGCATAGTGCATGCATCTATGTATTCTTCCATAAAGTGGCTTTCTGAGAGACAGTGTTTCTGCATGAGCCTGCTTTGCGAAAGGCATTTTAGAAGCATCCTACAGGCTTTGTGAAGTTCTGCAGCTGAAGAAAAGCATGAGGCAGGAAGGCCAGTCTCTGCTTGTGCCTGTGGGCCGAGGGCAATGGGCACTCACGCAGATTGGCCAAGGCACGCTGCCAGCTCGTAGCCAGGGGCACGGCTAGGATCTGAGGGTTAGCAGGAGGAGAAGTTGTAGGAAAAGGAGAACGAAATTGAAAATGTCATGCTTGTGAGTTCGTAGGAGATGTGAGGAAAGAGCAAAATTACTGCAGCCTGGGGGTCTAGGAAGGTGGACTGCGATCTGCAAGAAGCCACTTTATGTTTGTTCGTTCACCAGCCCATGAAACAACTTGTTTCTCCTCTTGCATTGCTGAAGGTTAATCCATTTATGGCTTTTCTAAAGCTAGGAGCACCATCTAGTGGAAAACTGTACTGAACAAGCAAATAATTCAAACTCAACACATTTCAATTCAAACTCAACACAATTCAACTCAACACATTTTGTCGTTACACTGGAAGGGTATACATTTGCTTTTATCTCAATTTACAAACACAGGAGAATAGTTAAAGTCTACCGTCACAAATCAAATTAATTAAAAAGTGGTTTTATTCTATCCTCATTCCTATCTAGCCATCGTTACTATCAATTTTCATGGCCATCATAAAAGTACAGCATATCCTTTTACACAGTCCTGTCTTTTTAAGTGCTGTGGGTTCCCCACTGCTATACTTAACATTTGGTGTTTTCACATTCATATTACAGTAGTCAGTGTCCTTAACAACTCCCTTAGACTCAATTTATATGCCTGTAAATGTCTGAAGTAGAACAGAGGGGCACAGAAGAGTCCGGCACAAATGTAGAGCCTGTATTCAATGAAAAATCAGCACAACAGAAGACCATAATAGGAATTGCAAATAACCTATAGAAAGAGATGTTTATCCTTTAAATTCCTACGCTTTATCTGTAGTAGATTGTGACATTAAACTCTCAAAACTACCTCCTAAGTTATATATTTTCTGACATATTAGGAGAATAATTTTGCGCTGAGTTATAAATAAATTTAAATAAGTAAATGAACTGCTTCAGGCTTGAAAAGAGCTGTATGAGTGTATGAGAAAGAATATGATAAAGATCCCTTACTTTTTTCACTATTTTCTCATAATGTGGCAAGCAGAGCTGTTTCAATGAAGGTGCCAAGTAGCTTATTTAAAATAACAAAGATGAAGTGCTTTTATACACAGTTTATAAGCAAAGTTTAGAATTCATTATTGCAAGATGTTGTGGAGACTAGAAACAGGTTAAAAAAGGGTTTGGATGTATTTTTGGAGGATAAGCCTAATGTGGTTGTTGAACACAGCAGTTTAGCTGCAGCCTTGGAAATCTCCCAGCTGCTGCTCACTGGAAGCTGGTAGGATTTATCAGTCTTAAGAGGAGAGGAGTGGCCAGACTGGTACAGATCGTGGGCCAACTAGTCCATTATCCTGTCTCCAGTGCTGTCCAAAAGCAGATGGCTTTGGAACAATAAAAGCAAATCTATAAAATACTTCCCTTTTAAAACTTCCTTGGCTGAGGCTATTTCTTGAGTCTGCTGTGGTCTCTTTTACAACACTCAGAATCTTTTAAGTGCTCCTGCAGCCTCCCTTTGAGCCCCACCAGACTTCTTACAGCCACAGCCTCTTGGGCAAGGAGTTTCTCAGCTCCGCTGTCTGCTGTGTGGTGAGCCACTTCCTTTGCTTTGTTTTGAACGTGGCTGCTACTAAATTAATTTGATGGCTTTTGCTGCTTGTACTGGACAAGACAGGGAACAGTCAGTTCTGTCTCCATTCAGGATATTGCAAAATTGCTCACTGCGAGCCCGTGCTGTCCCCATATGTTACTGGAGCACTGCTCCCAAGCTCTAACTCTCCCTGGTGCACTGGGGCATGATGAAGTTTCAGCTGATTCAGGGGATGTTTTCACTGTGACATAAGGCAGACTGCTCAGGGCCACTGTGGTCCTTTCCTCTCCCCCACCTCTTCCATGACCCTGCTCCTGGCTGCAGGCTCCTGCCTCCTTGTATCCTTGTACCAGCATCCATCCAATTCAAGAGCTGTGCCTGTACTGGCATCAGGCTCCTTTGAGCTGCACTACCTGCACTTCCAGTTCCGGAAATATGGTACAGAGATCCCTGGGCTAGATTTTCCTAGAATGGGCTGAGATAAAACTAAGTGGGCTTGAAAAAGAAAAAAAAAAAAAAAGGTTGCCCAGGTTGCACAGGTTGCCCAGCACCATGGCTCAGCTCATAAACTCAAACTGTTGAAGAACTGAGGTGGCTCTGTAGGTGCTTCAGCTTCCTACCGGAGAGCCCTCTGAGTGAGGGGTGCTGGGGGGAGGGCGGGGGGTGCACAGGCAGCCAGAAGGGAAGTGTATCCAATGGTGCTGGGTGCCTTCCTGGAACCAAATAAAATAAATCTGCCTTTGGAGCTGGACTCCACCATCCCAGACTTCAACAAACGTGATGGTACTATATGTCTCTATTTTGCCATCTCTTTATCAATTTGGTAACTATACTAGTTATAAAATTAAATTACATTTGGTAATTATGAACTTAAACTAAGTTACCTAAGTTAAATTTGATAACTTTAACTTAAGTTAGGATTTTACGAACACAGAAAAGCTTCTAGACCAAGCAGTTTGCTTGAGACAGATTGGCAATGTCAGCACTAATATTTATATAATCCCTTTTTTCCTTTTATTTTTTTTTTCTCCTTTGCTTCTCTTTGTTGCTCCTCCAGACTCTTTCTTTCCGTAACTTTGTCATACTTGCAATTTGTTTCTTTCCTGCCTGATGGATTTGCCTTGCTGTTAATGTACTCAGCAGAAAATAGTATGTTAAGGATGGGAAAGTCTATCTTTTGGTGAATTTGGTGTATCCAGGTCACTGATACTGTTGCAGCTGAGTTGGCTGTCTTGGGAATGGAGTAGTGCCATTTGAAACAGCAGCTGCTCCTGTCGGAGCCTCGAACCTTGTAAGTATGAATCGTGCCTGTGGCAGCAAAATTAATGGCTAACATAAAAGGAGAAATAGAAAGCAGGTGGCCTCTTGAAAAAGCAGCCAGAGCTCCAGGACCACATTTGTACTACAGAGCACATCATCAGCCATGATTTTTCTTTACCCAAAGTATTTTCTGTAACCCTTTTCTGTAACCTTACTCCTTATTTGACCCACAGTCCTCCCAGAGGCCCATCCGTCAGCCTGGGAAACTTGATATTAAAGTATAAGTAAAATGAATGTATTCAGACCTCAGTAAAAGGACTGCAAAGCCCTGCAGTGTTGCACATGTCTATTCTTTTCTATTTACTGTTCAGATGCTTTCATTTGTAAAAGAAATTGAGTCATGAACACCCCTGTCCTCAGAAGAGCGTAATGCCATCATGCAAGGCAGCATATAGCCGAAGTCTGCATCTTCCTTTCTAATTACAGTGAGTGATGTCTCTTTGTTGATTCAACTCTATGTTTCCTGAACTTGATCAAATACATTTAAAATTCCTTTTTCAGAGATGAGTTTGAGGCACAGAGATCAGGCAGGGCTGTGGATCTGGCTGTGTAACCTCTCCGTTTTTTTTCCAGATCTGCAGTCTGATCCGCTATACTGGAGGATCGTTACCTACTGGTGGCACAAAATGTGGACCTTACATTTTTAAAGATGTATATAAAAAGGCTGACTTTTAAGGTAGGCGAGGTGAGCTACCTAGGCCTTCTTATGTGTGTAAAAGCTGGCAGATTAGGCAATCTGTCTGAATAGGTAATTAATTCACATAAGTCTACATTATGAGATACACACCGATACTACAGAACAAATTATTTGTAGCATTTTGTAAGTACTAAAATTAATGTTGTATGAATTTGTCATTTCAACAGAAAAGTTATGGATTGTTTGTATTATAATTTCATCTTGTTAATGTAAAAGTAGGAATTTTGCTTTCCCTGGCCTCTTGGGAAGCAAAAAACCAGTGTATCTAATTATCTGAACACTCAGGAACATAAAAGAATAGCAAGTGGTGAAATTATAAATCTGTTGGAACAACTCCATGTTTTCTGATTAAACTCTATTTCTGGTGGCTCTCAGCAATCATGTTCCTCCTATGTTCATAGTAATTGCATGTGTCAAAGCTGAGGCCTTGTGTAAACTGTACCAAATGAGTTACAATTTTAATTTAGAAGGAGATAACTGTATTTGCCCCTGCAGGCAGATTGCATTGGGTCAGAAGTATAAAAATGAATAAGAAAGAGAGTAGGGAGGAGGCTGGAGGGCCTCCAGGTTAATAATAAGTAGAAAATCTAATAAGGCTTACATTACAACAGTTGAATTTTAGGGGAGGAAGAGAAAAAATGTAATTTGCAAACATGAAGCCAAACTCTGTTACTTGCATCCAATCCATGTGTATGAGTGCTCATTTCTATATGCACATGGGTATGTCTGGCTTTGGTACAGAACTATCTGTGTATTTTATAGTTGAAGACTGCAGTGCACTTTACCCCCAGTACTACACTGATGAAAAAATTTAAAAAAAAAAAGTTTTCCAAAACTTGGAAGCTCTCAAAACCTGATGTATTTTCACTATTTAAAAATACCCACTCAATCCCTATAATCACATTATATTTCAGAATGTTTCTGGTTTAAGCAATACACTAGGTAATTGTCTTAATGCTACATTGCATTTTGAAAAGGTTAGTGTCTCCATGAAGAATGAATTATTTTTTTATGACCTTAAATATTTTTTAATTTGAAATTGTAATCAAGACTATTAGAAATATGCATGAATATGGCTAGGAAGCTACAGTAATTTTTGTATATTTGAGAGCAATCACTTTAGCAATGATGCCAATAGATGCTATCAGTAATTTTTCTTATTACTCTGGGTTGCGGAAATAGTTTCTGCCTGACCTTCTGTACGGGAGACCAGAAAAACCCAAGTGTTGTTTGAAAAGAATGAGATGGTACTACTGCTTATAGTTAAGACTTAATTTAATTTGTCTATAGCCTAGCAAAATTTCCTCTTTAAGGAGCTTGCTTCAAGCTGATTCTGTGTTTGTGCGTGTTTGATTTTCACCTGAAACAGTCTGGTCATTTCACAGAGTGAGATTACAAGACGAAGCCTGTTTTGTACCTGTTAACATTTTCTTTATAATTGCTTCATTAAGAAGCTGTAGTTCCTTTGTGTTTCAGTGCAGGCTGGTTAATTTGAAGACCATGAGAGATGGATAATTTGCTACTTCCTCTATTACTATGTTTCAGGGGTAAACTACCCTACCCATTAAAATATTCTGCCTGTTTAATAATGTGGATATGTCAGGCTTTAGTTTTCAGCCTTTAGTTCTTGTTGCACTTTTCATTGCTGGTTAGAAAAGCTACTTAATACCTGTATTAGTATTTTTCCCTCATGGAGATAATTAAACTGTGTAATCTTTTCTCCTCTCAGTCTTATCTTAGATAGGTTAAGGAGACGGAGGTCTTAATGTCTGTCCCTCACTCTTAGAGGCATTTTTTCCAGTTTTTGAATATTATTTTCAACCTTTGAGGCATCTCCAAATTATGCACTACAAATGGCAGTGCAATGCTTTCACTTTCTTTATGTAAAAGGAAAGGTGGTCCTTGTGATTCTAAAATCCTTGTGAATTTTTACTATCCATTGCATACATTTATTCTGAAATGTTTTCTGCTCTCACTTCGAGATGTCTTCCCCTCAAATAGAAAATAACCCTGGTCTTTGTCTCTTGGTCAGCACCAACACGAACTACTTGCCTTTTCTGTGAGGTCCCCTATTTCCCTGCAGGCTGTAGGTGCAGCTCTCATCTGTGTTGGACCCATTGCTCTCTGACAGTCTTATGCATTCAGAGCTCTGAACTGGGCCATTCAGTCCAGACATCAAAGATTTTATGAAGAACTTCAGGACAGAGCTGATGTGGGGGGGGTTGTTTTTTTGGTGGTTTGGTGTTGTTTTTTTCCTGTTGAATTATATTAATTTTTCATTGTTTTGATAGTGTAACTCAAATCACCTTCTGAACACGTATGAAGACGGTATGTATGAAGCAGAATCCACAAAAGCAGGAAGATGGAATAAGCTTACAGGAAACACAGAAATGTTAGTCTTTCCACAAATGACATTCATGCATCTTCTTTTTCAGGTAGAGTGCAGGCTGGGGACCCAAGGGGAGTACCTAAAATCACTAGGAGATTCCCATTTGTAAAAAAATCAGTTTTGGATTATAGTGAAGTGAAGGCTTTCAAGTGACGAAAGAGAAAATTTAAAAATGTGTCAGCAATCATTCCAACAATGTTGCAACAATTCCAGAAAACCAGTATGTATCATCTATATAGTAGTTGTCTTTAAAGCTTTCTTTGACTTTACATATGCCAGCCACGATTACAGATTTCAAAAAGCCTAATGAAATTTGATAGTCCAGCACATTTTCCACCAGCATATTTGCATAAATGCATCGCAACATATTTACTTATCACGTCTATTTGTTTTTTTGGTTCTGTGTGTCACTTCTGAGCAGGATGACCTAACAATCCATCAAGAATAACAAAGTCTATAACTTAATAGTTAGAAATTGATTGTGCTCCTGATTTAATATTTGAAGAAGGATGAGAAGACAGTAAACAATGTGGGCAGAAATCAGGTCTTTTTCAGAGAGAAGCCTTAATGTGGTTTTGTGCCAAAATGAACCACAGATCTGAATGGGCTCATGCATTTTAGATAAAGGAAAGTATTATTCAAACTAAGGGGAGTAAAATCAATTATAGGTTATATTTTCCTTAGCAAACAGTTCTATCATTTCCGTTTCAATCTCCTATAAAAAAATTTCCTAGAATGATTTCTGAATGTCCAAAGGCAAATGGAAATACTTTAGTCTTTTGGCAAACAAAACTAGTTCACAGTAGAGTCACCTGCTGTGTTTTTTAAACTGGTGTTTTTTTGCAAAGCAGGATTGGTTCCATAGAAAAACTTCCATGCCCCAGTTTCTAGAGAGAAAAGCTTTTTCTGTCGTGTATTACTCAAAAGCAAAAATGCCTTTAACATGAGAGCCATCGTGAGTTTATGTAATCAGACAGTTTCCCGTGAAGTATTCAAAACCAGAATAACATGACAAATTACAGCTTAGCTGATCCTCTTGTAGTTTCAAAATGACATAATTACATGTTTATCCTGTTCCATGTGGTCTGTTAGCAAACATATTTCCGTTGGATATGGACCTTGCATTTTCTCAGAAATAAATAGTTGTCTAGCAATGGGAGACGTTTAATAACAAATGTAAATAAGTGACTAGAAGAAGCCTTCTTTCTCTGGATTGTAGCTTTCATTTATACATTGGAAAAAATGACACAGAATAATCACATGTACAAAAATTTCTTGTGTGCAGGCAATTACTGCTTATTTCCATATTAGTGGTTTTAAAATGAGCATTTATATTAATGTCCATGAGATGTGAATTCTGATAGAAGATAATGGCTTAAATTTTGTTCTCTGCTATTGTCTAACTTGAGTGACTATATTAGAGCAATTGAAGCTACTGCAGATTTATATCGGCATTAAAAGAAAGTGGAATCTTTCTCGAAGTAATGTAATGAGTTCCTTCATCCCCCTTAATCCTGTTTCACTGCAGCAGTGAACTACAGCTCGCATGCTGTTAATTACTGTTAGTGAAACATACTTAACTTCAATTGCTCCTCAGAGCCCCACTCCTTGATTCCAAATGACTTTGTGTGAAGTGGAGATCTTTTCTGATTAACAAAAACAAACAAAAATTATACCGTCTCTACTTTCATTACAGCCTTGACGGTTCATTGTTTCTTTCAAACTTGAACGTCTATTTGTTTACGGGTTCTTTTTTCTGGAAAACTACTATAGGACTTCATTTTTTGCGTGAGTAAAAGTCAACTTAATTTTTTTTTCCAAAATATGATGGGATTCCCTTCACTGATAGGGGAAGACTCAAATATTGCTGAGGATTCATCTGGAGAGGAAATTGACTCTACTTACAGCAACCTTATACAGTTTACAGTCTTTTTTTGGTGTAGTTATTTCTCCCTTCCTGGTGATGTCAGTGTAGAAAGCCCTTGTCCATCCCTTTTGAATGGCTGGGAGTATTGCTCTTATTCCAAAATTAGGCCCAGGGAAGTATGGTCCCATGCCCTACCCAGCTACAACTGCAATTTTCTGATAGCTTTCATTACGTGTTTCATTTTCCCTGGGAAGGTTTTGGCACCCTTCTAGCCTTCTAGAACATATCTGGATTTCTTTTTTGGGCTTATGGTCCCTCAGACTGCTGGAGTAGGTTGACAAAATATTTATTGTGCTCACAGATCAGTCAGCCTGCTCTGTGGCTTCCTTCACTGAGATGTGTTAGACAACTGGTCTGCCAGCTGATATCAAGGGGAGTTTTCCTGAACATCTCTAGACATCCTTTTTTTTTAGTTGATGCCTAGCTCAAGTTTAGTAGTATTTTGTTCTTATCTTAGACATAATGTTGAATGAGCAAAAGCATCCCAAGAAGCTGATTGCAACAGACATAGCAAGAAACTCTTCACCCAGATAGCTAACCACAATAGCACCATGTATTTCCCTCTAGGAACAGGTCTTTTTTACAAAAGGGACATGAAGAGACAGGAACAGTCTGATGTCATATCAATCAAAACTCTAAATTTTGACACAAACCCATCATTTCTAAAACTTGCGCTGGGGTAGAGCGCATGATATATAGTAATGCAGTAGAGATAAATTTAGAAAGTAGACTTTTTTAGAAAGGTTTGATATTTATGAATTCCTGATTGGAATTGTTAATTTGAATGTTTGAGTAGAGCAGGATAATTAAGATGTATGGCAGTAGCTGAGCACTGATGTTTCAATATAAGATCATCAAGGATTATGTTTAGTTACGTATCTCTGCTTCTATTGCCCTTGGTTTGCCTCAGGAAATGGAACCTTATGAACAATTTTAATGAGCAAGCAAACAAAAAAATCCAATCTATGTCAAATGACATTTGTTTTGGGCTCGGTATTTCTCAGGTTAAGTCCTTTAGTCGGGCAGTAGTGTTTATTGCAACAGAGAATTGATTGGGTCATGTAGGGCACAGAGTACAAATAGCAGTGTCATTCACCAATAGGTACCACAATTTCCTCCAACATGTACTGAAATCCTACCAGTCCTTCCAGCACCAGTGGAAGAGAAACAGGAGAGAGTATCAGTATAACACACTTCGTTTTCATTTCTATATCTTAAATAAGCCTTGAGGCTAAGGCTCAAATGAGTGACAGCCTGGCTTATGCTGTTTTAGTCTACAAAAGTGTTTTATCAAATCGGTAGTGCTGTGTGTCAGTCATATGTGACCTCTGTATGGGAAATGTTTACACGATATTATTAACAATTTTGCTCCAGGGTTTCCTTATGAATCTGCGATATTCTCTGCATTAACAACATGAATAGCTGTTATACGTCTGTAACCAAGCTTCCCAGAACTCCAACTAACTTTCCAGAAACAATTATTTGAAAACACACTTCCACACACACCCAAAGTCTTATCAAGCACCTTTATTCAGACGGTTTTGGAAAAAAAGTTATTATAAAATTTCAACTTGGGATTTCTATGTTGCTTGATGGACTTTCAACCACTGTATAAATCATCGGTTCCCAGTTCAGTCTCCTCTACTTTAGAATATATAAAATAAAAAGCAATGACAGATGTCTATCCAACACAGTTATATAAATATGATATTTATATATATCACATTTAGAGTATTATTGTTAAAGATATTGCTTTTTCACAGAAGAATATCATTTCCCCAAATAAATTCCCTATGGTGTCCTCTTTTTCTAAGAAAATTATTTTTCTATCAAGTCACTTTCCAAGTCCATTTCAGGCACGTACATTCCCCCTTTCCTTTTGAAACACCACATACACCACCTCTTTGCTCTAAGTTATGTTTTTCTCTCTTTTATTCCTTTCTGTCTTATGAGACCTGTTTTATTTTGGCAAGGTTATTCCTCCAGATCCAGAAATAACAGTTTTGTGAGTGACCTGTGAGTTACTCTTCCCCACCCCAGGAGGGACTTGTATTTGAAAGCTATACCTAATGCTTCATAGCGTTAAAGAGAAAACAAGGTGTTTCAGGCTGAGTCTTACTCTTCAGCTGCCTTAGTAAGTAAAACAGTCTCTGCAGCCTTGCGGCTGAGTAATGGAGCCAAATCTGGGGTGGTTTTCCCACTATCACCTGTTTTACTCATTATCTTTTATGATTCTGACCCACAACTCAGTTATACCAGTGAATCTGCATTCCCACTAATTGTGCTTTGTGGGAGGCAACATACTGTTGTTCCCCAAACAGCAAACTGAACCTTATATTTGCATGCTTTGCCCCTTGGTTTGCTCCAAGGCTCTGGTTCCTCCATGGCTCATGCCTCATACATGCTAGAATAGTTGCATCCCCATCTGTATCACCATGTAGGTCCCTCTGATGGGAAATTCAGAGGACCTTGCAATAATAGGTCACGGAACTATTTCTGCACCCTACAGAAAACAGAGACACAGATAGAGAAAATTTTTAAGAATGCTCCTCCAGCACCATCTCACTTAGTCACTTGCATCTCACTTTGACAAACTCCCATACAACCTCACAAACATGCCCCAATGTATTTCTGACATACTTTCCACCATCTGGTATAAGGATGCAACCATGGTAGCATGTCAGTAACTTTTTGTGATTTTAGGTACCTCTCTAATTTTCAGCTTCTGCCTTTGTGTTAAACCCATGAAATATCACCTGAGATTATAGGGTCATCTAAAGAAATCAGGACTATCACTGTCATGTGGTTAGGTGGCCAGGTCAAGTAGAGGAAGCAGTACTTCATGCTTCACAGTCTTACAGGTTTGAGGGCAGTGCTCTGTACTAAGCTTTGGAGGAGCCTGACCTATGTTTTGATCTTCTTGGCCCCTGAAGGAGGAAACGAGGGTGGATAGGAAAAGCTGTCTTCTGGGGATGCCATATCAATCTGCCTTTCCTGCTATCATGCTTGGAGGGGTTAGAGGGACTTGGAGTGAGGCTATGCCTTTGGCGCATGTTCTCCTTTGTCAACACTTCATTCATACTTATGGAAGACCCTCTCTCCCCATTCATCTCCAACCTTTGATGTAGCCTTCTGCTTCCTGACAGCCCTGAATCATTGGAAGGACACTTCCACATAGCAACTAGCAACAGCTCAGGCTTTTGCTATTCAAAAAACTTATTAAAAAGCCACTACCTTCCCAGACAGACCTAGGTGGTCAGCCAGGTGCCACTGCACACAAACGCACGTCTCCTCACTTCAGTCTCCCAACAGAGACCAAATGTTCTTTTGTTCTTGAAGCTGTAAGACTACAAACTCATGCAGACAGAGTAAAAACATATGCTGAAAACTTCTGCACTGCTCAAGTCATGAACTTTGGTGATTTTGATTTCTTTTTGTCGTACCAAAATCCCGCTCAGATTTGGCAGAGATATGAAGTGGTGTAAAAATAATTTTTCTAGCTTGTTTTCCCCAGGGAGATGCAGGATGTCATGCTAAAACAATAAATTCACATGCCAAAATGATTAAAAGAATAGTTCTGGCTCGCTGTGCACAAGTCAGGAAATGCCCAGTTTACAGTTGCTTTTTAGCTTTCATTTCATCTCTCCTGCATCTCTGACCTGTACAGTATATGACATGGAAGTCATTCAGGAGAAGCTGCACATACTCACATATAGTAAATCTGGTTTATTTGTCGCTGGCATAATTCACCACTATTGCTGTATTCTTTGGTACAGAGTCTCTGCCACAAACTTTCTGATCTGTATGTAAGGGACTTTGGATTATTTGTTACTTGTTAAAGCAGAACTCGTCATTACAAATGTGCACACATACTGAATAACAATGGAATTTCCTCCCAATAAATTCTTGGCTGTTAAAAGACCAATATGTCAGATTAAACAGTGAGTTACAGGCTGCAGACACGTTGTAGAGTTAAAGCCCCTATGTCAGTGGCCACATTAAGTCAGATGGCAAGCAGTCAGTGGGGCTGATATGAGCTAAAGACTTCACCTTTTAACAGCAATAAGGATGAGTGGAAAGGTTTATCTACATTCTGCACTGAGCAAGAAATTAGAAGCTGAACATGAGATACCTACAGACAAGCAATCTGATATATGAAAGAATCTACTGTGCTGGACGTGTCCTTTAGTGGTCTGCCGGGAAGGCAGGAAAGCATCCTGATGCCATGCTTAGTGTGAAACCAAGCAATGTTTTGAGCTGATCGCAAAAAGATGCACATGGCACTGAGCAGCCACATGGAGACTTGCTTATTCAGGAGTCTGGCAAAGCCTGTGCAGGCTGGCCAGGTCTGCCAGCAAGGCTCCTTGTCCTTCTCCTGGCACCTTGGACTTTCACTGCGGCAGATGAATCTTTGCTGGAGCAAGACCCTGGTGAGCTCAAAGCTCTGCTGGAGAAGGAGGTTCAAAGTTGGAAATGTTGCTTTCAGTCGCCCATGAATCCGACCTTGGGAACATTTACGGTGCAGGGAAGGAAGACAGGTCTTGTTTATAAAATGCCATCTAATAACAAGCTGTCACTGAGAGATGAAGAACACGTTGCTGCTCATAATGTTTGTTATCTGGCTTGCGTGTTTGCAGTTTGGGTCAGCCTGTGTTTCTTACATATGTTCTGCTAGACAGGGAGGGGAAACTGCTGCTGCTGGTCCAAGGGCAGTGAGCCGGAGTAGGTGGAGAGAGGAGCAGGGTGAGGGAGGCAGCAGCCCTGAGGGAGAGACCTTCCCTACACAGCTTCAGGGAGCAAGAGACCTGTTTAAATACTTGTATCTCAGAATTTACGTCATTCAGTTAGTAAGATTTCTCTATCTGACAGGTTACTTTGCACCAATATCTTATGCTAAGTGACAAAAAATCCTGCTTTAAAAGCTGGAGGCAGGTGGTGTCTTCTGGTTTGCTCACTTCAGAGATACGTGGAGCAGTTCCACCTCAAGGCTCTGGTTGATTTGATCCCACCATCAGTACCGAGCATGGCAAACAACCTCAGACTGCACCAGGTGAAACTGCAAAGCAAGACTGCCCACCTGGGTAGAACTGAGGAATGAAAACAATTCAAGACCTGTGGGGGAAAGGATTTGAACTTGGAAAAAGGAAAAGCTAAGTGTCTGCCCATCTCTTACACTGAAAATAAAGAGACCCAACCTGAAAGCGCTGTCTGCAGGGTGTTTCTCTGATGTTCAGATGCTCTCATGTCTTCTCAGGAAGTAAAGCTGTCACTGGGGTTAAGAATGCCACTTCTATGGCAAATATTAGTGCTTGAATTTGTTTTCTTACCACTTTACAGTGCAGCCAGTAGGCAGGGACAGCTGCTGTTTGCTGGGAAGGAAGAGCTTGTCAGCCAGTGACGATGGTGAGATGTCCCAGCTGTGGCAGGCAAACTAACTCAAACTTGGAGTTTGGTGCAAGCATAACTGCTAACAGTTTGCAGCCTCACCCAAGAGGATGAAATATCACACACAGATTTTATGTGCAGCTTTGAGAATTAGGTATCAATTCTTAAAATAGATTATTATATCAATAAGCATTCTTTTGCTTATTGAAATAGCATTTCTGATGGGAATACATTTACAGCAGTCCAGTAAAACAGAATTATGGCAGTTGTGCCAGCCAAGCAAACTGATGCTTGCAAACACTGGATACTTTTCAGCTTTTCTTGGCCCAGCAAGGCATAGTCAGTCAAATCTTTCATTTTTTGCTATTATCTTACATTTTGGAGATGAGCGTGTGCAAGAATGCAGATTTTTTTGTTATAATATATTGTGCATTAAGCTTTTATTCTGTAAAATTTGCACTTGTTAATGACAGTTTTGGAATCATTAGAACTACAAAAGAACTTTGGATTTCAAAAAGTTTCACCTCCAGGATGCTGAAAATTGATAATTTCTAAACATTAGTCACTTGTGGATAGAAAGTCAAATTTCCCAATCCTTTTTGAGTCATGCAATTGTAGCGGTAAATAAAGATCATGCCATGAGGCACACACTAACATAGACCCATACTAATGTATGGTTCCCAGGGAAAAACAGCTCCTTCACCAGGCCAAATTCACTAGCATCCGAAGGAAAACAGGACACCTGCACAGAAGAGAAGCGTTGCTAGCCATGAGTATGTAACAATTCACATTTCTTGTTGGAACTTATCAAACTGTGATTTCTGAAATAGTGCTTATAAAAAATGGAGAATAAAATTTATCAGGGTAATTATTAAAGAATATGTGTCTTCTGGCAGAATAATTTCTCTTAAGAGACCTTAGACATCTCCTCCAGTAAGTTGCAATCACGACCTTTGCCCTTGTGTCAGTACTGTTCCTCATCTACAAGTGCTGCCATCTGCACCTAAATAAAAGGAGTCTGAAACATTAGCTGAGAAAGGAATGGAAGGAAGATTTCTTTGAAATCCTTTTCTTATTCAAACCATTCAGCCTTTTGGCAGTACTTACCAGAAGACTCCCCAAAGAAACTCCCACCGCCAAACACTGCTGCAGAAAAAGAGAACTGTAAAATATTGTGTCTGCTGCAGGCTGGGGAATTGCCTAGGTCTGTGCTGTTTCTGCTTTATCTGCTTTCTTTATCCTGGAAGTCTTCTCCTTGGTAATTGTTTGCCTCCTCCCTTTTAGAAATATGTTATACATATAGTTTTTATGTGTATTGAAGTCTCTGGCGTCTTCTGTCCATTTTTGAATGCACTGGTTGGTTCCTCCTGAAGACCTTCAGTATGGCCCTGGAGTAGCATATGGGTTGAGACAGACATGGTACGTGCTCCATCTCTCTTGTGTAGAACGCACCATAAGCCATTTGGTACCAACAGGGCTGATGTATGTACCAAAGTTGGTACTTATCATTGCCGGAATCATTGGCCTGCTGTAAACACAGCTGTTCTTTGCCTTTTATATCAAACAGTTCACTATTGCACTCTTTTCAGAGGATTTCAGAGCAGTAGCTGCTAGTACAGGGCACCTATATGTGTGTTAAGGGGACAATATTGACAATACAGCAGCAAGACTGTCTCCATCTTAGCTCACTGCAGTTGGTTGAGGGTGGAAAATGTAGACTGGAAATTTCATTGTAACACAAAGTACTGTGACTTGAACTTCTGCAGCCTTTCCTTTGCTCCTGGCAGTGCTTTTAAAATAATTTGCTTATTTTTCTAATGTGTGTCATGGGGACATGGAGAAGGCTATTGTGTGTCACACGCAAACTGCCTACTTCCAAACTTGTGGTACTCAACACACCAGTTAAGCACTCACAGAAACACTCTGCAGGATTGGAAATGTCAGTCACAAAGTGGTGACAATAATGATCTCTCAGCAATCATCTTGTCCTTTGGAACAGAATTTTTGGCACTTCTTATTTTTTGGTCAGTGCTCCCATGTCTGGTTTTGTCACAGGATCCAAGTAAGGAGCTGAATATGCATTTTTCTTTAAAGGCTTTTCTGTGACTTTGCCTACTGTGCTCGCTCAGTCCCCAGTGCAAGGCCACAAATCCTAACTGCTGTGAGAGGACAGCTGGGGGCTGTGTGCCGTGCAGAGGGAGCAAAGGCAGTCGGCGCCTACCTTAGGACTTCGGCAGTTCTCATCCATAGCAACAATTTTGTTGCTTTGTATAGAAAAATGCCCAGATGTTACTAAAAGTGATGAGGGAGGTTTCCTTTTCATTCTTTTGAACACGAGTTGTTGTAGCTGAACCTGCTTTTGTGATCTGCTGGTGTTAAAATCTTCCAACTTTTTCTGAAATATAATTGACAAAGCCACAAATGAGTGACATGAGCCATTTTTCCTGAAAGGAAATACCCGACCACTAGAGAGACTCATGGCACAACAACAGAAGACATCTCTGTTCATATACATATTCTTAATATATAATATACAAATGCATCCTGGGTTTCCCATCCTCGCTCCCAAGAGATACTGTACTGTCAAACAGGAAGAGAGGTCTTCACCTCCGGTAACTGAATTTCCAGTGCTGAACTTTATATCTGTTTTAAACAGAAATTTAGGAAAGATAATTGTACTTGAATTGGCTGTGAGCACTCCTTTTATTTTCTCTTCAAGATTATCACCTATTCTGTCTCTGTTAAGAGTGTGGAGCACTCATGAGTGAAAATAACAATCAAAATACTCAGATGGTAACTCACGCTTTTCCTGTTTGAAGTGCGCAGAACAGGTAGCATTAGTTCTCTGATGCCTCTTCATGAAAAACCTCAGGTTTTAGGGGCTTGCTATCTTTCTGGGATTGCATTAGCACTCTTCCTGGGTGCCCAGCTGGGCTTGGTAGCCGTCCCCTGTGAGACCTGCTTTGCTGGAGTGTCTCTCCACACTCAGCCCAAGCTGCCCTCCAGCCTGCGCTCTCCCCGTTTCACACCTTCTTTGTTGTACAGCCCCAAAGCTGAGAGTGACCTCAGCTCCCTGCTTCCACAGTGAGAAGAAAGTTTGGAGCTAGATGGTGGGCACAGCTGGTGACAGAGCAAAAATGGATGCTGAGGACAAATGGATGTTCTTTGTCCCAAAGCGGGGACTCATCCTCTGCAAGGGCATTCCTCTTCTGTATCCTCCACTGCCCTGTGTTTAGGGCTGTAGTAGTAAAGCCAATGGCCATAATGCAAGGTTTTGTGGGATAAAAGCTGATAGACACATGGTGCTTGGGGGGGAGAAAATGCAGATTTTATGTGGGGATGATCAGGACATTAATGTGGCACTTAAGTTTTTCCCAACATAGTAAGGATGCACTGTTGATACAACAGAAGAACCCCAGACTCTAAAGTAAAAAGTATGAGGTTCAAAATAAGTTTGAAAAACAGCCAATTAAACCTAATCAGTACAGAAAGAGGTTCATCTCATCCTGGAAAAAGGCACCCAGGGCTTGGCTCAGGTGTACTGAACCTGAATGAATGGATGCTGGCTGTTTGTCCCACGTGAGCTGTCAGGCACAAGCACAGACCCAGGGAAACAGTGGTTCAGACGAGGCCAGCCTCTGGTCTGGTCTGAGTTAGGCAATGAGCTCTGCGGGGCTGCGGAATGGTTCGTGGCATTGTGTGTGGTGCAATTATACAGGGGATAGAATAGCTTTGCTTGGGATGATGAGATGGGTGGTGCTAAAGGTGCCCTGTGCGTTGCAAAGTATAACCTACAGCTTCACCTCATTAAGCATGGCACCTTTTTTCTATTTGAATAGACAAGTCAGTAAAGCAAAGATTATAACCAAAGTAAAAAGTGTTGGATTACAAATAAATTACAGGAAATGTAGCATACAAGTGTGATTTATAATTCAAAAGCTCAAGCCATAAATCAGTTCAATGACTCTGAAATGAATGCAATAGCATACAAAGTGGCGTGACTTATAAATCAGGTTTGGACTTCATACATCAACTAGGCGGGATGTAAATCCGTTATTTGACAAGGTGTGTCAACAATTCAAGGCATAAATAGTATTATAAGTATATTCTGACAAAGGACTTCTTGGTGCAGCCGGTAGTTAGTTAGAAGGAGGAGGAAAGAGCAGATGATATTTCTGCATTTGCTCCGCAGCAGAGGTGGAGAGAAGAGCTCGTTTTGCCGCCGGGAGAAAGCAGCGCAGCCATCTCTGCGGGGAACCCCGGCCTCCCACAGCAGAGACCAGCACAAAGATCTCTCTGCTGGCCCTGATCCTGCTAGCCTGGGGGACATAAGCCATGCATGTGCAGTGCTGAGCTGAGCTACCTCCCTTATGTGCTGGAACATGGCTGGGGATCTCGGGCTTGTATTTTTTCAGCGTGCTCCATTGTTCCAGGTAGGTGTGCTGGCTCCCTCCCAGCCAGATGGGTATCTCTGACGCTGTGCTGCACTGCGCTGTGTACACATGCCCTCTGCCAGCTACATATCCATTACAAGTTCTTGTGGAAATGCCAGGACAACTTAAGAGTCTGGGTAAATAAATCATGACTGGATGACAGAGCCCAGCGTGACTGCGAGCTGGGAAGCAGGGCTGGACCCGGGTGGCTGGGCAGGACGTGGCACCTCTGGAGCTGATCTCTTGCTGTAACTGAGCACTGTGAGTTTTTCTGTTATCTTAGATTTATTAGGCATAAGGCTGTTTACTGCAGTCGCCAAAGAAACAATTTTTTCACCACCATACTTAGCTGCTCTGGAGTGACTTGCTGCATTGTAAAATGACCTAAAATAAAAGACTTGCCAAAAACCCTAGCAGTTCAATAAATTCACATTGTATTTAACAGCACACATAAAAATGCAAAAGTTATTGTTACCTCTTTTCCCCCCACACATTTTAGAGGTGTTTTTTCCAGTTTCGTGGACTTTTATAATTTCTCTTTAGAAAGATAAATGAGATTTATCTAAGCCTGTGCTTCTCCTCTGCTTCTTATAACTATTTTACTTTTCAAAATCTGAATGAGCTAAGTTTTATATTTACAGTTCTTGTTTTTTGAAAGATGAAGCTGAAAAATCCCATGGAGCGATGTGAAACTTGTCTGGGATTACTCACAGCTACTAGCTGAAAAAACCAGAACTTCTTTAGGAAAGCAGAAATTTCTTAGGAAGTTGTGGCTATTGGCCATCATGGCAAAATATTTCTTTCACTATTTCAGCAGAGGAGGCCAAACGACTTCCATGTTCAGCTATAGTCATCTCCTGCTGAAACCAAGCACATTTATACTGCAGTGAGCAAGCCAGTGAATATCCAGACCAAATTAAAAAGAAAGGAAGAAAACACATCTTGAGGACCACAGTACAATGATGAGCATTCCCCAGAGGTCAGTTAGGGCAATGGTGGTGGATGTGTCCTACCACTTTCTAGCAACAGATGGTGGTTCCCAGAGGAACAAGTGTAAGGAACCAGGTGGAGGCTGCTGCGAGGTTCCAGGAGGAGGTAGCAGAGATGTTGCTGAGCAGTTACTGAGGCTCCGTCAACCACCAGAGCAGTAACCCATGCGGCACATCCCTGTGCACGCAGACGGCGGTGTTGGTTGGGAAAGGTCAAAAGCAGAGCCAAAATGACTCTGAGGCTCTGGCAGGAGCAGGGTGCAGATGTGGGGGCACAAATATTGTTCCTGCCAGTCTCTGCAGTCAAGGCACTGGCAGGGACGGAGACATCCTAGAGAGAAGTACACAGTTTCATATCTGGTGTTGGCAGCAGGCTTTTGTCAGCGGTGGGATGTTGTTCCAAAAGCTGAGGAGCAAAGATAAGAGTCCACCTCACACACAAACGCACACAAAAGAAGTGAGAAATTTTACATGTCAGCTTGTTAATCTAGTGGGAAGGGCTGTAACACAGGATAAGGAACAGGTGCAAAAAGCATATTAGGTAGTGAGATTATAAGTGAACTAGACAAGTGTATAAAACTGTTAAAGCATACATTTATTTTAATAGAATATTGGAAGGAACAAGGAAAAGGACAGTGAGTCGTCTTATGATACTTGTAAATTAATGCAAAACATCTGAAGAATAAAGGAAAATAGTGAAAATTTTAATAAACACCCAAAATGATGATTTACTTGGTGTGAGAGAGTTGCTGGAATAATTCACATAGTTAGAACTGGATCCAGCTGACTCCTCAGTAGCATAGGCCAAACCTTATTTTGCTATTTGCAAGGCCAACACAAGGTAACTTATTTTTTCCTTATTCATGGGGGGTTAACAAAAGTCAATTTTATGTGAGTATCAGAATAGGTTCCTTAACACTGTCTTCCCTGAGTGGTTAGGTCCCTGATGGACAGCCCAGCTTCTGGTGTGCTTGTCTTGGTCATGGCCCAACTCGCTTCCATCTCTGATGCTCCTGTCAGCAGCAACAAGCAGAGGGCTCTGTGCTGGCCAAGGGCGGGTTTCAGAGCAGTGGCTGAAGAAGGGGTGAAACAGGAGCTGGGCTCCTCTGCTGGAAGGAGATGTGCAGGGGACAGGGACTGGCTGGGGGAGCGCTATGGGAGTAGGGAGGAAGGTGAAGAAGGTTCTGGCCCCTGGCAGTAGCTGAGTATAAAGCCTCAGTGATGGCACTGCTGGGACACAAGCAGCAGTCCTTCCCGTTCACATACAAGCCGCTGCTTGGAGAGAAACGGGTAAACAGCATTGGCTGCATTGGATCACCTCACATTGTTGTCTCTATCTTGCTGTGGCATCAATTAGCCTACTAATACAAAAGGCTTGTCCTGTGACAACAGATAAGAGAAAGACTTACTTATAAGAAACACTTTGAAGCCCTTACACTGAAAGCCAGGCTGACCCCATGTAAGAAATATCTGATACAAGCAACAAAATCAGGAATGACAACAGCTGGATGAGCAACTGGCAGAATCAAGCCAGTGGGCAATCTGAAAATAACAGGGTTTTTCAGCAAACCAGACAGCAGCTGAAAAACAGGAGGACTAGGAGAGGACTCGGAGCACCCAGCTCTCCTTTGGGTGCAGGAATGAGGTGTCTTGATTTAGCAGCCAGCGAAGGCAATGAGCGCAGGGGGTCTCTGAGGGCTGATCCTCACCAGCAGAGAGGAGCTGGCTGAGGATGCAATGGTGGAAGGCCACTTCATTGAGGGCAGTAGGATTCACAATCCCGTGAAAAGGATGGAGGAAGAACCACAAAACACAGCCAGTGATTGCAGGAAGAGGCGGCGGTGGCTGTGTGAGAAGCAGCACTAGTGGCACCAGGGCAAACTCTTCTACCAAGGGAAAAAAGGCGGGCAATATCAAAAGAGACCAATGTGGCTAAATTATGAGATTTTTCATTGTTCTGAAACAAAGTACGCAAACTGTCAGGAACATGAGGGAACTGCCATTCCTGACTGTCTCTGTTCAGCCCCCTGCAGCTCCGTCCGTGTCCCAGCACCCCCTGCAGTGGGGCCAGTCTCCAGTTTCCCACAGCCCTGCCCTGCCCCAGGGCAATGATCTACTGAAAAAAATGCTGGAACCAATACCTGTGAGCCCCTCTATGGAAGCAATAAAATGAGTTACAAACAGCACCGATTTATCAGAAAGAAGTTGTGTCAATTTGTTAAACTTTGGCAGCAAGATGACAAATCTGGGTGGATGAGAAGCAGTCAGTGGCATTCGTCACTCCCTGGTGTGATACACTGACAGCTGAGACAGGGAAGTGCACTCTGGACAAACTGCAATAAAATGGTAGAAATTGTGTGGAAGACGATGCACAAAGACTGTTTACAACTGACATCACTGTCAAAATGGACAGGGCCCACCTTGTGTCCACAACTGCTCAGTATTTTTACAGATGACTTAGCAGATGGGATAAAGAAGATGTCTATGAAGGTCACAGAGGTTATGAAGAGGAAAGGACTATGAAGGAAGGTGCAGTTTGAAATCATAAGCGTCCTGACAAACTGGAGAAAGAAACTTGAAATTTTCAGAGGTCTGGAAAATGTCCCCTGTGAGGGAAGTTTGAACAAACAGGAGTAGCCTAAAGAAAAGAAGGCGACATTTAACTTTCCTGGCAGCCTTTAAATAATGTAAAGGTGGCTACAGGGCAGAGAGATAGCAGTTGCATGGAGACCTGTACAAGAATTAATGGTTCAAATTGCATGTCAGTAGAGTCAGCTTAGACACCAGAAAAAGCTTCTGCACTGTAAGGATGGTGAAACCCTCGAAGAGATTCCCTCAGTGTGCCAGAAGATTGTGCAAGCTTCTATGAGGGTGACACAGGCATCCCTAATCTTGGTTTGGGAGTGGGGAAATATTAGATGGCCATTTGAAAGCCTTTCCAGTCCTGGGTTTTGTGATCTTGCCAAGCAATCTTGATTACTGGCTGGTCCTCAGCATCATTTATTGCACTGCCAAGTTATCTGTGGTAACCATACCTTTGTCATCGCTGATTTTTTTTTTCCAAGCATATGACAGTGTTAAATAGTATCAGACTTAGCACTGATCCTTCTTTTACTTTACTGGGAAAACAATGTATGCTATAATATTTTCCCATTGATGACTATTGATGTCTAATGATAGTCATCATCCAAATTAGTCGTCGTTGCTGTGCGTTTCAGCTCCATGAGATGGACACGTGAAGAAGGTGTAGGTGTGGTTGAAGTTTGGACTGATGCAATGTGGGTATGTGGAATGTGGGTAGCATAAAAGGAGGGTGCATGTCCCATGATGAAGTAAAAGCTCTTTTGTAGAACAACATAAAAACCTGGACTGCTTTCTCATGAAAAAGGAACTGCTTCATCCATATTATACATATGAAGTACATTAGCCTAGAGCAATAATAACTTCCGTATGTATATTTTTAGATTTCACAAAATATGAAGCAATGAATGAATTAAGCCTCAAAATATCCTTCTGAAGTGGGTGATCAAATACTACTATTCCTAGCTTTTCAAACATGAAAGCTTAAGGCAATATGAGACTAGCTGAAAGCTACTGTACACAGGCCTTGAAATCACAGGTTCCTGATAGAGCTTTGCTCATATTGTCTGTGTCCTGTTCCTTTTCTTATATTAATTATGTATTTAGAAGATTAAAACATAACCAAGAAAAAAATAAAGATGGGGGGAGAAGAACTGGTCTGACTCCGCAGGAGAAAAAGGAATCCTCTCACTGAAAAAGTAGATCATCCTAAAAAGCCCTCAAACTAATATTTTCTTCTGTTGAAATAAATATTTGATTCTGTTCTAAATCTTGCACAGTTTCTTTATGGCTGAATGGTAACTATGGTGTGTCTAGGAGGTGCTTGTATGTCATGGACATCTTCACAGGGTGGCCGCAGAGGTCTAACCCACCGGGTGCAGCAGATCGGTCACAGCAGCTATTTTCCTCCCGTAGGTGGAAGCCTCCTGCAGCCCCTCCAGTGGGGATTGCTCCTCCCAGGCTGGTTGCAGCTCTGAGACGTAGGATGCTGTGATCTCCCCAGCCGTCCTGCCCTGTCTGTGCCACAGCACGCTTGTGCCCTGCTGGCTGCTGCTGGTGGAGGTTTACAACTGCTTTTCCTCTCCTACTATGTCTGTATCTGAATGCTTAAAACTAACCACTCGCAGTTTTATGTACTTAACAGAACTGTGTCTTTTGTTTGCTGTTTTCTAAGAGGAAGGTCTCAACAAAGATACCAGTAAGAAAGTAGATGGACTGGCCATTGCAAAGCTGTCTTTGTAACTGCAGAGATAAGGTGTATCCACTGGTTTATTATTCTATATTTATAATACCCACCCTGAATCTTGTTGTTTGTGAGGTTTTCTTTTTGTATTCAGGACATTTCATTTTGAACTTAATCCACTTTCTGAGCATGACATATCTTAGTCACAGGTCAGCACTCGGCTTTTCTAATGCTATCATGCTACTCAAGTGAGTATCATTGTTTAATATCACCCAACACTTTGAGTTGTCAAAGTCCTGAATATGATAACCTGCTTCCTCTTTCCTGCAACATGTCACCCATTAGCATTCCAGCTGCATTACATGCTCTCTTTAGGGAAACAAAGTTAGGGCACCAGGCTCTCCTAACGTTAAGCAAGGTGACTGACTTGTGTTGAATGCTCGGTGTTGAGCAGTAGCAGTTAATAGAGATGAACACTCACTTGGAAAAAAAAGTTTCACCTGGTTAAATTTAGAAAAAAATACAGTCTCTTTAATTATGCTACTTGTCTCTTTAATTAATTTGTGATTTTTAAAATTTACATATTGTTAGAAATTGTACTTTCTGAAAAATGTTTTACTCTCTGTTTATATCTTACCTCTGTATTTGTTACAAGCGTATAGCCAGCTCTTGGTTGCTTAATGCACTGAACTAGTAAATTTGATTTTAAGGCTCATCTCATATTACCAAAGTAACCAGGATTTAGGTCATACAAAGTAATCCACTGGAAATACAATAAACTGTCATTCACTGTGGAATTATATTTTTAATTTGTGTTTTGAAACAACAACAAAGTACAATAGAAACCAGAATGGAAAGGATCTTTTAAAATAAAAATTCCATCCATTTGCTGAAGTGAGACTTATAGTTTTCCTTGTATTTTTTCCAGTCCAATTTTGAAAATCCTAAGGGACATTAAGCAACAAATTAGACATGAGCTTCCAATATGTTGTGCTTATGAAAAAAAGGTCAATATGGTTTTGGGTTGCATTCACCAGGCACCCTATCATCATATATTGGAGCAGGAAGCTAATAATCCTTCTTTATGTGGTTTTAGGATGCACAACATGCTCTTGCAATGCTGTGTTCAGTTATGGGCATCTTATTACCAGAAAGATATTGACAGATCATAAAAGCACAAGGGCTCAGGTCATCTTCATTTGTCACAACAGTGTGACATTCCACCCTTCTCCTTCTCCCAAGAGGAAAAAAAAAGCACAACAGAATTTTACTCTAGAAATATTCTGATTTATTTATTACTAACTTATGGTAATAAATGCATTGTTCTTATATTATATTATGCAAGTTTAAGTGGCCTGCCAGTCTTGTGAGAACAATTCTGAATACTTGCCGCCTATCAAAAGATCAGAAGACTATGGCTTGAAGGTGCAAATGAGAAGTGTAAGACCATGTTGCTGTATACTTCCTGCACTAGAATGGCAAAACAATCTAGGTATCTTCACATAAATTCACCATTTGCTGAAAGTTGTCGGCATCTAGAAGCCTCCCCAGGATACCAGAAGATCATGGCATGCCCATAAAAAAGATGGATTTTTTTTTTTCATTCCTATTACAGGCATTACTATTATTTTAAACATTTAGAAACCTGTAAGTACTCTTAAACTGATCATACTTGTCTCCTTTGTAGAATATTATTAAGGTTTCTTAATTATTAATGTATTTGCCTTACAATCTTTTGTGATTTTACAGATTTTTAAAATTTTGTTTCATTAGTCAATGCCCGAAGAAAACATTTCTCATTTCTTTAATTATGAAACAGATAGTTCAGTAGGAATTTTCTCATTAATTTTCTTGTAAAAGGTTTTGCAGTCCTTTAGAGTTTCTTCAGCTTCTCTCAGGAATAAAAGATTCCCGAAGGTAGGACAACTTTGGTAGCTTTATTCAGCATCACACTGAATTTGAAAGTATCCTTTCTGAATTGCTGATGCACGGGGCTTCAGATGTGCTTTCAATTATGCCATAAGAAGAATGAATGCATTAGATGTTTATACATGTTTCATGGGAGACCATCACCTGGAAAAGGATATGATCCTGGCCAGAGTGGGGAGTCCTTTGGCAATATGGCCTCAACCACACCACACCGTATCTCTCTCCTCCCTGCCCACAGCCCATAAAAGTTCACACCATAACGTGTGAAGTTCAGTCAACAGCACTGTGCAAGAACACAGCCTGTAAGACAGCCAGGAAAAGTTACTGAGGGAAATTCTGTGGCTCCAGATGTGTGGGTCAGGCTTGGAAATCATCACGGTTTCTTCAGTCCTTCAAATATCTGAACTAGATTCCTGAGCGACTGAGGTTACGGTGCCTGACTCTGAGCTGCCTGAGGACATCACGGCAACAATTTCTGCTCTTTGATGAAAATGTGAGGTTATAAAAGTAGGATCCTGAAATACAGATGCGCATGCCCTGGAAACATTGTGGAAAGGCAGAATGTGCACTTTGGTTCCTTTATTTTGGGGGAAACTGAAATTCTTCCTTAAGCACCAAAGCCAATTGTTTCATTTACAATGTCAGTGGTTTGGTAATAATAATATTGTCAGGGCTATGGAAAACTGCTCAAAGCATGGTCTTGTGTTTGCACGTCATTTTTCTGTTGCATTTACTACCCCAGGCAGACTCATTGTACAGTATAGGATGCTATCCTGAGTTCACTCTTGCTTTGAAACAGTGTTTTCTGCAGCACCATATTTGCTCTGATTTCTGCTCAAAACGTTATGCTCTTCAGTTTCTGCAACCTGTAGTTTTTTCTGAAATCGGAATGGATTTATAGAAACAACCAGAAATGTCTGCTGGCTTTTCAGTTTTGTTGTATTTACACATTTCAAAATGCCACGGAACTGGGAAATTCCCATTGCTACTGGCACACACACACCCCGTGCTGCTGCTACCTGAGGCGTGGCAGTGCCAGCATCCCTCTGCCTGTGTGCCACCATGGTCCCTTGTCGCTTGGTGCCAGGAAAGGATGCTTCTGGCTCTTTCTTGCAAGTTGCAGTGTCCCACTCCCTTTCCTCAGCCTTTTCACCCCCCTCATCCCTCAGCACTGTGAAAAAAAGAGGCTTTATCCTGCAGTGAGAAGCGTTTTGGGAGCAGCAATTCTACAGCTCTCTGTTTATTGCAAAGTTAACTCTGGGAAACGCATACATACATATATATATATATATATATATATATATATATCGCCTCTGGAATGTCACCCTGTCTTTTAGCAAAACTCTCCGGCCTCAGTCGACCTGTCCCTCTTCTGGCAGGATGCACTGCTCCCGGCCATCAAATGGTGGAGCTCTTGCTTTGAGAAATGGGGATGAGCATTTCACTGCTCCCAAACTGCTGCAGAAAGAGGAGCTGGCAAGGCACGTATCTGTTCTAAACAGTAGGACTGGCGAAGGAACGGTTCTGTCTGTCAGACGGATGCCAGCGGAGAAGAGAAACTTTTTTTTTTTTTTTAAGTCATTAGCATCAAAAAGGGTGGCTAAAGTATGCTCCTGGTTCTATAACTGTCATGTTCTGAAATTGGAGTAAACTGGAGTTAAACGTATCTCATTTGTTTGGTTTATTTTTTAAATTTAAAAATTATGTTCATGTGTAGCAATTAATATTTTAATTTTGTAAAGACAAAACATCACTTTTGTCTATTACTTTTAATTCTTAGAAGGTAAAGAAAAAGTAGGCTGTTTTTATAGTATTTTCAACAGAGAAGTCCAGGTCACTCACAGGAACTTTGCAAAACTGTTAGAAAAGGAAGTGCAAAAAATAGCTTTTATAAGACCGTTCAATCATTTAAAACAGACTTTTAGTTAGATTTCCTAGAATTGCTTTTGTACAAATCTTAATTTGAATACTTTTCAGAGGTCTGTTCCTAATAAATATGTAATTTTTTAATTTTAAATGAGACACTAATTACAGAGTTAAAAGAGTTTAAAATAATTTAGCCCATGCAGACACCGTTTTGGAACATAGGGAATAAAATTGTATGTGACTGCCAGAATGATTTGATTTTTTTGACCCTTAAACA
Source organism: Tringa tobata (assembly GCA_033628505.1). NCBI lineage: Eukaryota > Metazoa > Chordata > Aves > Charadriiformes > Scolopacidae > Tringa > Tringa tobata. The sequence goes on along the minus strand of JAHREE010000339.1, from coordinate 9,167,824 downwards.
TAATCATGCTAGTACACATATTTGTGGGAAATTTGTGTGCATGTGCAGGTTTACATATCTCTCCAGCTGTGTCCAGCTAGAGTAGGAAAAAAATCTGGTTCAATCTTTCTCCCCTGTCATTGCAATGCATATACACAAGCAAGAACCTATGTTATACTGCCAATGCCACAGCCTAAATTCGAGCTGGTTCTACGCCAGCTACTGACAGTCTTACAGATTTGAGGCCAAAAGATCTGAGTTATCCTTCATACACCTGAAAGTTATGCTTGGGATATACAACTGCCATGTAACAGTTAGTAAGACACAAATTATGCCGCAGCTTAACTACTATGTCCTGGCCTTCCCATTGCACAATGTGCTTGATCATTTGCCTGCAGATTGTTCCGCACAGCAGAAACCCAAAACAAAATAGAAAATCCACACACCCTCAAATCCAGCCTTGCAATTTGCAACGAAACTCACATCTGGAGAAAAGGAGGCTGAGAGGAGATGAGACCTTATCACTCTCTGCAACTACCCGAAAGGAGGTTGTAGCGACAGGACAAGAGGAAATGGCCTCAAGTTGCACCAGGGGAGGTTTAGATTGGATATTAGGAAAAAGTTCTACACTGAAAGGGTTATCAAACATTGAAACAGGTTGTCCAGAGAAGTGGTGGAATCACCATCCCTGGAGGTATTTAAAAGATGTGTAGATGTGGTGCTGAGGGACATGGTTTAATGGTGGACTTGGCAGCATTAGGTTTATGGTTGGACTCAATGGTCTGAAGGGTTCCTTCCAACCTAGACAATTCTATGACTCTATGATCTAACCCTAAACAACATAAAGCATTTCAGTGTAATTTGTTCTTTAGCAGCTGTAGGGAAGCTGGCCAGCCAGGAAAGCTTTCGCTCTCCATTTCTCCCTTTGCCATTCTGTTTTTCTTCAGGTGGGAGTGATGGCTTGTTGTCAAATATTGTCTGCCTCTATTATTCCTTAGCAAGAGTAATCGCACTGGATCTTCTCAGATCCTGAAGGATCTGCCTATATAATCTTCTGGAAAGCCAGCATATTTGAAGCAGTGTATAATTTGTGCTTTAGTCTTACTGCAGTCTCTTAGGTCCCGGTCTGATTGGGTTCGGATGTTGGTTCTCACATCCAGTTTCTTACACGGTCATAACTACAGCTGTGGGATTTTTTTAAGGACTGTTTGTTAAAGAGAGGCTGCAGGGTTCACAGCACTGCAGTCTTTGCCAGTCAGGGCACACTTTGCACACAGTGTGTACTCCTGGAAGCGACCACCTCAGAGATACAGCCCAAGTGCTGTCCTGAAGCCAACCAAAATAGATTCACTTTGACACTCGGTTTAGTTTGAGTCTCTGACTGACTTGCCCCAAAACAGTTTCTATCAATCAGTGCGCTTTAATTTGTTACTTTTGTGACTGTTTCCTGAAGCAAAGTGGGAGAAAGCATTTTATAACTGGTATGACAGGATTTAAAATATGATCGGATGTTGCCAGAAAGCTGTATGGACACGCATAGAACTTGAAAATTACTGCTGAATCCTTTTAAAAAATCTGGGTAGATAGCAGGATGCTGCTGCTGCTCTTGAACTGTTGACAAAGATTTTAATTCATATCTCATAAACAAAAGCAGTTCGGAAGGCATTTAAACTTCTCTTTTGCAATGAAAACCCATGTTTGCAAACCTAATGCTAGAGCAGAATTCCCAGGTAGCACTTGCAGACACTGCACTGGAGGGAGGGCTTCCTCAAAAGGGGCCTCCGGATTTCAGATGCTCCAAAATTTCTAATTTTTCAAAATCTCCTAGTGGACCAGTCTGCATTGTGGTTTTAATAACTTCTTTTAATAAGATATTATATTGTGGTGATAAAATGCCTCAATTAAATTTCTCATCTTTTATAAAAAATGACTGAATTGTAATTCAACATTATAACTGGAAGGTGTTTAGTTGGAAGTGGATTTGGGATCTTCATTAGAGTCAGTGGCTTGGAAGGAGGCATTTAGATCCATTCCATCAGTTTCCATCTCTGCTAATGTCAGAGAAAACCAGTCTAAATAGCTCTCTAGAAAGATTTTCCCCCTGTGGTGCTGTGCTTTAAATTAGGTGATTATGAAGTTTTCAATGCCGCTAAGTGTAATTTATATTAAACTGAAGAATATCTTATTATTTCTGAAGCTGAACTTGGGCCTTTGGTTTCAGGTTGATGAATTATTTTAACTTCTTACAATAGATTATAGATGATTGAGAGATGGGAAACGGCTGGTTAACTAACTTACTTTGATGCTGCAGAGCTGCAAAGCAGAGCAAGTAGGTGTGAAAACTATTCAACTTTTGCCAGACCAGTATCTCTGCAAATATCTTCATGTATTTCTCGTGTAGGAATTCTCAGCAAGATCGATCTGCTGATGGCTGGTGGCCAGGACGAAGCCATTTATGAGCTATTAGGGTCCACAGAAGCTTGACACCAACAACTACCTTGAATTTCTCTGTTCTCCTGATGAGCAGAAACTATTTCCTTTTATTTTTCCATTAAACTTTAATTTGGATGGTTAATTCTGATTTGAGGGTAATTTTCCCTTCATGTTTTGTTGGTTTTGCAGACCCCATTCATGTCTGTTCTGCCAAGACAGACGGCTACTGGTACTAAGCTAACCAGTTTGAAGCTGGCTTGGGTTTCTTTCTACCGTAGGGCACTCCCTGGCTGTCACATTCATGCTAACTGCAATATATACGTACTGATAGCTATAGACAAGCTGGCACCGTGCTACTCTTATGAGTACCAGCTATACCCACTGCTAGTTAAACCAGACAAAATTTCATTTCCATTTGCCTACAGAAAGATTCATTTGTGCTCTCCTTTCACTTTTCCTCTGGGAACGTGCTGTTGGATCTCTTCATCTGCCCTTAAAATTTCTCTTTATTTGCTTTTACAGACACTTAACTTTTTTCCCCCTGTAACACTTAGGAGGAGAAAGGTAGAGCTTATGCAAAAGCTCACTCAAGGATGTTGATTTTGAAATCATCTACTTCTTGAGGGGATACCCTAGGCTTATTCTGGGAAAGTTAAGCTGTCAAACCTCATTAGCTGTGCCTTTTCAACCCGTGATACTTCTGTCGCTAGTCTCTTCAACATTTATTAAGATAATTCACTTCATAATTTTTTTCCTAAATAAAATATATAGTGCTTGATCTTACACTGGTGCAAAGTGGATAGTACACTCCAGCTTAAGATGCAGCCCCATGAACTTCCAAAGAGATTAGTCTGCAAAGATTTTTCTATGCAGTACCAACATTGATAGACATAAGCTAGCTTTTCTCATATATTTGGTATTTTTTTTCTCTTTGCATGTTGAAAGAAAGAGTTATCACAAATTAAGACATTCAAAATCAGAAAATATCAAAATGTTCAGCATGGACTGTATAAACTTTGACACTGCACTGCTGAATATATTGTTATGGTAAAGACTATACTTGAGAAACAGGATGTGATTGTGTAAATAATACTTGCTATTTTCACACTCTTAAGCACTCAGTATCTTTGTAACCATCATCCCAGAGCACTCTTTTCTTTTTTTAACTCTGGTTTCTCATAAGGTGGCTTGCAAATAAATATTCATAAAAACTGAAAAAAATATAAGGCAAAGAATTTGTCTATGCAAGTAGAAGAAGTTAAAAAACCTCATGGATGTTGCCGTTCCAAGGATGGACAAAAAAACTTTTGACTGATGCTCATATAATCAAGCTATCCTTGAATAATGAACCTCAGAAATCCTTTGCTCTTCACTAAGGTCTGTTGAACAATGAGTGAACTTTACAGGATTTATCTTTAATTATCTGCTTCTGTTGTAAAGGCTGAAGCATACCGTTTATACATATTGAACCTCTGGTTAATTATTTTTTTTACATGCATTAGCACTGGTTAAATTAATCCGCATTAAGTGACAGTGATGTTAACTCTGTCCTGATTTAGCAGCAGTTATCATTCAGTATGTCTGACTAAGTAATTTTCCTAGGAGAAATCCTAAGACAACATAAGCTTGCAACAGCAATGGGCAGTTAAATACATTGTACAACGATTATATTTTACTGTATGAAGAACTTTTCGTCAAAACATTGCATTACAATTGAACACTGAATCATGTTCCTGCCAACAAGTGATGTATCAAATCAGTGTGATTACAGTCAGGATTGAATCAGGAAATGAACTGTCAGAATCAATTGACGGTTATCCTGCTTTTGGAAATTTGTAGTTGCATCAGTCAGAAATGGACTTGAGAGAGTGGGCCAATAAATGCATATAAGCCACCAAAGATTAAAAATCACAGATCTGAAACCAAACACAATCTCAGAAATAGTGCATGCTTTACTTTAATATAAGCTGGTTTTCAACCTGCTTTTAAGATTCATAAATCCGTCCTCTAAATCACAGGCATAGAAATAGGAAAAGAAACACAGCAGAAAATTAATAGATCGTGCTTCTGACATAAGCAAAAATGGAGATGGGTTTAATGCTTCTTCCGGATTCAGCATCTAATCATCCTAAATCCTTTTGCTGTTACAGTCTAACTACTTAGGTACTCGGCAAAGGTCTATGTAATAGCCAAAGAACTGGAATATCACCAGGAAATGTTAGAAAACCTCAGTGATTCAAGGTGTTATGTAGTTGTTAAACAAGGAAGGTAATGAAATTCAGACACCAACAGTCCGGGGAGCTCCTTTCTACTCCCCTTTACAGCAGAGCACAAATAGAAGGATGAGAAAGCCCTTCCACTGTGTCCTTGCAGCAGCAACAGTCTCTGCTTCCAGTCTTTGTTTCAGTCAACTCAGCAGCTTTCTGAATTGCAGCAAATTTGAAGCAGGCCCTTTCAATCCCTAGGAAGGTTGTGTTGCCCCTGAGATATACTTGCCTGGTATCCTGCTTCCTTCAGCAGTCCCTCAGCCCCCGCTGCATTGGCAACCTCCAGCTCCTGCATCCGTCCCTCCCCTCCTCTCCCTGCCACATCCCACCACATGACAGCTTCTCCCCTGGAAAGTGCTTTAGGGCAAGGGCAAGCGGCACTCTGGTCTTATAAATACACAAAATTCAAAAATTGATGACAAACAAGTAAAGCAGATACTGTTCTTCAGGTTGGGTAACTCCTTTCTTTGAGAGCGTGGCTGGAAAGGGAGATACAGCTGCCTCGCCTTTCATCCAGAAGTTCAGGGGACACCTCATTCACCCTTTTCTTCCTGCATGAATTTAGCTCCCCTTCTCCTGTTATCAACTCTGTATTTTTATCTGGTTCCTGTTGAAGTGTCTTAACTTCAGTAGAGGGACTTGTTTGAGTCCTCATTGCTGGAGGTTTTCAAGATGCGATTGGGGAGGGTGCTAGATAGGGTCCCTTTCCCATTAAAGGCTGGACCAGGGGATCTTTCGAAGTCCTGTCTATCCTGGGGTGGTCTATGATTCTATCACTTTGTTCAGGAATTAACTGAGCCAGGAGAGACATGACTCTGCAGAGGAATGATTAAGGCAGTGATGTAGAAAGAGTCAGTTCTGGGTTCCAATATGTGTCACAGTAACTGAATTAACTTTCTAGTTTACATGTGGATTGCGTAAATAACATGTATAATATCTGGAGCAGGAACAGGAAACTCTCTCTTCTTCCTCAGATGTGACCACACAACTAGTGGGCTACAGAATCAGTGTCCCATTTTCCTCCTTTCTCTCGACTCAAACAAGTGGGTTCCCCCATGTCACATAGCACAGACACCTGTGGGTGCAGTGCTTGTCTCAGAGGCAGGAGATGCGGAGCTAGAAGGTCTCAGGTAGGGGAAGAAACTTATTTCCTCAGTAATATTGAGCTGTTCTGCAAGAGGCTGCTACCGCATGGTTTGGCAGAAAGCCCTTGCTACTTCTTCACCTTGACTGCTGGAGGTTGTTCAAGAGAAAGCCAGAAGAAAGGGAGCCTTAAGCAAACAGCTTGAAGAGACAGCTGAACGATCATCTCGAGTAGGGAAGCCATATGGTGAAGGAGAACACGTTTTCAGAGCCTGGCCCCAGCAGGGACAGCACTGTTGGCAATTCAAGGTGTGCTCTACAGCCATAAACTTGATGAGGAGACAGCCCCAGGGACTACGAAAGAGCTGGAGCCTGCTCTAGTCCTGGAAACGTGGAAGCTGCCTTGTATCACTGAGCACCAGGGTGGGAGCAAATGTGGAGGTAACAGTCCTCTCTTGATCTGAGTGCCTTCAAAAAACAGTGATTCACAAACTGAAGCACCCAAGTGCAAGCATGGTCCCGGGGGAAAAATATAACTACTTTTTGTATCAGGCTAGGATTGAAATGCTGTTGTGGTCTAAGCATACTTCTCCTGCATGCTAGCAGTACGCCCAGACCTTCATCCCATATGGCTGTAGAGCACAAGATCATGGCCACCCCCTCCCATTGGTAAAGTTGCCATGGCTCCCAGAAGGTAAAGCTGCATGGCAGGAAGGAGTCTCATGGCCTAGCAGTTAGGGCACCTGGTTAGAGGCTGCAAGTCCTGGGATTTGATGGTTTATATGTTTTATGGTGGAGACCTGTTGGAATAAAATGAAACCATTGCGGAGATTGTTGCTGGGATGTTAGAAGAGAGATATCTATACCAAGAAGCCTGACATAGTTGAAAATATATGAGTGAAAGAGGAAGGTAGTAGAGATAGCTAGTGTTCAAAAGTTAACTTGAACTTTTCAGTACTAGCATCATGAATCTGTCAGTTATGGCTGTGTTAAGCAGTCTTACACAGCTTAATATCCACAGACCTTAAAATATCAGAAATAAATCAGCAAAACTAAGACGGATGTCACAGACTATATATTTGGCGCAATGTATCAATTGTCAGGAAGGGAAGTCAGCACTAGTGGACCTGAAGAATAGTGCCTCTACCACTTCTTGCAGAATCAGGTTACTTATAAAACATGGAAAACTCCAATGTAAACATAAAATATTGGTGAAAATATTTACTGTTAGAGAGTTTCACAGCTTTGAGCCATGACTGGGATGTTTGGATAGAGGGAAACTGTAATGGGCATTTCAAAAGACAAAATGATCTAACATCATAATAGGATTCACTGATCATTGCAACAGATCCTAGTCCTAATTGTATCAGAGAGTATAGGGCCCTTTATGTACATTTTCCTGTGTTCTAGTAGTATAAAATATTTACATGAGACTGGAAGACTTTAATTAGATTACTGTTTTCAAAAGCAGCAGCTTAATGCTTTGTTCCCAAATCTTGATATAGGTGACTTGCCAAGTAATCTGATAGTCAAACTTATTCTTTAGAAGCTTGTTTGCTGCTACTGTAAAAATTATATATGTTGGGCCAAGTTCTTCAGCTCCTATTTATGAATGCTCATAGCAATTCTGACACAATGACTGGCTTGCATATAACTGGTGAAATGGGACTAATTTGTCATGCAGATTATTAGATAACTTATAAGAGGAAGAAGTTAAGGCCAAAGCAGAAAAAAGATAAGTGTTTGCAAATCACACCTAGAACACCAGTTTTGCAAAGAGCTCTACTCACTGCAAGCTGTCCTGCTGACTCCAGTCATACTCCTAGCAGTGTCTCAAAGTAACCATGTGCCCAAGGCATTCCTGGACATAAGTATTGATCAATAAATCATCATTAAAAACAACTACCTTTACATGATAAACCTGCAGGAAATTCACAACTAAAAAAGGAGAATAGTTACAAGAGAAATACCTATTTCTTTCAGTGCTAATTTGTTCAGAAGTAATTGAAAGATGCAGGTGTTCTTTTTACATTAAAAACTAAAAGTAGAAGTGTCCATTTCAACAGAGGATGCAAATACAGTTACCTCAGTAGCTTTAATGTTGAACTTTCTACCAACAGCCCACAAATACATAAAAGCATTACTTGGTATTGTACAAGACACATATACAAAAGAGTCAGGATTTTATTGATACTGTGTTTGACCACTGAATGTGGGAAGCCAACCACACCCCTCCTCCAATCCACAACATGAAAACAAGAAAAAGCACAGGTTTCACTAAAAAGTGATTGGGGACTTATTGCTTTAAAACTGATGAAATTATCACATTAGCCAAGTATCTGTAACCATTCATGTCTACTCTTAGCTTTAGGTAGATGAAAGATAATTGGAATTAACACAGCTTACAGTGAAAAACAGGTCAATTAAATCCTGTTACCTACTCAGGCTGAATAGCAGATTCTATTATCACCAGAAATTTCATGAGTGATGTGCACAACTAATGAAGCCAAATTGCTTAGTGTGCAGCTCAGTGTCCCACCAAGATTTATAAGTGAGACAACCTCTGCTCATATCATGTGCTAGCCTGAAATTATGTAGTAGCAAGAAATCTGGACTTGCGTGTATCCCTGTGCAGAGAGACTTGAACATGGCTTAAGCTGATCACGGGAGATTATCTAATCACAGGTATATTGGGTTAAACAGAAATAGGGGAACAGAGAGAGTGAAAGGTGAACAGAGCAGAAAGAGATCCTGCAGTATTAGCTCTGCCACTTTTTGGTTTCTTGGGAAAGAAGGGATTACACTATCCCAAATGCTTGGAAGAAAGCCTCAATGCCTAATTACAGGAGAAAGGTCATAGTTACGAACATCAAATTGAGATAAAAGTCAAGAAGCCTGTGAGGAATAGGAGTTAACCCATACCCTTCCTATCAGCATTTTCTTCCTCAACATCTTTAGCTTCTTGTTTGACATGCTGGTTTCTGCAAATCCCATTCCCAGACAGTTTAGTCTCACTGTGTTTTCTACTAAGAACCTGCTTCTGCCTTATTCACAGCTGTGAGCTTCACTGGGCAAAATTGCCTGGAAGCTAAGTGCTGCAGCACTCAACATCCAAAGACCCGCATGAATCAAGCCAGAATGTATCATCTTTGAATAGAAAATCAGAAGGTACGCTCCTTTGTACGTGTTGAATATTGATCTGGTTTCTGAAATTAAAAATGAATAAACTACTCCTTTTAGAAGAAACAGCTGATCATGAAATAGTGCTTTTCCTGTGCACCTAAATAAATGGACTGACATTCTCTTTAAACATCAAGATTGCAGGAGGAGGAATAGTTGTTTCTTTCATTTTTGTGACTTATCAATTTACTTGTTTTACAGAGTAGATACTACATTTCAAATTAAAAGATCTTGTCTTTGTGGGATTTCTGAACAATACATTTCTTTTGGGGTGTGTGTCAAAGAACAGCCCTCCTTTAGTTCTTTCTTCAGTCAGCAGGTGTTCAAGTTTCCAATGAAATACACCGTTTAAGATTTTATGTGTCTGCTTCCAGTTTGCTTCTTTGGAAAAAAATTAGTTGTTCAACTCAAACTGTTTTAACAGCGATTATTTAACCAAGCCCAGTTCCAAGTGATTAACAACCCTTACAAACGTAGCATCAAAGACTTTATGTTTAGAAAAAGATTATATTTACTCACTTAGAATAAACACTGAAATATTTATAACACGACAGAAAATCTTGAATAAGTATTTCTTGTAAATCAAAATTTAACCCTCTAGCAAAAGTAATTGCTTTTCCACTACATTTCAATTGATAAAAATAGAAGTATTAAGTTAATAAAAGTAGTGACACAGTATGCATTATGTGTGGATTAGTTTTGCCAATTCTCAAAGTAAAAAATTGAAAAGTATAAGCATAGCATGTTTAAAGTATTAGAAACTACGAGTTTTTCTCAGAATGCTTTTTTCTCCATTAACATTTCAATTCAATAAGACCAAACATACCGTGAAAGCTCACGGTCTATTGGATTAAGTATGGGACTAAGGTTGCTCTTCCCACCTTTGTCATAAGTAGTATTTTGAACTAGAATTTCCCAGGAATTTTTAGTTATAAGATAGAAGTTCACCTTTTTCTTTCACTAGGTCAAATTTAGGGACTTCCATCTTATTTCATAGCAAATTAACATTAGAGCCAGGCCTAGAAGAGAGATCCTCATTGCCCAAGACCATACTTAACGCATTCTTTCTTTCTATATAAAAGACAGTCATTTACATTTACCATAGGTAAAAATGTATTGGATTCAAGCTGTCTGCAGCCTTGGGCGTATAGGTAAATGAATATTATTAGCTCAATTTTATGGATTTTAAATATAAGACTCTTGACAAAATAAATACCAGATTCTTTGGTTACACTGAATCAACCTTGTTACATGAATAGATATGTTCTTTTTAGTGGGATTTAATGGTAAATCATTACTCATTGTGAATAAAGGGGTAATGAGTACAGCAGCCATCTGTCACAATTTCACTTCCTGTGGCAGGGATTAAACATAAAACTGAGTTAGCAATTTTGATATTTCACCTCATATACTGCCCAATTCTGGGCATACCATACAATTTTCCAAAAAGTGGGCCATTAGTTAAAAAGTTGTTGTGTCTTTGCTTACACAAATTCAAAACATCATGCATAAAAAGGTTTATAACCACCTTATGATCTAATGTAAGGCATGTAGTGCTCTATGCCTTTTATCTTCCTATCAAATCTATTTTCATGCAGAATGGGCTGTGAGACTGATCACTATGAACTTCTGTACCTGTAAAATGGGATCAAATCCACTGAATTTACACTTATTTGGAAAGTACACAGGATTTTAGAAACATTTTCATCCTTTGAATATCATTATTAAGTCCGTTTACACATAGTTACAGTCTCCTTTTCCCCCTCTTTATGCTGGAAACCATTACAGGTTAAACTAAAAAAAATTAAAAGAAAGCACACATTGAACTGTGATAATCATCTGCAGCCTTTTGTTGTGGAGAGGCTGCAGGGACTAAAGCAATGAGTTGGACTAGAGGTAAAGTATTGTCGTTTTCGTGATGTTTCAAATATTGTAAATGTGAACTTAAAATGAAACAAAAGAAAAAAAAAGAAGAAAAAGATCAATTAAAAAGCCATTGCTTCCAAAACAGAGACACTTAAAAAACCCCAGGGAATCATCTTAGGTAATTTCTTGGTATTATTTTACTTTCTTTCCCTGCCCTCTTCTCTGCGTGAGGCAGTCCTCTCTGCTTTTGGGACTTACTTGTGCCTAACAGATCTGCTCTAACATGGCTCCGTTCTCCACCTCCATAGCTCAGTCAGCAGCTGGGCAGTCTGGAGGGGCCATATCCAGAAAATGCACAACTCAAGACACCAATGAACACTGGGGTGTTGCTCCTCCTCCTTTCATTGACTCTTTGAGAGCACTTCTAGTTGCCAAGGAGAAGAAAGGCAGGATTGCCCTGTCTGCTTCCTAAGCAGCCTGGATAATTGCTTCTATCCAGAAGACAGGCACCTGGAAAGTGAAACAAGCCTAATATTCATCAAAAGGCTAGCATCTCTTTCACAGTAGACTGACTGCAAGATGAGCCAAAATCTCAAGAAAAACCCCAACCTTGGTAAAACTGAAGTAGGTAACAGACATCAGGTGCAAAGGTAGGTGTTCATGAGTTTGTGAAATTCCCAGATTTAGAGAATTCAGTTTTAGAATTGGGAGCCATCTACAAAGCCTGGCTTCAGGTTCAAAGCTGACTATTGGAACGCTGAAAGCTGAAGAAGGGCATGTGGCCTGGGCTTGGGTTTCTGTAGACTGACAAGGTTCTCCTGGCCAGCAGCCATGTGAATGATGGTCTGTCCCACGTTATCAAATGAGAGACCTCCTGTGCTACTGAGTAATGTAATGAACTTACAATCAGGAAGGCTTACAGAAAAGAAATGGCCAATACAGGAAAAAAGAAAAAAGAAGTAAAAATGCCACCCGATACTACCAGAGATCAAAGAATTCCAGCAAATAGTGGAAAGTGTTGTGCTTTTGCACTTGTTAACTGATTGCACAAGAGGAAAGACAAAGGAGAAAAGCTTAGTCTAGGCATCTGCTTCTCTGTGAACTGTGACAAAGACATGAAGAGGCATTTACTTGTTATCATCAGCCCAGGGAGAGCCGTTCTGAGAATGGAAATGCTAATCATCAATCTCCCTGTGCATGCAATGTCTCTGTTTAATAGCTGATAGAGCGTCTCCAAAGGGGCTTTTTTTTGCTCTTTGTTTAAAATGACATATAATGGACCTGGACTTATCAGTGTCTCTAAATGCATTTTCTGTGCTTTATCCTTACTAAGGGATTTAGTCCGTTCTAATGAATATGTGCAGAATTGATTTTGAGCTTGGTATAATTTAATCCATCAATTTAACATTAAATTAATATGCGAAGGGGGTCTCTTTGTGGATGAAAAACAGAAGGGGAACATTCTTATTAATTTAAAATGGACTTGAGAAATGGAAAGAGGCTGCTGCTATTAGTATCTGCCACTGGGCTTAACCACTGGTTAGTGAGTTACCTTGTGTGAATACTGCTGCTGCTGAAGCCACGGCGACCGAGAGGTGCCCGGGACATGCTGAGCCCGGAGCTCAGGAGGCTGCTGACACCTCTGCGGGCTTCAAACTGCTGAGCGACGTCTTTCCAGGAACACTGATGGCTGAAGGCTCCTCACCATCCTCCAGCCCAAAACGGTTTTCTGTAGACTGGCACTCCCCAGGCAGTTCTTCACGTGAGAGACAATTCCAAACCAAAGCTGCGTCCCAAGCAGTGTTGAGTATTTGGGTCTGTCATCAGATTTCACAGCTGAAACAGATTTCACAGATTTCCTTGTTCTCGAGGTGTCCGAGTTCCGAATAGCAAAAGATTGGTAGACTGGGATGTTATGCAGCTTTATCAAGCAGCACAGTTTTAAACCATGCTTTTAACTCATGAGGATCTAACAGGACTCACCAAGATGGCACATCGCAACAACTAAGGCTTGAGAATTATAGCTCTCATTTTGAACAAGGGAGAAGGGCACCGGTAGCTGAAACAAATTTATGCAGAGCAGCATGCTTTTAAAAAAAATTATCAAAGGCCTATTTTAATCACTCGATCGTTTTCATCGGGATAAGGTCAGACTAACAGGCCTGTTAATTGATCTATCTGGATTCCAATTTTCAAGTAGCAGCAGCACAACACTAGGAATGCTGGAAGGATGGGAGGAAGCTGCTTCTCGTCTGCTGCTGAGAGTAGCCCAAGAGGTTCCTTATTTTCACCTTGCAGAACTCCTGGAAGCCACGTGCTCCAGACTTGCTGAATCTGTGGCTATTTTTAAAGGTTGTTGCTAAAATCCTGCAGGATTACGGATAGAGAAGGTTTTTCACCATCATTATGTGAGATATCGTCTGCCTCTTGCTCCTAAGAGCACTGGTTCCCAAGAGTGGGAAGGTGGCAACAGAAATGTGTTGATCCAGGAGACCCAGAAATACTCCAGTGAAATGTGACAAGGGGAATTAGTGGTTTAGAATGGCTTTCACATAAGACAAAAATAAACTAAGAAACCTCAGCTTGGACAACAGAAGATATAACAAAGCGTAGCAGGGCAAAAATGTTGTTTTAGCATATCCAGAGAACCTAGTGACAGCCCAGTGAAGTTATCAGGAAGAGTTTAAAGCAAAGGAAAGTATTTTTCATAACACATAATTGAATTTTATAATACATTGCTGTAGGGGATTGTAGAAGATAAAACTTGAATTCAGAAACACACTAGAAAGATTAGTGAACTGATTTGTGTATATTAATATTTTAACTGGAGTGTTGGCTGCCCAGGTAGAAATGGTGCTCCAGAAGTATTTAGGTTACTGTTACACTTTGTGCAAGAAAAGCATCTTGTCTTGTATCAAATCATCAGGGTTTGGTGTTTTGTTTTTTTTTCCTTAGATGGCATCTGCCAATTTTCAGCAGAAATGTGAACACCTGATAAAGAAGGAATGTAGAGCACAGAGCAGGAATGCACTAAGTAACAAGATGCCTTGGTTAGAAAGACCAGATGGTCTTTACCTCTCTACTAATAATGTATGGAAGGTTTTTCTTGCAGCATTATCAAACTAACACATTAAGCTGTAAAAAGACTGATCTGCATCACATGCAAATCAGGATGCTTTCTCTTGAAATGGTCTAATGTCATTTAATCATTTTGTCTGTTCGGCTACACATCAGTTCAGAAAACTGTCCATCAGAGAGTGCCACTGAAAGCAAGTATTGGAAAGCTGACTACGGTGGAATAGGTATTCCCTCACCAAATAAAAAAAATGTGAACACAAATAGGAAGTTAATGGTCTTTGGATCCATAAGATTTAGCTAATGCTGCATGTCTTGAAGACCCACCACAGCTTCACTATGCAGCTCATTGGCTGAAACCCCATTTGCCCACAGAACATTGCGAGTGACTTGCCATCATTAAAGCCTCTCAGACCAGTTTTGGCTTTAATCCTCAGCAGAGGTGGCAGTGTCTTGCCTGAAGACTTGTGAGGACAGTAAAAAAGCCCTGCTGAGAGTTATCCCCCATCCAGTCTCCCCACCCTGCTCTTGTGCATGACACCGATATTCCTTGCCTGTTTGCTAGCAAATCCAAAAATATACCAGGAGTAGAGCTGTGCTGAAGCTGCAGCACTGGAGGAAACAGAAACATAAATATTTTCACCTTTGTGACACTCATGTCCTCTTCCGTTGTCCAGAGGTCTGTCAGGCCTCTGAAGAGGAGAGGGAAAAGAGTCCTGGTTCAGTCACAGGGGACGACTGAGGGCTCTGCTTGGTTCATGGGCCAAAATGTCATACAGACACTTAATCTAAGCCTGCAAAATTCAAAGCTGGCTGTGATGCAGAGGACCTTGACCTCTCATAATGGTCCAGTCCACCAAATTGTTTCAGATATTTTCCCTGAGAGAGTTTGGTGGAGGACTTTGACCAAAGTTTTTTGGAAATCTTAACCCCTTGTCCCTCACTGTAGCCTTAACCACACTGTTTTTGCTCCTTCAGAGAACTCTACCAAATGCAGGGTCCATGGCTTGTCTTTGCAAAGGCTGTGTGTTTCAATGTTGCACTACATTTATCTGTCTGCTTGCCAATGCTATCCTTCTTTATAATGCTCTTGCTGAATGTTGGTCATCTGATAAGCTCTCTACTGAGGGTGAGTTTGAATGGAAGTTATGACGGAGTCGTATTCTGTGGCAGGAGGGGTGACCTGGTGGACATGCAGATCACAGAAACCTGATTTTGATGGGAAAAAATAACTAAAATCCACACAGGCTGTCTGGAGTCATTGGAGGTACTGCTGTGTCTTCAGTGGGTTCTTCAGCATTAATTATAAATCTAGGATGACGCAGACTTTTTCCCACTCTGGAGTGAGAAAAAATTTTACTGTATATTTGTCTTGATAACATATATGGCTAACAATGCCATATTTCTATTTTTACCATTTCCTTTTCCATGAAAGTAATTTTTTCATCATCTTCTCTCTGTAACTTAGAGGTGACTGAATGCTACTTTCACAGATAGAGCTGTCCAGATAAGTTTTATTTAAGTGTTTTTCAGAGGGTGAGAGCATGGCATGGGAATCACATGGATGATGAAGCTTTGAGAACAACTGGAAAGATTCCTGTTTGAACTGCAAATGTATGCAGTAGCTGAGATTTTTTTTCAGGCTTGCTGCCTGGGAGAGGAACACATTGACACTTTCCTGTCTTTGAGGGATGAGATTGTACTTTAAACCAGGTGACTAAAGAAATAAAAACATAAAATGGAATTGCTAAAAATCTGTTAAATGCTTGGTCTGCTGAAGCATCATTTATGTAAACTAGATTATTTTTTCAGAGTTCCAACAGTGACTCTGTTGAAGATTTTACCATGGAGCTGCAAGTTACACTACAGATTTACTCCAGCTCCATCGGTGGCTGGCATGCTGAAAAAATAGAAGGTCATATCATCTATGGTGTGAGAGGACTGTGTCAGTGTTATGCTCTGACATAACTCAGAGCAATCACTGTGGCTAGACAAGATACATGGTAGGGTTCTGCTGTTCACGTAGGCAATACCTGACGTATTATATCCCAACAGTAACCATTATCCCAAAATTATAGTCAGACTTTCAAATTAGCAAGACCACATAGCTGTACAATTGTTATAGTGTAAATCACTGATTACTTGCATTGCAGATCTACCTTGTCATGCTTGTAAGTGTCTAAGCTGCTAAGAATGTGGCATGTAGTGGATGGTATGAAGAAAAGCAATTGACAGCCATATCCTGATGTGTCTTACCTCAAATTCCAACTCGCTCTTGATAAGAAACAATTTTAACCTGGGCAAGCAGCAACACTGCATGAAGAAATCAATGTGGGAAGACATCTATGGAGTCAAAGACTTAAAGATGATAATTGCAAAGCTGTGAGTCATGTGAAGAAATAGGTCTTGCAAGAGGATGAATGAGGTAAAATCAAGATTGTTCACTGAAGATGGCAAATTAACTATCAGCAAACCATCAGAAAACTCAACATAAATTTGGAGCTTTTAAGTGTGCCACTATCCCAGTAATTATGTTCTCTCACCACATTTTTAATTTTCTTTGTGTGCTGGGTTGGCCCCAGCTAACAGCCAAGCACGCACTCAGATGTTTGAATACTCCCCCATCCAGAGGGATGGGGGGAAGAAAAGAGAAAGATCAGGACAAGTTTGTGGGTCAGATAAAAGACAGGACATCACTTACCAATTACTGTTACAGGCAAAATATATTTGACTTGGGGAAACAAGCTTAATTTACTGACAAAATAAATATTCAATTACTGATTCAGGTAGTAGGAAACAAAAGCAAAAAAAAAAGAAACAAAGATTTACACACATAGGGGGAAAACACCTTTCCTTCCCCATTTCCAGGCTGCCCTTCACTGGAAGCACCTCTCCTCACAAAGACTGCCTCTACAGCCCCCAATCCTCCCCTCCCAGTGCTTCTCTTTTCTTAACAAGTGTATCTGTTTGTAGGCTGAGTGTCTAGGCAGTGAATACCGTGCAGTTACTAGCTAAGACACAGGACAATGACATGAACATGTGGCCACACCATACATTATAAGCCTTATGAATGCTTGCACAGTGAACAAGAATGCACACATGCAAGAAGCAGCTCTGGCAGAAACCAGAAGATGTAAATTTTCTCAAGGTGTTATGCTAGGTTGTGATGTCCTCACAAGAGAGATCACAGGCCATTGGCACCCATCTTCTTCATGAAAATATCAGCTCTTTCTCCCATGACACTTGCATCAAATAAAGATTCGAATGGATGAAGAACCTCCTTTCTAACAATCACCTGATGCCAGATATGTTGTCAAGAAGCCGCATGACTAAGATAGGTGACCAAAGGTGGTGATGACTCCACTAGTTTTGACTTCATTAACAGCTGGAGCTCAGGAGACTGGTCAAGCTGCTCAACCCAGCAAACCAGGCAGAAACATCACTGACTTGTTTGGTGCAGCCACAAGGCTGGTGGCAAGAGTGACACTTGACTCTGCAATATGGTACCTACAGACTACAGACAGTGCTGCTAGATGGATGCCGATGAAGTGGTATCATATCTTTCCCTACTGAGTGACAATGTAGAAAAGGAAGATTGACAAAACTTCCTCACAAAGTGGCTCTCAATCCTATTTTCCTTTGGTTTAAGCTACAAATGAACTATCTGAGGGGATGTACATGGTGATACAAGTGACACATGTAAAAATAAATTTGGAGCGCAAATCTTTCATTCGGAGGGGATGAGAAAGGCCTGCTTAGGATCATAGTTTGAGTGGAGCACAGAGGTGTTTTGGGGGGTGAGGGGAGAAAAAGTTCTTAGCATGCTATAAAGTACTGAGCAGAGTAATGTCTCAGGGAAGGAAGCTGAAATGAAATGAAAATGAGAACTTATTCATAGCCCCAGATTGTTTGATTAGCTAAAAATACGCCCCTGTTTGATTAACCTGTTAAGATACACTTAGGTTTTCAAATATTTTCTGCAGCCAGGAAGGTTAGAAACACTTTTTTCTGCTCTCTTAGAAAGGAAGATTTCTTATATATGTGCAACTTCCATAAGGTGAATCTTTAAAATATAAACTATAATGGAATATAAAGGAAAAATCACAAGTTTGCAATGCTGATCTTTGATCTAGGAGAACCAAGATCTAGGGACTTCCTCTTTGACCTTTCAGCAAATAATTTAGCCACATAGAATGAAAGCTGGCAGAAAACTGACAGGTCACCGAAAGAGTCCTCCAAGCTGTAGACAACTACAGCAGATAGCCTTATTAACACTTATTTCAGACTCTGTTTTAACATTACATAGGTGTTTTGCCCTCCACAACTCCTATTAGAGGGCTGTTCCAGAACCTTGCTTCTCTGGTACTTAGAAACCTTTTTCTAATTTCCAGTCTAATTTTATTCATGACTGGTTTATACTAATTTGTTCTTTCACTAACATTATCTTTTTCTTAAATAGCTCATTTTCTTCTGTGGCATATAGTCACCTGCTGAATTTATACAGTACAGTCTTAACTCCTCTTACCTTTCATTTTTCTAGGTGCTAAACAAGGCAACTTCGTTTATATTTCCTCTTATACTCTAGGTTGTCTGCTCACTTTGCCATCTTTCTTGACCTTTTTTGCACCTATTCCTATTTAAATTATTCCTCTTTTTAGCAATGAGTGGTCAGAAATATGTATAATAGTTTATAGAGGTCTCACCAGGGCCTTCTATAACGCATTCATATTTCTGTCTGTATTGAAAATATTTTGTTTAGCAAATTTTACTTTTTTGTTTTCCTGGTCATCTCAGAATAGTGTGAATCCTGTTTTTGAGCACTACAACCAGATACAAGTCCTCTAGAATGATGAAGCCATATTCTGACAATGCTAGTGCTATCCTTAAAAGTAGATCTATTCTAAAAATTACTACCAGGCCAACATTCTGTACATTTCTGTGGCTACACTGCTAGATACATATCCAGATGAAAACATTCGGTAACTTAAAACATTAATCTATTTAGAATGTCTGTGATAGCATCTTTTAAGTATATCCCAAGATTCCGGTTGCAAAAATGCATGGCACTAGAGAAAAAGAATAAAAGAAATGAAGAAGAATGAGTTGACTGCTGTTTATACTAACTGATTGGGGAAAGGTGGCCTAAAATATTAGGAGGCAAATGTTAAAAAACCAAGTATGAACACAAATGCCTCTTATATTGTATAATGCATTAATTTTACTACATTTTATTACATACACAAGTTCTTTTTTAAATTATTCCTTGACCAGAATTGTTCATATCCTCACCTTTTAATAAAATCTTCAATATTTACTCCATACTAAAAAATTCAATGCATTCAATACCTGCATTCAGATCTTGTTATAGGAGAGCAATGCACTCCTAGGTATGGCTGAGGAACTTTACGGTGACGAGTAGCAGCTAACCTCACTGCTCATCCCAGACATGCCAGGGAGTGGCACTGAAAACAACACAAGGGATTTGATCTGTTCACTGCTCAAAATATGAGGTCTGACATGTCTCCTCCAGGTGACGTGACCAAATCTTCCCTTCCCCCTTGTCTTTTCTCCTTCAAGCAAAACTACTCTGCAAGTTGTTGCAGAGCTGGAGCCTTTCTGTCATTTGTAGCCAACTCTTTTACTTTAGGTCTTTTACTATCTTAATTTATGCAAATATGTGTGTATATACATATAAAACCTTTCTTCATTGTCTCTTTTGTTTTGTTTTTTTTTTCATTGTCATCTTCAACTTTTGTCCTAATAGTCCTTTTAGAAGACAATCTGCTAAAGAATGGCTCTTGCTTGGACATTCTCATGTACAATCACTAGGTCAGTGGCCCTGCTAGCTTAAGCTTTTTGGTAATGGTTTTTAAGTTGTGTGATCTTTTCCTTTTTACACTGGAAAAGTGATCCCTTTTTACACCAGAACTCTAATATGATGTCTTCAAAACAACATGCCTCCTTCTTGCACGTATTTCTCTTTTAGAAACATGTTTTAATTCCTTTTCAAAAGTGTCTTCATTTTTATATATTGAAATTCTGGGGATTGTTCATTCCCATGTGATGTTGAATTTGAATATATCATGGTTAATATTACGCTGAAATTTTTATTGTCTTGAGCATTCTTTGACTAACTGCACCAAGAACCTGTCATCCCTTTGTGTCCAAAATTCAGTACATATAATGCCACTGTGCACAATTCATCCAGTTTACAGAGGGGTAAGTGAACTCACCCACTATTTCCAAATTTTCTCTCTTTAAAAATCTCCCTAATCTTCCATAACACATCATCTTTAATGAACATCCTGGTAGATTGTCTGTAATATAGACCCAATATTATATGTTTTTAGACAGACATGGAATTCAAATCCTCATGTATATGGCATCTAATTACATATTTAATTAAGTTGTCTTCTTTTAACTCTACACTTTAATCCTATAAGGCCACTCCTTCACATGCTAACTTGATGTGTGTCCAACTAATTACAATAGCTTACTGGTATTTCTTCTATGAAGTTGTTTAAAATCTGGCAATCCTGGTTCATCTCCCTCACTTTCCTTAGAGTTGTTCAGAAATACATAATATTTGGGCTTGGTCTAGCTGCCCATTTTTATGTTTCCTAATGAAAAGGAACTTTATTTATTGATGCTGTTCCTGAATTTTACTGACTTACATACACCTTTTTTCATGTTTATGAAATGAATATAGAATCATAGAACCATTTAGGTTGGAAAAAACCCTTAAGATCGTTGAGTCCAACCATAACCATAGCACTGCCAAGTCGCCACTAAACTGTGTCCCTTAGTGCCACATCTACACAACCTTTAACTGCCTCCAGGGTTGGTGACTCAACCACATCCCTGGGCAGCCTGTTCCAATGCTTGATAATGCTTTCGGTGAAGAACTTTATCATAATATCTAATCTAAACCTCCCCTTGCGCAACTTGAGGCCGATCCCTCTTGACCTATCACTTGTTACTTTGGAGAAGAGACTGACCCCCACCTGTCTACAACCTCCTTTCAGGTAGTCGTAGAGAACAATAAGGTTTCCCCTTAGCCTTCTTTTCTGCAGACTAATCAATCCCAATACCCTCAACCACTCCTCATGAGGCTTGTTCTATAGACCCTTCACCAGCTTTGTTGCTCTTCTTTGGATGCTCTTTGTCATCCTCTTCTTGGATGACATAACTTGTAAAGGATATGTCATCCTGAAAGTGTTTTCTTTTGCATCTGGTGGGATTTCCGCCCCACTTTAATTTTCCTGACTGCCTACCTAACTGTAACTGCCAGCCAGTGGTTCTGTTTTCTTATAGAGATGGGACTTATATGGGAAAATAACATTTTCATAAAATTGGTGCTTTGCGTGCAGACAGTGCATCTCCAGGCTTATTATTATTGCTAATATTATTATTTTGCTAGAAAAAGTTCCTTGAGTTCTGAGACTAAAGGTTGTTATTCACTGAAGAAACTGAAACATTCAGTCCATCAATAGCTTCAGGGCAATTTTTCACCAGAGGTAGTTGTCTGGAACATACTTTTTTCCTTTCTCTCTTCAGATTTTTTATTTTATTTTAGCAATTACATGAAACATTACTTCATCCCTTATTATTCTCTTGCCATTCCTAATAAGCTGTGTTTTAATTTAAAACAGCAATTTACAATTCAATTAATATATAACAACACAATCCATTGTAATCACAATGCGATAAATTTGTGTTTTAAGTAATTTTTAATGCTCATAGCAGCTGGATCTGTGAAGTGTGGAAATAGCTGCCATTTTTCACCATGTGCAATACTGCCTGCACAAACCACCACTTTTTAATTATATCACCACCAAAGCCCAATGTATGGAAAATGGAGAAACTGTAATTGCAAAGGAAGAAAAACTTTGCTTATAATACACAGATAATACAGAAAATATAAAAGTAATGCCAAGATATAATTAGCAAAATTGATAGAAGGGTGAATTCCCTGATATAATCACTACTTAAAAATGTGTTTCATATTGATATCTTTCAACAAGTAAAGGGATGTGGTTAATTTACCTCAGCCAACAAAGAATTATGAGATTAGTTCACGTGACCAGAATCGTATTCTTTAGAAATTGTAAATAAACTGGTGGATGTTTTTTCTTTTTCTTTTATGACAGTCATGTACTTTTTTCAAATTTCTGCATTTCTATACTAGGTAGATAAAAAACTCCCAAAGGGCTAAGTCTTCAAAAAGTTGAGAGTTCCTTTGACTTCAATGAAACTACATTAATACTGACGTATATTTTACTTTCATTTGCTTGTAGTTTAGATCTTAAATATGAACCATCACTTGCTGCTGGAAAAAGTATATAAACCCTCTTCAAAATTCCACTCCAAAAAAAGAATGTGATTCCTCCAAGCAGACCCAAGTCTGCTCCTATCAAGGCCATTTGGACTTTCTGTGAACACAAGCTCTTGCTACTATAGAGATTTATCAGGAAGAAAGACTTTTCACTCTCTTGTCAATGTTTTTATTTTTTAAATCAGGAATAATCCTATTGTGTTGAAAAGAATTGTACTGCTTTAAGTAAAATCATAAAAAGGTCTCACTATTTTTTTTCCTCTTCCGTCTAATAGAGCATTAACATAGGGTTTTTCTCTAATCCAAATTTACTTCTAAAGGGACTTCAGTACATCAGCTTTCCTTTCATTTCCCACCCCAGTAGTGTGCCCTGTGTCAGTTGGCTTCTGGTCACATGGAGAGTACTCATCAGAATTAATAATTCTGCTAATAAAACCTGCAATATAAGTGCTTGAGGCCTACAGTTTTTGAAATTGGGAATTAAGTTGCTTTCACGGCACCAACCTGCCATTTGATTTAGATCCTTTTGTATTTATTTATTTATTTTTGGAACTTAAAAGATGTAGAATAATGTTCCCAGAATTATAAAAGATTATATATTAAAACCCCCCACCCAGGGATATATATATCCCCTCTTAAGTTATTAGATAACAAGATCTTTCTTAGTTATGTCATTTAGCTATGATTTAGCTATGATTTTCACATTTCTGAAGGTCAATAGGAAGAGGAAATAGATAATATTAAAACCCAGAAAATATATATAATATCCTGTAGACACAAGAGAAAATACTGAAAATTTTCAGATGGGGAAGTGTATCTATATACTGGTTATCCTCAAAAGAAATATTTTTACGTGGACCATTTCCATACTGAGCTTGTATAAGTGTATATAAAATAAACATTCATATTCCTTTATGAGAAGCATTATTATAATGCTCATTGTCGAAACATACAGTGTAAATTAAATGTAAGGCTTTTACTATTGGAAACCTCTTTCGTATCATAAAAGTTGATTTGAGTTTAGAAAATGGATTTACTTGGAACAGAATCAGGACCAGGACCCCCAAAATGTTAATTTCATAGTATTCTATATTCAAATGAAAAGATACTGTCTCTGGCAATTGCACCACAGAGGAAAAAAAAAAAAGCTGTTCTTTTATGTTATTACTGGCTTTTCAATTCTTACATTTGTCATTGATATATGTGGCATGAAAGTAAAAAATGCATACATAACATAAAGGCTGAGTAAATATACATTAAGGAGAACTAACCCATCAAGTGATTTTACCCTTATCTGCATTTGCAGGTTGGTTAGATCCATCAATGTATGTACCGCCAAACTCTATAATTCCATTATAGTGGTAGGAGGAGGAAGAAGGCGGGAGTCTTTGAGGTGACGCCATGTATTGTATAGTAAAATCCAGCAAAGTTTCCTTTTCAAATATCTGGTGGAGAAGGGGCAAAGTATGTCCAGTAATTTTAAGGACATTTTCCAAATGTTTATTTAGATAAAAGATAGATAACAGTAAAACTATAAAACCTGCAGCCAGATAACTAGGTTTTATTAATGACCTGCCATATACCGTGGCCGGATAATTAAAGTTCTCCCTCCCTCCTAACCCCCTCCTCCTAGAAAAGGAGAGAGTGGACAAATTTATTTGATAGTTTGATAACCAGGGGACACTGGTTGAAAACTATTGATATAATCAGGGTCTATTCAATTTGCTCACGACAGACACTCCTATCTGCTAATTTCACCTGTGAATAGTTAATTATGCCCTGGATGCATATGGTCGAGCCATTAATAAAATTTGTCTGTCATAGGTTTCTGTATTTTCTTTTTTTGTCATCCTCATGTGCATTTTATCTATGGGAATCTTTCGCCTTTTTTTTTTTTCTTTTAACATTGCACAAGACAGATGTTAGTGGTATGGGTATTTCAGCAAGGCTACGTTATAGATGGCATACAGCATGGATCAGGATTGCTCTTTTAGCCTGCAAAAGACTGGGCCTGTGTACATAATGAAGCTGCTGAAGCATGAATGATAATGGAGTTCTTAACCATTTCACATTTTCAAGATATGCTTAGGGAATTTGCTTTCAACTAAATAAATGCAAGGGAAAATGCATCTTTTTTTTGGCAGGCTCGTGAGGATTTTACATATATAGGATCCCTGTTTTTACAGGATGATTTTCCTTTAAATCTGGCTGTTGTCCTTTCACTAGGACATTTCTTTGGGTGAATGCAGGTGTCAAACCCCAGATTTTCTCCCTCCAATCATCTGTATTTAATAAAGTGCATATTGTATGCCAAGGCAATTTGTTTTAATCTCTGAAGGGCCTCTCAGGACTCAGAAAGCTTCTAAAATTCACATAAAATTTCCCTAATTCTGCCATTTCCTTCAGTTGGGACAATTTTCCTTCAGTATTGCCCACTTATAAAGAGATTGCTCAGTTAATAAAAAATCATGTGTTTATTCATAATACTGCAGGCTAGAACATGTTGCTTTGTCTAATGTCTCTGAACAAAAGTATCTAAAGAATAGTACTTAAACTATGAGTAAGTAACTCTTCCTCAACTTTTGCTTATTATTTTTTTCTCCGAATACAGACCAGTTTGTTCACAAGTGAAATGTAGTCTTTCAAGTTGCTGAGGGCTACTGTCTCCTTTGAGGTAACACCTCTTTGTAGGTAAGTCCTCCTGGTTTCCTTGTCCAGCAGTTTTGTTCATTTCCTTGACCTACACATTACCAGTAAAACCATGTCCTCTTCTTACTCGGGAAGATCAAGATGGAGAAGATCATCAACCAAGGATAAAGGCTCTGGGCCTTGCTGGCCCCTCCAGCAGTAGACATCATTTCAACATTATCATAAAACCTAGCAATACCTTAAAAAAATTAACAGAAGATCACCCAATTTTGATACAGGTTGGTGTCTGGCCTCCACAAGGACTGAAGATTCCTGAAACCTTAATTTCAGCTTTACTTCTTATATGTTCTGGGTCCAGTCCTCTGTGTGATAACTGAGATTATCATGGTGTGAATTTCTTAACAATTGTTTCTTTCTGCTAGGTTGGGCCAAGCCTGAGTGAGTTTTTAATTCTTCTCTTTCAAAGAGCTGGGTTTGCTTCATGCATTTTATGTTTTGTGAAGTCACTGTTTATTTTGGAAAAAAAATCTAGAGATTCTTGCTACCAAGTTTTCCCTTGGTATATTTTTCATCCCTTCTTTTAAGGTTTCTAAGAACTGTCTTTGCTTGTTGGAAGCTGAATGGTAATGAGAAGTTTGGATATTTTGCTTTTCTCATCATGCAGTATCACTGGTTGACAGTGTTAGTTTTGGTAGGTTGCTTTGCTGTGCTCATCACAGAGGTGGGCACAGAAAAAGCTGGAGAGCAGACATGGGGAAAGGACTGTTATTTATGAGTGTGTACAATGCCTAGAGCAATGTAATTAGAGCAAATAAGCATCACCACAGACATAAAAACAAATTACAAGAGCTGGCTAAAATCTTTCAGTATTATTTTGGTGAAAAATTGCATTTAAAGTGAAAAGCTTGGCAAAAATAGTCCAATTCTGACAGGAAAATTTTGCCAGTCAAATAAATGGAAACAGTGACTTTCAGAAAAAAATGGAAATTAAGGAGGGCACAGGGGATGCTCTGAAGTTACCCAGAGTTACAGGGATGAACCTCTGCTACCTGTTTTCCCAGTCATGCTGCTTTGAGTAACAAGATATTTTTATTTATGTGTGTATATGTATATATACACATTTACCTTGCTGATACTATCAAGCCATTCAAAGTCAGTGACTGGTAATTTCTCAATATTTCATAGCAGGTCAAAATTGGATTTAGTTACATTAACTTATTTCAAAAGCATCTTCTCTACCTCAATTACTCAGTTACAAAGAAGGTCCCTTGCAAACACCGGAACTGTCAGAGTTCTCAAGAAAAGGTTTTGAGTATTTCTTTAATGGAAAGTCATAAGTATGAAGTTAATACCAACACCCCTAATAATACATGTGCAGGGAACCTAAGAGGCTTTCTTGCTTAATTGGACCATTTCACTTCAGTAAGTTCATAGTGTGAGCAGGAAGCACACAGAGGACAGTGCTCATGAAACATCTAGAATGACAGCTTGAATACTCAAGACTTGGAGGTTGGTAGATGGACATAATGAATTTATCCAACCTTAATGAATGACCAAAAAATATTCCAGAAAGAATATAACCTATTTGCATCTTAAGGACTGTACTGTGCAAGCCTTTCTTTTTTATCTTTGGACAAAGAGAAAATGTATGCCTTTATAATTAGAAACAAATAACTTCTGTTTTGGTTGTGAGTTTTTTTAGGGGGGGGTTGTTGCTTATTTTTTAAAACTGTATTAGTGAGAAAATGATTTTGTGGACAATTTCTGGAAATGTACTCAGTGCTTAGCTCTTATCAAAAGGCAAGTAGAACAGTAGGAACTATCCAGACAGAAATAGAGAACAAAATAGAAAGCATTATCATGTCATTATATAAAACACTGTTTTGCCTAGGGATATTTTGTGTGGTTCTGGCCCTCTCTATCACACACACACACACAAAAAGTTATAAAATTAGAAAATGTGCAGAGGAGAGCGACAGGATCAGGATCTGAAGCGAGGAATTATTTCTATACAAGAAAAAATTAAATAAAGTAAGGAATGATTTCTATACAAGAAGAGATTAAATAGCCTTGTTCTGCAAACTGTTGGAAGCTGGATGAGATACCGCGGGGAGATACTACCCCATGCTTTCCTTTGATGCTTTCCCTCTAAGCATCCACTAATGGCCACAGTTAGAGGCACAATACAGGTTGAAATGGGCCTTTGGGCTGAAACCCTGCAGATGTTCTTCTGAGTAGAAAGGCTCCTTGCACAGCCTTCCTCACCTGTGGGGAGAAATGTCAGTGCTCATGTAATGTAAGACATCAGATCAAAGTGTGGGTGCTGTGAAAGGGGAAGCCTCAGTGATAACCACTGCAGAATCATTCTGCAAATGCCAAGTATTCGGTAGCTGTTGTGAATCCTGTGGCAGTGACACAGAGCCTGCTTCTAGAATTAATTTTCATAATTTGTCTGGGCATCCTGCTCCTTATAGGGAAGCATTATACCAAACTGCTAGCACCGGGGCTGATAGAACTCTTTACATTATGCTGTGACAAGCAACCTCAGTTACCTAAGATGGGGCTCTTCCTCCCACCCCTGTGCTAGCTGGATTTTAGGTAAGAGACCAAAAGAGACCAAGAAACTGAATGTAATAGCTGGCTCTCCTCTGGAGAACAGGGCTGCCATTAGTCAGCTGTGGAGAAGGCAGATGCTGCCTGTTAGAATTTCCAGCAATATGAAAGCATTATCAAACCACAAAACAATGTGAATCTTTCTTTAGCCCTATGAGCTCCCATGCTGCCCTGCAACAGTGGTATTTGTCATGGGAAAATGCTGAAGTACCCTTGTGCCAGCGAATGCCAGCAGTGAGTTTGGCTGCCAGATGCCATGACAGAGAAAAGCCTGGCAAGGGATCTGTGAGCCACGGGTGGTCTTGAAATTGAAAGGAACAAGCTAGAAGTGATCAAATAAACAGCACTGACTGAGAAGTTTTAGTCTGGGAAAGCCAGAGGTACCAGGCCAGAAAGATGTCTTGTGCTAAGGGACAAGGAGGGAAAGCTGAGTGGCCATAACAAAAAGGTTGTGTAGCGCTGACTCAGAGGCACAGCATCTCTGCCTTGCTCTGTTAGCTGGCTCATGAAGCCAGGCTACTGTCTATGCCGGACAGTCCCATGTTCAAAATTATAGCATATAGCACCTGCAAGGTGCTCTCCCTTCAGGCAGCCAGAGCTTCCCTGTCATGAGGCTGCCAGCTTTCCAGGTGAGTCCTCCCTCTGGCTGCTGTCAAGTGACATGAAAAACTCATAGGAGCCTGTCTTCAGAACCATTTTTGTGAGATGCTGCCCCCCATGAGGAGTGAGGACAAAGGATGGAGTGTCAGTAACCACCTTCCTGAGACTCTCAGGCTGGGGCAGGGCATGGGATCTAGTTGAAGATGCCCCTGCTAATTGCAGGGGGGGTCAGACTAGATGACCCAAACTATTCTACGATTCTGTGATTCTGTATGTGCAAAGCAGGCTGTGAGGCAGAGCTGTGGGGCACTGAACACAGCAGCGAGAAGGCGTGGGCACACTCAGGGTCAGCAAATGTCCCCAAACCCATGCTAGCATCCTCAGCCCTGCAAAGCTCATCCCCGCAAAGCTCATCCCCATCCTTACAGACCTTTGGGCTCTTTCTCCTTTCAGGAAGGTCATATGGTCTGTCTGCCTCTCCTGAGACCACCGCGCATTGCCATGGCAGGATGCCATACTTTCACAACTTTCCTCTACAGGGAGAGAGGAAGGAAAAGGCAAAAAGATCTGGCATGGTGCTCAAAATGGTTTGTTCTTAGCAGGGCTGTGTTTCCCACAAAGAACGTGGCAGTAAATTTTAAACATAACAAACATTCTCTCTCACTGAAATCAATCATCTTCTGAATAAAAAGTTAGCTGAAAAAAATGGAATATTCATTTACACTAAAAGATTGAGGAATCACTCTTTAGCAAATAAAAATGAGAAAAAACCTCAAACCAAACAACCCCCATCACTTTCACACAAAGCATTTGAGGCTACCTATAAACAAGTCAAATTGTAAAACAAAACTTTCTTGTACCTTTACATGCACAGGTACAGTTATCATTGATTTTTATGAGATACAATTAATAAAACAAGTGATATTTCCATTGAACAATGAACCGCTTGCACACATTGTAAACAGCCATGTTATATTTTGAACTGAAGCAAAACCCAACAATTAGATTGTAGATATAATTGTCCTCGGAAGAGTCGAAGAGGGAGTTTTTCCTATGAGCTGTTGTTAGGAGATTGGGATCTTCCCTTTCTCTACAAGATGCATTAACCTCTGCTGCAACTCGTTGTGCAAGTACAATTCTTCTTTTGATCCATTAGCAGAATATGCAGCAAGGAGGTCTATCTCACTGCCAGGCTTAGTCACATTAATCCTGGCACTTGTCATTAGGCATTTACATGCAATGTTATCCATCCTCTGTGTGTTTTGCTAGACAACAGAGGGTCAGAATACATATTTATCACTCCGGATAAGCAAATTCTTACTCTGTTGAGCACTCCTGTCCCGTAAGCCACATGCCTAATTTGATTGCAATGCAGGTAGACACTGTGAATATCTTGTTGTACAAATCGGACTGTTTTCTTGAGACAAATTCTGTTTCTGAAAATATTTGTAATATTGATTTAAAGTTACTATTAGTACCAAGGAAAAGTGATGTTCAAAACTTTTGAATTCAAAAGCATAACTCACCAGGCAGAGTGCACAAAAGATGCCTGCCTAGAATGACCCTGGGACCAGCGGCAGCAGTAGGATGAAATTCTTACAGTTGCTGTCCTTCTTTTTGTTATTTCTGTAATCTAATCATTCTGTAAAATATTAAGTTTTCCACCACTGCCTTCAAATAATTTGATTACATTTTTAAACCAGTTTAACATTTATTTTTGCTCAAATAAAAAAAAAAATAACAAAAGGAAGTGTTGCAATGGAACAGTATTCATCTCTATTTTTGAAAGCAGATTTTATGCATAAGCATCACAGCTGCAGAAATGGGTAAAATTTTCATATAGCACTACAGTGCATCACTTTGCATTGTCTTTTGCCTATTTGAAGGAAGAGTCTCTTTGGAATTGTTCACAGCCCAAATCCTTCCCTTTGTAAGAACAGCTACCACAGAAACATAGAATGGTTTAGGTTGGAAGGGACCTTAAAGATCATTGAGTTCCAACCCCCCTGCCATGGGCAGGGAGATCTCCCACTAGACCAGGTTGCTCAAAGCCCCATCCAGCCTGGCCTTGAACACTTCCAGGAATGGGGCATCCACAGCTTTTCTGGATAATCTGATTCAGTGTCTCACCACCATGATAGTGACAACTTTCTTCCTAGTATCTAATCTAAATCTACCCTCTTCCAGCTCGAAGCCGTTACCCTTCGTCCTATCACTACATGTCATGTCCTTGTAAAAAGCCCCTCTTCAGTTTTCCTGTAGGCCCTCTTCAGACACTGGAAGGCCACTATAAGGTGTCTCCAGAGCCTTCTCTTCTCCTGGCTGAACAACCCCAACTCTCTCAGCCTGTCCGTGAAGCCAGTTATTAGCATTCAGAGGGGGGAAAGCATAGAACCTGTGTGGAAATATATTATCAAATAGCCAGGGACCCAACCATGCTCTGTAACAAAGTTCTCCATGCCTGTGATATTTTAGATCAGAAGCTTTGGTTTCTAGTAGTTTAATATAGGTTTTTTAAAAAAATTTAAAAAACATTAACTTGCAGATGAAATCTTTTTGCTTATTATGGTATTTAGCTTGCTTTATGTTGTTGCTACTACTCCATGAACTGACTACGAGCCATGATTTAGCAGCACACAGTGTACAACATGCACCTGTACAGCATCACTGAGACCCTCCCCAGCTCAGATTTCTTTTCCTAAACCATAACAAAGCCACAGGCTCCCTCCAGGTTGCTTTGTTTCAGGGTTATTTTGTTTGATGGCTGGAGGGCTTTGGCTGCCCTTCTGCCATGGAAAACCTTTACAAAGTGCAGAAGATTGAGTTCGTGTTGGCATAACTGTGCAGTGCAGCTGACCAAAGGGACACAGACCGGTTTTGCATCAAAGATGTGTCTCCACTGTATGTCTGCTTTTTCATTCCTTATTGGCAATACTCCCACCCCAATAGCTGTGTTATTGTGTTTGATATCAACACCAGACTTGTTAGCCTGTAGTCATTCAGGTCATTACACTTTCCCTTTGAAAATAACCATACCACAGTGGTTTTCCCTCTGTTCCCAGTACTTCCCTTACAGTTCTAGGAGTTATTAAAAGCTATTAAAATAGTGTCAGCTATTGCTCTCCAGGCAGTGCCTTGAAGATCTATGCAAAAATTATTTGGAACTGCTCATTTAATGTTTAAGTTCAGTAGTTATTATTTAACATTGTCTTTAGATAATGCTAAAAATAAGGACACAAACTCAAAAATCTGATAAGTATTTCTCTTCTGTCTTTAAAAGAAAGCCCCCAAATGTTACACTTCTGACTATTAGTCAACATTTCCAAATTCTGTCTCTTGACAGAAATGGATTTGTAGCAGTTACTGGGATTTCTTTTACTACTGCTGGATAGTTAAAATTATAAGGTTTTGTCCTGAAACCATGTTGTAATAAAACCTTCATTGATCATTCTTAGTATAACTGTATTCCTTGGCATTTATATTTCTTAATATAAAATCTACAGTATTAGATAGCTCTTTTTTTTTTTTAGTATTTGTTTATTAGTTTTTTATATTGCATTTCTAATTTTGTCATTTAAAACAACAGAACATTTTTATTATTTTTTTTTCTTGCTGGAATTATGGCTTTTGGATGGCATTTTGGGCCTCGTGGTATCAATTTGCATTCATATTTCCTTGCTGGAATTCTTGTTTCCAAGCATTTTTGTTCAAAATTATTTCTAGCTTTAGGATGTTAGCCCTTTTTACTGGTTTCCTACTTAAGTCCCGAATGATTTAGACATGTGCTTAATCTGTGTTACATAATGTGACACATAAGTGAAGTTGAGTGTATATGTGCTGTGTAGACAAGAAGAGGGGTTGCAGAATTGGGCCAGGCTGAGAAATATGAATTAGTCTGGTGAATCCTCTGGTGGACGATTCTTTTATTCTGGCAAGACAGTGCTTCAAGATTTGTGAGGTTTTTTGCTGCATGGTATATGATGAATCACAAACTTTCTATTTCTTATTAACTCCATCTCCAAAATGCCCAGTGAAAAAGGCATGAACCCTTCTGGATTCTCTTTTGTGTTCTTGGAAAGTAGTTAAGCTTAGTTTTACTCTTGGTTAAAAAAAAAAAAATATATGCTTTTATATATTGCCTTCTCTATTACATTCTATTAACAGAAAGTCTGAGAGACTCTCTTTAAAATGAGACAAACACAATGCTATAAAAACATCTCTAGAAGTGACCTAAGCTGTAAAATTTTAAATATCACTTATTAGAATAGTGGGTCTAGATTAGTTGATCTGTTAAAATATATTACTTCTGCAAACTTTGTCCTGCCTGTGTTGTTAGGCTGTTAGGCTTACAGAAAAGTATCATTTAGGTTTAAGTAGTATTCTTGGTTGCCAAATAACATAAAATACCGATTAAACTATCAATTTATTAATTTTTTCTTTTATTTCATTAAATATAAAAAGAAGACAATTTTTTGAGTTGGCCATGGGAGTAAATGGATCATCATCCTGTTGTAGGAAGAGAAACTGTTCAGTTTTCAAATGAATACTGCAATCAATTAATGGGCAGATGCTGAGGTTTGTTAAACTGTGAACGGATTACCACGTGGTGTAAATGCATGGTGTATATAGCAGAAGTTTGCACAGGTTCAAAAAGTTTTTAGACAAAGTCATGGAGGAAAAATCTCACAGGGGCTGTTAAGTTAAAAAAAAATATTAATCTCATGAAGCTTCTGAGCTGCAAATTTTAAGATACCAGGGAAATATTTGAGGAAGCATCAGTAAATTGGGTAGGTGGTCACTAGCCAGATACCATGATAATGTGACTCCATGGTTCCAGGACTCACCATGTGCGTACGTCCTGTGGGGATCATCAGTGCTGTGAGCTCGGATCATTCCCTATTTCACTCACCAGCTCTTCTTCCTTCATCATCTGTGTTCCCTTCTTTGCTCCTGGGATCCCTTTTGGGGTGAGGCAGTGGCACTCTCACAGAGACATGGATCAGCTGGCAGGAAAACCAGCTCTAAAACCAGAAACAGTCTGAGTAGGGCAGCTCCAGGATTTATGGTGGAAGGCAGAGACTAGGAGAAAGGAGTGGAGATGTTGACTTGGAGATGCATGGTCAATGCATCTGGGGAAAAGGATCTGGGGGTCCTGGTGGATAGTAAACTATCCATGAGCCAGAAATATGCCCTTGTCATCAAGAGGGCCAATGGGATCCTGGGCTGCACAGGGAGAAGTGTGGCCAGCAGGTCGAGGGAGGTCATTCTTCCCCTCTACTCTGCAATGGTGAGGCCACAACTGGAATACTGCACCCAGTTCTGGGCTCCCCAGTTCAAGAGAGACAGGGAACTACTGGAGAGAGTCCAGCGTAGGGCAACAAAGATGATTAAGGGATTGGAGCACCTCCCTTATGAGGAAAGGCTGAGAGAGCTGGGACTCTTTAGGCTGGAGAAGAGAAGGCTGAGGGGAGACCATATTAATGCTTATAAGTATCTAAAGGGTGGGTTGAAGGAGGATGGAGCTGGACTCTTTTCAGTGGTTCCCAGTGACAGGATGACGGGCAACGGGCACAAGGTGGAACATTGGAAGTTCCACTCAAATATGAGGAAGAACTTCTTTATGGTGAGGGTGGCAGAGCCCTGGAACAGGCTGCCCAGGGAGGTCGTGGAGTCCCCTTCTCTGGAGATTTTCAAGACCCACCTGGATGCAGTCCTGAGTAACGTGCTCTGGGCAATCCTGCTTTAGCAGGGGAGTTGGACTAGATGATCTCTAGAAGGTCCCTTCCAACTCCAACAATTCCATGATTCTGTGATTCTGTAATGCCCACAATCCTACTCTGGGAGTGGGATGAACTTCATGATTAGGGGCAGCCTAATTAATTGTGATTAATGGTTTTTCTATGGAGAGATGCTGCCTGCTCACATAATGTGCAGGGAAAGGAAAAGAGACTGTCATTAGCTGTGTGGAATGAGCGCAGAGAAAGGAGAGAAACCCAGATGTAAATCAGATGTTCTTTGACTTTCATACGGTCAAGAGTCTGTTGAAATTCTGCTCTGGTGCTCTTTCGGCACTAGCTGGCTTCACATGTTTGTTTGACATCTTAACCTCCAGATCCACCACTGATGTCAGTGCCAGATAGGACATACAGAAACCAGATGGCCGTAGCCTCTGGTCTCCCAAGCCTCTGGTAGGAGTCCTCTGTGTCCCAGAGGTCTTAGGCCAATTGTCCTACCTCACATGCCTTCATTGAGTGATGCTCCATACTGGAGAAGCAGGCTGCTGGCGGGGTGGAAACGGGGTGAGAAGATGTGAAGTATGACCACAGTGGCAAATGCAGGGTCAGCAGATGCGGCAGCAGTGGGCAATGTACTGACAGCATGAACGTTACAGAGAGAGACCCAAGTGTCACCTTCTGGAGTCTGGAGCAATGTTTGTGTGCAAGACAGAGGGTGCATAAGCCTGGACAGTGATGTGCCCAGGTGTGCCAGTGAGCAAGCAAAAGGGACCCTGGGGTACATACCAAGGTGGATAAGGTTCCAAAAGTGATGGCATGTGGAGAGGAATGGGCTCCAGAGAGATGCAGGTCATGTTGTGTTACCTGGCCTGAGAGGCAGGGATCACTTGGTGGATTATAGGCCACTGCATTGGCTTTATGCTTCCTGAAACAACCCAGCATGCATCTGATCCAGCACAGATTCTTCTTTCTGGAATACAGACACAAAATTCCAAGTAACATTTCAGTAGCAGCACAGTGGGGCTTGAAATTATGTATAACTAAATACTCTACACTCTCTATTTAACTAGAACCTCGTCTGCACACCATTGGCATGTGCAATTTGGAGGAAATATTAAAGTAATTTATATTGCAATTTATATTAAAAGTTTATAAAATTATTAATGAGCAATTTTATGAGTAAAATTCCTTTAAGGAACATATACATAGGTCAAGCTTTTAAATGAGCTTCATTTCAAAATGACTAGGATACCATGTCTAAATTTTCTTTTTTAAATATGTTTTTAATATTTTTTTAAATAAACTCTTTACTTTTGCCTTCACATTAAGAAATAACAACATTCGACTAAAATAAGCAAAGACAATATTGCAAAGGACAATACATATAGCTTTATAATTGAAACTAACTGCAATGTAAATAGAAAGGTTACTGTCTTTCCTTAATCTTCTCCAGAGAGTACTATGTTTATATTGAAAACAAGAATCAAGTAACAGTTGAGCATCTCCTCAATTAATTATGCCTCTTTAACTGCTTGTCTTTATTTTCTTTCAGTGTTCATCCTAGCCCTTGAAATCCCTTGGTGTTTTAAAAAGTAACTAAGAAAAAGCAATTACTACAAAAAGGTACATCAAGCTACCAAGGACAAGTTTTAACTACTCCAAACTTCTCAAACAGTCTAGACTGAGTAAGAAAAAGTCTTGCATGGGTAACAGCTTTTCTGTGCTTGAAAGCTTTTACTTTACTCCACCCCAAAACCACATTCATGAAAGATCAAGTTGAGAGTATAGTTAACACATTAAAAGGATATACTGATGGAAATAAGCATTATAAGCTTAAAATACTCAATTGCCACTCTCATACATGAAATGGTCAGATACGTGAAGGCATGGAAATGTACACGAATGCCAAAAACCTCCACTGGGCTCTGTATTACAGTACTATGATGGAACTGAGATTAATCTTTAATGATACAGTGAGCATCACTACAGGCTATATAGTTTCACAAATTCTTTTTCAAAGCATCAAAAACTGAGAAAGAAACTGTGTACTACCACACGTGATTCTGTCGTTTGCAAAAGGCCTTTGCAAGTAACTTGAGCACTTTTTCTCTGTGCTAGTTTAACTAAAATCAGTGTACAGGGTGCAGCTGTTTCCTCTGAGTTTTCCTTGATGTTGGAGCTGTTATTTCTGGGTTTGGGGGAAAAAAAAAAGTTGTTTGCAAATCTTTGCAAGTGACAATATTAAAAAAGAAAAATGTCTGAGCCCTCTTTAAAGAGAAATATAGGCCAAACCAAACTGAACAAAAGAAAAAAAAGACTCTAAAGCGTACCTTCAGCAGGGTTCATTTACATATGTTACAATTATCCTCGCTCCCTGCCATTTCTCCACCATGCTGTCTCATCCTGTGCTGAGGATAGGAACAGTAATCAGATCAAGAAAGGGATATCATGGACATAGCAAAATAGTTATGAAGTTCATGTATAACAATCATTTGTATATTAAGAATATCAAAATAATAAAAAGTCCAATTATGCTGTCAGTTATTCTGTTAAAAGCTAACAAAACCCTTTGTTGAAGCTGACCCATTCTTATATAACTATCGGGAAGCAGATTTTAACCATAAAGAAGCATTATTAGGCACATTTATAATACAAGACGAGTAATTTTGCATTCTTTGTATGGGACTGTACTGTACTTGTATTCTTCAGAACCTCTGTCACAGATGAATATACGGCATTTTACAGATGAAATAAGGTTTCACATAACAGATACATTATAATTATGATAAAACCTAGAATAAGATATTAGAATCATGCAATAACACAGGTCAGAAAGGACCTCTGATGTCATCTGGCCCAAACCCCTGCTCGGAGCAGGGTTGACTTTAAAGTGAGATCTAACTCTGAAGTTTGATCAGATTGCATACAGCCTTTTCTGGTTGTGTTTGGAGCATACCCCTAAGAAGAAAATTCCATGGCCTCTCTGGGCAACCTCTTCTGATGTCTGATCACCTCACTGTGAAATTGCTTTCCTAATATCAAATTGGATTTTTTTCTTCTTTCAACTTAAGCCTGTTGCCTCTTGTCCTTTTGCTGTCCACCTCCCAGAAGAGTCTGCCTTTGCCTTCTCTGTAACGTCCTGGTAGGTAGTTGAACACAGCGATGGTTCCCCTCTTAGTCCTCTTTAGAGATTCCTTGGTGCCTCATACATGTGAAGACAGAACGGTTGTTTCTAACTCCTTTCAAGTGTACGTCTTTCTAAAACTACATTTTTCAAGCCTTCCTCTTTTAAATACCGGGTGCTACAGACTGTTCCACTAAACTTGTGAGTCCCTAAAAGTGTGTAGAGCTAAGTAAATTCCCTTTAGCCCCATATTGGTAATCTAATGATGGTGCACTCAGTAGCATGCTAAACTTTGATGGCTGTACCTCATTTTGTGTTCAATAAAAGATAACATGAGAGATCATTAGAGTAACTATGTCAGATTAAATGTATTTTCTTGTACAAAAGTCAAGTCCCTTCAGGAATCGTTGCAATTTACTTTGTCTCATGGAGAACAATATTTTCCCGCTAGACCTCAACACAAAGGGCCATTACAAAATGTAATTCATATTTCATATGTTCAGAAACGTTCAGCACAAATTACAAATGGAGACTTTAGTGAAGTATTTATGTTCTGTTACCACAAGATATGTATAAGTAATATGTGTCCCAGGGCTCCAGCCTACACTGCTTACATTTATTTGTTACAGACTGCACTTATACTTCGCAGTTAAACATAAGGTAAGTCATGTTGCTTCTTTGAAAACATAGAAAAGTGCAGCGGACAAAAACATTATTGTTTCTGAGATTTTCTAACAGCTGCAGAATGAAGAAGGTGCCGTACATCGCTTAACTGCTAAAACAGTGATATCCTACCCAAAATTCAAAAGACTCTTCGCAGAACTTCACCTCTTTCACCCTGAAAAACTTGAGGCTGTGTGGGTACATTTAGAGACTGAAACGAAGCCCTTATAAAGGGCCAGTGAAAATCATTTTGCCCTAGTTTGAGTACTGGCATGGGTATGTTTGTTGGTAAAGAAGTGACCTGCAGCCCTTCTGATGACCCCTCTGGCCAGGAGGCATTTTCACTAGAAGGGGTTAAGCAGAGTTAAAGTTTTTGGTTGTGATTAAGCATTTTCAGCGTGGGGATAGCTTTCTGTGGTGTTCAGAACATGCAAACACAATTTTTAAGTACTAGAAAGTGGTGAATAGAGCTTGTGGTCTTCGAAACAAAAACCACAGGTCAATAAAAAAATCCATGTGGTAAACAAAGTTTTCTTGCAGAAGGGTTTAAACACTACTGCAAATTTTACCCTGTTAAACCTACTAGAGAGGCCCAGAGCACTACCTTCTCATAAAACAGAAATTGTATTTTTTTAAAAAAATTCTATTTGATAGAAACTGGTGCATCCAGAAGTAATACTCTGTTCGACAGAATCATCAGAAAAATGTGTTTCTGTTTCAGGATTATTCTGTTGTTCTTTTTATTGCGCTTCCTTAAAATCACAGTTTATATAGTTTTAGTAACAGGACAGTCTAAAACTCCATTTACATTTGAGTTTTGCAGTTCTTGAAATTTAAATTTCAAACAAATTGTGAGCGCTGAAAATTATAGTAAGACCAAGTCAGGAAAAGCAGAGTATCTGACAATTATAATCTCATATTTTCATTGTTAAGCAATTATAAATTCAAGAAAGTAGACATCTCATCCTGCAATATTAATTTTGACTTACACTCACTAGCTGTTACTGTCACAGTATTTTTCCTTCATTCAGGTGAGTCACCTATCAGGGACCACATTAATGCTTCTCTTCCAAGAATATGATAGTCAGTAGTGCAGCCATGCAGCAGGGTGGTGCAGTGTCTAATTCCTAAATCTAATTCCTAACTTTACTCTCAGACTGCAGGAGAGAGAGAGACGATCCCTCCCGACTTACCCCCAGCTCCAACACTGCTCCTTTTTCCCCCAAGGCAGTGGCAGTGCTTGTGCATGTGTGTGCATGTGAAATTGAGCAGGCGTGTGTGTGTACACACCATTTTCAAAATTAATCTCAGAGAGTCTGGGTTTGTGGGGGGACGAGGCCAAAACACTCTCTCTCTTTTTATCTGGGCATGTTGACATTTCTCGTGCTCCCCTCTCACATACATGGCACTAGTGATAATGACTTTTGCTAATCTCCTATGAATGTTCCAGGAAAAAAAATCAACTAATAAGGCTGTTCAGTACAAATGCATAGGAAAGGAGCATGTTGCACTAGAAATGAAAGTAGTTCTGAGACTCATGCCAAATTATTATCTCCACTCATGCTGTCCGTATTTTTGAAAGGACGTGGGGAAACTGGAGAACAAATTGAAGAGCAGGAAAAACTAGTGTAAAATATGAAATTTGAAGGGCTCAATTAGCTTATCAAAAAGAAAACTGAGAAGTAATATGAAGGTAGTATGATTAAAGGGAGAAAATATCCAATAATAAAGGATTTTGTAAAATCCAGTGTATAAACATGTAATAAACAATGGGAGTTTAAAATAGGCAAATTCAAATTACCATGGGAAGCAAAGGATTCTCCATCTTCACATCCAAAATTTATGGATTCCTTAAAATTATTCTTAAAAATACACAGGAAACATGTTGGAAAAGAGTTAAATGGATCAAATTTCAGCACCTTATGTTATAGGCAGAGGGGGAACGACATGACCATCACATAGTCCCCCATAGTCTGAACATTTCTGAGGCTGATAGAGTTGAGAAAGTTGTAAAGGAGCTCAGTTGTTCCTACACAACTGAAGTGGCAATCTTTTAAAAAACATTACTGGCTGCATTTGTAAATTAAACATGCGCTTACATTTTAATAAGAGTAAATTAAAATGTGATTACATTTTAATAAGATTTTCTTACTGAACCACAGTATCTATGGGCATCTGCTACAGTGTAAATCCTAGTGTGACACGTAATAGTGGTGATTTCTGTCAGGAACAAGAATACACACGAGATGAAACAGAGGTTTGAACAGTTTTGCAGAAGATAAACAACAAAAATGTAGAAATAGCAAAATAAACAATAATAAGTATGGTATGATACAATGTTCCATGTTATGTGGAAGCAAACAATCTCTTCCACCAAAGTGTCCCTGCTAAAACAGGAGATGACAGCATTTTAGGCTGCGTTTTGGTTAGCGATAAGGATATTTAAGTGAAATAAAAATAGAAAGAAAACTTAGTTTAGTGATCACAAGTCAATTAAGTTTTAGCCAAATGTAAGGCCAAATATGAACAAGCCTGTGCCTAAGTAAGAACATAAACCTGAATAAACGAAGGGAACCAGGTAGTGAATACAGGTAGAATGAAGTCTTGGGGCCTTCAACATCAAACCCAAGGTGCCAATGTTATTAAAATTTGTCTTAAATAAATGGGAAAAAAATAATTGGAAAGAACTCCAGAGCTAACTGAATGAATAGTCATTTCAAGAAAGAAGTTAAGAACAAGCAGAGACTTAACATGAAGTAGACCTTGCAAAGAATAGTAAAACGAGTGACAAAGGACTAAGGAGAAGTAAAGCTGTTACACAGTGACTATTTAACTTCTAGACGGAAGACATTTTCACTTTAGCCTCAAAACCAAGTGAATATTTTGATTCAGTTTCAAATAATGCGATCTTTTAGTGGGAGCAAAAGGAAAATGGAGAATGTTAATAAGATTATTGAAACATACATAGCTTCAACTGAGATGGAAGTAACACTCAAGAAACATTATTGCATTCAGGCTGGGGGAGATCAAATAATTTCAAAGAACTGGCCAAGGAATCTCCAGTTAAAACATCGCAAGACAGGTTTTTTTCAACAGTCTTGCAATCAGATGAGGAGAAGGATATTGGGGTATGAACTGGTGTGGGGATAACTGAAAATATAATTAAAAAAATAGTGAATTCAGTGTCTGTTTCACAGAATGAAAAAAATGTGACCTAAACCAATTGCAGGCCTGGAAACCTCATGTCAAGCGTATATTATACTTTATAAGAATTTGTGAAAGAACAGATGAAAAATTATAGAAAGGAAAGAGAAAATGATACGAAGTGCAATAAGAATGAATCAAAACAAAGTCTTGTGGGACTGACCTTTTGAGATTGATATACAAACAAACAGAGGGAATAAATTTTGTCAGTTTGATTTGCAGTAGTGGACCTGAAGAAGTGCCATGTGGGAAACCTCAAGCAAAATTGAGGAAATGAGAGATACTGAAGAAAGAGTAAAGGAGGGAGGAAGCAAGGGAAAAAAGTGAGCAAAGACTGGAATGGATAGTGCTGAAAGGGGCAGGTTGAAATAAAAGGCTGAAATGCTACTAGTGAGGCTTATCAACTTTGGAGGCAACGCTATTTCATATCTTCATGATTGAACATCACAATTGTTGGAATTATTCTGATGACCCTGGTACAAAGTAGAAAGCTCCATCAATACCAAAAGCTTCTGGAATACTACAGGAACGGGCAGTAGAGATGGAGAAGGCCCAGTGACATTGCATGTGGACATTGCATGTTGACATCGCAAGGCTTTACCAAGCATGCTGCAGGTGATTCTTCTCACCCATACCCAGAAACAGGTAACTGAATCTGGGTCAGGTGCACAGAGAGGCTACTAAGAACACTAGAAAAATGGAGAACCCATCTTTATGGAAAAGGACATTGCAGAAGGCTGACTTATTTGTCTAAGCAGATTGTAGTGTGGAGGAAATTATGATTGCAATCTATAAATATATCAAGGGTGTAAACACAGTGAGGGGAAATAACTATATAAATTAATAGGCAATGTCGGCATAAGAAGAAATTCCAGAGAAGTCATTGCAATTAAAAAGACCTAACTGAAATGAAACCAAATAAATTTATTAAATCAGTTTTAGGATACAGTTGTTTGTGATATCAAGGGCCAGGACTTCAGGAAGTTCCTAGTCGTATGTTCCAGTGAAGCGTGTTTAAGATCTTTTTCAGTTACAGGAACAGAGTTATGACTACAGGACAGCATTTATACGCACCTTCCTCTGTGTTTCTAGGAGTATAAGTGCCTGTGATTTTTGAGGGACACTCCAAGATCTGTCTTAATTCCAATACCACTGGTGCAGACTCACAGGGAAGTCAGAGCAATGCAGCACATGGCATTGTCTCCAAAGACATGGCTTCTACGTGCACCTCCTGTACTGGGGAACCAGCAAGGGTCATCCACCACACAGGGACAAAATATCAGTTTGTATTTTGGTTTTCTCTTTGGGACAGTAATTGGGATTCTTTTGTGCCCTTAGCAGTTACGTGTGAAGAATTCATCCCAAATTCAGAATTGACTTTAGATTAACCAGAGCATTGTTCTGCTTTATAGAAGAAACACCGTATCTTTAATCCTTACCTGACATCTGTGTTATGTAGCAAGAACAAGAAATTGAGAATCTAGAAAAAAAAAAAAGCATATACATTTTTGTTTCTTAATTTAGCTATATGGACATCTGTTGAAATTAATACATCCACACATGGACATATAAAAATCTAGTGTTCTTGTCTAACAGCTTAAATACAATGATACCTTTACAATGGTGTGTTTAGACGTCTCATATGCTATGATTCTTCCTCTCTCACACTGTTTGGATTTAGGATTAGAAATAAGGTGGTTTTTTTTAAAGTTAAAACAGTAATCGGAGATGGAGTGGAATTTATCAATCACACAACACTGAGTGGCAGTTTCCTTCCAAGACAGTTTTGGAAGGAAATATTAGAAATTTTACAGTTCCTGTGTGTGTAATAGATGTTAGAGGGAGAGGATTAATTTGGTAATGCCAAGATGTAAAAAGAAACATTTGGTTAAATGGAAGGTATTGTGGAAGGAGAAAACAAGTAGAAGAAAGAAAGTTTTGACAGAATAATTAACTGAGATTCTATTGATTGTGTTCAAGTTATTTTCCTCTTCATGTATCCCCTTCATGAAGAAATAGTTAATCTGAAGGTGTTAGTATTGAAAAGAATATGGGGAAGCAATTACAATTCCCATTTGAAAATTGTTTTGGTGTTGTTTCTCCACAGACGCAACTTTTGTAGTCTAATTTCTAGCCGAACTCTCTGGCTAAATTGTTAATGTAGCGCAAACATGTCTTTGAGGACATCTGAAACATCAGCACTTTTAAAGGCAAGTTACTTATTTCAGTGTTGAAATATTGGATTAGAAAGCTATCTGTGGGCAATATGAAGAAGAAGAGCAGGAACTAGAGCTCTTCTTATAGCAACTACAGGCTATTGATTCTGCTCAAAATATTTCAGACACTATTCTACTAAAGCTGCCACCTCTCAGAGGTGCTGCACCTTCCTCCACCTCAGCCATACACCATGCATTCCCTTCCCATTTGCATGTGCAGAGGTGATTCTTTTCTGTGAGCTGATCTGCCCAAAATTAAATTACTGTTTTTGCAAAGTTTCAGCTGGAACTGGCTATTCACCTGTTTGTGTGAGTGCCAGTGCAAGGCACAGAGCAGAAATGAACTCTCAGTTCTGCCTCAGCACCAGCACAGATGAAACTGTGTCCAGTTCTGGGCTTCCCAGTTCAAGAAGGACAGGGAACTGCTGAAGAGGGTACAGCAGAGGGCCAAGAAGATGATTAGGGACTAAAACATCTCTCTTACAAAGAAAGGCTGAGGTACTTGGGTCTTTTTAGTCTGGAGAAGAGAAGACTGAGGGGGGATCTGATCAATGCTTATAAATACTTAAAGGGTGGGTGTCAGGAAGATGGGACCAGTCTTTTTTCAGTGGTGCCCAGTGACAGGAAAAGAGGTAACGGGC
This sequence comes from Tringa tobata, assembly GCA_033628505.1. Classification (NCBI taxonomy): domain Eukaryota; kingdom Metazoa; phylum Chordata; class Aves; order Charadriiformes; family Scolopacidae; genus Tringa; species Tringa tobata. The sequence continues at coordinate 9,124,161 of JAHREE010000339.1, read as the reverse complement.
ACAAACTTGAACGTACAAAGTTCCATCTAAACATGAGGAGGAACTTCTTTGCTTTGAGGGTGGCAGAGCACTGGAACAGGCTGCCCAGAGAGGTGGTGGAGTCTCCCTCTCTGGAGACATTCAAAACCTGCCTGGACATGTTCCTGTGCAACCTGCTCTAGGAGGACCTGCTCTGGCAGGGGGGTTGGAGTACATGATCTCCAAAGGTCCCTTCCAACCCCATATCATTCTGTGATTCTGTGAAACATTCATGGACCCCTGTATGCAGTGGTTCAGTCATTCACTTTGGCAAATGGTCACATTCACAACATTCCTTCTTTTACTGTGGACAGTACAGACAAATCCTACTCTTACAAACTGGCCTAATCACTAAGAGAAGGAATGTTTGGAAAAAGGAGAAAGGAAAAATTCTTGATATCTTCTCCTTACAGCATTTCCTTTTCTAGCATAATCAAACATTTTTAAAAGCAGGTAGAATGCTATATATAGTTCCACTCTGCAGGCAAGAACCCTCAATGCCAAGCCACAGAGTCATTCTCACAAGCTTACTCTTTATCACAGTGATTTCAGACAAAGTGAAACTGCTCCAACTGGGGACACTGGAAAAATGGTCCCTCAAAGGGAGTTGCAGGCTAATGGTTAGGATGCCCTTCAGTCGAGTACAAAACTCTAGCTCACATTCTTTTTGCGTGTATTACAGCAGGTGGTTATATAAAATGCCTCATTTTTCTAAACAGTGCAAATATAACAACGAGTTTGTGTAGGACCAAATCTACTACTTGTGATATATCCATTATTTGGGAAATGACAGTTGTAATAGGGGAAATATGAGGAAAAATGTTTGATGTGACTTTCAGCAAAACCAGAAGTGAGCTTTTTTTCTTAAAATGCTTCGGTTTTACTCAGTGTTTCTGCTTTACTGAAAAAAAGTGGCCTAATAGTGAAAAATGATCAGCTCGAAGGCAACAAAATTAGAAGATTAAAAAGTCAATACTCCCTAAAAGATAGAAGCACATCTCTATGTTGGGAATGTCTGCAAGTATTTCCAAGGCATAGTCAGAAAAAGAGGATTCAGGAATAAAGAATAATAGGAAACCTATTCCAATTTAAAAGAGATAATGAGAAATGTAGAATATTTTCCCATTATTGTCAACGGAAGTACTGAAGAAAGTGATATCAAAACTGATTTCCTGGAACAACAGGGAGATGTATGAGGCTTTTGTATTCTTCATCCAGTGTGATCATTAAAATGTGTAGATGTTTTGAGGAGATGGCCTAAATTGATTCCTGCCTTCTCAAGTATACAGAGGACAAGAAGGAGCAGGTAAGAAGCCAACTCACATAAATGGGAAGAATCCCACTGACAGCAGTGGCCCTCAGATTAAATGTTTCTTTTAGATGAAAAAAAAAATTATTTATTTGGTAGGTGTTTTTGTCAACTTAGGTCTATAACGTGTAACATAACGTTTGTAATTTTTTGCATTGTTATATTAATGAAATATTTCCTACATTGTGTGTAACCTACTCAAACAAAGACGGTGTATTCTCCTGCATGCCCTGCCCTCAGTATGTGAAATTGGTCCTAGATGTCCAAAATGACTGTCTGTAACTCTTCACGTAGCAGTCACAGGGACCAAGAATAAATGTGCACTGCTGCTCATGAGAGAGTGGTCTTGGATCTCCCTGGTAGGACAGATGCTGGTGCAGTTACATTACTAGAACTTGGGACCATATAATACAGAATGATGAAGTAACTGGGGCTTATCCTCAACAAAATTATAGTAAAAAAAATCAATTAGTAGTTCTGCACCATTCATTGTGATTCAAATTGATTTTTTGTTACTTCCTACAGAAAGATCAGAATAAAGAAAAACTTTATTGAATAAATGCAGATTCCAGGAAATAACTCAATAAGCCATGTTTCAGTTTTATGCACATCTGCTGTAGATATCAATGTAGGGCCAAATCCTTTTGGAGTTATCTTTCTGGAGCTATTTATCCCAGATTTGCTTTAGAATATATAGAATATATAATAAATGCAAAGGGCAACCTGATTTGAATGAGCTATTCCTACTGAGAGCTGGGAAACAGGAAAACAGTGAAAATTCAGTTCTTTGAGGGAAGAAAAAGAAATCTTACTTTTAAAAAATTTAAATTAGATTTAAATTATAGGGTTGTTATTAAGAATTACAGTCTTTTAATCTGAAAATGAGTCTTTCTTTCAATGATATAAAGTGGTGCATGGTTTAAAGTGTGCGCTAAGAGTTTGTTTCATCGCATCGTACATTTTAAAGCCATATTGTGTGAGTCTGTTTACTTCACATTTGTCCTCTTTCCCCTGCCTTTTTTTGCATAATATATTGGTAAGTAATAAGAAGCAGTACCGCAGCTGCAATTTAATGGGAAACACAACTGTTTATTGAACCAGATACCCATTATTAATTTAACAACTGAATACAAACGCTTCTGGCAATAAGTGCAATAATTCTGTTTCCTTGATTACTTAAGGTTTGCCACTGGCTTCAGTGGAAGCTTAATCCAACCCTCAGAGGGGAGAAGTGCTGCTTTTTAACACTTGTAAAGAAAGAACAAGTACTAGCCTAATTCAGTTATCCTGCATGCATTCCCTCTGTCATCTTTTATAGACATACACATCTCTCATGTGGTTTTAGGAAAAGACTAAAACTATTCTCTTTTTCATAATTTTCCTAATATTTTATGACTCAATTGGAATGTGAAATATGTGCAGTAAAGAGGCTACAGGTAATTTTTTGTAATGAGTTATTAGAGCTCATAGTAAGTGAAAAAAAAAATCCTCTCTTTTTCTTGGAATTGTATTACTTACTTTTTTTCAAGCAAGCGTTGTATCATTCAAATTGGAGTAATGTGTAATATGGGGCCTGTAAAGATGTGTACGTTTCAAAACTAATCTGGAGAGAGAGGTTACACCAGAGATTAATTTGGCCCAATGAGACTCTAGAGGGCAGTCTTGGTATAGTAAAAGGAATATATATTTTTCTGTCATTAGAAACCTCAATCATGTAGATGGAGCACAAGATGTTATAACATAGTTTGAAAAGTGCAACTATTTTTAAAGAAGGTTTTAAAAAAGTTGTTTAATTCTGTATGAAATATGAATAACTTTTGACATCAAATAATAATTCCCAATAATCTAATGTAATGTAAAATCCAGCATATTTTTTATATTGTTAAGTAGGATAACCATAAGGTATAAAGAATGCATCAGAACCAAAAGTAAAAAAAATGGTTTGCTCCTTGGTTTTAGCTGATTTAAGCACTAGTCAATTCATAAAATGGATTTCCACCAGCAGTTTAAAGATCCACCAGAAGTCCACCAGAAGTCCTTTGCTTAAAGAGAGCAGAATAAAATCCAACATACAATGCAGATGCAAATTTAATGTCAGTTTTTCAAAGATGTGTTTTACTTTATAAGTAATTAATCTTTATACACAAGTTTTGACTATTGTTGGCAGAAATCAAAATTGCGTGCCTTGTAAATTTTTAATCGAGCAATTCTTAGATTAAAAAAATGCATTAGTCACTTTGACTATGTTTAATATTTTAGAAGAAGTTGTTCTGCAAGAAAACAAATCATTGGTAATGAAAAACAATGTGCAGCTTGTAAGTACTTACTGTGCAAACTTTTGAAACATGTAACCTTTGTTTCTTTGCAGGCAAACAATATTGCAGGCTTGTTTTAAAATAGGAACTTACTTCCTGTCTAAGACTTTCATCTGTGTGTTTCAAAACATTTAGAAGGGAAAAGATAATCGTTATTCCCATTTTATAGAGGGGCAGTGCTTGCTCCGCTGGCTACAGCGGTCATGCTGCAAACTAGACGTTGTAACAAGGTTAGTCAAGCGACGGTGGCTTGGCTGGTCTGGGTCATGCACACAAGGAGCGTGAAAGATTGGAAGAGGTGCCAAAACTTCAGACGACGAGCCAAGCTGTGATTCCGTAAACTCCTGCTCACCTCCATTCCTGAAGCAATTAAACTTCCTGGATGCCCCCATTTTTGATCTTGAAAATTTTGAGGAGTCTTTTTAAGAAAATTTAAGAAAAACTTAAGAAAATTTTTAAGAGTCTTTCTTCTGCCGATTCTCCAAGCAGGAGGGGCTTTTCTGCTCCAGCTTTGCTTGTTTATGCTCATGCATGAGCTGGACTGTGAAACTGTCTGCTTCTCTGCCCATGTCACACAGGAGGCTGATCAATTGGAGCCTCGGGACCTCTCTACAGATGGGATTTAGTAGCCAAAAATACAGCTGCATCAATTTAAAGCACAGTCAGATAAAAAGAAGCCACATTTAAAAGAAAAATTATTACCTGGTTACAGCCGATTTTTTAATCTGGCAGGAGGAGCACTCACCCAGTACATGGAAGTTGGACTTAGTTTCCTCTCTGGCCCAGGAGGCTTTAAACTAACATTTTGTGCAAGTTCACTCTTCTTTTTCTAGTGGGAGGTCAACCTACACTCCAAAAAAAAAAAAAGAAAAGATTCATAGGGCTAGTGGGAGAAATAGGGCGGAGCTTGAAGAAGGGCACATTGTAGGGACCTCCAAGCCAGCCATAGGCAAGCTGGGATGCCCTACCTGTTAGATCAGGTAAGAAGTATTTGCTGAACAATTCTGCCTTTTCTGTGGTGTTATTACCATTTTTAGCACTGTAGATCTATCCTTGGCTTGTAGTTGACACAATGCATTGAAAAAACGGTAATACTGATTTGCTGTATTGGAAGTCTTATTCTTTTTCTGCTTGTGGATGTGTCTTTCACCTCTCCCTGAAAGTCTGCGGAGGAGCTTTCTCAATTTATGGGTATTTTTGGTTTGATATTTGAATTTCAAAACTTGACCCGGAGTTCCTAGTGATTGGTGCTTATGCTGTTTTGCAGTCTCTCTGAAACTAGGATTCTTTCTCTCACAAACTAAAAATATATAAAAAAAATCCCAACCAACCAACAACTATGCCACTCTTTTCTTACTAGAAAATGCCTTCAAATTCCTATTGATGAAAAGGGCCCTTACAGAGATTTTCTTCTGATATCCAATTTCTTAATTCAAATTGTCATTGATTTTGTGTAATGCTTGATTAAGATTAATACAAAAGAGCGTAATGTTTACAATAAAAGCAAACTTGCAGAGTCTTGTCTGTTCTCAATTTCCTGCAGTTTGCTAAAGCATAAACTGTAAATGTAAGCAACTTTATATACACATACAGTTTTGAAATACATATATCACATGAAGCAACTAATGCTTTTGTTGATTTTGTTCTTTTAAAGGGAGAAGCTTTTATTAAAGACTGAATTCTTTTAAAATATAATAATTTTTAAAAAATTATTTTAAAAATACTGTATGTAAGCCTTTTATGTGCAAGTCTCCTGCAGTTAATAAATAAAAAGATCTGTAGGAACAGTTATAATTTCCACTTAGACAACTAATTGAATTAAAAAAAAATACAATCCAGGAAAACAATGTGTATTCCATGAAAAACTACTTTTCTGTTACAATTAATATAATTATTAGTAATGCTAATAACCCTAACTCTCACAGAAATTGAATTAGTTGAATACTAAAAGCAATGGTTATTCAACAGAAATATAACAGACAGAAGAGTATGTGGAAAGCAGTTTCCTTTAAACAAATACTACATTCTCATTATGTAAACTCACACTTTTAAAGAATGTTAAAACAGAGCAACTTCCTTCAAAGAATAAAAATTGTTACTTTACAAAGGTGATGCCTTTATCCAAAGCAGAGCTCCTTGCCTTATTCTCAGTTCACACAGCATTTCTGTGAACCACACTATGACTTTTAAAATGACATTGTCAGTAGTAGTACTGCCAGAATTTCACTGTTGTGCAATATTCAAGTGGAAAAAATGTAAAATTCAGAAGTTATTTTATTTTCTTTTGGGGGGAAACTGTCTTGGGGGAAACTGTAAAATGACTGCATTTATCATTCTCAGTCTTAAAACATAGGCTTAGAAATACGGACTGTTGTTGCCTCTTATAAGCTTGCTGTTGATCTTTCCCTATCAAAGGGAGCTCACATACCATAAGCAGAACCAGCTGGGCTAGCATGGCACAAATGAGATGGCAGGACAGCATGCAGTAAGGAAGAGAAGAGGGGAAGATCCTGAAGCCAGTACCGCTGCTGGACATCTCCAGTGGAGACAGCACAGCAGAACAGTAATTGTGGCTCACCTGGAGCTTGTTGGGACTTTGTTGCTTCTTGTCAGACCTGGCTAGATATATCACCTTTCTTTACTCGTCTTGGTGGTAGATCTATACCAGCAACTTAGACATCCATAAAACCCCATAGGTATATATGTAGTTTACCTTAGATATACACATAATAATGAAGTTAATAAAATTATTTCACCCAGATGCACCCTCAGTTCTTGTCCTTGTAAGCATTTGTAGGACACGGCAATTTCTAAGGAAAACCTTCATGAAAGTCTACAGGTCTTTAGGTGCCATAAATTCCTACTGAAATGCCTAAATCCTTATCATCCATAGCTTGGGCCTCTCTAGGTGTTCTCCTACCACCTGTCAAATGTGCGGAAAGTGTATACTTCAATAGTCCCTTAAAGTGAAAAAAACCCATGCATTTAGATATGCTGAATTAAGGATAAAAATGTGAAAGAGCTTAATCATATCCGAAGTAACAGTAGGATTTCTTGAAAGTTTTCAATATTGTAGTAGATCACATAATCTAAAATGCTTCAGATTGCTTACAATAAAAGCATGTTAAAGATATAAAGATATGCTAGCTGTTTGTAGCAACAGCTGGACATAATTTCTGGTAAAAAGATTAATATTGAACTAAATCAGTATAACAGTAGTAGAAGAATTGATTACAGTCTGTTGATCTCAAAAGGTAATTGTAAATAACAATATATAATGGATATATTGTCCATAACACAGGTTACCTCAATATTGACGGAACTGTAAATAATAAGGTGCCTACATGGCACAACTAGATTTCTTACAAATTTGGGCGCAAGTATCATTATAAGTTGGGGTTCAGAGAAGTACAATATACATCACATCCCATATAATATGATTGGGAGGGTACAGTGTCATTTTAAGGGAAAGGAAAATGCTGTGTATTAGGAAGCAGCACCTGAGAAGCAGGTTATAGTCAGCTATGAATAACCAATTGAACTTGAAACCTCCTGTCCAATGCTGAGGCTGAGAGTATATTTTTGTAGTCCTTCAGCGACAGATATTATCCATATCATTTAGCCCATGTTCCAAACCAAGCAAAAATCAGTTAGCAGCATTAATGCATTGCTGAGACAAAGTCAATACGTTTTGTCTTGCTCAAGGCTTTTTGTCTGCTCTGAACAAAATACTAACTAGAGCCATGTGGCCGCAAGATGCATTGGAAAGTGGAGCTGAGTTTGCTCATCCTTGCCTGAAAAAAAAATATGTAATGATACCCTACAGACAGCTAAACTGATCTTGGAGGAAGAGATCTACTTTTTCAATGTATGTACAAAAGGAGGACATACTCGGTAAGTTTAAGGAGGTGCAATATTGAGACCACCCTCCATCTGACAGCATTGGCATCCTAGTGCCCCATGGTCTCAAAAGGTATGTAGATAAACCTCATGACAGAAATTGTCTCAAACATCACTTCTGTAACATCAATGGTGCCCTTTGAGGCAATCGGCCACTGCTTTAGCCCTTTCTCCAATATAAAATACAGTTCAGCAAAGTTTGCAGCAGTTGCAGGTGTTTCTGCAGCTTGCTGGGTTAGAAGCCTGCCCTTCCAGAGACGCTGTCTGTATCTCCAGGTACGGGCAAGTAAAACTTTGCAGAATTGAGGTGCTGAATGTTGTTTGTATACACTGTCAGAGTACACTGAATAATTTTAACCAGAGATGCAACTGCGTCATCCTTTGCAAGAATTTCATTAGGCATAACCTTGAACTCCCAACATTTTTCTAGTCTTTATACAAAAATCACATGAATATAGATATAAGTGCTGTTGACTGTCTCATCTGCCTGTACATATTTACTTCTCTGGGAAGGGGCATCCTGTTTCTTCTCCTTTCAGGGAGGAAGAGAAAGATTTTAGAGACCTAGGTCCTGAGTGAGAAATCAAAACAGAATGCATAATGCACCTGTCTTCTACTATACACACACTAATATGGGCTGAAAAAAATGGATTATTTTAGTCAAGGTCATTTACGCAGTTGGGTGTGCTGAGGCCTTGTGCTATGGCAATGAGTCCAGGATTTCCCCTCCTGAGTGGAATAACTAACAAATAGCTACAGCTGAAGATATTCCAGTATGAATTAAGAGAGATGTAAATCACTGTCAAATTAACAAGGTTGACAAAGTGGTTCAGAAGTTCAGCACTGCTCTCTGAAAATGTGAAAACATAGCACAGAGAATACAAATGAAACCTGCAGGACTCCTCTTAAGGGTCATTAATCTTCATACCATGCTAAAGCTCTACCCAAGGTGTGTTTACAAGAACTGCCAATAGACATTGGGTTTGATCTGTAGAGAACCTCAAAAATATCGAGATATGCTTTTCTTTAAGATACCGGGGCAAGGGCACATGACAGCCATTTAAGGGGCATTTGAGCCTGAGCAAATACAACATGCTAGATCTGAAATGCAAGGGTTATCACTGGAGCAAAGTTAAGAGACCTCTAGCTGGCTTTTCTCTGTACAAGAGGAACCTTAGCTGGCAAAGGGCTAAGGAAAAATCTTTTCAAGTGCAAGGGAACTGTCTCAGATAATGATTAATTGGGAAGGAGTGGCAATTCTTCTATCATGAACATGCTAGAGGATTAGGTGTCATGCTCTTCCTCATCAGGATGGAAGATTATTCGCGGTTGAAAAGACTTGAATGCTAGCAAGGTCAGCAATATTACTTTTGTTAATCTTGATGTGGTGCGATGTTTCTTATTTAATGCTTGTTATTTGTATATCTTTATGCTGTGTAAAAAAGAGCTGCTGCCTTAACTTCCAATTACGGTGTGTGACTGAGGTAATGTGAATGGGACGATGGGAGTGGGAGTATGGCAGCACTGATGAGTTCTTTCTTTCTGCCTTCTGCTGCTAAGCAGTTGTCATCTTGTTTATTCTCTAAAATTACTAATTGCCACACCGCAATCACATAAAAGCCAAATGAAAACACCACCCAAGCACTTTGGCAACTTTCTTTTGCTGGTGCATTCAACAGATGCATGAATTAGAGCTCAAGGTATTTTAGGGTTCTGAACTCCATGGGTCCCCAAGAGAGGATACTGTGCCTCCAAGGGAAGGGGTACTTTTAGAACCACCAGCAGATGATGCTTGGCAGTAGGCATGGTGGTTGGATGGATGTATCCAGAGGCTAGTGGTCAACAGGTCAGTGTCGAGATGGAGATCAGTGACAAGTGGGGTGCTTCAGGGGTCCGTATTGGGATCAGTACTGTTTAAAATCTTCATCAGTGATGGAGGCTGTAGGATTGAGTCCACCCTCAGCAAGTTTGTGGATGACACCAAGCTGAGTGGTGCAGTTAACACACCTGATGGACAGGATGCCATCCAGAGGGACCCAGACAGGCTCAAGAAGTGGTTCCGTGTGAACCTCATGAGGTTCAAGAAGGCCAAGTGCAGGGTCCTGCACATGGGTCGGGGCAACCCTCGGTGTCAATACAGGCTGGGGGATGAAGGGATTGAGAACAGCCCTGAGGAGAAAGACTTGGGGGGACTGGTCGATGAAAAGCTGGACATGAGTCAGCAATGTGGCCCAGAAGGCAAATCACATCCTGGGGTGCATCAAAAGAAGCATGACCAGCAGGTCGAGGGAGGGGATTCTGCCCATCTACTCCACCCTGGTGAGACCCCATCTGGAGTACTGCATCCAGCTCTGGAGCCCTCAGCACAGGAAAAACAGGCATCTGTT
>JAHREE010000339.1:9035760-9099401 GCA_033628505.1 Tringa tobata | reverse complement strand
CGGCGTGAGGGCCTCCGGTACCGGCGAGCTGGTGACGCACACGGGGCAGGTGAGCGGGCGAGGCCGTGGCGGGAGGAGGAGGAGGAGGAGGAGGAGGATAGCAGCCGCGGTGGCCCGGGGTCGGTGCTGCCGCTCCGCTGACCGGGGAGGGCGTCCGTGTCTGGGCCGCGTCTGCGGGAAAACGTCTGCCGGGACTGCCAGCGGCAGCCTGGTGCGGTGCCCGCTGTGGGGATGAACGCTCCCGGGTGACGCGTAGGGAAAAGGTAGGCGCGGTTTCATGAAAAAGACTGTTAATTAGGGCCGGGGTCGTTAGCCGGTACCGTCAGCGCCTTGTGACTCCAGGTTCTCAGCGTTCCTTACGGCCAGGCCCGGTCCTGCCAGCCGGGAGGCTGGTGTGGAGGTGGGAGGGGTGCGGGGCTGGTGGGAAGGCTCTCCCTGCCCTCACTTTGCTGGAGCGTAAATAAATACACAACTTGAGTTTCCCAGTTTGGTTCACCTTCCAGATGGCAGTGTGGGATCAAGGAACAGCGTTATAAGTAATAAATCTTATGGGCACCTTTGTGGTCAGAGCTAAGACTGCACTTTGCTGGCTTTAAACCCCGCTGTGCCCCCTTTCTTTTCTGCTTTCCAGCCTAAAATTTATTCTCCTGTTTGAGAGAAATGAAAACTACATTTTCTGTGCCGTACACGCTGGTAAGAAGTTAGCAATACTTGGAACTGCGGAAACAACTTATTTAATTTTGACAGTGCTGGAAGCCCATGTGTTCTTTGCTTATGGTTGTTACTTTTTCAATAAGATCAAATTTATTTTATACTTTAGGTGTATGAAGAAAAGGATTATCGAAGAGTTAGATTTGTTGGACGACAAAAGGAGGTAATTCATTCTACTTTTACTCGTGGGAGAGGGAGTGGCTTGTGATACTGATGTCTTCAGCCTGATTGTTATTATGAAAAAACCCAAACAAAACGACAAAACAAACCAACCAAACCCAAAAAACAAAACCAGTTTTGGGTTTCAGTATTTTTTTCACTATGATGAAAATTCTTCAAGACAGCTTATAGTGGTTTCTGTGTACCTCCCCACTTTTGGCAAATTTGGAAAATTCAAGACTTGCCTATACCTATTAAGTGCTTACATTTAGGCCATGGAAGCTGTAGGCATTTGATCATCTTAAACTTGGATCAGTTTTTGTTTTAAGCATGTGTTTTAAGAACAGTTTAAGCATGTTTCTAGTGCCATTTATGTTCAGAAAAATCACATAATTAAATGCTCTGCTGAATTGTGCACCTATATACCTGTTTAAATGTGTGTTTTGAAGCTTAGTTTGCTTCTGCATAGTTAAAATCCTGATCTTTACTCAAACTGCGTTTTCAATGAGACCACTTCATTTCTAGAGTCTGGGAAGCATTTGCTGAAACAGTGATATAGCAAATAAAACTAAAATTTTGAGTATTCTGAAATAACAAAGCCTCAAAGGCAAAGTCTAATAACACCAGTATCAGCCAGATGTGCTTCTGTGAGGTTATCTTGTGGGTCTCTTGCTGCTGCTTATCAGTCGAGTGAGTGTGTGAAATTGCAAGTCCCTTAGCACCGAGGTCTCTCTGATGATCGAGCAGCAGCTCCCTGAGGGCCTTTGGGAGAGAAGCAGAGATTGTTTCAGCTCAATTGTTTTCCTCAATGCCCAAGCATCTTATTAGTGCCTTACTGTTAATGGTATAAATACATATGTATAGTAGAGGCGTTAAATATAAGGTGTGGTACATTTTCAATGTAATTGCATATAATTATTCCTTTCCTATGTTAACCTGAACTAATTATGCTGATTTATGAGGTTTTGTATTGAGTTTACCTCATTGTGTCATGGATACAATTTAACTCATGCTGTGTGGCAAAAATAGGGATTCTACGTGGGAAATAGCTAAATGAAAATGTCACTTAAAATGCTGAAGTAGTTTACTTCTGGGAGGATAGTAGCAAAGTAGATCTCTCCCAAATGCAATGCCTGTTTCCGTGCTACTTCTGTAACTGTAGGAAACGCTCCTTGAGCCTAATTCTCCGTAGGGTGCAGGTCCCTCTAATGTGCTCTTGCCAGCAGCTGATTTTGGACTGGCTTTCTGTGTGGTGAGGAACACCCAGGGGTTTCAGTTCAGCCCAGTTCCTCCTTCTCCAGAAAAAGCTGAGCTTTAAGTCTGCCGAGCAAGGTTTAATGCTGGGTTTTAATTCTGAAGTTGAAACAAAATACTGAAACAATCCTCATCTGTGCTTATTAATGGGATCTCTCTCTAGGGGCTTTGCTGTTACCCTAGGAGATCCCCCAGTGCATTTCAGCTGCTGGTATTAGGGTTTCACAGCCACGTCTGTAGTCCAAATATTGTCTTATTCTGAAGCTAAAGTTAGCCTGCAACATTGGTGACTGTACTTTCTCAGCTCGTTCTTGTCTTCACCTTTGGTGTGCTCTCAGTGGTCGAGCCTGGCTTGTGATCAGCCCAGTCCAGCCTCAGCACCTTTCTTGTCTGGGGACACAGCCTCGGGACACAGGTGAGGGCTCTTGGTGAGGACATCTGGGCCCACATCTGGGTGCTGCGTATGGCCTCTCCACGCAGTGGCTGGGCACAGGCCCAGAGTGCCTGGGCATAGTCCCGTAACTTCTGCCAGCCTAATTGTTAATGAAATCCTTGTGTTTTAGCTACAATCATTGATCTCTGCGCTGGATGTGCAGAACTGGCTGATTGGTGCTCTCTGGCAAGGGCCTAAAGCAAGTAGCTGTGAGAAGACTGAGCATGGCAGCTGTTAAACTGCATCTGCTGCAGTCAGACTAGGGTCATCCTGCCCTTGTACCTGTCCCTAAGGTACCACAGGACCTTTTTCGACACCACCATTCCCACTTTGGCTCTACCCTTTCTGTTGGGCTGGTGCAGCAGCTGAAGCTGTGAGGGGAAACTGATCTCAGAGCTGGTCTGGTTTAAATGTAACCTCCTGCCTTCCTCCTGGGTCTTTGGACCAGGGTCTGTTCCAGGTTTGGTTTTCTCTCGGCCTCGCAGACTATGTACTGGCACAGGCGAGCAGGTGGGAAGAAATGGCAATGGGATTGTCAAACTGGCACTACGGCCGGGAAAAAAAAATTGCTCATTGAATTACGCATTGGGCAAGGAGCATTTGGGTGTGCGTATTTGTTGTGGTTCAACCCCAGCCGACAACCAGGACCATGCAGCTCACTGCCCCCATGGCAGGATGGGGGAGAGAAGCAGAAAGGATACATGTGAGAAAACTTGTGAGTTGAGATAGTTTAGTAAGTAAAATAAAAGCCACCTATGCAAGCAAAGCAAAACAAGGAATTCATTCGCTGCTTCTCATCTCCAGCAGGGCTCCATCAAGCATAACAGTTACTTGGAAAGACAAACACCATAACTCTGAACATCCTCTGCTTCATTCTTCTTCCCCTAGCTTTATATACTGAACGTGATGCCATACGGTATGGAACATCCCTTTGGTCAGCTGTCCCAGCTGAGTCTCCTCCTAACTTTTTGTGCACCCCCAGCCTACTTGCTGCTGTGGTGGTGTGAGGAGCAGCAAATGCCTTGACTGCTTGGCAACAACCAAAAATACCTGTGTTTTGCCAACACTATTTTCATCCCAAATCCAAAACATAGTACTATACCAGCTGCTAGTCAGAAAGTCAACTCTATCCTAGCTGAAACCGTTGTTCATTCCTGCCTGTATAACATCACCTCTGAGAAAGGTGTCCCTTCCTGGAGTATGTTTCAGCTGAGAGGTGGGGGAGGTTGTCTGCTCAGTACTGGCTGGGAGCAGGTTGGAAGCAGCTGGTGTGGATGAGGGAGGAAAGCGCTGTGGCTGGGTGCTGCGGGTCCTGCTGAGGTGCAAGTTGCTGTGTCACAGGCTTGTCCAGAAGTGGGTATGTTTGCCAGGCCAAGTAGACGTGCTTCAGGAAAAAGCCCTACTTGTCAGTGATAGACATATTCAGGAAGTGTATAGAAGATGGATTTACAGAGTGGCATAGTGATGTTTAGAGGTTTTTCTTTTTTCTAATGCCTTTCTAACTGTTGTTATGCACCACGTTTGTGTTATCCTGAGGTTCTGGTGCAGTGATAGAATAAAGTGCATGGTGAGATGCTCTAAATTACCAGCAGTTGTTTTATCTCGCTTCCGACCTTACTTGTCCCACCATTATTTCTGAGTTTATCAGCGGTGAGTCTTTTGCAATTTTTATCATGTAGTCACTAAAGCACGATACAGAGGCAGTGTCAGTTAAATATCTTCTGTTCTTGGCTGCTTGTTCCTGCTGACTGCTCTGCTGAATCTGCTTAGGTCATGTTGTAAACCTGAGCACTGATGTGGCCTGCGCTTCAGGGGAAGGGGATTACTTTTGCAGAGTTTAACATGCTTAGTTCACTGATCACACCCGAAGAGTTGGAGGAGGAGATGGGGAGAAATCCACGCAGGAACTTCTCAAGATGGCTGTGGTGGAACTGCTTGGGGAGGTGGTGAATTTCAATTGCTTTCTGAGTGGGGAAGGTATCTGAAAGTTTAATTTTTCTCTTGCAGGTGAACAAGAATTTTGCGATTGATTTGATAGCAGAGCAACCTGTGAGTGAAGTTGAAAAGAGAGTGATATCATGCGATGGTGGTGGTGGAGCTTTGGGACATCCTAAAGTATACATAAACTTGGTAACGTCTTCATTCTGCGTATAGCATGTTTTGTCTGTAAATTCCTGTTTGTAAGATTAGCTACTCTTTGGCATGTTTAACAAAATAAGAGGAGTAAGCACTGCAGATACTCATTTTATTTGGTGCCTAATATAAACATAAGATTTCTACTCAGAAGAGTTACAGGGCTTTCATTTGAAGTTACAGAAGTTTCTTTTTGAAATTTTGATTTGTTTGATAGGACAGTAATTTTTTTAAACAAAGATATTAACTGAAGTAATGTGTACTTGAGAGGAAAAAATAACATGCTTGCTATGTTTTGAGACACTTATTATTTAAAGGCCCCCATGTAGATTGAGGATACATTTGCAATATTCTTAGGAATATGCAGTTTATTTTGAATCTTGTTAAGTTCAAGGAAAAAAGACGGGCGGGAGGGAGGAAACCAAAACAAACCAAATCCCTCTTTCAGTCTTTGGGAATCTTTGATAGTTCTGAAGATTAAATGTTTCAATCATGGTCAGAAAATCAGTGAAGAATAAATGTCTTATTATCCTCCTATTGACATTAGTGATAGTTTCCAGTGTGTTTTTATTCTAGAGGGTAAAAATCTTGAGGCTACTGTCATATGACCTTGGTGGAATCAGCAACAACCGGTTGGCTAGGTGCTCTTCTCAGACAGACCCTGACTGCAGATGTCTTAAAATTTTTGCTTGCTCACCTAAACTTTGACATTTTCTTAATACCTGAAAGAATGGTGGGGGAAAGGCCAAATCCTATTCTGTATTAAAATAATTATGAAATCTTTTCGTAACATTGGAACAAATATGACCAAACTGACTTACGTTGTCCAGCTCAGCAAGAGGATCCTTTATTGCTGAAGAGAAATCACTTGGCTTGACTTTAAAATGATATTGTTGAGATTAGACCTGGTACTTAAAAAGCTGGCAGAAGGGAAGATGTGTACGATACAGAAATCAAGCATGAACCTCATACCATTGTTCTTACTTCCAGTGTTTCTAATAAGATTAAATTATGTACTTCAGATATATTAATCCATTTTAAGATGGTGCATATAAATAAGATAAAATTTGTAATTTCTATAAGTTTTATAAAGAGAAACTAGCATCTCTTGTATTTTTATATTTTTGCAGGACAAAGATACAAAGACCGGAACTTGTGGCTACTGTGGACTTCAGTTTAAACAGAAACATCACTGAAAGATTATCCTTGTGTGGCTGCAGACTTCTGTTCAGATGTTAACGTTTAACAAAAAATAAACACTGAATTTAGAAACCCAAGCTTAATGTTTGTGTTTATCTTAGCTATGGAAAGTCCAGCCTGTGCCTTTTTAAAATCTAGCCTTTCAAGTATTTGAGAGCTGAATGGTATTACAGTACCTGCTTTGTACTTAATTTGGTTTTCATGGAACAAATGTCCTTCCTGGTTTGGCAGACTTGTTGCAGACTTGTAAGTGGCCCTTGGCTGCAGCATAGGGTTGGTTTGTAGTGGGTAGATTTGTATTCTTTTCAACACTGAATTGGATGTAAATGTTTACTGGGGGATTAATTATCCCAGGTGTTTGTCTTTTGGCATTGTTTGACACTCTTAATTTGTTCATGGCTTAGTATCTATAGCTAGATTCACAAATAGAAGCACAAAGATATGATGATATTCAGCGTGACACCATTTACACGTGGAAGCAAGATTGTCATCCCTGAATTAAGTAGCTACTTTGCTACTTGTTTAAAAGAAACAGCCAATTAGAAACAGCCTTAGAATGATAATCAGTGTGAGCTAGAGAGCTGTCTAAGCTGGCACACGTGAAAGGTGAGTACATCAGCATTTGTCCTCCAATTGAGAGGATCAGAATGTAAATGTCTGATTCTGCTTGGGATTCACACTCTCGAAAGCTCTTTACGAATTGGGTCTTGTCTGACTCAAAAGTAGGGGTTGCTCCATTACAGGTAGCAGCTTTTCCTTTAATACAGATAATCTGACAATGAGAGCATCCACCAATGTGTAATGCTACGTAGGCTGTGTGAGGCTGGTTATAGGACATCATCTACCTTCCTGCTTAATTTCACTTATGTAGCATTACATCATAGAAGGATGACTGAAACAGAGTGTGTGTGTGGAGGAGGATCCAAGCTTTGGTCTGTCAGTAAGTGACTTTTTTTTAAGTGCTGGTGATAGAACATGGTTGCAGGTAGTAACTGCTTCTTGGCCAATGTTTTAACAGGGCGTGATTCTAAACCTGCTGTTTGTTAAATTGTTAAATTGCTGTTTACATTTAGTTAAAATGATGATGTGGTATCAAGTTGAACTAAGTTATGTGGGCCTACAGCTGCTTAACCTGCCTGTGTCAATTTATAGATGACATTGAACCAACACAGTCAAACTTAAAGCAAGGTCTGAGCTATTCTGTCTATAGAAGTTGTGTGATTAGAGGCTGTATTGCAATTACTCATATGTATACCCACATCCATTTCACCTGTAGGAGCTTAATCTCCCTTTGTCTCTTCCCCTTCTTCCTCCTTCCCTCTCTATATTCTCCTTTCCATTGCTGCTGGTTTCAGTGATCTTCTGACTGGCCTTCAATTCATGCTTTGTAATGACCTAGGTTTAGAAAGTAATACTAGAATTATGCACTGTAAATTCAGTGTAGGTTACTGAGCACTGACTATAAACCCAGGGTCTGACTGATGCTAGATGGCTTTTACGATGGTTGTAGTTTTGTAGTGTTAGTGCAGTGGCCAAGCTCAAGAAGACTTAGTGTATGTTGCATTTTGAGTAGCACCTGAGTGTGTACAAAGATGGCAAAGGATCCTTTCATATAACCCAGTAACTCACATTCAGCCTCTCTGACCTTATGCAAGTGATCTGTCAACTGAGCATAAATGGGACATTATAAATGGTCTTCTGGTAATTCCATCTCATGCTCTAAATATAAAATAATTACTTGAACTTGCAGTGTCTGTCTTTAAGCATAAATCTGGTTGCTTTTTAGTCTGGCTCTACCAGTTTGTAGAGCATCTTGGCTGGCACAGACCTCTCATGGTGCAATCATCTCTGCAAAGAGACCGGAAACAAGTAATTGTATGTTGTCCTCTTCCTTTTCTTATGAATAATATATCTGTTTGGATCACTGCTGCTCATAATAAATTAACAATGTTTAAATTGGCACGGCATCTGCTGAGGACTCAGACAAATCCCATCCCACTGGTCTCAACTATGGAATTCTGTTCTTGGATATTCTCCCTAAAGTACTTGTGATATGTGAAGCTGCTGACACCAGTGAAACAAACAAGGTCTCTACTTGGTTCTGGTGATCTTCATAGGAAGACTTCAGACTTTGCTTGTTACTATTTTCTATGTGCTAAGTTTGTATATCTAGGTGGGAATGGTTGCTTATATGAAGCCTTGCACTTTGAGCCACACCATCCGCATATGTGTGGAAGGCCAGCCTTGATCTTCAGGAAAAAGAAGTGAGGAAAAGCAGGAGCTTTTACTGTGGTGATCACAAGCAAATACATGTGAAAAAGGACCTATGAGGATAGTCTAAAGCACATCACTATCAAATAGTGGATAGACTAAAACATATCAATACCAAATCAGCGTTACAGTTATCAGGCAACAAATTCAGATTAGAAAGCAATATGGAATAAAACTTTCAGACTTAAATCCTATCAGTCACTGTGTTGTTCTTTGTAGATAGTTCATCCCAGGCTGGAACTATAGTCTCTTACTCTGATTACCAGGGTACAAACCATGGTTTATACACTGTCAGTATGGAAATATGAAGTATTCTACACTGATGTGTAGCTTGTTTTAACAACTGTGTCTTGCCTTCACCTACTAAAACCAGGTAGGCTCTCTTTTCTTTACTACCACGTATATTAAGCTTTTCTTGGTGAAAATCACTATGTATTTAAACTTCCAAAACAAATAAGGACTGTCCATCCTTCTCCTTATATTACTTGGTAGCTCTCTGTCCTCTAATTAAAAGTAATTAAAATGAATTTGCAAAGCAAGTTCTGTTAGTTCACAAGAGCACAAAGCACTCCTGTGACTGCTGCATAGTGCACCTTTTTAAAACTTATTTCAGTTGTATGGCATCTGACTGTGCTCTAGAAGTTGCTCTTGTAACAGGCTTGTCCAGATCAGCAAATACTATCCCTATACTTCTTACTCTCAGACCTGCTAGCAATACTTACACTTTTTATTTAATGCTGTTGCAAGTTTCAGATAAAATGTGGCATGCTGTAACAGGAGTAGAAATGTTTAGTTCTGTAATACCCACATTGTTGGCGTTCTTTGGTGTGTTCCCTGCTGTCGGTCTGCATTGGTTTGAGAGACACTTAAATATTTCTGTGGTGACCTCAGAGTATGTTGTCTAAATTTAAAGACTTGAGGAGCACATCTGGCAATTCAGTCTTGCCAGTAGGATAGATTGATTGGGGGGAAAAAGGGCCCTGCATTCCGCTAGTCATAAAGTTCATGGCATCAATTATAATGCGTCTCCCTCTCCAGAGGGCCACCAGGACTTGTGTAACTAGAGAAGAATAGCAGTATCAGTTTTCATAATCAGAAGCAATATAGTAGAGCAAGAAAAGTAGAATTACAAACAGGGTATGTATCATTGTTGTAAATGTCACTCTGATTTGGATGATCATCCTTTCACAGGCTTTTGTCAAGCGTTGTCCAGTGTTAGCAGCATGTGCAACAAGACATGCCTTGAAGACTCGGATGTCTAGTTAGTGACAGCTTTCACTCCAGGCTTTCCAGGTTCCAAGCCATTTTCTACTGACTGATTGCAGTGGGGGGTTGTCCAAGAACAGGATTATCGATTTTTCCATGTGCAAAGGAGCTCATGGAGCTCAGGTGTTTGAGATATGGTGAATTTAACTGACAGTTACAGGAAATAATTTTTCTGCACCTGAAAGTTATGCAGTCACTATTGATTATTCCAAGTTTGCATTGCCATCCATCACCATCCAAAATCCTCCATATTCAGGTGTCAGAAGTCAAACTGACAAAGCAAAAAATGCCACGTGGAAGAACAGACTATAGAAGTGCAACAGAGGAACCAGTGCAATATGAAAATGATGTGATGAAGCACTGAGAACATTGCCCTAAACCCCCTTTTTTCCTTTTTTTTTTTTTTTTTTTTTTGAAAAAAGGGGCTGTTAGTGTCCCTTAGCGTGATACAAATGCTCTGCGAATATACATAACTGCACTTATCCATACACCTTCTGCTGATACAATGTCCTGATTTAGAAAGTCCTCTCCACCAGCCTGCTGTGCACACATTTTTATTGATGTCCTGGCAACTGTATGCCAGGACAAATGCTATCAACAGCACTTTTACATAGTGAATGCTAGAATTCAAGCAAAAAGTTCTCCTCCCTAAGCAGTGTGAATCCAGTCATGAAATGAAAATATATTTAAATGTTACAGAATTTGTAAAGCTAGCTGCAGCTTCGTAGGTATTTTCTCATCTTTTTTTTAACATTCGGTTTAGGATGTAGTTTCTCTTTTATATTTTTTTGCTTCTTGTTTTTATACTTGTCCTTTTCCACATTTCTGTTGCTTTCCCCCTGCCCCAGTCCCTTTATTAAGGACTAGGTCTTCGATAAATCTTACAATAAATCTGTCTCTCTGGAGCAGCCTCTAATGCTTATTTCCTACTTCAATAAAACAGCACCTAACTCAAAAGCTTGTTCTTTCTGAAACTCTGTCACTGGGTCTAAAGCATAAATTAAAGTGATCTAAGTAGGCAGTCACTTGGTAGATTTTCTCTTAAAGTTGTGTGGATCAAGAACTCCAGAATGCTTTCACTACAGTCATTAATGATTAAAAAAAAAATTGGGGTAACAGTGACTGTAGCAGAAAACCTCAAATGGTGAAATGAAACAAGATTATTAGCCCTAAGCATCTGTTCATTATCTGTAGTGAAAAAGGTAATGTTGTATTTGAGAATTCTGATGTGAATGATGTGTACTGCAGATTTCATGTTAACAGTCCAAAATCTTAATCTTACCTATTAAATTGTGTCCCGAACTCTGACTTGAAACAGTAAGGACAGGAACTTTCTTTTTGATAAACAACTGTGAGGTGGTGTTTGGTTGGGTTGGGTTTTTGAGTGCTTCGTATGGGTAGTGAGATTGCATAAAAAATAACTTCTTTAGCAGCATATGAGTAAATATGGAAAGCGTATTGGCATAGATATCTTGGTTAATATAAAGTTGCTTTCCATTTTAAACTTTAAGATAATGCCATTATCCCTTTTGTGTAATGAAGGCACGGAGGCCACATGGATTAAAAACTTATCCCCATGTTCAGCTAGTGGAGCTATAAAAAATACATATATTTTAAAAGTCTGAAGGAAAATAAAGTAAAAGGGAAACAAGATTGATAGTGAGCATAACTAAGGCTGATAAGAAGCACTGAATTACTTTAAAATCAGAAAAGGTCTTAACATGTATTGGTCTAATGTGAGAGGGATGAGGTGAAATTGTTAAGTGATGTAAAAAGATAGGAAAATTAAAAGATGTATCTGTTATATAATTGTATAACAGGAAGTCAATGAAACAATTTCCAGTAATAGGTACTAAATGAGTTGCTCTTTAGTAGCCACTAAATTTAGACATTTTTTTAAATTGGTGTGCCCAGATAATTAGTTTCAACAGGGCTGTCCAATGAGCTTCCTGGATCATTAATGTTGATTTTTGATAAGCTTTGAAATACTGGAGAAAGAGGACAAAAATGGCTAATGTGCCAACATTCAAAGAGGGTAAAAGGCATGACCTGGATAATTACATGTCTGTCAGCTTGACATCACTTCTGGGCAAAATAATAAGGGGCCTAATTAATAATGAATTAAAGAAGCGTTGTATAATTAGTGCCAATCAACATGAGTTATAGGAAAACCAGACCATGTCAAGCTAGCTTGATGTATTTTTGATGAAATTAGAAGTAGTGGTTGGTAAAGCTAAAAGTGTTAATGTAATATCTTCTGATTTCTGTGAAGATTAGACTTGGTAGTAGCCCATATTTTGATTCAGAAATGAAAGTCTTGTGTAATCAACCAGCAACACTTCACATGTTTTACATGCATTAAAGGGTAGCTAATTCTTAGGTGTGAAAATGTCAGTGTAAAATGAGACTCACCGCTGAAAAGATGCATTCCTCTCGGACCCTTGATGGCATCCTTTCTCAACCCTACGGCACTTAGCTTCTTATCAGTGTCCTGAAAACTCATGTTACAGCTACTGATGGTTTGCTGAGGATTGAAAAGTTGAAGCATTAAATAAAGGAAGAGGATTCAGCAGTGATACCATTTACTGCCACTTACCCAGCCAAGGCTGGCACAAAGCTGAATGTGTTTCAGTGAAATGAACTATACAGGAAAATAAAATGCTGTCCATATTTATTGAAAAAAATGTATTTCTGTGAAGTGATAACTGTAACAGCCTGAGTTGCGATTTATCCTGTGTGTATAGCAGCTTTAATGACTTCAGATAACAGGAAAAATTCACTGTTACATTTGACCAGGGGAATTTGTTGATCATCAGATCACTATGAGTTTTCAGTTCTATTCTGCGTCTTAAATAACTTTTATGAGCTTTGGAGGAATAAATAGAGATGTATTGAGAAGGCATATCTTTCTGAATTTGGCACGAGTGCATTTGTTACTTGAATACTCCGTCCACTTTGAGGTCTACGGTTCATTAATTAATATGGATAAATTAGAGAAAGTTCAGAGAAAGCCATGGCACTAATTACAAGAGTAGAAAATGTGTTGTGTAGTAAAAAGGCTAACAAGCTTCATCTTTACGCTTCCTTATAAATGAGGTTAAGGGATGACTTGATTAGGGTCTACCAGTACAAACACAAGGAACAAAACCTTGACAATGGCTTCTTCAGTCTGGCCAAAAAAAGATAAGATCTGGTGGCTGGAAGCTACAGACAAGCAGATTCAGACCTGGGGAAAGGAGGCTTCACAGTGAGTGTGATTTCCCAAGGACTGCAGTAGATTCTGCAGCATTGCTAAGTCTATTTTTAAGCTTAGTATTTTCTAAAATGTGTTAATTGAAACAAGACTGGAATCTGGAAACTGTTATGTACTGTTATAAAGGCAATTAGATCATTGCAGTGGTCTATTCTCAATCTGTAGAAATTAAATACGAATCAGGCCAGAAACACTGGTTCCGTTGAACAGTGGTGCTGTTAAAATAAGGCACAGAAAGGACTTGAACTTTGTTTTCCAACAGAAATACTCTAGTAGTCTGAGGGATGGGGACTTGAACTCTGTTGCAAAAGAATCTCTGGCTTTGTAGCAATGTGGAAAAAGACCAAACCTCAAATCCTGATGTTTTTCATGATGAGGAATGGTCATGATCTGATCAGTGCCTAAAAGAGCCAGACAAACTAAAATAAAAAATTCAGAGCTTTAGGACATGTAGAGTTAGAGGACTTCATATCAGTTCTCACTTTCTCACTTAACGAAACATATGCGAAATCTGCATTACTTTTTAGGATGATAATTAAAAAGGATTGTTCCCATTCAAAATTAGGTCCCAGCTTCCAAAGATTATTGTAATTTTTTTTTCTAATCACTATTGCTTTTGTAATTTTCTAAGGTTTGCTTACCCTCTTAAATGCCACTCTGGATTACAGTGGCTACTCAGGTTTTCCATAGCTTTGATGAAATAGCTAGCATTCACCATCTCCTATCTGTTGGATAATAGCATCTTCCGCAAGAACAGTCACAGAACAAAGTGGCCTGAAATTTATGCCAATGTTGAGACATTTTGGGGGAGCCTAATACAATATTAGGGCAATCTGGACATATTAGTGAAATATCTAGCTTTATTAATGCTAAGAGTGATTGGAAGAATTTTTAAATAATATTTAAAAAAAAACAAACACAAAACAACGCAAAACCCCAACAATAATTCATGGATTCACGGATTTGACAGAGTTGGAAGGGACCTCTAGAGATCATCTAGTCCAACTCCCCTGATAAAGCAGGATTGCCCAGAGCACATTACTCAGGACTGCATCCAGGCGGGTCTTGAAAATCTCCAGGCTCATATTTGAGTAGAACTTCCTATGTTCCCGGTTATGCCCGTTGCAATTCTTGACAGGGGTCTACTTTAAAGAGATAAAAATACCAGAAATATTAAAAAGAGAGAAAATATTTAATAAATAATGTCCTGTGATTAAAAAAAACTGATACATTTATATTAAATGTTGGTGAAATATATTCTATTCCAACAGTAAATGGAAAGGATGTTAGGTATATACTCCTGGTAAAGACTTTTAGACTTGCAGGACTGGATAACATTGAACATAATTGTCTGAAGACCTTTCACTGTCACTGATATTGACAGATCTAACCTCTTGGAACACAGGTAAACCTTCAGAAAACTGCAAGAAAGCTAATATGGTAATATTTAAAGATACTAAATGGAATAGTTGTTGATGGCAGCATCTTGCTGCTTGTTCTTACTGTTTTCTATTTAATTAGAAGAAAGAGTAATTAGCATTTGGTATTCCACCTCCATGAAGGCTTTTATGTACTGTATCCTATAACCTTTATTTTCTTTTGCTAAGATGCACAGAATGAGGGATTTTCATGACTCAACACTCAGCAATTTTTCAACTTTTAAAAAATATGATTAGCTACAGTGAATATAATAACTTAGCATTAAGCACATTGCTGCTGCATGCAGAAATGAAACAGTAGGGAGGGAATCCCCTTTTTAATACAAGGGAACACATTCACCCTCTTGGATAACATAGTGCTGGAAGCTTATGCAGACTGAGTTGTCCGCTGTGCCCTCCACATCTTCACTCAAAGCAGTTCCTATGCTACAGATTTGTTCTGTATACTAGTTCTGTTCCTGGCTGTGTGACTTTGCACTTGATTGTATGAAATTTCATTGAGCTTAGATGTGCTCAGCTGAGTGGTTCAAATCACTTCGTAACCAGTTCTATCTCCATCTTTTTTTTTTTTACTTCACTGCAAATATTTGCATGATCGGACATGGTTTTCTGTTTCTTACTAATTCTGGGTAGCAGTTTTGCTTGGTGTCAGGCCTTGATGATAAGAAATACCCTTGTTTGACAACGATTTCCTCATTTGGAACGACTTTTTGAAATCTGCCACCTAGCTAATTTCTAATTTCATCTAGTGATAGAAATATAACAATAGCGTAAAACTTTCCCTAAGGTACTCAAAACATTTACTGGCCTTACATCTTTTACACTATGGATTTTTCCTAGTGCCCTCTGTTCTTTAAGTTTTGATTAATTTATGTAGAACATTTTCTGTATTCTCCCCTTCTTACTTTTTTTTAATTTCAGTTGTTTTGTTATGATCACACACATCAATAGTGTATGTAGTTATTTCTATGATCTGCTATTCACTCTTAAAGCAGGCTCTTATCTCAGTTCTTAGCTGACTGAAATGTGCTGAAAATGGCAGAATGATATTTTTTTCCCCTGTGATTATTTTCTTTGTAAATATTGGGATGTCTGTGTTTGTGGTGGTAAGAGGAACACCCAAACCGGGCTTTATCTGTTTGTTTTTTAATTCATGACAAGTGAAACTCCTAGCTTTCCAGCTTGTGATTGAGTTTTTCAGTTCTCGAGTTCTATCTTAGTTTTTGAAAAATATGTTGCAAAGCAGGGAAGTATTTTGGGAAAAAGAAGTCCCATTCCATTAAGAATTTTTTTTCAACCTCTCCTGCATATTTTAAGAGGGCTTTTCCAACAGTCCTAGTAACACTTCTGTTTATTATTTAATGAACAAAAAAATAGTTGGTTTCTTGAGGTTGCTATAGTTGTTCACTTTATTTAGTGGAGTTATCCCTTCCACATTTGAAGTTGTTATGAACTTTGTAACTTGGGATAGAAAATAATACTTGGAAATAAAGTGTGTGAAGCATGAAACATGCTGTGCTGTACCCATTCAAGTCGAAGAGGAATAAGCATGTCAAATTTGCTGTCTTCAAATTACCTGTGCTTCATCAAGGATCAGAATTATGAGTAACCTGACTTCTGATGGCCTATGTGGTCAGAACCTATGAAATGCTTTCTTCTCCTTTCAAAAAGGAAACAGATCTTCATACTGAATGCTTAAATTCTTGTCTTGCTCCAACAAATCATCTTACTAGCCAACATTTCTTGGCAGGTAGCTTATTGATATTTTTGAGAATCTCCATTTTATTCTGTTTAGTAATTTTGTATAACATACCCTTTTTTTTTTAATTTTTCAGACAACTTGATAAAAATCAGTACATTTGGAAGCTGCAAAAAAATCTGCTATCATAAATCTTGTACGATCTTAATACTCTTTTTTTCTACACCTCTATAAAAAAAGTATTTCACAGACTCCATCTGCTTGCTTACCTCCATTTGGACCATTCCATACAATTACATGTATGTAGGTAATATGTAATGGTTTACTTTTCACTTCTCACCTTTATTTTGAATTACCCGGGGCTTGGCTGGTGTCTGGGAGCTTGTGAGGGGTGAGGGAGCGGGACCTGTTGGCTCAGGCCTCACCGACAAGGAGGCCTGACTGAACCCAGCCCTGCTGTGAGGGCCCTGCTAGGCCACGCTGCCTCAGGGGCTGAGGAGCCTGGGCCATCTCTTATCAGGATCTAACAGTGCCAGCCAGCCTGGAGCACCTCTCCTATCAGGACAGGCTGACAGAGTTGGGGTTGTTCAGCCTGGAGAAGAGAAGGCTTTGGAGAGACCTTATAGTGGCCTTCCAGCAGTACCTGAAGGGGGCCTACAAGAAAGCTGGAGAGGGACTTTTTACGAAGGCATGAAGTGATAGCATGAGGGGTAATGGCTTCAAACTGGAAGAAGAAGATTTAGATTAGATATCGGGAAGAAATTTTTCAATCTGAGGGTGGTGAGGCACTGGAACAAGTTGCCCAGAGAAGCTGCAGATGCCCCATCCCTGAAAGTATTCAAGGCCAGGCTGGTTGGGGCTCTAAGTAACCTGGTCTAGAAGGAGGTGTCCCTGCTCATGGCAGGGGAGTTGGAGCTCAGTGATCTTCAAGGTACCTTTCAACCTAAACCATTTTATTATTCAAACACTTTATCCTGTAAAAATTGATGACCTGCCCTTGGCACACGGAGCTCTCCTGTAGGGTGACTGGCCACATGGCAGCGATCTCCCTCCTCCACAAGGACGCCTCTCAAGGTTACTCCTCGAGGCTGGCAGTGCCTTGATCTGGCATCTGACTTCTATAACGAGGTAAGCGAAATTTTACATTTAGCTAGAAGTATATGCTAGTGACTCTTTTATGTATCCCGATACAGCTTAATTATTAGAAGTGTAGTGTTTGACCACTGTCTACATCACTAACTAACATTCAGTTATTGCTTAATCACTATTTGATTGTCATTTGATCTTCATTCAGTCATTAATTAATTACCATTTCATCATCACTTGATCAGTAATAAAACTCTTTGAAATAACCCCATAATGATTACTTCTCTTAATAATTCACCTGAGACAGAGCTCCATAAGTAAATTAATGCTAAATGAAGTGGGAACCTATGTCCACAGTCAAGTGAAAATGGTGTGGGAAAACAGGTTGTATAGAAATATTTTAGTCTGAAGCTTTCATGGGTTTTGGCATTGATAGACTGGTTAAGGATCTGTACATCAACCTCTGAAAAAATAACCTTTTCTATGAATCATATTTGTGGAGATAGGGAAAAAAAATAATAACATGAGTTGCAGGAAATGCCAGTTTTATTTTATTTTGCTTTCTATCATCCATAGATTATTCTGCTCTCCAGACTATGTCTGGTTTGGTGGGGGGGATTTTTCTGGTCCAGGGATCATCTAATGTAAAACAATCAATCTAAAAAGAGTAACTGGAATCCTAAACCATTTCACATCTAGCTGACTGTCATAGTCTCTTAAGCTAGCCTCTACTTTCCTCTTGCATGTTTTCTGAGTGTATGAATTTCTACTGAGTTGGTTGGATGATGGCAAAATGTTAGCAGAACGATGGATATGGCTGCTTTCTTACAGTAGGAGTACTTTGTTGTATAGGGTGGTCTTAGTAACACAAGGGCTGACAGTGCAAACTTTCAAGTAATGAACACAGGCACTAGAGCTTTGGTTCCTTGGCAGATATTCTAACAACTTGGCTGTTATTCCAGTTAGTGTAATAATGATTGTGGTAGAAACACAAGTGGTGTTTTTTGGACTCTGAATCCAGACTTCCCCCAGCCCTTTCATTTTTCTACTCCTGCTCCCGGCCTCTTTTCTCTTTTTGTCTGTCTTCAGCTCTAACGATTTAGCTCACTAGCTCTTGTCATGCCAAGTCTTCAAAGTTGATATGTTCATCTTTTTCTGTGTAGGAAATATTAGCACTATGATTTCTGGTCTTGGAGCTAAGCATGTGATTTTTATGTATTATAATTATGTAATTGCTATGTTCCTCTGTATCCTACCATAGTTTTCCTAATAGGTCTTGTGTTAAAAGAAGTATAGAATAATATTTCTTTCTTCCTTTCCTTTATGACTACTTGATATAATTTGAAATGTAGAACTGGAGTGTATGTAACAAAACCAAACTCATCAGTATGAGAGTAAAAGCTTAGATATTTTTTTTTTATCCCTACTTTTTACTTTCTGTACTGTCTCCACTGAGTCATATTCATTGCATGAGGATTTCACTATATGGGTATTCGTGAACTATTTTTACAAACATATGGATAGGATTCCATGTTGGTAAATCTTAACTTAGTTACAAAGCAAACCTGATGCGGTACTTTCTTCATTATGAATGGTGGGGGCAAAGAGCCTTATGTCCCATCCCTGGAAGTGTTCAAGCCCAGGCTGGATGGGGCTCTGAGCAACCTGCTCTAGTGGGAGGTGTCCCTGCTCATGGCAGGGGGGTTGGAACTAGATGATCTTTAAGGTCCTTTCCAACTCTAACCATTCTATGATTCTATGTCACTTAAGTGAAAATATGTATGTGTGTATTAGGTTGTTGGAAAACGTTGGGAGAGGACAGGAACCAAACCCACAATGATTTAATACTTTTTTTGGGTGGCTTGCCAGTGTAGCCAAGGAAAGTCACATCGTCAGCTCATTACTCTGAACCCCATGGTACTATCTGAAGTGCTTCATGTATCATTCATTACAGCAGGTAGAGGAACAGTGAAACGTGGTTCACTTCAGCAGTAAACTCCTTTAGGAGTGTTTGGTTAAGTGACTTAATGGCTTATTCTTAATGTTCTTTTCTTTTATCTTGAGACCTCATAACTCAAAATGACCAAAAATAATTCAAATTCTTCTTGGCAGCAGGTCACCTGTGAAATATTTTCTGTCCAACTTTATTACTTTTGAATACAAAATGCCAAGAAAAATGTGTGTGTTTGGGTATATGAAAGACTTATAGATATATAGATTTTCTATATATGTCTATGGTTTCTATGTATCTTCTATGTACTTCTCTGGCTTTTTACAATGGCAACAAATAAAAAGTGTTGTAAATCATTTAATTTGTATTTCACTGTAATCTGCTCCATCTTAAAAGCACTTAAGTCACAACATAAGCTACTGATAAGTGACATAAAAGCAGAAACAAAGGAGAATTAGAGGCAGTGGGACTTACTGGGATAGGGAAAGAAGTAGCGAAGAAAAGATGAGAGCTAGTGAGTGTTTGAGGAAAAGACGGGACTTCAGAGGCAGCAAACTTTGGTCTACATTTTTGTCTGATTATTTTTTTTCCTAATACAGAAATATCTATACATGTTACATGGAGGATTTTTAAGAAAACATTCAATAGCAGGTATAAATAGAAGAACTTGGAAATTTGATTTAAAAATAAAATGCCTACAGAATTGCCTACAAAGGATAATTGTATGCATTCTTCATACATCTTTTAAATTACATTATCAGAAAAGATAAATGAACAGTCAAGATGAACATTTTATGTAAATAGAATTTGGCTAGAAAAAAATCTTTTCCTAGGTAAATTGCAGTTATGAGCAGATACAGAAAAAGTGACAAGCTCAAGGGTAGTGGTGTGCTGGGCTGTGATCAAGGAAAACAGAGTTAATAGTCTCTCTCTTTAAGACCCTGGTATAACTATATGTGGACCAAAACAGATTAAATATGTCTGACAAAAGGAAGTGAATCCAGGCAAAAACCCCATAAGTTCCAACTCTATGTACCATAGGCAACTACCCACAAAGCATTCTGGGTGTTCAAGGAGAAGAAATGGGACCAAAACTATTATATCTATTATTTTTAGTTCCTTGTTTTTGGTGCCATTAACCACTGTTTTTTTTCATGTCATAGTACTTTCCACTAGTACACTTTAATTTACTATTTCATGCATGTAGTCAACAGGCTGTCATCTGTCTACAAAACTATATCTTAGTTCCTTCATCACAGAATCATAGAATAGTTTGAGTTGGAGGGACCTAAAGGTCATCCAGTCCACCCCCCCTGCAATAAGCAGGGACATCTGCAATTAGTTCAGGTTGCTCAGAGCCCCATCCAACCTGACATTAAATGTTTCCAGGGATGGGGCATCTACCAGCTCTCTGGACAGCCTCTTCCAGTGTTTCACCACGCTCATTGTAAAAAATTTCTTCCTTATGTCTAATCTAAATCTTCCCTCTTTTAGTTTAAAGCCACTACCCCTCATTCTATCCCAACAGGCCCTGCTAAAATGTTTGTTCCCATCTTTCTTATAAGCCCCCTTCAGATACTGGAAGGCAGCAATCAGGTCTCCCCAGAGCCTTCAGGCTGAACAACCCCAACTCTCTCAGCCTGTCCTCATAGGAGAGATGCTTCATTCCTCTCGTCATTTATGTGGCCTTTCTCTGGACTGGGTCCAACAGATGCCTGTCTTTCCTGTGCTGAGGGCTCCAGAGCTGGATGCAGTACTCCAGATGGGGTCTCACCAGGGTGGAGTAGATGGGCAGAATCCCCTCCCTCGACCTGATGATCATTCTGATTTTGATGATGTTATAATGTTATTGTGTTAGCGTGGTCCTTAGGGTAACAAATGATAAAATACAAGAGAGCTTGAATAAAAACACATGTTGTTTGGAAGGGTCTCTGGAACTTTTGATACAGCATATTGGGTTTGCATGGCAAGGTTTTGGTGGCAGGAAAATACTGTCTATATTAAATGTCTCTACTTTGTCTAATTTTCTCTATTTGTGAGGTGACCAACCTTATCAAGCAATGGATCAATGTTATCTCTGAGCCTCCTTTTGCTGTTAACATATTTTAAAAAGCCCTTTCTGATATCCTTTACAGTACTGGCCAGCTTTAACTCTAATCGAGCCTAGTCTGCAGGAATTTTCTTCCTACTGTGGCAAACAGCATCTCGGTAGTCCCTCTGGGTCACCTGTCCTTGGTGGCAGAGAGATGGAAGATGAGTAGTGCAGTACGCATCTTTTAAAGGACCTCCAGGGACATTCAAGTGGTTCTATCAGTACAGGCCTCTGGAGTAATGAAGTTTTTGTGTGGTCCACTTGTATACTAATAACTGTCCAGAAGACAAAGGAGAAGTTATGTTAATAAAAGGTCAATTTCTGTGACAAGATACATCAGGAATCTGTAATAGCACTCAGTGTATGCATGTATCATCTGGAAAAGAAGATAAAAATTATTGGGAAAAAAAATATGATAGAAAATTATTGAGGGCATTAACAATTAAGAGTCACAGAAGAATTTTCAGATACAGATTAACTGAATTGTAAAATGGTTTAGGAACTCAACATTGGTAAATGTAAAATAATGCAGTCAAAGGAGGAATCTATGCAAGGAAGAACACTGAAATTGTGGATAATTCTGTTAAAAATTTGATCATGTGCTTAGTGATGCTAAGTAGGTAAATATAAAAATGATTAATGAAGGAATAGCAAAGAAAACTGAAAAATCACTATGACCCCATATAATATATAATGCACTTGTCTCTGGAGTACTGCCAGCAATTATTGTTACTGCCCATTCCTCTCTGAAAAAATGTAATACAGCTAGAGAAAGTAGAGAGTAAGACAGAAAAATGTAGGAGCTGCCTTGTTGGGACAGATCAAGGACCTAGTAACCTGTCTCTGACAGTTGGACATGGTGGATGCCCAAGAAAGATTCTAGAGTATGTGCAGTGATGCTTCACTCACATAGCTCAGGGTTTTCCTGGTGTCATATCTTTGTAATTAGTAGCACTAGACAGATTTTGTTTCTTACTTTGTTCAGTCCATTTTTGAACCTGTATAAACTTACAGTATCTGCAGAACCCTGTATCAAGACATCTCATAGCAGCACTGGTAAGAGGTGCAGGAGGTATGCATGAAGCAAAACTAGATAGGACTGCAACTCTTTGGCTTGGAAGAAAGATGAGTGAGAGAGAACATGATACAGGGCTACAGAAGGCGGCAACAAACGGGTTGTTGTGAAAGATAACTGAAAAAGGAAAGATGGGAACAAGGCTAAAAAGTCCAAAGCAAATAAACAAGAGATGGATATCAAAAAAGTCCTCCCAGCAGTGCTGGATGAGGGGACTGGAAGAAGCGAAGTGATGGAGTCAACAACAGAGGCAGAGATCCTGACTTGTCCAAAGACTGCCTGTGGTGGTGGTTTGCAATGGCAAAAATGCAACTGAAGTTCTTCTGTTTGCAGGAGAGGTCACAACCACATTTTGGTAGGATCTGCTATGTATTGCAGGAGAGAAAGCTAAACTGCTAAAGTGAGGAGAAAAGACATATCGGATAAAGGTGTGGAGTGTAAGGTGTTCATGCTAGAAAGGGAAGGTAGATACAGTAGAAATTGAGGAAGAGGGAGGGAGAATGAAAGAGAAATGTTAGAGTTATCAATGTCTATAGAATGCCAGAAGTTTGGCATGCCAGTCCCCCAGGGGCAGCAGCAGGGGCATTATCATGTCCTTTTAAGACTTGCTTGGGGCAAACATGGTACTGGTGTACATACAGATTGGGAAAGGCTTTCCTTGCGTGGCCAAGTGAGAGAACGGTTGTAGTTTTATATTAAGAACAAATAAAATCTTTGTCATTCAACTTTCCCGCTTCAGAAAATGCTGACAAAGAGAACAGAAATATGATTTTATCCATGCAATATGAAACACAGTCTTCAAGTAGGAAGCTGAAGTCAGGAAGTTTGCCTTAATGTACTGTTTTGATTTGGTATATCTGGTGGGGATTAGTAATTTCTTGGATAGGAAATTAAGTTTGAAAATGA
Organism: Tringa tobata; assembly: GCA_033628505.1. Classification (NCBI taxonomy): domain Eukaryota; kingdom Metazoa; phylum Chordata; class Aves; order Charadriiformes; family Scolopacidae; genus Tringa; species Tringa tobata. The sequence continues at coordinate 9,076,473 of JAHREE010000339.1, read as the reverse complement.
CATATTACTCCATTAAAAAAAGAAAAGTCTAACAAGCCATTTTTTTTCATGCCAGTAAGGAGTAAAGCGCAACTACATTAGACAGATGTTGGTGTGTAGTTTACCTGAACATCATGTTCACAAAGCACTGTGAGTGCAGTCTTAACATTGGTCTAGAAGCATGAGGGATTTAACATTAAAGAAGCATCAGAAAAAAGTTCAGACAAGGGATTAAGAACATGAACACAACAGAGGTAAAATGGTAATACTGCATGATATATGGAAAGCCAGCTGCAGATTTTCTTTGTTGATATTAGAAAAAATGAGCAAACATGAGACATTTAAATGTAGAAGAAAAATATTTTCATGCACAATGTATAGTGAACTTGTGAAAGTGCTCAGTCTGTATTACAGAATTAAAGGTAAAGGATATTTCTCATATAAGCTACCCTTCATTCTGTAATTGTTTTATTTGAAAAATGCAAATGCTTATATTTACTCTTGGTAAATATAAATTCCAGAGCTTTTTTCCTTGTCTTGCTTTTGTGTTGCCGTTTCACTTCTTCCCCAGAACTGGTAGTTCCCTGAGTCCCTGCTAGATGGCATGGCAAGCCACCACAATAATAACAATGTGCTAAGGCAGGTATACTAGTATGTTCTGCACAGTAGCGAAGCCAACTGCGCAGCCAACATTATTCCTTTCCCTTTTTCTCCATATTTTTCATCATGTTTTCTGGCTTATATATGGGAGATCACAGCTAGGCTTTTAGTTTCTTAATTATTAAAGGAATGATAAGCAGAAGTAAAGTTTGACTTTCTCCTGTATGGATGAAAGGAGCTGAAATTTACAGTGCTTGTAGCTGTATTTTAGAAAGCACACTTGAGTCCTAATAGATGTTCTCACTGCTTTCCCATCTCTCCTGCTGTAGAGATGCTATGATCCAAGCTCTAGCAGTGTACCATTCCCTCCCTCATACCCAACTGCAGCTGAAACTTTCTCTTTGGTCCTGTAAGACCTTGTGAATCAACATACGCTGTCCTTCCGCACATCTCTCTGCCTTCACAAAGATCATGCTGGGATGAGGGCATGACGTCCGAATGCTGGCACTAACAAAACAAAAATTCAGTTTTGTCTTCAGTGCTTTTCTCTCTCTGAGCACGTTAAGCCCAATTCAGAAAGCTTGATTCTCCTGTCACTTCTGTTAGGGTGAAATTAAGAGTAGTTCCAAATAACTCACTGCGGTGACACTGTTGTAACTGCTGTTGGCAAAAGCACAACTGTAGTGTAAAAGATTTACATGGGACCATTTTCAGAAATTACAGTTTTGAATGGATTTTATAAGTCAATATTTAAATTACCGCCAGCTTACATAGTAATTACTTAAAAAAAAATAAAGGGAGGGGGGGATAGATTCAGCAGGGAAAGACCAAAGATAGATGGTAAAACTGACTATGGGGATGTTATCTGCTATAGAGTTCAGTCAGTATTTGCTGGTGCAGATTTACAGCACAGTAGTGCCAATCTCCAGCTCCTTGCAGCAGCAGTGGGAGCCTGTATATCCACAGCACTGTGGTTTCTCTTTGGCGTCTTGGTCACAGGAGGCAGATGCAGATCACTGAAGGGGATCTGTGACACCATGCAGCTGCTGTGTGGAAGACTTGTCCTGGCTAGTGTATGGTGGGGCAAGAAGGACTATCTCCCAATATGTTATCAGGTGTGCGAGGGGTAAAGCTCATCTGTCCCTCACCTTTCCCAGTCATATGGGGACTGCACTGGCGTCTGCTGCAGCTTAACTTGGCAAAGTAGTCAAACACGAAATAGAAAGGCTACAATATTAAAGAGGTTAATGTGTAAAGACATCACGTAAAAAAAAATAATCCATGCTCTCTTTTGACCAGAGTGTAATACAGAAAGCTTTTCTACACTGTAGAGTTAGTAATTCTGCACACACAGAGAGTGCACAGAAATACTAGGTCTTATAAATAGTGCTAAGTGTATCAGTTTGAATCTCATTTGTTTTCCTAAAAGAAAGGTAAGCATTAACGGACTCTTAGCTCGTGATAAATGAATTCTCTTGTGTTGCATTTCAGAAAGCATCTAGCTATGGAAAACTCTGGGGAAACACCTACTTAGTGTAGTAAAAACAACCTATTTAAAGCCTGCACAAGTAATTTCAACAGTGTTAGTGCTGAAAGTATTACAGAGAATGTGAGTAATGGATATGAAAATATGGTATTGCATTGTAGAAAATGCCCTGGAGAGGCAATATGTGATTATAGAGTCTGAAGGATCTTTTGTGTGAGTCTAAATGTGAAATCTTTATGTTGTTCGAATCAGTGGCAAGGGCTGTGTAATGACACCTGAAGGGAGAGGAGCACAGAGCCAGTGTATTGATTATTGATACTGTCTTTCATTAGAAAACTATTTGAAGCAATGTATACCTGTGCAGGTGTTCCTGTAGATAAAAAGGGCTAGATGTACAAAGAGACTTAAGCATCCATGCATTCCTTTGGGTGCATAACTCTAGTCTTAAGGAACTAGCAAGATTGTTAAAGCCTTAGTTCAGCTACTAATGGACATGCAGAAATGCATACCCACAGCCAGCATGGTCAGGATCCTTCTTCATAATGACCTCAGTTAAATTCCTGCCAGATTCAGTCTCCCTCTGCTTAGCCAAAGGGCTAAGGGCTACCTTGCAGTGACTATGGCTATTCTCTGTGCACCTCTTCTCAGATTCATTACTCCATGTAATTCAGAGGAAAGACTTGAACCCAGTTCTTCATCTGTGCCAGAAAGAGTGCTGCAACCTCTTGGTTGTCAGATATTCAGAGGGGAGGGGAAGAGGGAGGAGAGCTGTCTCCTGTTAAAATTCTTCCAGTATATACAAATAATGACAATTCATTACAGCAGAGACAGAGATTGATGACATGGGCATGTAATTAGGGCTATCACCTGGGAAGTGGGAGAGTCAGGTTCTGGTCCATGCTCCAATGAATATTTAATTATTAACATGAGATGGAACAGCTCTGTCAAGCCTGGGAAGGCTGCACCTGCAGTTCTTCAATGGTTTTCAGCTGCAGGCGGTCTTCTGGCCGGTAGGAGAACTGGGTTGAACTCCTTGCTTCCAAATTAATGGACATCTTGGAGCAGATCTCTTACCTACTGAGACCATTCACCACTGAACAGTGGCAAAAATTTCAGTAGCTTTTATTTATTTTGTGAGAGGTCATGTGTCTTAAACATTTAATTCGGAAAGGGATTGAAAAATGTTGGCAAACCCCAACAGCTCCAGGAGAGGTTCCCTTGTGTTCCGCCACGGTGCCAGAAGTGAGGTGTGAGGAGTGAGCTAGTGCATCCTGTAATTTCTTTGAATTCCTAAAAAAGAAGAAAGGAAACAGAGATTTTAATTTTTTTTTTCCAGTTCTTTCCCAGATGAATAAAAGGGAATCAAAATTTTGGGGTTGCAAGGTTTAGTTTCAGTACAATCTCTGGAGAAATTCTGTTTTCCAGTAGGAATGGAGTGAAAGGTGAGCTACAGCCCCCAGGCACTCCAAGGAGGTCAAGCTAATGAATACTCAAAGAGGAGGGGAAGATCAGTTGCCTAAACAGGAGTGTCAAGTGCCGCTTTTGGTATTGGCCCTGATGTTTTAAGCCTGCCTGGCCTCCACTTGCTGTTTTGCAAGGCAGTGGATCTCCCTGAAGTCCTACCTTAGACCTGCTAGTCCCATGCAGATGTTGTGACTGCCCTGGGGCATCTCGGATAGCATGAGGTGACAATGTTTAGGCAACTGAATCCTACCCATCCTGTCCCTCTTGCACGTAGGATAGATACCTCTAGCCCCTGAAAGCAGTGCTATTCCTCTTGACATCCTGCTTCACCAGCAAGACCAGTGGCTACTAATGTGATAATATACCTCAAACTACGCAGTGGTTAAAATTGTTCTGCTGTTGCAGAGGAAGGACCAAAAAATAAATCAATTTGAAAACCTTGACATCTTGTAGCTGCTCCAGCAACACTTGTTCACTGATACAAAGCATCAGGCTTTCCTTTTTACTGCTCCTCAAGAAACTTCACAGCCTACAGTACAACTTCTAAGATGTGGTTTGTAAAGACTGACTGCATTTTAATAAGTGTATATTGGATATACATAATTTCCTTTGTTATTAGTGTTTTTCTTACTGGTTTGGTTGGGGGTTTTATTGATATTATTGTAATTTATTGTAGAAGGTTATGATGTAGTAAAAAAGAAAAAAAATGATGGCAAATTCAGTTCTGAAAGATCAAAAAAGGCTGAAATGTATAAATAACTTCTCACTGGAAAATAAGACGAAAAGAACAAAACAAGGAAGATGATAATGGGGAAAGATAAAGATTGGGGACATTCTGCAAGATGTTGTGTAAATACAATGTGTGCTGATAGCAAGTAGTTTCAGTTCTCAAAGACATGCAGCTTTGCAACTTGTATCATTCTTGTTCCTAATTCATCTTGATTGTCTTATATTTGAAATGCTCTTTGCCCTTGTTGTAAGCAGATCTGGTAAGATTTGCTATTTCACTGTTTTTTCACTGCCTAGAATTCATGACCTTGAGTGACATATATCTGGCTATGAATTACATTTTATTAAAAAAATATCCATTGTAATATAAACACTTCCTCCCTCCTGCTTGCTTCGGTAATACTTATTGAGATCCAGAAAAAAATATTCACAGTTCACTCTGATACAAAAAGGCAAGAGTGACTCAACCTTCTTGTGAACAATGTTCTACAAAGTGCTCTATTTTACGGATAGTTTCTATTCAGTGTGAACATGGATTCAACATTGATTTTTTAAGAAGTTGTGTGGAAGTACTTGTTACCAGTCATTCCTCTTGGAAATGCCATCCAGGCCTTTGGATTGCGTGCCAGATCTCTTTTGACCGTGCCTGTTGACTGATGAGCTAGTTCCAGTTTGAGCTTGTTGCTGAGCACAAACCTTGCTCCTCCTCCTCTGGATCATTTTCAACGCCTGCGTGTCAATTTGTATTCCAAAATGCTGTATAGTGCGTTAGCGTGTTTCAATGTAGAAGGTGGCCAAGTCTGGGGACAAACTGGCAACGAGCTTACACTCACGTGTTGTCCTGCGATCAGCGTAGCTCTGGCAGCTCAAGCCTTGCCTGCCCTCATGCTCTTGCCATTACAGTACTGCTTTGGAAACTTGCTTTCTTTTCCAAACAGCCACGTGTGCATCAGGTATCACGAGGGCTCCAGTCCGGTGCACTAAAGCAAAGAGAATATTTATTAATGCCTTGAAAAAAGCTGTTTTCTGATACAGAACTTTACTGTTGCACAAAGCAGGAGACTTAGAAAGCTCATTGACTAGTTGGCAAGGCAATAGTGGAGGATTATGGGTGGCTGATGACCACTCCTGGGGTCAGTAGAATAGAAGAGGTTAGCTGGTAGCTGCATAGCTGCACGTGGCAGGTTTTTGACATTAGAAGAGTAGAAGGGAAATTTTGGTGGAAGCCAGCTACCTACCAGCCATAGAGCTACTCAGGTAAAGGGACAGAGACAGCCTTCTCTCAGTGACCTCTATAGAAAAAAAAAAAAAAAAAAAAGAGGAGAGCAGCACCCCTGAGTTATGGATAACTGTGTGGATGGCATGTGCCAACAGTGCAAGTCCCAATAAACTGTGGGACCGCTTCATGGTATTGATGCCATCAAGTGATCATTAAAATTTACCTTAGCAAGGATGAAGGAATGGTGATGGGGGCCAGACCAAGAGCTTTTTCCTGTCTTCTGAGAAGAATGTCAGCTGCAGCAGGGCGTCCTCTGACACCGTCACTGAAGGGAGGAGCTGGAATAAGCAGCATGGTGATTTTGCTCATCTTACTCTTGAAATCAGCCATGTTATCTGTTGAAATTCTCTCCAGCAACTAGAATAAAATAATCTGAATCTGCATGGGCAATATCACGGCAAACGAGAGATTGGCAAAAATTGTTACTGAAAAGGACTTTTATAATGGGAAGTATTTTGCATCTTAAACAAAGGCAATGCCCCTCCTCTGCTTATTTAATTGACAGTGATAACAGAAAACAAAAGTCAGCTATGGGCTGTGAAACTAAAATGCTGTAGAGGGCCCTAAATCCCCATACAAATCTGAAACTTTTCTTATTATTGTGTGGAGTGTTTAATAAGGGAGTAAGGGTCCAGGCAAGTAGTAGATTCTGGAGTCAGTGTGAAGATGGGATTTCTTTCTGGGAGCAACAAGATAAAGACTGATTTTGTTCTGCAAATAAATTAGGCTCTAATCAGTGATTAGAGAAAGGATAGATAATTCTGTAGGTTAATAATTGATCATTTCAGAGAATCTTTTCAGCTTGCTTCTCTTTTACATGTAATCAGAGATGTTGCTGTGCTCTGCAAACTCTTCCACTAGTGATAATAAGTTAGTATTTAAGTTTCAGAATACACCCACAAACTGTGGAGGAAAACTAGAAAAGGAAGGGAAAAAAAGAGCCTGGGTGCAAGGCTTTTCCTTTTGTCTTTGTTTTGCGTAGTGGAACCTCTCTGTGCAATTCCACATTTTTAGTTGAAATAACAGTACAGAAAAGAACGCAGCTTCAGGAGCCAAACTTTAGTCCAATAACATTTTACATAAGCAGGCAATATATTTGTCTTATTTTCTTTGAAGAATTTGTATATTTTTTTCTGTACAATAAATAATCCAATCTACATATTTTTTAGACAATTTACATTTCGAATATCCCAGTACTCCTTGACCTATTGTTAATTAATTCCTTGCACTCTTAAGGATTCATACTATTTAAATATTTATAAAGAATTAGTATGTCTCATCTTGATCATTACTTAGTCACGTTAAGTAACTTTTTTTTAATCTTGTCTTGCAAGCCAATCCTTCCAGCTTCCTAATTTTCATTCTTGCTTTCCTCTGGACTCTAACCAATCTGTGAGCATATTTTTCTTCAGAGGTAGGATTCTAGCCTGAGGATTGTCTTTGGAGTGAAGACACAAAAGAAAACCACAAAGTCCAAACAACAATAATACAATGCCAGTATGGAGAAAACAGGTCTACAAACCAATTTTTTTGTATCTCAGAAAATTACAATCAACAGGTTATAAAAACATTCAACTGCAATAGTTTCTCTGAAATATTTTCTCTCACTTAGTTTAATTTGTAAGAGAAATAGATTCTCTCTCAAGAGCATTTATTTATGTATTCCTCTTTTCTCTAATTTGCATCATTTTTATGGGGTGGTTTTTTTATTCTACATCTATACAGAAAGTAAGACTATTTTTTTTTAATCTCCTCCAGACTGAAAAATACTTTGCTTTGCTTAGGTTGAAGGTCTTCTGGTTTGTCACTGGAAGGCCCCTTTACTTGCTGATTTCTACTCATTAAAGTGGTAGTTTATCCACCTTCAAATGTCTCTGCTCTGTGTCACAGACACTTATTTGTTCTCCAGCCATCAAAGTGTATTAAAATTAACAGCAGTCATCACATGAGTGGAGGGTAGCCGTTCTCAGACACACAGATAGTTATATACTCACAGCAGGAAACTTGCAATCAAATTCTAACAAAAGGTCACATTTGCAATAAGTAAAGGAAAATGTAGGTAATTGGTTATGGAATCAGTTAATATCTTTGCAGGCCTTGAAAGGCACTCTGACGGACTTGAAACCCTTTTGTTCAAGTAATTAAAACTGAGGTATTGTTATAGTATTAAAAAAACTCAGGAAATTCTTGGTGTGCTGTAAAATAGTGTCACTACAACGGCAAACAAATTCATGATGGAAAATTATTTGTGGTTTATTTGAAAACACATACGGAGTCAGCTTCTGGCTGAAATGTGGAAAAAGAATAGGGAATGATGTGCAGGACAACGTGAAGATTAGCCCTTACGAAGTACATTTTTATGCCCAGCTTCCAGACATGCCCACTATTTCTCTCAGCTGATTTAAATTTGTGGAAGCTTCAGAAATACTGGGTCACGGTGTTTACACAGGCTTTCCACAGACTTCAGGATACTCACCCATTGGGAAAGCAACGACTGACTTGCTGAGGCTGGAAAGCATTTCAGCATTGGCTGAAATCCTGTTTCTTTGAGCGGTACCACACAGTCCTGAGCAGCTACATGCCACAGCTAGAGTTTGTTACTGAGGTTGGGCAAGTCCCTGAGCCTCCTGCATGAGCAAGGGAAGGGTATGCACCACAGAGGGGACACCAAGCAGCCGGAGCATGGAGAGGAGACCTGCCAGGGGCATCCACCAGGAAAGGCTGTGGAAATGTACTGTGGTTTTCTTTACCCGTCAAACACTCCTTTTCATCTAGTTCAAGCTAGGAGTTTCTGACAGTTTCTGGCATGACTGGGGGCCGAGTCTGTAGGGTGCCTAGTGTGAAGCCTTTCTTCTGCCTGTAGAAAATCAAAGTTGGCACCTGAGAGCCCTCAGCAGGAGGCTGTGGGCTCCCTCGAGCAGAGGGTAGCACAGCCCATACCTTCCCCCTTATGCTCTGGTGCTTTGAATTGTACAATAAAGAAGTCTGCTGGATCAGACAGAAAAGGTGTATGACGACCCAGGCATATTCCTGGGTCTGTGAGCTGGGGCATTCAGCAAGGAGAGGGAAGGCATGGTTTAAAGTTTCTGCTTGAATAAACATTTAAAATAATCAAACAGCCATTAAATATATTCCAGGAGTTCCTTTCTGCCCACCAAATGCTCTGACTACTAGGCTAGGCTGTCACACTGACTACTCTGTGTCTAAATTCAGATTTAATGGTACCACCTTTCAAATTTTGACCCCTTCTATAGGCAGGAGGACAGGATGGTTTTGCTGCAGAATAGCCCTGAACCTGGCGTTTAGGAAGCTTCCTGGTAGCTGAGGGAAAGTCATCACTGAATCCTGGTCTGTCCTATCACCAGTGAGCACTCTTCCTGCTGTGCAAACAGAAGGTGGACTTGGCCCTGCACAAATTTGGCGGAGGAACTTCTCCATATAGCACGAGGCCTCTCAGAGATCCTCAAAGAAGTCCTGGGAGCTTTCTCAGATATGACTGGCAGTGGGGATAGAGTTAGAGATGTGAACGAGATGCTTGTGGACTTTCAGGTGCTCCCAGGCTGATGCAGGTGTGCCTGTATTATTTCAGATAAGCAAGAGGTTGAGAATTGGAGTTTTGTCTTGGATTCTTCAAGAGGAAATTTGGGAAGGGGAAGAGAACTTCCAAGGCAGAATCAAAATCTCATTAAAATGAATGAATTCAGAGGCAGAATGTAGCCAGTGCTTCTTGCAGGAAAAACTCTGTTTTGGGGATGCTCCGTCTCTCTCAGCTCTATTTTCCCCTTCCCACGTCTATTGTTCACTTTATCCTTACCTGTGCATTATGTTTAATGTTTTTTCCACAAAGGTGATACTTCCTAGCTTGAATAAGTGGGAGCACTGAGGACATGGTAAAGGAATATGAGTGAGAGCAGAAATGGACTGACAGTCTGGGGAGAGGGATCATTTTTTAAGTTGGGAAAGAGCAAGGCAGAATTTTCTGTGTTGTCCAAGCCTAAGCAGACAAAGAAATTGCTTTCACTTCTTCACTTCCTTTTTTTTCTCACTGTGGTGTCCGAAATGACCGTCATCCCTTAGACCAAGGCTGGCATGAAAAGCGATTTGCCTTGTATTAGAGAGAATGACAAATGTCATCTCAAATATGTGCTCATCAAGCTCTGTCCCTGTGCAAGTGCAGCAAACAGAAAGAACGAAAAGCTGGTCAAGGTTTGCCTGCCATGGGGTTTTTGGTTGTGCAGGCCCTACTGGCTAATCTGTTCAAGCAATTCAGCATAATAATACAATTGTGAAAATTAGTGAGAATATTCAAAAGACTTTGAATTCCGTATAATAAATATTCCAGAGAACTCTGTGTGATCTGTAATCTGTATGTGGGAAAAAGGGGAAGAACAACTCCTGCTAGCCACACATCCATTTTATTTGTGGCTCTTTCCCCAGAGAGCCAGCAAGAAAGAAGATTATAATGCATTTTCTGAATTGTCAGGTGGAGACTATTTGCTCAGTTCTAATTGAAATTATTACGGGAAACTCTTTGTAAATTTGAGTCTTTCAACTAATAGGAAGGGGAAAAATACCCAAACATCTTCTCATGTTTAAGTAATCAATCCTAGATGGAAATGAGAATTTTGAGTGAGACAATATTTGAATCAATGATTGCAGTAGGTAAGCATTACTTTATAGGTTGAAATAACTGTGCTTAATCAATCTGTTACAAAAGTTCAAATTATAATGCCTCTCAGCATTTTGCCTCTTTCTAGGCTAAATTGTGGTTAAAAGTATCTGGTCCAAAGGAATTTTCATAGAAGTTATGTTTTTTATATTGAGGGTGTTTTAGGAAAATGTCAAAAAAAAATTTCTGGGACATTATCTTTCAAAATATTTGGCCATGTGAGATCAAAATATTCAAGCACAATGGTATGAGACTTTCAGAGCTCATCTTGCTCAGCTTATTTGAAAAGAAGATCAAGATGTAACTTGATCACTGGCAACAAGAATTTCGTAGTGGAAAAAGTTCTGACAGTAGGGGATTACAATCTTGTTGACAAAAGCTTCCAGAGATCCTACTGAAGCTAGATATCATTTCTTGAAATACAATACCATTTCTTTGCTGTGAGGGTAACAGAGTATTTGTTCAGTCTACATCTAATCAGGTTCCCATCCTGGAACTGTCTTGGTCTCTGCTGTCCTCTGCCTTTGACTGACTGAAATGTCACAGCCCTTGGGCTTGAGGGAAAGTATTTGATTGATTAAGGATGTGTGAAATTTAGCTTCCCCAAGAAGATGATATGATGGTCCTTTCTGTGCTCAAAGCCTATAAAAGATACCAAAATAGCTTGTTGTACAGGCTTGGGCTTGTTTGTTTTTGTCAGAAAATTTTTAATTAATAGTTTCTTCTAGGGCTTTTTTTTTACTTGGCTTAATTATTTTTCTGTTGTTATCTTTAGTTTCTTTGTCCGTTTAACAGAATCCCACAGGACCATTCACACCATGTTTCAAAACTGACTTTTGCCCTCTTATGAACCGGAAATTCTTACTGTCTTATTTTCCACTTTCCTTTCTGCTGCAGCTTTCCAGTGTTGTGCTTCCCCATTCAGAGGGAAGAAAGCTTGATGTTCCACCAACTGCAGGTTGAGTCAGGTGTAGATTAAACGTAAATTTTAAAACTGGGGTTATTGCAGTAGGATTTGTGTTTGATTCTCCTCATCCAAATCCCCAATCCATCTCTCAATGGCCAAAATGTATTGCTGGCATCCCAGTAACCTTAAAAAAAAATAAAATTAAACCAATTGTATTGTAAACTTGGAGGCTGAGAGGGTAAGCAGAACATTGACCGGGCTGATGTTTATACAGTTTTACCCTCTCAATCTAAAAGTCACAACTTCAGCTGCTCCTGCTGATTCTGGCCATGTCTGTGCTGATGGCTGTAGTGCCCAAGCTGCCCTGTTGTCGAAGATATGAATGTCTAATTAAGGAGTGTTTTCCTGACCTGAGGAGCCCATTGTTTTGCAGAACCAAGTACCTCACTCCCTCACCACCTCAAGGCTGAGTACTTGCTGACAGAGCCATGCCTTGTTGGAAAGCCTGATGGAGCCAAAAGGCTTGGCAGGATCATGTCAGTTCCCTGGGCACTTCTTAGAGGCCTTAGGGAAGAAGTCAATTTAAACTACAAGCAAGTCTCCTGGCCTGGGTTCCTACCTCTCTACCTGGGTTTCTGGGAAAAAGAGGGTAGAAGTTTCCTTGGTCAACCTGCTGGCACGCTGCAAGGAGTGGAGGGACAGTGCTGAGCGCTAGCCAAGTGACAAAGGCTCTTTTCCCTTTATGCACTACCAGGAAGAGGAGTATCGAGGACATAAAGGCTTTGGTTCATGGTAGATAGATCAGTTTATCGTATGTATTTTGTAAATAGTAGAGGGTTCAGAGAACAGAATAATAATCCTTAGCTATAAAATATTTATAATTTATCTATTTATAAAGCTGATAAACAAGTAGTTTTATAAAACCAATTTAAAATGTCCTTTTATTTTTTAAATCTCAAATTGGTTCAGCTCTCAGGATAATTCCCACTGTAAATTTTATGTTGCATATTTAATACTATTTGGTTTCAAGTAATTATCTGTTTTAAATCTTACTGTTGCAGTTTTCTTGTATGCCCCAAGGCAACTGTGTATAAAGCTATCAAAAAGACAGTATATTCAAAAAGAACAAAATATGTAAAGTTTTGTCATATTTTTACAAACCCATGTATATTTATCATAATTTCTAATTATTCTTTTTGCTTTACTGCATATTATTAGTTTAATTGAACCATAAACTTTAGACTAATAACGCCAATTTGTCTTTCATTATACTTTGCTCTATTAACTTTTACAAATGGGTTCATCCAAGCCACTGATTGATGGGCACACAGCAACTGTGCTAGATTTCTCGCCCACAAACACCTACATTGCATTTTGTGTTCTTGGAAAATGCTTTTGCTTTTTTTTTTTCTTCCAGGATATGAGTTTTTTATTCTTTATTCTTGAAGTTTAAATACAAGATACATTTTGTAACTTTCCTCTTCCAAACTTTAGCCCTTCTGGCAGAAACCACCAGCAGTAATAAGAGCTAGAGTTGTCAATTATTTCAAGGGATCCTTTTCAAAATAAAATGCTTGTTTCAGGGTCCCAGTAAAGCCCTATTCACTTCAGAATTTGGGGAATTTAAATCTCCTAGTGATCTTCTCGGTAAAGTGGTGGGAATTCCATGAAAATGTAAAATCATATACATCTGGGGAAAAAACCCCAACACATAACTATAATATTACACAAAAATAACACAGAAAATTGCACAAACACAAATATAGAAAACTATTGCAGGGTCACCTGACAAATTCATACTTTGGCTAGGGCCAAAGCTCCTTTTTAACAGAACAGTTCCTCATATTCCTTTCTACTGTGTTCACAAATCTAATTAATCTGCAGGGAGAAAAATGAATAATGAAAATAAGCTGGTGTCGCCCAGCTGGGTCCAATCTGATCTGTGGTCACCTTGGCCAGCTTCACAGGCCCAAGTGATGCTCTGCCTTGCCCTGTCCTGTCACCAGAGATCAATTCCATGATTACTGTCCATGCCCTGTGAAGACTTCTGGATATACAATCCAGCTGTCACATCTTTGAAAAATATAAAGAACAAACAGTATCCTGTGCATACTTTTCCTATCTTTGCCATTGTTACTGAGGCTCTATTTCTCAAATATCTTGCAAGACACTTTTCTTTCTCCCATGTTCTTCCTCTACTTAGAAAAACCCAAACATTTTCTCCTTTATACTATCTGTTCAGCTTCTTATACACAGTCCTCAAATGTGATTGTCTTTTCAAGACTCCTTCCAGGCAGAAATAACAGGAACTCCAAGCCATCTTTTGCCAGGCAGCTGAGATCTACAGTGTCACCAAAAAGTGTAGGGAGAATATAGTCACTTGCACAGGGTCCTTCTTGAGTCCCACAGAAAATGATGGGAGACAACAAGTGATATGAAGAAGGGAAAATGTGTGACCCACAAGTCTGAGCTACTTTTCACTGCGTATTACCATATTTGTGATAAAATTATGTCAAGCTGAGGGGAAAATAAGTGGAGAACGGATGAAAAAAATAACAGCTTGAGAGGCAATCAGGCAGAATGAAAAGAGCATAGGAACAGAGAGGGGACCCACGTGAGGAAATTAGGAAGGAAGAGGAAAGGGAACGGAAGTTAAAAACGCTCCAAAAGAAATAAAAAGATGCAGGGGAAAAGCAGCAGAGTGAGCTGCAACGCATGCAGTCTTACGGCACCCAAAGGTCTTCTGCTGCAGTAGAAATATTGTAGCTCTTTGCTGTGGAAATACCTTTTTATGCATCTTGATCAGTAGAAAAAGAAGTGTGCTTATTCCAGGGTCACAGCAGCCCAGGAGCAGCGCCCCTAAACAGCAACCTTTGTGAGGGAAAAGAGCCATTTTGGAACCAGTATGAAGCCTACCAATGGGAAATATTTACCTTGGGAATTTGGTAATCCAAACTGTAATATCCTCCACAAAGCCAGTGTTTCACCAGGTAGAGTGTTGTGACATAATTTTCATTTCAGTTTTGAATTGCTGTGGGGTACTAGCAACTGTTAAAAATATGGAAAAATGGGGTTGAAGCAAAAAATAGCAGAAAAATAGTACAGAAGGGTCTGCGTTTTCCCGTGTCTCCATCATAGTGCTTTACTGTGTTCAGGTATCTTCTTTTTTGCACGGATCTTACTGGAACCAGTCTGGAGTTCCAGAGTTTCTGTGAGTTTCCAGCCCATTTCCAGTGCTTCAAGGGAATGTTTTTAACTGCTGGGCTAATAGAAAAGGAAACCTTGTTGAAGGTTGTTTTCTGTAACTTCAGGCAGCGTTAGTTACAGTGAGCGCAGAAGGTGAGGACAGCGAGCAGGAGGAGAGCCAGTGAGAGCTGCGCCCTGCCTGCGGTAATTGCTGTGGCGCAGTAAAGCACAACACTGACATTTTATTAGGTTAGTTTCTATGTCACTACACTCAGATACTCACAAATGACGACTCAGGCCTGTAAAACAATTAAATCATTAAATGAATTATGAAACTTGGTAATAAATAATGCATCTGGGGACTCCGCATGTACCATCTGCATTTTATGAATACTCCTGGAATACGGCGAGGTCCCGTTTTCAGGCATATTCGTGCAGCCAGGTTGGCTGCAACCTGCTTTTCTAAACAAAGGTGGAGATTTCCCAGTAATTACATATCTTTGTAGCATATGGCTTCCAAGTAAATTTCAACTGTATCACTGCTCCAGAGAAAGCCGTGAGAGCTGGCAAGGTTTCTAGTCTCCTGCAAAGCATCTGATATACATATATCTTGAATATTTTGCAGCCAATGTCTAGGTTTTGAAATCTGAGATGTAATATTGAGATTTTCTTGGACACTTGGATACCTTATATGCTTTTATTCTTTGGTGGCTTTTAATAAGAGAAACAGCTATTATTTTTATGTAGGAGTCTTCCTTTGTCTACAAAAGTCACCACACCCTGTATGTCACATAAAGGGACACCTAGTGAGCATGTAACATTCTGCAAGATAACATATTCTTACTGTACCATTGAGCACCAGAGCACGGAGTTTATCAAGCTAAACTTTTATGTAGGTAATCCTGTGATTATCTAATTTGTATGTAAAGCAATTATATCTTCACTACATGCACATTTGAAATGGCAATAAACTTTTTACTAGGCAGCTATTAACTTCTGACAGTGTTTTCAGTATATATTTTTGAAAGGACAACTGTGAATATTTTTCAATAAATGAGTTAGCTATTTTTTATTATCTCTGCTACATGGATCTGCAGGTACTATTTACAGTAGAAAAATATAAACATTTCTTCCTTCACTTGAAAGTGGTGTTTCTTTATGATATGTCATAACATCTTTTATGCTGACACTCACAATGATGAATCAGTTCAGCTTTCCACATGTAAACTTTTATTCTGTTCCTAATCTTAAGTGGTTCAAAATGAAAATATTAAAAGGGATAAAATTCTCATTTTATTTTTTTTTAAATCAGTGAAATCACTGTAAATTACTGGTTTCCTAATTATTATTTATTATTATTTCTGTTATTCTTTCCCTCAGTTTCTGTGTCATTCTTCCTGGTGGCAGTGGCAGAAAATGGAAAGTGTCATTTTGCTGGAACAGAAAACACAATTTTCTTATTGAATTGCTCACTGAGGCCATCCATGTCCTTATTAGTAAGTAAGGTTGTAAAGTTCTTACAAAAGCTTTTTCATAGTTTTTAAAATGGTGATATGTGTAATGATTATTAATACATAAAATTTTGATCCATAGTACATTAAAGTGAAAAGGAAGAAACTAAAATTCAGGAAAAATATTATAATAACTGAAATGTTTGTGTCCAGTTTTATTCCTTATTGATATATTCCTTATTGATATTTTTTCTTCTTTCTGAATGTATTTGGCCTGTCGTTTATTTAAAATACTAACAAAGTTTGTTGCTGAATTTTCAAAAAAAAAGATATGTAATTATTGACTTTTAAACTGGCACGAAGTTTTTCACGCATGTAATTAGGAGAGAAGTAAATTACTTCTTACAGTAGAAAAAAATGTTTTTTCTCTGCATGTTTTAAACAATTATTTTCTGGACATGTGTTTTTTGGCTGGAAAAACTCTGCAGCTTATGAAGTTGTTTGTTATTTTGCTGTGATTTTATACACAATGGAAGGGTGAGGAAAAGGTCAGCAATAACTCTGCTGTTGCATTTTCACTGGGAAAAACATAATATTGATCGATAAGAAAATGGAAAAAGCACAACTATTAGCGTCTTACTTGATCTTCTCCGACCTTTACCCTGCCATGTTGATTTTATTCTTAAATGTTATGTCTGTTGTTCCAAAGGTTTGTCCTGTTTAGTCTTTTATTTAATTAATACATGATCTTCTTTACTCTCTCTAATGTTAAAACATGAAATTCGTTTTATTCCTTGTTGAACCATTGTCCTCCCTACACTCAGCAATGCATGTTGGATAATAACTCTGTGTAGGAATTGGCCCACTTAAAACTATTCTAGAATAACAATCGATGGGTACTTAAGTTCATCAAATTGTTTTTCAGGTCCGTAGGAAATTAGCTTTAAGGATGCGCGAGCTCTTTAAAAAGAAAATTTAAATCTCACACACTTAGTCTTTCTGGATGTGGACTGAAGAACAGAAAATATGGTTTTGAACATCAGTACTTTACTAAATGGCTATGTATGTGCTAGGTAGTGACTATAAAATGTACTCACAGAACCACTCTACACCGTGAGAACAGTCTGCATACAGTACTATAGCTGGTACATACGCTCACACAGGCCAGGGTGCTGCGGCAAAGCCACGGGAGTGCCTTGGGTTGCCTCTTGGCACAAAATCTCCTCAGGCTCTGCCAAAGATGACAAACTGTATGTTTTGGCCCTAAAAAGGAATTAGGGCCTGTTTTTATACATGGAGGCAGAAGAAAATAATTAAATGAAATATGCAAGGATAAACACATATAGAAAGGGCAAGAAGTTAAATTTGCAGATGTTGGGCTTTTTGGGCTCTACCCCTTGCTGAGGGAGTGAGCAGAGGCAGCACGGCTCCCCAGCCCCCTGGGAGCACGTGTCCCTGCCCTGTGGGCAGACAGGGGTGTTCTTGTCCCAGCACCCTGCCCTGGCTGGCACCTTCTTGTCCCCACAGTACTGCAGCTCATGAAGCACCCGTCATCTTTGGCAATGCGTTTAAAAAAAATTAAAAAAAGAAAATAAAAGAAAAGCAAAACACAGAAGGTGAACCTCACGGGATTTTTTTCTCCCTCCTCTCCTGCTTGAATTTCCGCCTTTAAAAAGGGACAGAAAGCCAGTCCCAAACTGGGCTGAGACTGAGGTCACACATTTGTAGCTTCAAAGAAATATATGAGGAATCCATCATGTCAATAATTTAGCTTATAGCTACATTCTAAGTTGGTAACTTGGTTTATAACTTCTTATTTGAGGTACTCTTTAACAGAAAAAAGGTGGTCACAAAGTCATTTGCACTCCAAGAACCAAACAGGCTTCAGAAACAAGTTAGACGACTATAAGGCTTTTCTACAAAAAAACGAAAAAAAAGTAGAGTCCTGATTACTTGAATACAAGAGTTTTAAAATAATTGTGAGGGTTGTTCCTGGTAACATTTTAAAATTTCAGAATGGCAGGGAAGTTTTAAAGGATGGCGAGTAAATTTGTATTTTAAAACAGTCATTAGAAGAAACCTGTAAAGATGACACCGAGTCTACCAAAATAATGGGATAAGTGATATGAAAAATAAAGGATGAGAATATAATTAATTTCAGTTGACATTTTTTATATTTTTTTACATAAAATTATTCTTGTTGGCCTCATTTCTTTTCTTAAGAGACAACGGGCTGATTAAAGGTACTTTTATTAGCCTGATCAGACTGAATGTCTGTACAATTTTCCACATATTACCATGCAAATTTCTCACTATCATAAGATGATATGATATGTGATATACAAATGATAAATATCCAGCAGAGTAATTACTAGAGAATCATAATCAAGTATGTTTCCACTGAGGTCTCACACAGACCAGTTCTTGCTCCAGTGCAGCCATAAATCATTGACAAAAGCACATAAAATATAAAATAATTGTTGATAAGGTTTTCAGGTGCCACAAAAACAGATGGAATGGTAAAAAAATCATGATGACAGGTCGTTTGTACAGTATCCTCTGCATCATTTAGTAAACTGGGAAGAAATAATACACATTTTAATATAAGCAAATGCAAGGCCAAACACCTAGGGATAAAAAGTACAAGATTTAACATTAGGGAGACAGCACTGGGCCTGAAAAGGCAGTAATACTTTTCAGTGGAAATATTTTGTCGTTTGGTGCTTCAACTGAAACAATTAGTGTAAATCTGTGGCTTTATAAACAAGAAATCATGGAACAGTGGGAGAGAGTGGTATTATCTCTGTCCACAAAGTTACTGACACCACTGCCAAAATTCAGTCTGATAACTGTTCTTCAAAAAAGATAGTAAAAGCTTGGAGAGTGTTCAGAGAAAAGCTACAGGAATGATTTTACAGACAGGAAATTCCACCTTATGACCAAACCAACAGGAAGTTTAAAGTTTTTAGTGTATCTTAAAGAATCATATTCCAGGAGATGTATGTGGCTTATATGTAGTTCTCTAACTACTGAAAGTGCTTTCTTTTAATAGCGCACTTGAATTCAGAAGACAAAAGCACCAGCTCCAGTAATCAGAATATAAAGCGGTAACACTATGTATAGAAAGATTTTATTTTTTTTTAATTTGAACTTTTACATCAAAACTGAACGTGGTTGGTTTTTTTTTTCCTCTTTCCTAAAGGATACTTTGCAGTCAGTCACAAGTTCTTAAACTCAATACCAGATGAAAATAAATGGCTAAATCATACAGAAACCCAGATGATATTCTGGTCTTAAAAATCTATTAACGTCTATGAATCTTGCATACACCAACTCTGCTCTGTAAAAGTCTTTGACATAATGCCAGAATAAAAGGCTGTGCTTATCATTATTATTTGTTCACATTATGTTTTTTCTCAAAGGTGAACAGTTGTTAAACAAATATTACAGGCTTTTTAGTGCCACTGAACTGCTATCATCATATCATTATTTCCCCAGCGCTCTCATTTTAAGTGCTTGAAAGTTGCTTTCAATTGCAAATTAGCCAGGGCAAAAAGAAGAGGGACGGTGAAATCTCTTGTATCTGATTTTAGTGACCTGTGGTTTTGGATGTCTGTTGTGAATAAGGATTGTATAGTAAAGACACTGTTGATAGATGTATTTGATCTAATGCAAGTTATTCCTTATGAAGCCTGATTTATTCTTCTCCAAGGTTTTGCATATTTCTTCCACTGTGTGAGGTTAGGAGGAAGAACCACAGATAAGAAAGTATCTGGAAGACTCAACAAGTTATCTGCCTTGACCTTTGGAGAGCCTTAAAGGGAAGTGTTGTCACTCTGAGGAGATGTAGAGGTCATACTAGGCACAGAGCCAGCCTACAACTTTTTTTAGAGTGTGTCAGAGCCAGGGCAAAGTGAAGACAGACTAGATTTAATCCTTTAACCTAACCTGTCAAAACTGCATCAAGTCAGCACTGCCAAATCTGCAGCCACCTCATAACTCAAAAAGGTATGCATGAGTGCATTTATGAATTTGCTTTTGAAAAGCGGTTTTATGGTTTGGTATTCACAGCATTATGAAACCTGGCCACATCGCTGGGTATGCAAACATAAAGCTAAATGCTGCCTGCTGCATGAGCAATTCATCCCACTGAGTAGTAAGAAGATATGAAATAAGATTATTGCAAAAGGTGATTGTTTTTAAGGGATACTTACTTCCGAACATAAAAAATACAGACTTCAAAGAAATTAGGTTTGTGCTGTTTTAACGAAAACAGTGGAAATAACCTGTTTGTCAAATCCATGGTAATGGGTATAGCACACAGCACATTAACCTGATATTTTATATTCATTGACTGTGCACAAAATACTGTTCCTGTGTAGTGATGATAGTTTGTTTAAAAGAAACATATTTTGCTTAGGAATTCGGAGGGTTTACATATATGCGTTTGTGCATGTTGGCTTGTGTGTGTGTAAGTATGTCCACGTACATTTCGTGTGAACCTGCAAATAGTTATAAAAGGAAGCATTCATGTGAAAAATAACACAAATGCATGCAAAACACAGGGCCATATCCTAACCGCTGCAAACTAGCGTGGCTGACAATGGCACCGCAGCCGCGCTCAGACATGACAGTTGTCACAGCTCTCTATATGGCTGTGAACTTTAAATCGTGAATATACTGTGATGCAAATGAAAAATGCTAGAAAGCTCATTTTGTGCCGTTAATCCTTGAGCTTTTTCTTTAGATGGGTGAAGACACAGTAACAATTTTATCTGTCCTCAAGGAGGATATTCTGAAAACTATAGCCTGGATACACAAATGGACTGGGACTATAACCTTCTCTTGAAAGAAAAGATTCTAACCTGTGGAGAAAAAAAAAAAAACTTATGTTTTGGTCCTGTGATGGGCTGGTGCTGCAAACACATACCCAGCTGTAAGAAATAGATCACATCCCCTCTGTCTGTGAGGGCTCACATGGTCACTGTGGGCAGAAGCACCCTGCCATGGCATGGGCTCCTTGCTTGACACTGGAACGGGTCAGGGCTCAAGCCCTTGCTCCAGTGCTTGTTTAAGTGCTTTTATTGTTGGCCCCCTGGAGTGTGGCATCCAGCTTGGCCTGCTGGTGTAGCTGGAGCTCCCCAGTGGTCCTTGCCTTCTGCCAAATGCAAGGGCTACTACAGAGAAGGCAGGGAAACTTCTGCCCCAGGGCTGGTGGTTCAGCCAGCTTGGGCCTTTGTGGGGATCAAGGAGCCTTGAAGAGACTCTGTGTGTGCGTGTGTGTGCACGCACATGTGTGTCTTCAGGGGGCTGGTGCCATAGAGAGATCTGTGTCTGTGAGGGACAAGGACAGAGCATGAATGTGATCTGTGCCTTAATGATCAATTAACTGTGAGATTGTCAAAAGAAAACGCAGAAGTGTCAAAATTTTGTTAATAGTTCTTGCTTGTGAGCTTGGAAGAACCATTAATGACACTTTGAGATTTTTGCACTGGAAACATCAAAACTAAAATGCAATCTTCTTTTCTCTTGGAAAATGAGTGTGCTCTCATCTTAATGAGTCATCTGAGCTCTTCCAAGGCAGGACAAAGAAGTCCTTATATTTACTTTCCACTTAGAACATGACAGAATTGGAAATCTGTGAAAGGTAGACCAAAGCATGAAAAGAAAAAGGAAAAGTATAATGAACTATTGAAAAGAATAAGGGAGTCTGAATTATGAGGGAAGTCAAGTAAAAAATACATTAAACACACGTGCTGGTGATTTTAATTCATATGTATCGGTGACCCCTTGTGAAAACTCCATTGACTAATCAAGAGTTCTGCTTCCAGAAGGAGCAGTATGTTGGCAGATGTTTCCCACAGTCTTTGTGCTGTTCTGAGGAATGGCTGTGACAGCCTATTTATGTGATAACCCAATGATCATCTTGGGCACAAATATTAACTTTGGCAAGTGGATACAAATTGAGCAGTCTAGCCGATTGCTAACAAGAGGAAAACAGGACCCCTTTCCCTTCAGAACAGGACTCAGAATCACAGCTATTTCAAAGGAACAGAAAGTATGTTGTTTCACATCTAAATTACTGAAGATATTTAATATAATATGCATATAGCGTACATTTACAAAGAAACGAGTCATTATGCTGCCATAAAACTGAAACCTGGATTATCTGTTACTCAGATAGAATGAGTCACCTCAGGATATGTGAAGAAAAACAGATTTCCAACTTCAAATACATATACATCAACATATTTTGACTTACATTTTTAGACTTTAATTCCAGAAGGCCAGTCCAGGTTTCTGGGATGACTGACTTCATAACCCAGGCCGTAACTCAGGGCTCAAACCTCTAAAGGCTTACAAATGGCCACAGGCCTGAATCTGCAGTCAGAGATAAAGATTTCATTTCTCCATCTTTCAAAGGAGATCTTACCTGGTTTTCCATTCAGTCTTTATTCAGACTTGTCTCCTGTGCTTTTTGTAGAGACTAGACCCTCCGTAGTAAGAACATGTGTTATGAAATGCTTGTTTTGTTCCCCAAGTTTTAAAAAGCCACATTACATGTTTCATAAGTAATTCTGTAAAAATACACTGTAAAGGCATAAATTTCTTCAGAATAGGCATTGTAACTTTGGACAGTTTAGAATGTGTGTAGCCATACAAAAAAATTAGTCTATAGTTAATAGTACTTATGTAACACAATAAATTAAAGGTGACTGTGGATTAGAAATCCTGCAATAGTTGTACTTCAGCTGCATCTTAGTATGAAAGTTAATGGCTTTGTTAGCTAGGAAAGAGGAGTGGGAGAGATGGCCTTGCCATTTGCTTGTTGAGTATTTGTACTCAACCAGCGACTTGAGAATGGTAAAGAAGAAAATGAGTTGTTATGTGTCACGCAACAATTACAGAATGAAATCAGAGCTCAGAGTAGACTTTGGCCATGCAAATCTCTTTGAGTGAATGCAAAATCAGTAGATGGAAGTTTGCCTTTTCTAACTAGTAACCTTATGACAGTTTGGTTGTTTTGTCTTGCCCAGATGACCATTGTCGCTGGAGATGAAGCATTACCATTTATGCTGTCTAAAGTATAAAGGGCATAGAAGTATTTATGACTCAAAAGCTTGAGTATGACTCTAAAAGAGTTGAATATGGTGCGTGTTGTTCTACTGAGCTAAATTACAGGGATAAAGAGATCAAGAAGAAATAGCAGGCCCTTATCAAAAAGTTTCTTGAATGTAATTGTATATTTGCTTCAGGTATTTAAATGAAAGAGTTAAAACATTTTAACAGCTCCTCCTGACACTGAAGCAAAAAAGCAAAAGAAAGGAATTTGGTCGCAGGGGGAGCAGGCATCTCCCAGCACCATGGGGTGGCCTGCACTGCCTGAGCACCATGCTGCTTGGCTGGCAAGGGAGAAGGTATCGCCAGTGCTGGTGGGAGCTGTGAGCAGGAAAGCTCATGTACAGGCAGAATTCCCTAAGCTCTGTCCTCTGTGGCTCGGGAAGGGAGTGTTTCTCTCAAGGGTCTCAACAGTGCAGTGCGAGCCTTTGTTTTGAGCTCAGCCTCGAGGGTGTGGTGGGCTCTCCACCAAATCGGAAGTTGGTGGCTTTACTGACATTATTCCAAGGAGCCAAGCTTTTTAATCTGATCAGACTCAGAAACACCCTCTTTCACCTCTGACAGGAGCCTGATTGCTCTAGTGCTTTAGATCTGAGTTACTTAAAGATACCGAACGAGGCTGATCAGATGCTGAAGGGCTGCCAAGATTACAGGGCTGTCGGCCCTATCACTTTTGTTATTAATTATGATAAAACTGTACAAACTGCAACCTGGTCCGTTCAGCGCAGACACTGGGACAGCTTTCCTCCCTTACAGTCCCCTCTTTTCACTGCTCCAGCTATTCTTAGCTAGGGGAACAGTCCCTTGTGGGATGATTGTCATCTGGTATATATACATTGCAGCAGCTGACTCAGATAACCAGGAAACTATAACCAGCTCCCTGACTGCCCTGGGAACTTGGCGGCATCAGGGAGTCTGGCCCAGTACCAGAAACAAGCACACAGCCATGGACTGCATCTTGTAGGAGCAGGACACGTGTTTCTCATGCTTTTTCACTTTTCAGGCTTACACCATAGAGACTTTTGCAAAGCAGTGGAACATAGACAGATATCCAAATTGCAAAAATGATTCCCAGATTTAAAGACAAACAAAAAGATGCCCTACAGAGCTTGATAATGTTTGTATGGTACCCACCTTGTATCATCACTGTGGAGATCTCTGTCTCCATTTAAATTACAAAACCAGTGTACCTTCTTTTGCTCTTATCAGTGATGGCTTTGTGTTTCCTGCTGACTCCCCTACAAGTTCCCTTACTGGTCATCTTCTGTCAGCGTGCCTGTTCCTTGCAAAGCAAACAAGGCAGAACTATTAAGTCATTATTAACCCTGGGTACGCAAAGTTACCTCCTCCACAAAAACCCTTTTCTGAAAGTGTCTGTTATTAAATTCATTCTGATCTGGTCTCTGAAAATTAGTTTACCACAAGAAAATGTGCAGGAAAGGAGGAGTGGAGAGATGGGTTACAAGCAACTGCGTGACAGGATCTGGCAAAGCTGGTGGGGCCTTAGAGCTGGAAGGACTTCCTTCTTCTGGCAGCAGTGAACAATTCTATCAGCTTGAAATGTGTGTATAACTTCATGTCTAGGCTGCAGTTTCACAGGCAATCGAGCCTATAACGTCTAATTGCAGACAAAAGGAGGAAATCTGGTGCACCTCATCCCTGCTTCCTATCCTCCTTCCCCTGCTCCTTCCTCCCTGTCTCTGCTCCCAGCTGCAGACCTTTGTGGGCTCTTGCGCTTCTTGGTTCCTTTGCTGATTCACATCAGCTCACTAAAACAGCTAAAAGAATATTCACTTTTTTTTTTTTCCCCCCCATGAATTACTCTTCTTCCATTTTGGTGGGCTACATTGGCTCATGCAGAAGCACTCTTTGTCTCTGCACAGAAACAGCTGAGCTAAGGCAAAACACGTCTATCCCCCTGCACAACCGGGAGAAGAGGTTGGGGCAGCGTGCTCCCTGCTTCTTGGTGTTTTACTGCCTGACCAAGGTTTGGTTGCTCCTTCTATTGCACCTGAAGAATGGTGATGGGCTCAGCCCTTGTTTTGGATAAAATCCTTAACTATGTTTGAACTTAAGCTCTTCCTGCCATCAGCCATTCGGAATAACAGCACTGCTGCTTAAGCGGAGTGGTGGAAGCAATAAGGGGAGGTGCTCAGAGTGGATTCACCACAGCCCCCCTGTGCAGCAATCGTTCACCTGAGGAGCTGATGGAGTTGTTTTCCTCAGTGGCCAATAAGCTGCAGTTTTGGACTTCTCTGGCAGCAGATATTTCTGCCAGCTTTGCAAGTCTCAACGCTGTACTACGATCCATCACTGGAGTCGTCTTGTCACTGTTTCCACTCTGGGGTTCCTACACCATTCTGGTTTGCAAAGTAAAAATCCCTGGTAGTGCTCCTTTCTCAGCCCTAGTATGGCCTTTTGCCAGCTCTCTGCTTTTGTTCATTACTATCCAGTATTCAGCTAACTTCTGTTCCTTTTGAACTGATCTCACAGAGGATCCCTACGTTTCCAGAAGGGGGCACGGGGCAGTCGGCAAACCAGGACTCTGACTTAAGAACCAAGTCTAGCTCCCAGAAATCAATGAAGTAATCTATTCACATTCAGAGGTCCCAGAGCAAGCTCTAGCCAATCTTCCAAAGCCTCAGTCTGCAGAACGAATGCAGCCTGTGGACAATAAGCAGCAGTGGATGGCTGTTCACACACTCTGGAGGAGTAGGAGGCATGAGTTATCACAAGAGAACACGGCCAGTCAGGAGCTAGTAGCGGGTTTTCCCACTTGTTGCTGCTTGTCTTCAGTTGTCCTTATGTCAGCTTCAAAGCGCCTCTTTTCCTCAGGTGGTGAACAGGCTAGATATACATAAAATAAACATTTTTTTCTTCCTTATTCCAGGACCATTTAAAGAAATGAACATGTCTGAGAAACCACTTGGAGCTTTTGGGAGATATTTGCAGCTACTACTGTTATGACTGAATGGAGAAGCTGGAAATGAGGCTGAGGCAGGGAAGTTTCCTTAAGTATAAGAGATACAAAACAGTAACGGTGAGAGACTGAGAGAGGAAGAAAGAACAACAGCAGGGCTAGTGGGAACAGTGCCAGTGCAGAACTAGGATGAGCGTTAAGAGGCATGGAGAAGGGAGGAGAAGAAGAAAGAGAAGATTATGATGCATGGAAGCAAACCAATCCACCCTTCCTAATTCTGTGGCATGTTCCACTTTGAAGCCTATTGTGCTGTATCAAAGCAAAGACTGTATCGCAGAGCCTGGGCAGCCACCGCAGCTGCAAGCTAATAGGAAGGGGAAGAAGTAGCAGTTTGCCTTTTAGGTTTGCATAATGCTGATAGCGTGCCTTGCAGGATGGAGAGGTATGCTAGCAATGTCTCCCTTACTTCAACGGGTGTGTGCAATATTTAGCTCCCAGCTTTACTTATGAAGATTAGTGCTGTTCCCTTTTAGCTATTGCTTTCTGGAAAGTCCAGATCAAAAGACACAAACCAGTTCTACAGAGAGTGTTGTTCAGGGAGAGACAGAGAAGAAGCCATCGCATGCCCGGATTATTTCATACTCAGGCATTTTGTCTGAACCAATGCTGAGAGCTCTGTGTTCGGGTTAAGGGAAGTCTGACATCGCTGCTGGAACTGCAGAGAGGAAGATCCAGACAGTCTGAGTTACCCACGGGTGCTTTTTCCTGGCCCCCAGGTTAGGGTACCACAATGGCTGCTTTTGCCTGAATGCTAAGATAAATCTCCAGTAATCACCGTTTCTTCTGTGCCTCCTGTTCTGCGCTTGAAGGAAACCTGAACAAGCAAGGAGGGAGTCAAGATCTGTTGCAGCAATCCCCTGCTGTGAGTAGTCAACAGACTGGGACTGTGAGAGTGAAGGAACAAGCCTGTTCCTCAGTTCAGTCAAAGCTTTAGTGTCAACAAATGCAAGCGAGGTCTCCTGTTCTTGTACAGGTCAGCTCCTGGGACGTCCTTCAGGATGTTATTAACAAGAGTCAAATAAATAGACCTGCATTCTGTCAGATCTGAACCCCTGACCAACACATTAGAATGAACTAACAGCCAGTCACCAGCTGGTGAAGAGGAAGGCCCTGAAAAGTACTTGCCTAAATTCACAGAAAGATCTGAGTGGGATTCCTGTAACCCATCGTGGATATTGGAGGTCAGAGGACCTACCATAGGGAACATCTCTTTGCACTGGCTATAGAGGGAGTTTAAGCTGATTAGGTGAACACATTTTTTAACTCATCTGCAGTTGGGTTTTCCATTCTTATTATGCAGGAACAAAATCTCTGTGGAGCACAAAGAAAAAGCTGAAGCTTTAAAAACAAGAATCTAAGATCAGGCAATAAACCACATACTTCCTTTGGCTTAGGATGAGACAATTACATTACCATTTTAGTTACTGCAAAGTAGCCTGGAGGTTTTAAAATGCTTAAAATCAGGTAATTCCATTGACTTCAATGTGTCAAAAAGAAACCAAACTATTCATTAACCTGCTGTCCATGAGTGTAATCAAACATAATCCTTTCAAAAAGGCAAGTTTTACAAATAATGATAGAAAAAGCATAAGCTGTCCTAAATTTCCTGTTCCTGCTGCCTTTTTCTGCTTAAAGTGCTCTCTGCTTTCTCTTAAAATTTCAAAGCCTTGGAAATACTTTTTGGCTTTGCTCATATTTATAAAGCTAAGGGTATCCAGAGAAGGGGTGGGGGAGTTGATTTACATGGTTGGTCATACGTAGCAGAAGATGCAGCTCTGCGTTTGAAGACAAACCATCATCTGACATTTGTTCACATAAATGATATGATGAATAATTATGAAAAATGATCTAATTTGGGAAAATTACAATCAGGTTAGGTACACTATGGGGAAAAAAACTAAATTAATTATGTGCAGTATGTAACTGTCAAATACCAACAACATATGTAATGGAAAGACAACAATATATATAAGGATCCAGCTAATTTCTATAAAGCCTGAATTTCTCTCATGCTCACGTTCCTCAGATTCACAAACTGCTGTGGTCCAGCTTATTAGACTGTACTTGTAAAAAGATGGGCCAGGATTCAAAGAAATCTTTAATGAGGATTATTGTTCTGTAGCGTCAAAATGGTAGTCTGACTGCTGATGGCTGCACCGTCTTGTGTCATAGGTTTCAGCAAAACTCCTAGTAAACCTGCAGGCAATTACTGAGCTCCCAGTTTTGAAAATCAAACTTGTTGTGAGAAATAGGCTAACTATGAATCACTTATCTGCATAAAAATGTCTAAAGAGTAAATAATCCTTAAGACTTTGGTCACAGTGTTGCATTATCAATCCCTTAAATTATAATAGTGGAACTGCTGGTATTACTGGTCTGCTGTAAAATTGCTTTTCTGTGAAAAAAATATGAGTTTTTAATGGTTTCTTGATTATTTGCATTACAATTAAACTAAAACTTTTTTAGTGTAAATATTCTCTTCCCTAGAGGCATTAAAAACATCACTATGTCTGAATTGTGCTAATTATTAAAACATGAGCACTAAAGAATGAAAAATGACTAGAAATGGCAGCATAAAAGCCCATCTGCTTTTTTATTGTTTTATATCCTCAAAGAATTTTCAAAAGGAAAAAAGTGCGTCAGTTGTGAAAAGTGAGACCCTCAACTTTCAGTTGAAGTAGCTGGTGTCTTTGCCTTAGGTAGGACTGTTGTGATTAAATACAAATTGTATTCCAGTTATAACTTTGGGAGTTGCTGGTAGAAAAATAAGTATTATTTTAAAATAGATGATCCTAAGCTTGCAAGTAGCAATTTTTACTCTAACTCTGTTTCTAAAACCAATAATCTTATCACCCAACGTGCATTTACTTCACATTTACTTTAATATGGAAGTCACACATCTTGTACAAAATGCAGAAAACAGGTTAGAAAGAATAAAAACCCATTTCAGTATGGACTGAGTGTTCACAGGCTCACTGGGGACCTTTGATCTTACAGTCAACAACCATGTATTTCCATCTCCTCAGTTTTTCTTATATGATTACCTTAAAAGAATTCTTGCCATATGTCATTTGAATCCATTGGGGACTTCGAAGGAAAATGAGAAGCCTACTTAAGCAAGCTTTGTAAATGTATGTGTCTGTCCATATGTATTAAAGTATACAGATAGTTTTATCTTATGCCATACTTAAATTTATTAAAAATAAATGAAAAGTACTGAATTTTGTCACAGCTAAAACATGCAGCTTAACTAGTTGATATTCATTTAGTTTTTGCTGACATGTACGAGTTAGGGACCAAGCTCAAGTATTTATTTTAAAAGAATGAGAAAAAAATTCTGAAGCTTTAGCATGTCCAGCAGAAACACCTCTATTTCTTCTTGCAGAGGTATGTACCTGCAAATATCTGAGACTATGCAAGTGGTTTTATTTCCTCATATAATTATAAATAATTGTGATAATAAAGAAATTGATATTGCTTAAACTAGATAGGGTGATATAAAGTACTGTGCATGATCTATCGTGCAACGATGCCACCCTGAATTACTAGCTCACCTTTTTCCTAGCCTGCAGTCTTAATATGGGCAAATTACACTAAAAAATATAGATCATGATTTAACGTCTGTGTGTGCATTTGTGTATGCACACGTTATGCAAGCTCAGTTCCCATGCTATTTAAAGCGAATTACATGTATGATGGGGCACAGTTTGAGAGAGAGCAGCTTCTGTGGTCCTTACTTCTTCCTATGCTCCTTGAAAGGGCAGGGCCAAGATCTGGTGGGCAGGAAAAACAGATAGGAGAAACAAGCATTCAAGAGGAACAAGATATTGAAATTCTGGGCTTTTTAAGCAAATTCCATATAGATACAGTTTGCATAATTGCCAATTTCTTGAATCAGAAGCTTCAGGACCTTGCAGAGGAACAAAGGAGGGAAGAGATGCCCTAGTCTAGCCTGATCAAAGGTTTTTCCACAGTACTATTTATGCAAGTCCAGATCTAGAAGGATAAAGGACCTGCTTCACTACTTCACAGTGCATCAGCAGCATACAGTGAAATATGCTGCAGATAGAGCTCTGAAGTGAAGGTAGCAAAATGGTCAAAAGTGATTAACTCCATTTCTCAGAGAAGTGCCTAGCCTTTAATCCAACCCCCCCAAAACATGTGGCAGCCTGTCATTACTGAAGCTGTTAGAAAACGTGTTACTGATTAAGAGCATATATTGTTTCTGTGCAGAGTGCATTCACTGAGTGTATTCAGTCTCTATTTCTTAAATTATGGTTCTAATGGGCTTACTGTTACCACAGAAAGATTTGGTGACGTGGGGTATGCTACACCAAAGTATCTTCCATGCACATGAATCTGCATGTGGAGTGGATTCAGTTTCTTTGCTCCAGCTTTGAAGAAGGAAGTATCCTTTATTTGAAGCTGGATGCAATAATCATGGCCACACATCCTCCTTTAGTTCAGGAAATCTCACTGGTGAGAGCTGTGCCAAAGCCTGCCTTTAAGACAGCATTATCTGTCTGAGTTTTGGTAACATATGCAAAGTCAGGGACTTATCCTTTTCCAGATCACAAACAATTAATATATTACTTCCTTCTGGCAGAGCATTAATCAGGATAAGTCAAGAGGAAGGCTGAAAACCTTGTCTCCTTACGTCTCAGTGTCTGAAGAATTTATAGTAGTTAAAAGCAATGGAATGAAAATAAAACACTTCCTTACATCCTTTTCTTAACGTTGTCCTATTTGTAGAGCTATCTGTCTACCAGCCAGCTACCTCTGTGACAGCAGCAATCAAGGTCTTGTAACGATACTTCCTCTCACATTCTCCTGGCCATCTAGAGTCCCAACTGCTTAAAAATAACAACCCCAGGGGCATACCAGCTGAAAAGAGGTGTGCCCGGAGGGGGAATCTCTGCAGCTATCTTTGCAAGAATCCTTCTTCACCTGTACCTCTGGCTGTCCCATATACATAGCCTCACACAGCAGTCACTCATGGGGAAACAACAAGCTGCTGTTATGTCTTGGTCTGCAGAATCCCTTCCTGTGCTCAGCTGACTTTGTATCAAATTTGGGAACATGCTCGTGGTGAACAGAACATTGCGTTTCACCACTCTCCTGTAAATGATGCATCATGAAATAAAATGTCCCCAATCCGCTCTGTCACTGTCTGTCCTACCATTGGGATTAGAGAGAGAAGGTCAGCAGTTGCTCACAGCTGATCAAGAATGGACTGTGTCCTTTCTTTAGCCGTCTGGGAGCAGCGCTTAGAAGACTTCAAAACACACCACACTGTCCTCTCCCCATGGGTCCCTCACACTCAGGAGTACCAACCATTTTCAGTCTTCAGAGTCCAAGCCCGAAGTTAGGTTGTGAAGAGCTTGGGGGTTTTGTTTGTGAAGGGTCGGGATATTGACTTAGCTATAGTCAGCTGGAAGATAGCTCTGAAAGGCAGAGCACCAAGCTCAAATTCAGCCACAGTAATCCTCATGGGAGGCTGATCAGAGAGTAAGTAAATCAGTAAGTAAATAAACTGATTTGCCCATGCACTGTGACTCAGGTTTCCAGACTGATATCATAATAAAGTTTGCCTGTATTAAAAACTGGGCTCTTTCAGTAACCAAGTTGGCCCACTTATGCTCTTCAGGATTAAGGAACTACAGTTTTGAATTAGTGGCAACTATAAATTAGTTCTATGGTACTGCTGTGCACATACCATGTGAAGCTTATTTGTTTGTTTGTTATTCATTGGAGAAGAATGGCATGGGAATTGTCTATGCATAGCTAAGTAAAGTCTTTCCAAAAGCAAAAAGCAGGAATTGGGTGTCCACAGGAAGCACTGATGGCCACGTTTCAAATGTCTGCAGCATTATCTGTCTATAATGTTTGCTTTCATCCTACTCATACTATAAGTGTTCAGTCTCATTCTCCCAGACTTCTGTCAGTCACTTCCAGCAACTAGGAAATTCTGTTTTCTTGATGTGTAACTCAGTTTGTCTTGTTTGTTTGCTTGCTTGCTTTTCACCCTTTTTTTGTAACAGAGATTCACAGCAAGAAAGGATGGGACATTGTGTAGTATGCTTGGTTTGTGCATATTGTTCATGCATAATTTGGAATCAGGATTTGTTTGTTTTGCTTTTACTATGGAACAAGGCTCATTTCTCAGAATCAGCTGAGCATTTTCTTATGATAAGTTCCTTATTCTTCAGTCAACTTGCACGATTGGCACTATTTATTGCTTTTTTTGTAGTGCACTATAATTTGAGTTCTTTAGGTTCTTCATTTTAATTAAAAACTCTTACTTGAGGATTTTGGAAAAGTTTTATTTCATTACATGTGTAGAATGGAGGTGTGGTGGCTATTTCCAGGAATACGTTTGTATTACATGATTGCTCACAATTGCAGAATTCAGCCTCTTATCCACAGTGAGAGGCGTAAGCTTGCGCCTGTAACTTTTTGTTCAAGTGAAGGACATTATTTCCCACCTGATACTTATTTCTCTTTCATCACTTCTCCTAGAAAGGGAAAATTCAGGCAAAGGAAGAGCAGCAGCAAAGATTCAGGCATAGCAAGAGAATAGTTGTATCTGAAGAGCAAATGTCCTTCTTTCCTTCACAGATCTGTCAACCAACAGGGGCTTTCCATTCCTCCGGATGGGAAGATGAGAGGAAAGTTCTTGATGTCTCTCTCTTGCGTTACTTCGGAGAAGAGAGGCTTAGTGGAAATGTTTGAAGGTGAACCTGGCAATAAGTTTGGGAATCTGACTTTCAGCCTCCACATTCGTCAATTCCATTTCCTTCAGTTTAATACAGAAGTAACATAGCTTAGACTGGCCTGCTTCAGTAAAGCATTCCCTTTACATGACTAAAATCCTTAATCTAAACCAGTTACATAGTGTGAGATTCCTTCACGTACATTGTGAGCGTTGCTATACCCCAGGTTTACATGTAGGAACTGTTGGCGGAGAGTTTACCCAAGTCAGCCTCGTGTACAAGGATCCTTCCTGCTGTCTAATATGGTATCATAAATATGGAGAAGCATTAATGAAGTTAATCTGACTAAATCTGATGTAAATGAAGGCAGAAATCAGTACTGGGTTGGTGCATGGATTTAATAAAAAGCTTTAATTCCTATCTAAAAAACCTCTCGTCCTCTGCTCCTTTTCCTCTAGTAAGTCTTCTGTCATAGTGGGGCTTTCCTGCCTTACTCTCCCAGTAAAATCAACATGAATAACTTACTTTTTTAGTTATTGTTTATTTCTGCTAGTGTGGGCCAAACCTGTGGTAAACTAACTACAAAACTGTCCAGGCTGGTTCAGATCCGGTTTACTTTTACCTGCAAGATTATGAGACTGCTCCATTAAATGAGCAGGTTGTCACTTGTTTCTCTGTGAAGACTGTAACCAAAGAATTAAATTGCATATGCCAGACTTTGTGGCAAATAAGACTCAAAAAAATGATGTTACCTCTACTTATCACAGATGTGACATTGGGCTAAAAGTTATGTATCACCTTTACTTGCAGTGACAGCAACATCTCCCAGTTTCTGCCTCTTCAACTTAATATACCATCAACCATTTAAGTCCCAAGGTCGGTGAGATGATGGTATATGCAGAAAGAGGGCATCCTAATGGCATGAAGGCTCAAAACCAAAGCATTCTATCCACATGGCTACCAACAACTGATGTCATCAGGGTTGACTTATATGACATCACTGACACATACAGCCCTCTTGTTTGTGTGCTGTAAGCTAACCAGGCCAGAAGGAAAAACCCTATGCTGTGGTTTATGTAACTTCTGTAAGGGCCTGGCTGGTCTTTTTTCCCGTTCCCAGGAAGAAAGGAAGAGGAACCCCACTCACAATGGATTCCCAAGCACTCCGCCCTTTACTCATTTCATGGCCATTTCTACCCAGAAGTGTTCCCCTTCAGCTCACTCCCTGGGCACTGTCCTACCTTTTCAATAGTTTTCTTCCTGGCAAAAATGCTAATATAATTAACCTGTTAGTTACCTGAGCACCTTCAGATTGAGGACAACAGAATTTACTCTACTCTGAATGACTTGTCAGAATATTACAAGCCCATTATTAAAAGATGCCACGAGAGAGGACAAATCTTCAGAAGACTTGTCAGCCTTTGACATAGCACGTCTCCCATCATAAGGACATAGCTAAACTGTTGGTTATTCAGCTTTGTTTTATTTTCTAGCAAGTGTTTTAATCCTGTTTCATAACAGGAGGGAAGTATTTGATGAGATCTCAAGTACAGGTTTTTTTTAATGGTTTGATTTCTGACGTTCTATAGGAGTCATATAAATCAAAGAAATAATGTTGGAGGGAGGTGTTTCCTCCGTTCCATTTCATCGCCACTGTCATCCTTGGCAGTATTTCAGAAAGGATTTCTGAGGTATTCTTTGAAAAATGGCCTGATTATGATCCCATGGAAACCACTGACAAAATACGAAGTGCAACTGAAATCCATCCATTTCAAAATTTAAATAATGACATGCTGATTTGGAGAAAGGAAATAGAGGTAAAACTGAGAAGAAAAAGGTTTTTATGCCCTCATTTTTGTCTAGCCAAATCAATGAGAAAAATAATTTTTTCATGTATTTGT
The DNA here is from genome assembly GCA_033628505.1 of Tringa tobata. NCBI lineage: Eukaryota > Metazoa > Chordata > Aves > Charadriiformes > Scolopacidae > Tringa > Tringa tobata. The sequence continues at coordinate 9,042,010 of JAHREE010000339.1, read as the reverse complement.
GTCAGGAAAAAAAAAAGAATATGAAGAGAACATTTTCCTTCAATATATTTCCTTCATTTTCATGCTCTCCTTAAACTGGGATGGTCGAGAAATAGCTCTTGAGCCTTGTAAGTAGGTCAATTGCAGTTCTTATGCCCAGACCACATTCCCCACTGTGGAAAGCAGGATACCGGCGGGGCTTGCCTGTATGCACTCCCTCTAGGTCATATGGGGGTTTCTTTCTGTCCTCCCTGAACCCAGACCCATTTCTCGATGGGGTGGGGAGACACTGGAAAGCGATTATCATCTTTTGTGTTTGAATTGCTCCCAGGTGTTTCCTTTTCCCACGGTCCTTCAGGTTATGTTAAATGTATCTTCAGGTTTTCAACCAAATTAAGATTTTACTATGTCATCATATGGTATGGGAGAGTGATGGCTTGTGCATTAAATTGACCCCAGACCCATGCAGTTGGTGTGTATGTTAAAACTGACTGCTTTTGGGGGCGGGGCTATGAATTTGGAATTATTTTCAGCAGTGGTGCCATTTCATAAGGAGTATGAAGAGAGCCCTCCCCACAGGTCCTAAGCACCCCACAGCCTCTTTGACAGCAAACGTGAGTTAAAACATGCCAGATATCATAGTTTCGGGATCTGTGTTTTAGACATTTAGCTATTCCATCAGAAATAGCTGCTTCCTTAAGGGGAAGCACAATTATTACAGGTTTTTTTTAAATCAGGCAAATAAAAACGTATAATTTGAACGTCGACATCTCTGCATTCTTCACTTTTTTATGTGCAAAGTAACATGCACAAACCTCAAGAGACATGGGACAGATCCAAGCTCATCGCTTTGTAGCCAGTACTAACTTCAGCTGAGGGGGAACTAAACACTTTGGCCAAAACACGGTGGTGTTTGGGTGATCTTTTTCCTCCCCGTTCACTTACAATCACACTCATTGAAAGAGTTTTTGATCCCTCACAAAATCAGTGAGTTGTAATATTTTCTTGCATTTTCCAGGATTTCTGCATGAAATGGTACAACGTGAGCATTAACTCTTTTCTTGGCATTTAACTGGATACACTCTCGCACTCTCAAGCCTTCATACTATTTGAAGGTCAGATTTAAATGGAAAAGGTAAATGTATATCAAAAAGACTGTAGTAAGTCAGAGTCTCCTTCTGAACCATTATATCTTTAAAATACTGTAATGTTCGAAGTCTTGCCAAGACAAAGTCTTCTTGGACACCTCTGTTCATGTGGCTTATGGGAAGGAGCTGCTACACTGGGTTCTGTAACTGTGAAGATTATGCAACTTTAATAGTCAAATATGCACTCAGGATGAAAAGAAATGTGCTCCTAAATATTAATAGAAAATGTGTGTACCATTTCACCTATTTGTCTTTTAGTTAGGCACCTTTAAATCAGCTGGCTGTTGCAAGGTGCTCTAGAATCAGATTTCCTAAACACCATCCCTTTCCTAAATTAACATTTACAATTATGTGAGATGGTTACGGATTGTTAATTGCTACTGTTTCTATTATTATTATTAATAATAATAACAATAATATTGTTAAGGAACAGGCAATATGACCCGTTGCAATTTTGCATACATGCCTGGGAAAAAAACGTAGATGACATAAATCGCATGCATAATCTCAGGAGACAATCATTTTAAATCTTAATTGGCTGCCTTTTAAATATCATTTAAGGTCTCGTTTTCCCTGCCTCTCTCTCTCTAGTTAAGAAGGTGTTGTGTCAAAGTCTATTACCTTGCTGGACGTCTCGCCTCTAAGTTTTTTTAAAAAAATAGAACCATCAGCAGAGGTTTGAGAGGTCGATAAAGCTTTTAGATTTGGAGATGTTTTCAGGGAGCCCATTTCCTGCGGCTAAGAGTTGTTAATGGAGCTTAAGGAATTATCTTATGACTCGGGCTGGGAGAGCCGTATATTTCTTCGCTCCTGTTCCCTTGTCGAGGCTGAATATGCTGCTGTCAAACTCGCTTAATGAAAAGTAACGCGTCGCTGATTACAGTTTTATTTGGGCTCTATGTAAAAAGCACTGTTAATTTAGCATCCCCTCCTTTGTGTGTTTGAATTTGCCATGGCTGAATGATTTAGAGTCTCTCAGTTTCAAGCCGTTTCTCTATGATTTCTCCCCCCCCCTCCCCTCAGCTTGCCTATATATTTCTGCTTTGCACAACCATACAAGAGGCACGGCTTTCCCTTTCAGCCCCGTAGCCTCCTCTAAAGCGGCTGGACTTGATCTTTGACTCCTGCCATTGAATCAAATCGCAAAATTAATTTCTCGCACTCTTTTGTTCATACTTAAGAAAAAAAAAAAAAACCAAGAAAAAAAACCCCAACCTTTTTGAAAGACCACTGCATTTGACGGCGGATCTAGAGATAAGGTTCGTGTACCAAAGCAAGAAAGTGTTTTCCCTCCCCCATAAATTATACAGTCTCATCTCGGGATCGGCAATGTTTTAATGGGAGTGAGGGCACACACACACACACACACACACACCTGCCAGGTCTAACACACCGGCAGTCCCCTGGTCCGGAGAAATCTGCTCTTGTGTAACACACACGTAAACTTACTCAAACTTGCTTTGTAGCGACATTGACACGAAAATGAAGGGAACGAGGTTTGATCGGCTTTTCTTTTGACTTCTGCTATTTCGGCGCGCCTGTGTTTCGCCCACAGAGTTATCGCCTCCTTTTTAAGCCCCGGGGAGGGAGCGGGGAGCTGCCTCCCGAATGAGGAGCTGCCCAAATCTGTCTCCTGACGGAGCGCAGGCCGGTCGGTAGCGCTGTGTGCGGTGCCACCTGTCAGTCGCCTGCCCGGGACGGCGGGGGGGTGCGGGGGTGGCGGTGCTCGGCGCCCCCCAGGAACCGGGGCACTTCTCCGGCTGCGGGAGATTTCTGGCTGCTCAGCGGAGCAGCCCTCTCCCCCCACGCAAACACGCACACTCGGCTGCGGCCGCGTCGGCAGCGGGAACGAAGTCCCCTCCTACCCCAGCGGAGCCTCTGTCGCAGGGAAGCTGAAGCCCACCGGGAGACCCGGTGTCACCCCGCCCGGTCCCTGCAGACACAGCGAGGTTTGCGGGAACAGCCCTCCCGGCTCGGAAGCCGCCGCCGCAGCAGGCAGCGGGTGTGTGTCCCCCCCTCGCCGCTTCCCGCTCGGCCCCGCCGGAGGTTCGAGGGCAGCCTGAACGCCCGCCTTTCCACCCTTCCCTCGTTCTCGCCTCCTTCATCCCCCCAAACCTCCTTAGTTCGGCTGAAAATAATTTGCTTTGTCTAAAGGGTTTCAGAGGCGAAGCTCGCCGGCCGCCCCGGCCGCATTAAAATTCCTGCCGGCCCAGCCTTTAGCTGAGATCGCGGCTCCCCGGAGACTCCACTTTCGCTATTACTGTCAAGTACCCTTGACTCTTTATTTTTGCCCTTTTATCTATTACAACTAATTCGAGTTCTTTTGCCCTTTTCAGTTTAAGACGTGGGCTTTCTGTAAAGCCTCCCCCTGCCACCGAGCTCTCCGGGTGCAGAGCCTTTAGAAATTGAGGGGTTTACTGTCAAAATGAAAATTTCACTTCAAATTATCTTGGCTGATGCACGTTTTCCAGGCCGGGGGCTCCTGTCTGAGCCTTTTGACAGCCAGATCAGCAGAGGGGTTCAGTGATCTCGATAATATCATCCAAGAGAGCGAAAGTCAATACAATGACAGGGAATATGACTGGATACAATCCAATTACGGCTGCTCGCGGAGAGGGGAAGGGCTTGATCTGATCTCCGCACCCGGATTCCTTTATTCAGTCCTTGCACTAACAGGTCTTGCTAGAAACTTTGCGGGCTGGAGTATGTTATATTTTGGCTGGGTACCGTCTCGGTTGCGTTTATCGTTGCCTATAGATATAGATAGATAGATATAGCATCGTATTCTTTTTTTTTTTTTTTTTATTGGGGGGGGGGGGGGAGGGCTGGCAGGGAGCCGCAGGGGTGGGATAAGCGAGGAGGCTGGGAGGCAAGAAAAGCTCTTCTGCGTGTCCGGTGCCAGCAGCTCAGTCCTTCGGGCTCTTTCGCTCTCCCCCCGCGGCTCAGGGGGGTCTGGGTCTGCCGGGTTCTGTTATAGCAGTTTCTTTTCCAGCAGCTCTCGCTCTCTCCCGGCCCGGGGATCAGTAAAGTTTGTTCCCGTTCCGGGGAAGAAAAGGAAATCATTTAAACGTCTGTTATCTAAGTGGTAAATGGGCTGCGAGTGAATCACACGCCGAAAGCGCTCGCTCTCTTCTCCCTCTCTCTTTTTGGTGGCTGCACTCTATTTAACGTCAAAACGGTAAAGCATCTGTCCTGAAGTGCTGAAATATTCATGGAGGATCAGCGATTCTCCGTACTGGCGGAGGAGCTGGAAAGCTAAAACGGTTCTTTAAAAGATCAAATTTTCCATGTGAATCAATTGCTCCGCGCACGGCGGAGGCGACTCCGCGGCCGAGCTCGGCCCTTTGGGGCCGACCCCCGTCCGATCGCCTCTCGGGGAAGGGGGGAGGGAGATGCTTCCCCTCCTCCTCCTCTTTCCCCCCTCCCTCGCCCCCCGGACCTACCGCCCCGCCGGCCCGGGGGCACGGTAAAGCGGGGAGAGCAACCCCGCCAAGCATCCCTCCCGCGGATCCGTCCTCCCGCGGCTGCGCTCCGCGGAGCATCTTTTCCCCTCTTCCGACAGCCTGTTGACTGGCCTTGGAATTACCGGGAGCGGCTCCGGCGGGAGAATTTTGAAACCTAAAAAAGGTGTTTGTTGCTCAATGCAAAACGCCACCACTTGTGTTACCTCTGAAACAGACAATTTATTGGAGTGAACATACCTTTTTAACATATTCTCTTTTCTTTTTTTTTTTTTTTGTCAAGATAAATTTGTGCAGTAGGTGTAAACTTAGTAGAAGTGCTGTTTGTGAATTATATGCTAACAAGGAAATCAGGAGGAAAAACTCTCGAAAAGTCTTTATAACTAATGTCGGCATGCCTTAAATTAAATCTGAATTAAAATTTCCCGTTTGTAAACTTTCGGATGTAAACTTTTTAAGGAGGTCTACGCTATAGTACGTGCTTTTTGAACATGGAATTAAATAACTTTCACGACATTGATCCCTTAAAGTCGCAGCCAGGAGAAATGCTTCAGAACAGCAATGAGCAAAGTCTGTCCGTTGAACTGAGCAAACTGAACTTTAAATCCTCGGTTTTGTCGGTTGGGTTTAAAAACAAAGAAAAAAAAACCAAAAAAAAAAAAAGAAAGGAAAAGTTTTATATTTAAATTTAAACTCTCGCAAGTCTCTTTTCAGTGTAGCTGACTCTTCAAGCCTTAGAAAGTCCTTCGCCCCTCGGCGGGCCTGTTAGGAACAAAACATTTTGCTTCCTGATTTGGGAAAGGCCAGAAACTCTTTGTTTGAGTCATGGTGGGCCAAGTTTGAGAGCTGCCCCTTGAGCACGTTGGCGCCGTTCCCCACCGCGCGTCCCAAGGCGCCCGTTTCCAGAATGGCTCCTTTGGTGGTAGCCCAGGAAACTGTCGTGTTGCTCAGGGCCTGGTTCAAAGTACTGTGCCTGAACAGGGGGTCGTGGAACACCCCGTCCACCCAGTTCCTGAGGTTGGTGACCGGCGAATCCTGGTGCCTGTCCGTGACACTGACCGGGGCGGGGACGGCGGCGGCGGCCGAGCCCCCCTGCCGCTTCAGCATGCAGGAGGGGTACTCGGCCTGGTTGAGGGAGGTGGCGGTGTGCGCCAGGGACCAGATCCTGGGCTTGGCCTCCAGCAGCTGCTGCCCCTGCTGGAAGCACATTTTGGACTCGCAGCTGCGCTGCCGGGCGCCGAGCGGGTCGGGCCCGCACTCCTCCGCCGCCGTCTTCAGGCAGCTCCGCGCCCGCTCCGCCGCCGCCTCCTCTTCCTCCTCCCCGCTGGCGGCGGCCGGCGGCGGCATCTTGGCGGCGGGGGGCTCGGTGGCCCGCGGCGGGTGGCTGCCGCCCGGGAGCGGGAGCGGGTGCGGGAAGGGCCGCCTCAGCTCGCACTCCGAGCTCTCCGACTCGGCGGCGTCCAAGTCCTCCAGGTCGCTGAGCTCCAGCTCCTTCTCCTCCTTGCCCGTGGGCTCTGCGGGGTGGGGGCGGGGGAAGGGACAGCAAAAAAGAAGACACACACGGTCACTGGCGGTGCCGCGCTGCTCCGCGGCCGCCCCCACGAGCGAGGCCCGCGGCCGCCCCCACGGGCGAGGCCCGCCCCGGGGGCGAGCTGGCGGCCG
>JAHREE010000339.1:8942475-9026118 GCA_033628505.1 Tringa tobata | reverse complement strand
GGGGGGGGGGGGCGGGGGGACGACACACGACTACCCCCCGTCCGCCCCGTCCAGTCGCCCACCGAATCCCCTCTTTTACTAGGTGGGGTGACATCTCCCCTCCCGCCCAAATGTGCTGCGGGGGACCGGGACCCCGCAGCTTCCCACCGGTCGGGAGCTGCCGCTGGCGGGGGTTGCCCAGGGCCCCAGTGTCCGGGGAGCTGCCGACCTGCCCCCTTTCCTGGAAGCAGAGCAGGAGAGGGGGGCACTGCGGTGGTGAGGTGGCTGATGGATACGGCCCCCCACCCCTTGAAATTTTCTACGATGTTCAAGGGCAGGAGGCATCATTAAAAAAAAAATCATCCGTTACATTAACACCTCCCACCAGTAACAGCACATTGATGTGTATCTTTTGTAACGTAACGACCTCAGTTCCGTGACATCAACTTTTTTTTTTTTTTTTAAATTATTATTTCAGTGATGGTCAAAGGAAGCGAGCAGGCTCTTGAGTCTGTCTTTTCCAATTTGCTCGTGTCGACCCGCGCACCTTGGAAATTGCCACCCATTGCCACTTTGACCTTCGCACAGTGGCTTTCTGACAGAGAGGGGCCCAGCCAGGCAGGAGGGCGATAGCACTGAGCAGAGCTGAAATCCCAGCAGACACGCCTGCAAGTCAACCGTAGTGACCTGAAGGACACAACCACCAAGGGAACGCAGGTCAGCGATAAATCCAGAAAGGTCCTTGCAACCAGAGCAAAAGCTTTCGGGAAGCACTCCCAAAAAATCATGGGCCACAGCCCATGGCTGGAAGGGCATCTGTAGATTTTGCTTGATGCTGTGTATGACATTGTTGCAGATTCTCTTTCTCCCTCTCTTTTTTAATTACCAGTAGTACTAGGGTTTCAACCATTTTTAATATTTGAACTATTAAACGGTGCTCTTTTCACAGTATTGGTCCTGTCTATCCTGGCATTCTTTGGCATTCTTTCCCATTTCTGCAGGTAGATCAATGCCCTCTCTGCTGTGAAAAGGCCATCATTAAATGATACCAAGTGGTTAAAACCCTTAATTTTCCATGTCATTAGACAAACAGCACTGGTGATAGCACCACATACTTCCATTCAGAAAGGGAATATCATTTAATTGCCAGTGTCAATTCCTACAGCACATTGGCTGTTCTTGGAAGACCTACTTTTTAAGAGATCAGATGGGAGAAAACACTAGCTTGATCTCTCTTTTTTTTTTTTTTTTTTCTCCTTTATTTTCCTGTAGAGGTTATTAAATCACACCTAGACAAGGAATAATATACTAATGCTTGTCTCGTAACTCATGCACACTATGAAGGTCCTAGAAACACATTAGCTTAATCATGAAACCTCTGAGATAATTTACGTAACTGGAATGATTTCACAGGAAAGCCAATATAATTCAGAATGTAGTAAATACACGGATAGGAATCAGATTTTTACTGAAACTATTTTTGTCCTCAATATGGTTTGGGTGCCAAGTTTTACGCTAGCCTCACAGCAACAAGGTTTATCTTAATGTGCAGGGATCTGCACAGGTACGTTTCTTTTCCTTTTCTCACATTAAATTCATTATGTGATGTTCAAAAGACCAATATACATTAGAAAACCTTTAGGCATTTCAGTGTAGAAAGGATGGTTTATTAAAAGGATAGGTTATTACTTTGAACAATGACTTCCGTGTGCACATTTAAATGTGAAATGTTTATCTGGTACTGACCTGCATTGTACTGATCTGTACAACTATACTTTTATTCATAAATGTGCACCTAAGCTGATAAAACACCTTTCAGATTCTGTGTGATCGTTTGTGGGTCTTTTGTAATCCACAATGACAGAGGCTCATAATTATTTTTTCAATGTTTGAATGCTTAAAAGCTTAGCCATCTCAACCCTCCTTGAAGACCCTGAAAAGGCAGAAGATACCAGGCTAGTCAGCAGCGCCAAGTTCTCCTTCTTGCACTGCAGCTTTGCCGGAGTGGGGAGGGCAGCCTGGGCCTGCAGACCTTGCCCAGGTGAGCAACACTACTGAGGTGGAGCTCCAGGGAAGCAACGCGGGAACGAGCTCCTTCCTTCATGTTATACAACTCAAGAGAAGTGGATCTGGGGTCCCGTCCCACCAGACTTCCCACCAGCGAGTAGTTCTGTGAAATGCTACTCGTGAGGGATGACTTCTTGCACAAAGGGGGCTACAGAAGACAACTGTGTGTGCCTCAGAAAACAAAGATGCAATTAAAGCAGCATTTTAGTTTTCGGTTAGGGTTATCTTTCAATGCGGGATGAACCAACAATTTTTTTTCTGCTAATTATTTTCATTAGCTGTTTTAACTTTTCCTGAGAGCTCGTAATAATTGCTTCAGAGCAGAATGTGTAAAACTGAAAATTATTTATGGCACTGATTAGAACTACAGAATACTAATATGGGTAGTCAGGAATAATTTACCATAGCAGGAAAAGCGTTATTTAATTGTTTAATATAGAAGTTTAATTGTGCTTGCATATAATTATCATGTAAATATCACTGTGATCACTTTAAGAGGTTATTTCTAAGTGTGCCAAAATTCTGAAGCAATCTGAAAAGAATTAATTTTTTTCTTGCCTCCCTTCACAAGTCTCTCAAGTGCACTATATGTTTTAACTTAAACCAAAATATAGCCAAAGGCAGACAGGAGTTCCAACAGTGACCAGTGTAATACTCACTGCTTTTAATTACTGTAACAATAAATCACACAGGAATGTCCTCCAGGAACTAAATGATTTTCTAAAAACATTTGAGAATATTTTTGAAATTCAATTAATTGAAGGCACCAGATAAAAGGTACACATACTTAATGGCTATAAAATAACCCTAAGGGATGTAACTGAGCTCCAAGCTTAACTTCAAAGTGTGACAGAAATACTTACTGTATTACTTTAAAAGTATTCAGATCAATGAATCAGTTAAAATTACTTATACATTTACCAACCTTTTCATTTTCTTTCTGAATATGATAGAAAGAATTGCTCTCATTTCCCAGGATACAAAAAGCAGTTGAGACCTGTAAAAGAAATTGTAATTAAAGCCAGCCTTCAGTCAAAATTGCTATTATGAATTTTTGGTTGACACAAGATAAAGGGGCCAGGAAAACATAAAAGTGTCTTGATAAAACATACATTTAGACATTTTATACTGAAATGTAACTGGTGTGTGGAGATATTTCAGGTTCGGGGATTAAATCTGTCCTTGTTAAAGCCAACCTGTATTGTATACAGCTGTGTACTGGACCAGCTATCCGATTGTGGGCCAAACCAGTAGGGTTTTTTTTGTTTTTTTTTTTCCCCCTCTCTCTTCCTCTCTTTGGCCCAATCATGCTAACTTGAACACCCCCATGGCTTTGCAAGGTGCTGAACATCTCAAACAGCCACAGCGCACCTTCAGCTTTTGTGGGTAGCAGTCTGAGGTAGCATGCCAGCTAATGCTCGGTAGGATCTGACTCCCTGAATAAATACCTTGGCATTTGGCCTGTACTTTATGAGCAACCGAGGTTGTTTTTTTTTAAAAAAACTGTTTAAACCATCACCATTTTCTGATTTTCAAGGGCATTTTATAACACAGCATGACTCAACAGCAGGAAAGTCTTAAGAAATATGTAGAAGCTGAACTGTTGCTACCAGTCAATTGTTTTTTAGCAGAGCAGCTCTGTTCCCCTCTGTAATCTCAATCTATAGCCATGCTCCTAATTGTACCCAGGCCACGAAAGCAGATCATAGACCCACACTCATTACACCATGGAGACAGGGGTTAACTTCTACCCTTTGTAAAATGGCTGCTCATTATAATTATTCACTGATCAGAAATAATTAAACTGCATATATGCTATTCCTCAGTGCAAAAAGTTCAGAAACAGTTGAACTAGAATTAAGCACACACCGTGTCTGCAGACTGGCATGTGTACACACACACACACACACACACACACGCAGAGGGAAAGGATGCAGAGAAGCGTCTGTTCCATACGAAGGGACTGTATTCCAAGAAAAGATTGAAAATACTCTATAGAAGACTAATTATGATATTTTCCGATGGCTACCTACTTTCAATAGTCACTGATAATTTTCTCAGCAGCATGCTAACATTTTCTTTATGTTTAAATTGTTTTAAACCGAGTAAAACATGACAATAATGCTGCAGAGATAAATGAGTCTTTATCCCTTCTGTCTCTTTCCCTTGGTTGTTCAAAATCATAGGCACCTTAAGAATCTTTGAGCATGTAATACTAAGGTTGTGTCATGAAAATGTAACAAGTTTTTTATAGCCCCATGCAGTAATTCTGCACCCCGCAAGTGTGAGGTGGGGGAGTCTCTGAGCAACGGAAAGATCCACAGTTGATTGCAGTTGCAAAAATACAGTTGCTGACAATACATCTGTTATAGAATAGTTGCTTAAAAACTGCATGTAATAAATATAATACCAAGCTAGAAACATCAATAACAGTCAAGTTTTGTCAAAGACCTCTGTTTAATAAGGGCAATAGTCTAGCCATGACACTCTTTTAATCAGGGACTGTGGACCGTAGAAGACAGTTTGAATATTATGAGCAAATACCCATAATATTCACAACAGACTCACATCTACCAAATTAGCACCTGTGACCTGCAGCCAGATTCAAATCAATTTTGTATAAAAACAGCCTGAACTTTCTATTACACGTTTGTTCTACCAATTACTATGCAGTTAAAAGACCTTTTTTGAGAATAGTCAGGTTTATTTCAGAAGGGCTATTTGTCTAATAAAGGAACATGTGAATTTACGAGTATATAATATCTCCATAAATTCTGAGAAACTGTAGGACATTCCTGCGTTTCCCCCTCCCCCCCTTTTTTTTTTTAAATCAATAAATATTTGAATTGAAAAAGTCTTTCTCTCTCTTTCTTTTTTCTCTTTTTTCCCTAACCTGTGGCGAAACGGTTGAACTGCAGTAATATAGAAGAGCTGAAGTAAAAAACAAGTCAGAATATTGGCTTCAGATTAAAGCTGGGTAAACCCTGGATAATTTGTCTGGAAAGTAGAATCATTTCATTGAAAATATATGTCAGGCAAGGTTAAATATGATTATCAAAGGAAAAAAGTACCCTCATATGTCTAATTTTTAGGTTGGCAAAAAGTCAGTGCAGTCAAGATATGAAATGTAGTCACGTTTGTTGTAAGGTGCTATGTTTCATCTGTGCTGTATTTTCCAGTTAACACTCCTCCTCCTCCTCCTTTCCCAAGCATCTGATTTCACAGCAGGTAGAGCCACCAGTCCTAAGGACGCAGACAGTTGGAAGCCGAGGGATTTCTGCAAAAATCCTCATTAATGTTGAGGGAAGGCCTTCCTTGGGAGGATGACTCCATTTCCGGTCTTTGCCCGTATCCAGAGACAATCCTGGGAGGTAGAAGATAAAGAGCAGACACCTGCAGCCGCACAGGTCCACAGACAGCGTGTCGCGGTTGACATTTCAAGCCTTGCACAAGGCTCCCAGCAGCGCTCCGTTCCCCTGCCAGCCTACTTTTCAGGTGGAAGCGAGCAGAATAGGACACGAGCTGCTTCTCCAGGAACCAAGAAAATGTCAGTGCCAGGCTCAAACCCAGAGTGGTTGGGGATGCAGCAGAGCCAGCGGTGACATGGGTGAAGCTGGTTCCTGTGGCCGACCATGCATCTCCTAGAGGAAATTTCAGCTGAAGTGATGTGACGGAGCCAAAAGTCAATGGCAGCCCGTGGCACCACAGACGTTTCCAGAAGATACTCCACCTCTCACCCAAGCTGTTAAAAGGATGCCTGTTGCAAGTTTGGCCAGGTGGTCATGAGACCTGCTGGCTGCCCGTGGTCAGCCAAATGAAGATGTCCGAGTGTGACAAGTGTGAGAAAATCTGTTCCTTTCCAGCATTACCAAAATGCAGGGAACCCCTGGGCTTGTCCAGACTTGGTAGCAGGAGCTCAGCTGGACCCTTGCTTTTTTGTCCACTGTCACTTCTACCTTGAACCAATAATTAAAACCTTGAGCTGCCAAATCTATTTCGTGGTTCCCTGTGGGACTGTTGTTGACTTGCGGTTTTTCATCAGATTTTCTTACCACAAGGCAGTTAGCCACGTTACACTAATGTGTAAAGAAAGATCTCCTGACTTTGTCAACTCCTGGGCCTCAGACAGTGCTTTCTAATCTTGCTGAACATTTGGGAGGAGGACTTGCTGGAAGCCTCAATCCCAGCTGACTACTCTTTCATGAAAGTTAAAGATTTGAAAACAAAAGCACAGTGGAGTAAAACCTGAGATGATCTTAAAAAGCAAAAGCTATAGATAGATATAGAAGACTCCGTAAATGTAAGTAAGACTTATGAATCTGAATTTTTCCTATTTAAAATGTTTTATGTGAATTAAACTGTTGGGAAAAGGCAGATGGGGATACTGCAGTTGCTCCTGAGAGCAGAGAATGTTGCAAGAAGGCTGGGAGGGCAGCTTGTTCCTCTGGTCTGTGTTATGCTGGTCCTTGTGATACGTGACACAAAACAGCTTTTTTGGGGCAGTTTGTGAGTCATGCTACTGAAATGGTTGACCTTGTGTAAGAGAAGAAAAAAATAAATAAAGACAATTCTTTTTTTGCCTATTTAATGAGATATATTTACTTTTAAGAAACTTAGCTTAATCTGCATTTCAGTAACCACTGATAAATTTCTAAGGCTCTCTAACCTGTCTTTTTTTTCCTGGAATTGCAAAATGCCACGGCTTGCCAGATAAACAATCCCCAGCATTGCTCACCTGCGGTTTAAAGAACTTAAAATCACTCAGACCGGCTTTGTGAAGGCACTTCAGGATTACCAAAAGAGACAGGCAGGGGGGACCTTTATGAATTTATAAAAATGCAGTCATTAAGACTGCAGTTCAGGAGCCCAGTCCCAATTCCCTTTTCATTTTATTTCTTTCTTTCACTGACTCATATGAGTTTACTCTTGGCTTAGCTTGGTTGCATTAAAATATCCACATGAAACTCACCAAGAAAGAGGATAATGATAAAACCTTTTTTCTGTTTTGAATGCCACCTTTCTTTTTTGTAGTTTTGTTATTCTCATGGAAGTGCATGTGCCAAGGTAAATTTGTTCAATAGTAGAATTTACAATTGAAAATTTTATAGATAGAACTAGGAAAAATAAAGTCAGTTGTAACAATACAAATAAAGAATGAATCTTGTGTTACAGATGAATCATGCAATTAGTGAATTCCACTAAGGACAGTAATTGTTCATTACTTCAGATCTGGAAGCTATTTTGAAATGCTCTGGAAAGTTGAATGAGAAGAATATTGTTTATCTTCAAAATCAAGTTCAAAGAACTTACCTTCAAGCAAATGACGGCATTCCCAAGTAGAGATCACACTACAGAGTAAATGCTAAGGGGAACCAAACTTAAAGCAGCCTAATATAGAAGCTTGGCTGAAATAAAACTTGGAAGTAGCTTCCAGGAAGATGATAAAAAAAAGTTTATGGTGAAAAATAGCAAGACGAATGAAGGCCTAGGACATTCACACCAAACCCTTCTCTCGTCCACTTTACATGTGCGTCGCAGAGCCATGTCTCAGTGCAGCTGAATCCCATCAAGGGTCCTGTGTAAGCCTAATATTTTTCTTTCATTTGGAAGGAAAGGTTTATGCCAGTACTATATAGATATGTGTAGGTGGTACAGGTTCTGTGTATATAACCAATTTGATTTTCTTTCCTCTACTAGATTTAACTTCATAAATAATGTTTGCAATGGATGAAATACATAAGACGATGTGGTAAAACTGCCTGCCCCAAAGCATTTTAAACACATAAGTAGCAGTCCAGTTTTCATACCTAAGTACTCTGAAACTTAATTTAGCAAGATTCTGGAAAAGAAGGGTAATTCAACAGGTAAGTAAAATGCCCCAAATCTTTCCTCTTGCTTTATCTGCCCCCAAGATTAGTAAAGACATAAACTATCATGTCTTAGGGCATAAACCAACTGATGAACTTGAGTTTCTTTAAGAGAGGATTTTATCGTCTTTTTCAGCAACAGATGGTACTGGTCAATATTAGAAATAGGATACTTGATGGATGGACTGTAGTTTTGTTTCAGAATAGGCATTCCCATATTTCTTCCAGATTCAGCTTTTCTTTCTCCTTTCTTGACTGCCAAAATTATTGAGGATATTTAGCCCAACACACCGCTCACGGTCTTGTTTTTAAAACTTTCATTGAAGACAGATTTATTTGGACCTCTGCTAACCAGTTTAGAGGAAATTGTCCTTCTGGCAGCAATATCTCCTTGGGAATCTGTCAGTGTTAATTCTTTCCTTAGCTGTTGAGCCAAACCAGGAGTCAAAATACATATTTAGGAACCTAAATAAGTTTTTCAGAGTTTCTGAGCATCAGCAACTTCCACTCTGGTCAGTAACAGCTGATGCTCAACGTCTCTGACTAGGTCACTTTTTGGAGAAAGCTCTTAACTCTTTTATGTATAAAGGGATGGAACTCATTTCCTTGTGCCAACGTTTTCAGAAAGGGATGCATAAAGTCACGTTTAGGAAGGAAATTTCATTTAGAGATTTAACAGTAAGAATTGGTCTTATCTCATGATTTAGACAGTAGATTTAGAAGCAAAGGCCTCTTGCAATGTATTCTCTGATGCATTTAAGATGGAGCAATTTGTCATGAAAAATTCTGCTCTAAAGGAGCAGGAGAGAAACCTGAACTCAAGTCTTCTGTGAGTCAGATTGAACACGTGTCAATGATGTCTCTCAGCCAAAACATTCAGATTTCAGTTCCAAAATGCAAATTCTGGCAGAATTTCCTTTTTTGTTTTGAACATACCAGAAACCTTTAGCATAGAGGTAGAACAAAACTGATCCCTTCAGGGAACTTTTCACTTAAATCCACATATGCACAGCCTGATTTTCAGCAGTTATGATGAGCACACAAGCGCTCTATAAACTTCTACAGGGGCTGAACAAGGACAGAAGAAAAGAGGAGTGAAGAGGTACGTGGCAGAAAGGTTCTCTTTTCTGAAACTGAAACATAATTAAGAGGTTTCATACAAATAAATGTACATATGCATACGCACATATATGTAGGCAGGACTCCTGTCCCGCTGTTTGAAAATATTAATCTAAAAGTTTTAGAATGTATCTGATTCAAAAAAATTAAAGCAAATTAGCTTTATATTGAAATGCTCAGAAAATTTAATCTTTTCTTGAAAATATAATCTGCCCTAAACTGGAAAAAAACAAGCAAAGCTGGTTTACAGTTACTGAAAACCGACATTGCTTAGCTGAAAATGCTTCAAAACTTAGAAATACCTGGTAAATAGCCAGAAAAGAAAATAAATCTAAACTTCTTTAAGCACCTAATGACAATGTACTGGTAGAAACCGGGAGTGGGAACAAATGAGAGTAGGCTGATGATATGCACCTAACTAGAAGACCAAAAATAGAAATTGAACTCTTGTCTCTTCTAACACTTGGTGCTTCTATGGTTAAAACCTCTAAATCTTTGCTTTTAATCTGAATCCAATATTTTAGACAGAGATCTATTTGCCCACTTTGGAGATAATGGAGAATCTCCTATAAGTGAGGTTAGGAAAATCTCTTGAATGCTTACTGAATGCTTACTGCAATTTAGGCATTTTTTTGTTTGTCTTTTTTTTTTTTTTTTTAACTGTCACAGCGGCATGGAATATATCTATACCAATCTGGCAAATAGACCAGGTAAAAGACAATTTTGACTACTTGCACTTGCTCTTGTATTCTTTGACCCAGGATTTGTATACGCAGAGTAGAGGCTTAATCTCAACTGCTGACCCAGGCATGTTATGGATCATTTGGTTATGTAGTGCATGACCATTAGACCTTAATTTCTCTAGACATAGATACACCATTCTACAGATTCCCGTTTCTTTAGCCAGAGAAATTCTGATTTTCTGGGCTATCTGCTTCTCTACTTTCCTTCTTGTACACACCACGTTTATGTATTACATTACAGCGTATGTAATTTTCACAATGCTATTTCATCTTTTGCAAGTTTATTAATAGCTGTGTTAAACTGCTTTTGCAAAAAGCAAGATTGTACTTTAAAATTGCTAGAGAAAGGAAAGCCTTTGAGTGGCTTTAAATCCATCTAAACGTGAATAATTGCTCTTTGGAAGTTCTTATGAACAATGCCTAATATCAGATGGCATCTATTTTTACAACTTTTCAACACCAAGAGTATTTGACTCCTAAGAATCGAGTTGAATATTGGGCCAGACACATAGTCCTGTTTGGGCAAGAGCCCATTCAGTTCCACCACTGGAATATGGCTTGCTATCTTGCCCAGAGCTGTTACCACCAAAAGCAGAAAGTTGTTCAATAAGACTTTGATAAACATCCACAGAATTTTTGGCACTAAGTCTCTGCTCATTTGGTGACATAAATTGTTCCCAAACCTGCCCTTTTCATTTTGATAGGAACAATACATTCCACCTTGCATAGTTAAGGAGTATTTTGTCAGTGTAGATTTCTTTCTCTGATAATCAGATCAGACTTTGCAATCAAGACTTCCTTTTCATCAGGGTTTGTAGACTCCTTACAGTCCTGAAGAACCATCAAACTAACCTCTTGTTTACCACCCCTCTCCCGGTCAGGCTGTATCTGTCCTTTCTTTGGAAGGCTGAGTCATAATTTCTAGGTTCTTATTGTCATTTGAAAAGACTACTATGGAAACTGTTTCCTAGCATTTGGGCCTCTTGGTTGAGGATGTGTTATGGTTCCTTCTCATCTTTTGAGTACTAAAAAGCAGATTTCGAGATATTGGCATTTTTAGACAAGTGAGACATGGTAATTATCAACTTGGAAGCACAGAGGTGAAGCCTCTGTCTTGGCTACTTTACTTTGCCGCAGAATATACAGAAGTTTCAAAGCACTGTAGACCAGCAACCTCTCAATAACAAAGGATGATGTTTCCCTTCTATGTGAAAGTTCCAATACTTGCTCAAACGACATGCATTTTCTTAGCCTGAAGGTGTCACGATTAAGTTAGATTCGGAGTGCACCACCCTTCTCCTTTTCAATGAAGGATCCTTCCTTTTAGGTTATGAAACAGCTGGAACAAATACATTTAGAAATTGTCCTTGATCCACTTTCTCTGAGAACAGTTCTGGAGCACAAGATTTATTTCTTTGTGATTGCTTCATAATGTTTTGGGGGAATTTGTTTTATCTCCCAAGGAGACTTTCTGTGAAGCCTTTCAAGAGGTGGCTGCTAAAATACGTATAAACATTCACATTCTATTTGAGGAATTTGTCTTTATACTCAAGCAAATGTTTGAAATACTACAGATAATTCATTTTCTAATTACATAAATGGGTTATATTTGCTTTCTATATGGCTGCCTTGCTGCTTACTGCTGTATTAGCTCAATGTGAAGGATTTTTCTTTTTCTATTTATTTTGATGTCTGTTTAGGCTAGGGAAAAGACATGATGTGTTTTGCTGAGATAAGAAAGATAAGAGAAATTTTTGAAAAAGGAGGTGCTTGCTAATCACCTTGTTGTTGTCATAACCTCCTGTTTCCTACTCTACATTTCTTCCTGCCTCCTTTTCTTCCTGGGACCACGTAGCTGAGTTTGGACATTTTGGTTTGAATGTCTGTTTGAATGCGACTTGTTCTGGGTAGACCTGAGCATCTCAGAGTCATTTGTACTCCCCATCAGCAGACCATGGAACTGTTATTTAACTAATGTGAGGAATAAGCAGTGGTTGTTTACAGATGGTCTTTGGAAAGGAGGAGGAGGAGATTATGATAGATTGAATTAGTAGTAAATAATTCTTTCCATAGAAAAGTGGTTCTGTGATTCTGTGAAAAGGACTTACAGTCATCTCAGTGAGTTACTAATTTGTTTACCTCCAAGTAAAATCATATCTCTAGAGCCAGCCAATTTTTATACTGAGGTGTAAAAGAGCTGTCCTATGTGGCAACGTGATGGATAACTTCATTATACAGCTTAAGAAGCTCTTCTTCCCTTTCTTGTACCTTTTCACACTCTAGTTAATCACCTCACCCTGGTTAAACCAACTGACTACTTCAGCATTAAAAGTACGCAAAATTAACATTTTACTGCACCAGTGCCAGATAAAGGCAGTCTTTTCCATCTGGAAAACAGACAGCTGCCTTTAAATGATTCTGGCTTCTCCATCTGATGTGTAGTCCAGCTGATGCCATTCCCAATCAAGGGGTTGAGTCTTGCTTTCGGCTTCCATCCTTTCTCCATCTTTTTTTCATGATAACAACATAATGTAAGGATGGCTGTCCTGCGCTGTGTCCTGTGTCTTCGATAGTGGCAGATACTGACTGCTGAGTGCGTATGAACAGGAGGAGGGTACAGAGATTTGTCTTCAGAATAGTCTGTCAACCTCCAGCAATCTATGGTTCAAGGGCTTTCTCAGTCCAAGATGATGAAGTTGTGGTTACTGTCACTGGGTCTGATGCTGGCCCGTGGGCTGACATCCTGCCCAGCCTCGGCCCGACCCCAGGGAGGATCTGTGAAGGTTCCCCCTTCTCCCTTTTATCTAATGCGAAATGACTCTGATGATTCTTTCACCCTGCTAAGTACATTTGCCATTGTTTTGAGATGGAAGACAGAATCAGATCTGCACACAGTATTCAGCATATTGGTTCACGTTAGATTTATACAGTGATATAACAAGATTTTAATTTCTTTTTTAAATTTTTATTTCTTGAAACACCTTCATTATCATGATTTTAAGTTTGTAGTTTTTAAAACTGGCTGAAAAATTGTTTTTATCCCTGGGGCCCAAATCATGTACAACACCTCTAACGAAATTTCTCCAAATTTTAATAAAAAATATATCTTTTGAACATCAGGCTTTCCAGTTTTTTGAAGTCTCTGTTAGAGTAAGGATTTGTATCTGCAAGACCTTATCTGCCCTTCCTATCAAGATATCGAGATGGATTCTCCTGTGGCAAGAGACTTTTCAGAGTAAAATTCCCTGCACTTTCTCTTTGTAAGCAATGCTTATCATCTCTCCCTAAATTCTGGGCTTCTGTTATCAGAAAATAAGACCGGTGCTGAAGCATGATTTAGAGATTTTTCTTCTTTCTTTTCCATTGAATTGTTTTTCCTCAAAGCTCTTGCATGAGCACTTCACAGTTTGAAAACAAAAGCCAATATGACATCACGTTTTGCCACCATCAATCATTTGCTATGCAAATTCAGATGCCTACAGGACTTCAGAGAGTTCAAGGCTTGCCTGCACACGGGGCTTGTACAAACTATGAAAGATTTACAATCTGAGCAATAAGTACTTTCAGGAAAAGACCGATTACAAATCAAAGTATAAAAGGATATGGATAGAAAAAGAAAAAAGAGCAAATGTTGATCACGAAAGGGAATAGTGAACACATCTGGTAAAATGGTTTTATGAAACACTTTTATTTGAAAAATATACGTTAAACTATTTTGCCTGAAACTTGTGCTTACTTTTCAAATTATGAACAGCTTTGAAAATTAAATGTTTTTAAAAGAAATTAAAAGCCTTAACAAGAGATCAAAGTTCCATCCACAGCTTGTTTCTGAGAGGTTCAGAGAGGATGCCTATGCTAAAATACAGCACCAGGGCAAGAATACAGTGATGTTGTCCCAGGCTCCAGCCATTCTCAGATCAGGACATGCAATAAGGTAACATATGTATTTAGTAGCCCCTTTTTTTCCCCTGCATCAATTTTTCTGATAATCTTTTTACTTGCTCTACATTTCAGCATTTGCGGAATCCTGTGGCAAGGAGTTCCAACACTTGTGCATACACTGTATGAAGTATTATTTTTTGCTTGTTTTGAACTTGCCACATGTTAATGTCATGCTATGATTCTTGCCTGCTGGCATTCACTGGGAAAGTACACTCAGTATCTAATAACAAAAGAATAGAGGCTACTGTATCAGGAATGGGTGACTTGATAATCATGAAAAATTCCGACCAGGCTTCTGCCCATGTAGAATTTGAGATGCCAGTCTCCAAGAAACAGATGTCTCTATGTGCAATCAATGACACCAAACCATATCCATAATTATATATAAACAATAATAACAAAAAAGACCATGAGACACACTTTGTTATCTGATACTGAAATCTCTCATTCAATTTTTCAGTCTCTGCTGTAGTAGAGCCTAAAGCTAATTTCCTGGTGGTGTTGCAGGATAAGCAGTTTCACTCTAGCCGGTAAGCTTCAAAAGGAGATCTGCACCCATGTCTTTGATGGCAACGTTAAGCTAACTACCTTTTTGGAAAAATAACTTTCCAACTTTCTGTCAACAAATTGGGCACAATCCTATGATGAGGTATGATAAGCAATAAAAGCCAGATGAATTTTTACAACCCATACAGGGGGCTCAGGTAAAACTCAAGAAATCATATACATGAGTACTGTGTTACTGCAAGAACAACCTGTTCATTATCTCTTCAATTAATGGAAATCTGTAAGAATAACCTTCTTTGAGGGTAATTGTCTATTCTAATTTTAGTCAGACACTTCTTGGTTTGTACACTGAAGAATGAAGGTTTCCATCCTTAAGGAATTTTTATTCTATGGAGATTTTCTGAGTGTCTCCACTGGTGTCCACCTGCTTTCAGAACAGTGCAAGTCTCCTGTAGGCTTTCCATCGTATTTGCCACACAAACCTCTTAGGATACTTTATATCATGTTAAATGTCTCTACGTGCCACATTCAGGCAGCTGAATGACCCCCTTCCACCCTGTTCATTTTTGAGCTGTTGCGCTCAATTGTATGCTATGACAGCAAGTTCTTCTGCTTCCCTTCACACAAGGAGAGGATGAAATTCCTTTTCTAGGTCGTTAATTTTCCTTTAATTTTATTGGCCGTTTCCCTGGTTTTTTTTTTTTGTTTGTTTGTTTTTGTTTTTGCAATGAGGAGATGAATAAAAGTTCATAATTTGGTCTTGCTTTTGCATGCATTATTTTATTTCTCTCTTACATTTTTTCTCTTCAAAGGAAAGAATCCTCATCCTTAAAAGCTTTCATTTCATGAAAATCTGTCATTATATTTGCGTTTATGTTCTGTGAACACCTTTCGTTTGCCCTCTGTTATTTAGTTTAAATGAGGTTACTAGAATTAAGCACAACATTTAAATGAAAGCATACAACCAGTCTGTAGTAGTGTGTGTTAACTTGTAGTGTGTTGGTATCCACAAGTCTCCAGACAGTATAAAGTTCGTTTAGGCTGCATACTTGCAAACACAGAGCTCTTGGCTGGAAGATCTTCCAATCAAATTTTAAAACAGATATTAAAAAGGTGAATAAATTATAGAAATGGGAAAGGAAAAGTATGCAAGGGAATAAAATGGTTTATGAGCAGTTAATGCAAACCCAACTAATCTGATTGATCATAGCATTATATAATTTTTCACGTATTATTGTAATCCAATTTTTTATATATTTTAAAATTTAGTCCCCCAAATCCACAAATAATTAATAAATATGTTAATGGAGATGCCAACAATGACTCATTGTCTCCTATGCCTGACTCCCAAATGGTTACCATTCACTTAGAGCTCATGAAGGTGTATCGTCAGCTCAGATCATATTGAATGTTTTACCTCCCACTGTACATTAACATGCCTTTGTTAATATGGAGTTTTCACTGCAGTCAGGCTGCAGAGTTGTCTATCTTTGTAAGTGCCTCTGGAATTCCACATAGTTCTTCCTGGTTTTCAGTAACCTAAATTATTTTGACATCTGTGAATATGCCACCTTGGATTTCACCTTTTCCCAAATAATTAATAGACACATTAATTAGTCATTTCCCTGCATTTTTAAAAGAGTTCCAATATTAGCTCTATTGTTTATGTGCAGAACACAGTACAGGAGTAATCACAGAGCCAAAGTGGTAAAACGTTTCCTGGGTCAGCCGGTGGCTTTGAAATTAAAAATTATTGCTAAGCAAAGTCTAAAGAATTCCTTACTCTAGGCCTGCCTTAAACAGAAGGAAGTCACAGTTTCCAGTTATTCTGGGCCAATGGAGGATATTTACTCCAAAGTGAAGTTACCTTTGAAGAGAAAATGCTGATTGTATCTCTTCTGTTTGAAATGAAAGGTATCCACGGGTCTCAAATGTAAGAATGTGTCCTGGGAAAACTTAGGTAGAAAAGGCAAAGCAGGGCTGCACAGGTGAAAAGCATTGTCTTAAAGTTCACCTGGAAGTAGGTCTTCCAACTCATTGACAAGAGCAGGGAGAGCATTTAAAAATAAATCTCTGATGTTTGTAGCTTCACTCTAAATCTCTAAAGGTGTGGCTTCAGATAGACTTCACTGCAACTTTCTTATCTAGAAATGCTAAGAGAGAGCTGTGATCGTCATTTCAGAGGTAAGATGGTTGCATCTTAGCCTAATATAGCTAGAAAAAGGAGTCTGGTCATAGTAGTTTCTTTTATGCAGTCAAAGAGCAGAGAATCTCTGCTTTTGAAGCAGAGGGCTTTTGATACAAAAGGTGGTGCTGTAAATTACCTCGTGGGACTAGTAATACTTACTGGGGTTTTCAAAAGCTTGAAGATCTGAATTCCTATGGAAAGTGAGAGAAATTAGGCAATTTCTAAAAAATCCACTGAGCGTCTGTGTCTAATTCCTGTGTCTAAATGTCTAAGTCCCTGTGTTGAAATACTGGTAGTGTCATATCAGTTTCTGAGGGTTTGGTTTCTAAATTATTTACAAGCTTTTAAAATTTTACCTTGGATACTTAGATCGTGGGGCAATGATCGAATACAGTCTTTTTGCCATGCCAGATACTTTCAGTTTATGAGGCTAAACAAAACTGGAGGAAACTGGGAAAATTATCTCTGAACAGAATACAGATTAATTAATGGATTTCCTACAGAGAGTAGGTACAATTTACTTTTAAGAAAATCTCTTCTTCTTAGGAATGAAGTTCACTTTCTTGTAGACCTTACCAATTTGAAGAGACAAAGATGCTGAGCACAGATGGGTGCAATACAGTTGGCACATCAGTTACTATCAGCTTTTTGTCACTTCTAATTCCTGCATTTTGTTTTCTGCCCTGGAAGAGTTCCCAGGTATAAACAACACTTTACGCAGCTTTGTTGGTGGCAGCTGATATTGTTTCAGTTCTGAATTTCACATTACTAAAAAGACCCTGGGAGAAATTTAGAGAACAACAGAAACAATCTGGATAGAAACAATGGGAGACAAAATTGGTTTGTGGGGACAGAGTAAGGCATGCACAGCTTTGTCAAGAGGTGACTGCAGAGGAAAGGAGGTAAGAAAGAGAGAGCAGCATACTAATAGTATATAATGGCTGAAGGCTTTTCAACTTCAGGAAATTCATATGGTTTAAGAAGATGCAATTATAAATAATAAAAAGAAAGTGAGGCAAAAAAATCAGGTATATGAATATTGTAATGTTAAGACTTTAGGTTGCAAAGCAGTTTAGTAATTAAATGTGTAAGTTCGAAGAACATTCCTCCTAAGGGTGGCTGGTGGGTGTGATGCAGCTCTAGATTCAGACAATGAACAGAAGTGTCTATTGATAGCGGAGATGCTCACATGTAAGCAAGTGTCTAAATCCTGTCAGAGTCAATGGGACTCAGATTCATTTGCCTAAATGTAGGCATCTAGCATCATTTAGGTGGCGATGGGCATCACTTTTATCCAAAAGATCTGGCAGATCAAGCACAGGTTGTAGGGGAGACTCATGTTCTCCTGAAGCAGCAGCTGGTGGCCAGGTAGGCTGCTGTAGCAGGAACCTGCCTTGGGGCACTGGATGCTATTGTCCACATTGGCAAAAATCTCCATCAACTTCAGAGGGAGCTGAGACCCTCCACCTCTGGCTCGCGTGCAGACACCTACTATAAACACCTACAGGATATTTCCGAGTCCAGAGCTGAATCCTGCCTTAGCTGTGTTTTTCATTTAATCTTTCTATGACAAGGTAATTTCTGTAGTTAAATCCTAAAGTCATCTACAGATTATAAAGTAACCTCAGCTATAAAGGATCTGGATATTAATTCTGATGTGCATTAAATCATGTGCTATCTTTTTCTTTATAATAACATGATAAAATTTCAGTGTTTAATTGAATGAAATTTTAACAGTTTTGAAAATTATTTATATCTTTCCAACTTCTTTTGTGAAATCTTTTGGGATAGTATAAAACTAAGCAAAAATATTCCAAATCCTTTCCTATTACCATCTCTGTTTACTTTGGTAATGTCACAAGTTCCACAATTCTAAATAACTTAATTATTTAGCATTATTCAAATAATATGTAATAAAAAGAGACAAATCATCATGTTTTTTTCAGTAGCAAGTGCATCATACCTGAGTAAATGACCTGACTTTTCCATTAGAGATGACATGGCATGCTCAGAGTACTCACACTCAAAAGAAATGAAGATTTATTTTTAACAGTTTGATGAACATTTAAATACAGAAATGGTTCAGCAAATCTTTCCAATAGTTTTTCTCTTTCTGTATCTAGTTCACATTTTAAATAGATAGCGCACAATTTTGATTTTAAAAATATCCTTATATTTTAAGAATCAAAATACAACTGTGTGTCTCAGAGTTCAGTACATGCAATGTTTATGTCAAATGACCTTTCACTGTCACTAGTTTCCATGGGAAAATAAAGTTTTACTATAATTTTAAGGCCTGCTGGGAAAAAAAACAACAATAAAACCACAGCTGATTTGCTTATTTCAAACATCCAAATAAATTTTAGTGAAATAGGATTTGATATATTTTACAACCTACTTGACATGCAAACGAAATCAATTGACTATTTTCTGTTAGGACTAAGTCTGTTTCCCTAACTCATGAACAGCCACTCTATAAAAATACATTATCAGAAAAAGCTGGGCTTACAGTTCAGCCTTAGCAGCTGGTCATAAAAACACACTTCAAAAAGATGACAAAACCAAGATAAATTATAATTCACAATGTAAAAACAAAACAAAAAGCTCAAGCCTTAAAAGAAAATGTTTCATTGTCTGAAGCTGAAAGAATTGACATGTTGTTAATATTCTGTATTGTGCTTTGCTCTCGCTTTTATCTTCAATAAAGGGTGACAGTGTTACAAACTTCTGGAAGAGGTTGAGCCCTGTCACTTCTATGAAATGTGGTTTCAGCATTTTTCTTTAGTGGTTTCGGAACAGTGTTAACTGCTCTACCTTGGCTTAGGAAGTGAGTCGACTGCTTGCCTCGTACCAGCATTTTGACTCTTGCAGTGAAATTTGAGTGAGCACTGAGGAAATTAGATAAACACGAGGAAGACAGGGAAATCCTTATTTGGGGTGTCTAAAAGAAAAGGGTAGTTGCCTTTGACTGCATTTTATTATTGGTTTGCTTTCTTTGTCAGTATATCCCTTTTCCAAGCACTGAATTACTGTGTAGGTTGAAATCTTCTAACGCTGCAGTTTTCCAGAACAATTTGTTGAGACTGGAAAATGAAAGACTAACCTAGTGGATGAATAATAAGCTGGTACTTTGTGCATTTGACAAGCTGGTGAATAACCCTCTAGCCGAAGCTCTCCAAGTTGCTTTTAATATTACTATTTACTGTAACTTGATTAGCACTTAATGTATTAAGGTGAAATGCTCTTCTATTAAATAAGGAAGTCGCAAATTCTGCCTGTGTACCAGCTGTCAACAAAGCAGCCCTGTGAAGGAGGAATTCTCCGTACATCTTAGTTATGTACAGTAGCTGGGGATACATGACCTGGTTTTCTGTGATTAGGTAGATGTCGTACTATAACTCATATACAGTCCGTGTCAGGCTTTGTTTTGCACAGGGATCTTTGCTGTTAATTTCACATAGCAATAAGATTGTGCAGCTTAGTGCATAGGAGAAACATAAAAAAAAGGATTTGGGGTTTTCTTTTCTGATCTGTAGGTTATAAGGATTCAACAGATTAACAGGTATCTGAATGAAAGACCCAGTGTTATGTATTTCAGGAATACAAATAAATGTTGAATCACGGTGGATACTTGTGGAAAATTCCTTACAAAGCAAACTAAAACCGCTAGTAATTCTTGAATTATTGAATAATTTGATGTATGTAATTTGCTGTCACATTCTTTTATGTTCATATGCAGAACCAGGAAAAATGCTATGTTTTTGCATACTAAATTGTAAAAAATAAATTTAAAGGTACTGGAATGATATATGTGATGCTAATGCTACTTAAAAGAGGAGACACGAGCAGAAGCAATCAGCCAAATAAATTCGTATTTTGTGCCAATGCACTAAAGAAATCTCTAATGACTCAGTTTAAAAAAAAAAAAAAGTAAGAGAGCTTGTTTTACAGTGATTGTACCTATTAGGAGAACACAGCAGATTCGATTGGAAATAAGATACCCAAAGCACTTGTGTATTTAAGTTTGAAGGCAGGCTTGTGATATGATGACTCCCCAAAGCCTTCATTGTGGTAAGCAGGAGTTGAACAAATAACCGAACGAGCGGGATGCCATGGGTTAAGCAGCCTTTCAACAAAAAGATATACGGCAAGAGAGAACTGGGGAAGCAATAATGAAGGCGGGGGTGGGGGGAATAAAGTGCACTGGTAATTTAACGCTTCCTTTGATAGAACAGTGCTCTCTTATTGATCAAAAAGTTACAGATTTATTGGAGAGACTGAGATGGACTTTTGCTGTACTATATGGTAAGAAGGTATGCAAAATTTTTGCTTTTTAGGCTATGTATATTCAGTCTTAGATGTTAGATCTAGGACTCTGTACCAAAGTATTATTGAAGTCAGGATATTTCAGGTAAGTAAACTTACGATTCAGTTCTTCCTCTTCCCAAAACATCCATAAAAATAGCAAAACCAATCTGTGCATTTTCAACAAAGAAACTAAGATTTGAAAGCATAAAGCTAGACACAATAATTGCAGTGGGAAACAGAGTAGAAAAGGAAGCTTAGTTCCTTCAATCAATAGTCCACTCTGTACGTTTTGTGCATGCTTCAGTAGTTCTCCTTCCATTCTTCTGTATTAAGCCACTTCGTAGGATTAGGACAGATGAATGATTATAGCTAAAATCTAAAACCCACTGGGATTATGTCAAAATTTTCCTAATCTCTTCCTACACCTTCAGTGATAATATTTCGTGTAATTTTCCTTGGAATCCTGATCCTGTTTGCCATAGCTCTATGTGTACCTATGGGTCTGCAGGACCCATCTCAGCATATTGAACTCAGTTATGCCCCCATTTAATTGCTTATTCTCAATGGAATTTCAATAGGATTACAGTCACTCTAACAATTTTGAAATGTGTGAATTTATGCTAAGCACTGGCCTTCAAGTCAAGAAAGCTGCAAATGTTCATTAGGAGGACATAATTTAGTTTCAGGCCATAGTCTGTGTTTTCAGGATTTTTTCATTTTTATTTTTTTCCCCACACTCAGAGTAATTTGAAAAGATCTTCATGCAAATGGAAAATATTCTGTCTAAACAATTCCCAAAGATGAGCACAGAGAGAACACCTTGCAGCATGTGTTTGGTAAATCATAGAAACACTGGTCATCCAACACCAGATCCTGCTAACTCTTCTTGTGTGTGTATAACACATCTTTCTCCATAGATAATTCCACTGATTTCAAATAAGTAATTATGTTTATTAATATAATTATGTTAGCACAAGAGCTCTCTCTAGTGGAGTCAATGATGCTTTACTGGTTGCGTTGCTCAGATACTGAAAAATAGTAGAAATACTTAATCCTGCTGTCTCCCAAATACAGCTAAAGTCAGAATGGCATTACAGTCATGCAGCATATGAGGAATACTGCGTGTGTGAAATATTAAAAAAAAATATATAAAATTTAAAATCTGCTGGAATGAAATCTTAGCCAGTCACTAACATCATTGCCCTCAGCGGAGCTTGGCTTTTCTTAAAAAGATCTCCCTGGGGTTTTCAAGAAGAATGTGAGATTGTTTCTGAACATCCAATTATATTTGTCAAGTCTTTTTTTTTTCTACTGTTTTTTTTTTTTTTTTCTGAGCTATGGTGGCTAGAACTGGACAAAATGCAGAATGTATCGATGCTGTGTCTTTTCCATTGGAGGACCATAACGTTGTGCTGCATTTATGTTGCTCATCCTGCTCCTGAAGAACAGCCCAAGCCCCACTGTTGTCCCAGATGCAGCAGCTTTCAAGAAAACTTTGTAGTAGGTAGAGAAGTTCAGGAGACAAGTGGTCTCCATCCAAAAAGCCTTTTTCCTCAACTGTGTGGCTGGATTTCATATCCAGCAGAAAGCAGACACTGAGAGAAAAATCTTAGATGTCTGCAAAGCAATAGCTCATTTTACATTAATCACACTTTGGTTCTACTGAGTTTCTCATTGCTTTGCATCTACCAGTGGGGCGTAAGGAGAAGGAAAAATTTAAGATAGTGCTTTTGGAGACAGCATGAATTAATCTACATTGTGTGGCCTTTTCCCTTTTTTTTTTTTTTTTTTAAAAAAAATGAGTTTTCAAATTCTGATGTGTTTGGCTTTCATAGCTACAGCTATTTTTCCCTTGGATTTTCAGAAGCCCCTTATAAGCTGCTAAAGAGACAAACTAGTTCTGCTATGGAAACTATATTGCTTGGATTGGAAATCAGTTACATTGACTGGAAAAAATAGCATGTTGATCTGATGGCATATGGTTAACAGGGAGGTGCCCCAAGGTTTAATGTAGCAGGACAGTGTTGTTTTAACAAATTCATTTATGCTGGCGGATAGTAGGATGACAAAGTCTGCAGCAGACAGTTATTTGGATTAGCTACCATCAGGAAAGATTATGAAAAACTAGGTAAGCCGTGAGGTGTGGAGCAGTTGAGGAAATTGAGATAAACCACACTGGGAGGAATCAGAGCACTCCTATATCCTGGTTACTTCATTATCTTCCTTTTAGATCAGGCAAAGAAATGTAGGTCTGCATCCTAAAAGAGGAACAAATCTAAGTGGGAGCAGTTAAAAACAGTTCCACTGAAGTGAAAAGAAAATGTCTAAGGAGCCCAGTGCTGAGGGCACAAAATGCAGAGGACCAAGGGCGTTGGCTTTGTGGTTTACATGGTGCCACCATTAGAACTGGCAGATATTTCACAAAGTATTTGCAGCCTGGAAACCTACCATAAATGTAAGTAATTATGCCCTATTCTTAAAAGAGGTCCATTTATTTATTTCTTTATTTTTAAAGTAGCAAAAAGAGCACCCATCTTTCTGGGCAGTAGCCTGGTTGAACACCAGATACCTTTTTTTTTTTTTTCCAGAAGCCAAATCTTTTGCATTTCCCTCCCTCATGGCTTCTCCCACATCCTCCTCATGTGCCTGCCCCATGACCAGACTTCTGCTGAAGCAACCATCTAACAACAGCAAGTAATTTTTCTGAGGAGCCGGTTTGAGGAAGCATTTCTTCGCCTCTGATTTCTCCCTGCCTGTTCCCTGTTGTAGCTAATGATCTTTATTACTTTGGGTGTTTGTTTTTTATGATTGGTCTGCTTCTTTTGAAGTCCTTCAGTGCTTGTTTTTTTATGACTCGTCCTTCTTGAATGGCATTAGAGGAAAACGGGATGGTATTCACGCAAGCATCTGCACTCATCTTTGGCTTCTCTTAAAGGAGAGAAATTTGCATCTTCAGGGCCTCAGATCATGTCATTTTAAAAATGACATCTAAAGTGGGTCATGTGAATCATGACTTAAAATGCCTATTTTATATCCAGTTTGAGTATGGAAAAAAAAGTGTATGGACTGCTACTATCTTCCTGAAAGACAACAGTTTTCTTTCCTTTTTCGTGTGACAAGAAGAGATGGACTCAAAGGTGTTACCAGGAGTCTAAATAGAAAGCAATTCAGGGAGCTGAAGAAATGTAACTGAGAGACTAATCCGGCTTCCATGAGCATTATTACTGGTGAGGAGAAGAAAAGTGTGGCCTGTCCATCTACCCTGTTTAAATTTGGCAGGGCTGGGAGGTGGAGGGTTGTAGTTTTTCTCTAAGACTGAATACGCTGATATGGCCGTCACTTGAAGCTGAATCTTTAAGTGTTCAAGTTGTTATTTTTACACATCTACTTCTTAAAATAGGTGTTCACTTCAGGTTTAATTTTGTACGTTGACATTTGAAGAAAAGCAAGCTTCCTTCATGCCTGCCTTCTTTTCTTCCTTTTCTTCTTTGATTTGTGCAATACAGAATCACCATCCCTGACCACGACAGATAAATTTCAAATTCTGGGTTGAACAGTTAGTGTCTCAAGTGTTTTATTCATAGGCACCATATGCAAAAAGTGAGTAGTTTTTCCTATTGTGGAAAAGTAATGTTATGTTCAGAACTGCCAAAGTTAGTTGAATTTGACTTAGCTGTGTTTTCAGGTGAATGTAGAAATAAATGGAAAGATGAAAAAAGCAACTACATGTTAAATACATAGTATACCTGTAGTTTTAATTCTTTTAGGTCAAAAAATATTCAAATGCATTCGCAGTATTTTTGATTGAAAGAATTTGTAATTGGATTTCCAAACATGCTGCTTTCATCTTGGGCAGTACAATGTGCACTTTGATAATAACATGGCTATGTCATTAGAAAGAAGTCCATTTACTGGTTTAGGCATAAAATGAGAAACAGAAGAAGACAATAAAATGCTCTCTAACATAATGCACCTTATTTTTTATTGTATTCAACAGAGGCATGATGAATAAGTAATCTTATAAGTGCATCAGAAATACACCTTGGTTAATCTCTTAGAGGTGTGTAGATTTCACTGCTATTGAGATTATTCATAATATCACTTTAATTTCTAATAAACTGCATAAAACTTTATAATGGATTAAAATATGTGCCCACAAGCTGCTTAGATCATCTGCTAGAAGAGACAAACTTCCACACTGTAAAAGTAACCCAAGACAGGAGGAAAGGAAATGAAACGAAGATGAAAAGTAACATCTTCAAAATTACTTCTTTTTTAAATATAAAGCCCTTAAATAATAATTTCCTTATTTTCACTTATTCACACTCTTTTACTGGTATTTGAGCTATATATCTATAAGCTGTTCTGGGCATTAGTTACATTTTCCCCTATGTTTAATGTTATCTCATGCAAATTAGATTTGCAGCAAACTAATCTGGTCCAGGTAGTAAACGTCACTGCTTGAATTATTTTATTCATCCATTCCTTTTTTTTATCTATAGCATTTATTCAATTACCAGTGCTAGTGGGATTCTCCCCTCCCTCCCCCCATGAAATCAGAAAAAATTAAATCCAAGGAACCTAAATAAGGTTTACAATCTTTTCTAGCTTTTTTTTCTTCTCTAGGAGAAAGTGAAAAGAGCTTTATCTGCTTTTAAGACAACCACAATTTAAAATTTAATGTCAGAACATAAGTATTTTTCCTGATAATAACAGTACTTACTGTATTCATAGGAAATTCTTGAAACTGGGTGATTTTGCAACCTCAAAGACAATAGCAAAAGCAGTAGAGTAGCTCTTTGTCAGAAGGTGCGCAGCTCTGGTTTTGGACTCTCAGCATTTCATGCATGGTAGTTTTGCCTGCTTAATAAAAAAGAGACTCGTATGACTACAAGGGTGTCTAGACTGCTTTTACACGGTGTTTGTTTTGAATTTTGTTGCTCACAGGGAGAAAAGGAGGCTTTTGAATTGACCATTATTTCTTTTTAAAAGTACATTTGAATTATGTACTTTCTTGGGAAACGTATCACAAAATAAAACCTGGTAATTGTTCTAGTTTTTGAAAATATCCATCAGTATCAATGTTTTTGATGTTAATAATATTCTAGAACTCATGAAGCACTGAAAATAATTGGGGATTCATTTTGCACATTGAGCCTTCATATTCTGAAGGTCACCTGCTGTGCAAAATTGCACCTACTGAAACATACACTTTTTTGAAAGCCACCCTTCCTCTTGAAAAGGTTTCTTCTGAAACCTTAATGAATTAGACAGGGATTTGTTGTACTTTCTATTGCTAAGTATAGTTCTCTGACAGTTCTTTTGGATTTTGTTAAGTAAAAGGCTGGCTATGAATTCAGTTTTAGAATACAAAAAAACAAATCCATGATGCATTGCAGGAATTTAGGGTGGAAAATATCAGCTACTATAATGGCTCATTAGTAGTAATTTATTGCTCATACCCAAAGTATTTCATAGTTGGCTTTCAATGCCCTCATCCTAGTTGTTGCTATAGTGAGTTGAGTACTGTATAAACAGATAGCCACTGTTTTCCAAAATATAGGCCTTTTAAAGAAACCAAACATAACATCGATTTGAGTCCATTTTATTCACAAAAAGTGATTTATTTCAAAACCAAAGGTGTAATTCCAGCTTTTCCAGATAATTTTTTTTTTCATGTTGAAACTGTTTTCATTTAGAAATTGCTGAAATTGAATGAAAAAAGAGATTCAGGTCATTAAAAGATGAGCAGCAGCATAGAACAATAAATTCAGAGTTTGAAAACTCCTCAGTTAAACTACATTTTTATCTTGTAAAATAAACATGCATGTTATCCTTTCTGTTTTGTTCTGGGAGTGAAGATAAAGTTGATTACTGTCAACAACAGTCCTGATCCTGCAAACAATTGGGCACATATTTAACTCTTCTCTTGCAAGAATCTTCCTCTATTTTAGCTGGTCTGCTCCTGATGTTGATGTTAAACTTATGTGACCAGAGACTTTTTCAGATTGGGAGTTATGTAAGATTGATGTAAAATGCACAAAAAAGGAACAATCTATAAGTAAATCAACATTATTTGGTTACATTATTTTCCCTATATATTTTTTAAAAAAAAATCTTAGTTTGTGGTAGGAACAGAATTACTATGGTTGCACTGCTTCCTTTTCCCAGAGTGGGAGAGAAGAAATCCAGTTCTGCTCAGTTCCTTTGCGTGTTAGGTCTGTGAACCATGTTACTGGGAGGGTGAACATTTTTTTTCCTCTCACCAAGTTCCATGGCAGATGACTTTACCTATAGAAATGCTGCAGACTTTTTTTTTTTTTAAATTATCCCTCATATTTGCAATACCAAATCAATTTTGCTATTAAAACGGGCTTAGTTGCTTACATAGACTAGATGATGTGCTGTGATACATATTGTGATTTGCAACAAAGAATGTTAAAGGTTCTCTTCAAAAGAAAGAAAAAAAAAAAAACCCCAAGCCACACCTCCATCAGATTCTCCAAATCTATATACAAGTGACCGGAAAAAGCAAGCAAGGAATTTATGTGTTCTCAGCCATGTTTCCTCTCAATAAATTTTAGAAAACTGGGGAAAATTCCAGGACAAAAGAGTGTCCCTCATGTTGCTCCAAGAGGGTGCGTGACAGAGCCTGGGAAATGGTAGGGTGGGTTTCATGCTGTAGTAAATTAAGAGAACACCCTGTCATCATCGTAGTTCATAAATAATCAAAAAGAACAGACTAAAATGAATACTGGCCAGCATGGTTTCATGGAAAATAGATCTTTGTTAAACAAGCTTACTTTTATTCTTTGATGATAAATATGGCTGATATGGTAGATGAATAGATGTGATGCACTTAGACATTTAAAAGGCATTTGCCTTTGTACAACATGCTGTTCTGCACTGTGTCAATAAAACACGTTAAATAGATTAGATGGCTGGCAGGTAATGCAGGTAGCTGTCAATGGAGAGCCATCATGGAGTGTAGGTGTTTCTCATGGTCTTTTGCAGGGACAGATACTGTGCTCAGCACAGTGCAATACTTGCCTCAGTGTTCATGAAGCTAATACGAGATCGTTGCTGACAGGCTAATAGAATGGTAAGTAATCATGAGGAGAGCATAGTCTTGTGTAGAGACTGCCACTTGCCAACAACTTTATCTTGACTTCTTTTTCTCCATAAAGAGCTACCCTATTTAACTGTGGTCTGTGATATACATTCATATTCACAGAATATCAGAGTTGTTCATTTAAGAGTTGTGGTGGTGCCTCTGTCTTAAAAACCACACTGGAATAAGGTTAATGGACTGGTGGCAGGATTGGGTGAATTTCACAGGGACACTGAAGATTTCTTTTTGTTGTTGTGGAACATGAAGTGTGGGAACCTAATCATGTTTAGCATAGCGATGAGCAGCCAGCCAGTTATATACCTGATTAAATCAACGCTTGTAAAGAGAAAGGCATGCAACGGAATATAGGTACCATGTCTGAGTCATCAATGTAATGTGCAGCTAAACTGATAGCCTGAGTCTTTATGGGTCCTCATGACACACAGGCAGCAGTACTTGGCACAGATCCTGGAGGGGATCTAGGTCCACCTTAAGCCTATTCACTCAGCATTGCACCTTCAGTAATCAGCCCAAGTCAAATCAGTAAGCCCTGGCTTTTGGGGGATGTATGTAGCCATATTACACTAGGACTGGAGGTGACATGTCCAACTAGCTTAGGGAGCTCTGGCAGATCATGTGTGGAGATGCCCAGAAGAGGCTTTCATATTGATCATACAGTTTACCTCTGAGATGAAGAAGACAGATCTGTAGCATATGCTGGGACACTGCAGTCCTTCATAAACATAGTGACAAAAAAGAAATTCTGATGAGGAACATCAACTGTGTTTTATCAAAAGTTCCTGCTATATTTAAAGCAGATGTATCTATTATTGCCTGGTTTTATTTTTTTATTTTTTAGAGAGACCACAGTATTTACTGAAGAAATTAGTTTTCACACATTTTTAGACCTATTATTCAGGAAACAAAAAAGAGTGAGATAAGTCCCAGAAATGGAAAGGTAATCACATCTAAAGTCTGTCAGTTGCACATGGTTTGTACACTGTGTTACAATAACATAGTCAACAACAAACATTGACAAAAAATTCTGTCCATTATATTGTAGCTTTTTGAATCCATATACTCCTTCTTATATTTTTGGTTCAAAATCAAAAGCACCATGGAAAAGATGACAGGTCTCTAATTTCCTTCCAGTCTATCCATTTTCCATCATGCTTATCCTCCTGGGAAATATTTTCATACGTTCCTCTCAAAGCTTTAAAGACGACTACAACTATCTCAAGTGATGTCAACAATCACTTGTTGCTTAGGTGCTGGTTCCTTGAATCTGTTTGTATGGGCTTGGTGTTTGTTCCACCAGCTAATCAGTTAAAATTTTTGTCTGTATACTAAATTTGGGCTTCCCTATTCATATGTCAGCAAATGGCTGCTGTCTAAGTAGGTGGCAGTTCTCCTACCTAAAAAAGCTCTCGGTGTATAATGGATAGGAGATATAGTCGATAGGGGAAATGAGATTCAGATTTTTTTTTTAAACAAGAAGGGTAAATTGGACTGGTTTATGTGGGCATAGTGATTGTGACACCGAGTTGAATGAAGGAAACACTATTATCTCATGAGTACTACTGTGAGGGACCAAAACCTCGTTATTTTCACTGAATAGTGTCTAGCAGTAGCTTTTATCTCGTAAAGTTCAGACCTTGTCACAGCAATTTGTGCCATTGTGCCTTTGGAGTGTGCTCTTGCAGGTTGGAGCTGGATGTGGTGGGAGTCAGAAAGTCCTTCCTACCTCCCACGGTCTGTCTGCAGACCTTGGCCATTTGTGTGCTCTGCCCTCTCCTACTTCTGTCAACTCTGAGATGCCTCAACT
Organism: Tringa tobata; assembly: GCA_033628505.1. NCBI lineage: Eukaryota > Metazoa > Chordata > Aves > Charadriiformes > Scolopacidae > Tringa > Tringa tobata. The sequence goes on along the minus strand of JAHREE010000339.1, from coordinate 8,996,462 downwards.
CCTAGGAAAGAAAACAAGGCATGCAAGCTGACAGAGGTCCTTGGTGTTTCAGCCAGGTCAACAATATGGATAACTAGAGATGAAGACCAAAAGCATGGTCTTCAGCATGTACTGGCCTAGGAATCTGGAGCGAGAGTGTCTCCATAAGAAAAGACTGGAGATGGGGGAAAGGGGAGCAGTCTTCAAATATACAAAAGGCTTCTGCCAGGACACAGGAAACACTGATTTTTTTTTTTTTTTAAATTTATTTTTTAATTTGTGATGGGTAGTTCAGGAACTCATGGTTTCAAAATTCAGAAAGGAATGTATAGGGCAGATGCTAAGAGCTGTTTACTTGTGTTAAAGACAGAGGGAAAAATTGGTTGAAGAGGTTGTATGTAAAGACTTTCAATAATGAAAGTGCCAAAGCCTAGACAATATCTATAAAGAATAACATAAATGTAGTAGATTTTCTTTAAGGAATGAGGCTGGACAAGATGACCTCTTGGGGTAACTTCCAGACCTTTGCCTCTATAAACTGTATTTCAACTGACATGGAGACCATAGGCAGAATGTTTTAAAGGAAACCCATCACACAACATGTCTGGGGATCCCATGCCCCCTTTTTTATTTCCTGTATCAGTTCTGGGCTCACCTATACAAGATTCTACATTGTCTGGGCACTGATTGCCTGAGGTCAACCCATTTTGTGCAGGAATACCTGGCATCAGCTATAAAGTGGTTGAGTCAACAAAGGTTTGATTTTAGCCACGAGAGAGATAAAAGCTCTTCCTTGAGGGTCTTAGTGCTAGACCCTAATGGCCAGAGAGGATTTTTAGATCTACAGAATCTTACTTAAGAGATGGGTTTAAATATCTCCTCCTTAAGGCGCTCCCAGAGATTCATTAGCAGGTTTGGACTGCGGTGATTCAGCAGAAATATAAATTAAAATGTTAAGTTTTGTAGGTGTGCCGCAGGATGGGACAAAGCATATGTTTATAACCTGGGAAATAGCATGTGAAAGAAAATAAAGATTACAACAAGCCTGTAAGAAACACAGAGAATTTGTAGCCGCAATGTTGTTTGTCTTGTGAAGAGAACCACGGCGTGTATTTCTTAGTAATGTCAGCTGATGGAGCTGAGACCATAAAGTGTTCCTTGCCACTAGCGGAACACTTCTATTGCTAGTTATTGATCGTATTGCTAGTTATTGTGAAAAACACATATTATAAATTACATTCCTTTTTTTTTTTCCTTATGTGAAAAAAGTTGCTGTGTGATGATGCAGAGGAAGCTCCTGCCACAGAAATTTTCTGGAGAAACAGGAGGATGTGCTTCCTCTCCACCACCTAAGTATGCCAAATAGGCAGGCAGGCAATCAGGCTTGTCAAATGTCTTGCTTTTTCAAGAATCCTTGTTTGTATATGATGGTCACCCCACTCTCACTCACGGTCTGCGAGTCTCAGGCTGGTTGAAATAGCATGTTATTCAGTAAGAGTATCTCAGTACAGTAGATGATAGATGAGCATGTAAGGAGGTACGCAGAATTGCAAATGCTTCTGAATGGTGTTCAAAATCACTAGCTACACTCAAGTGGTAATAAGGTAGGGAAAATGGTTGGGCATTTAAACTCTGATTAAATACATACATAGAAAAAAACCGTCACAAATAGAAGAATGCCAGGAGGTTGGCTAGACCATCTCTTTGCTGGTATGAGCTGTCACAGCTCAAAATGTTCCAGACACACGAAGTCTCTGCCTTGCTTCTGATGTTATCTTAATTTCATTTGTAGCCTTCAGCTCCAAATGCTTGATTTCTACTTTTATACAATGGATCAGGATGAGTGAGTATTTCCTTTTTTCAGAGATGTAAAAGTAATAATAAAATGCCATCTCCACACCTCACCTTTTCTGAGGGATGCACCCCAGCTTCCCCTTCCATCCAGCTCCCTGGCTATTGCTTTCTAAGCACAATAATGTAGAAACATTAATAATTCATGTTCTTGCCTTGCTTTCATTTTCCTCCTTCCAGGCTCAGTCACAGCCAAGGTTCAAGCCTTAAACAAAATGCTGGGCGGTGTGGCACACCGAGTGCCTCCATGTGCTCCTTGACCTCTTTTCCGAAAGACCTTTCCCCGGGAAGGGCTGCTGGAGCACACTTCACCCCACAGCCGGGAGCAGCGCGGAGTCGCTTCCCACCGGCTCCCTGCCCTGCCCGCTCCTGCCCACTCACCCACCCCTGGGTGACACCAAGTCCCCCCCTGGCGCAGGGGCTGGCAGGGGCATGCAGTGCTCCGAGCTGCCTTCCTCCTCTCTGCCGCTCCTCACCACCGAGCGGGTTGTTCCTCTCCCTGATCAAACGTGTCTTGTACCTACAAGTTTGACTGCCACTCCTCAGGCCTTTGGATTTTTTTTTACACTGCATTTTTAAAATGCAGTTTATTCATTTTCTTTCTGCCTTTCCCCACATGCACTCACTGGTGATTTTTTGTTTCATTTCTCACCACCCACCTGCCCAGTTGCCCCATCTCTCCTCGTTACCTTCTCCTGGGCCTCCCAGAGTTACCGGTTACCCTTTTTGTCCCATCATCAGTAGAGTTATGCCTCTCCTTTGCCCCCATTGCCTCTTGGACCCCTCTTTAAATCATCTCTCTTATTACAGAGATGTCCAGTTGGATCAGACTTCTTACTAGAAACCTCTTTGCTAACAGTCAATTCTTGCTACTCCTTCTTTTCCACTGATTTTTCTCATAGAGGCTCATTGCTGCAGTCCTGGTCCTTTAGCAGTCTTCTGCCTTTGTAGAAAAGTAAAATGTGACATTAATGTTTGGTTGTGTTTTATTTTTTTTTTCGTTTAGACAATAACACTTCAACCCTGGTTTATGGAACTGACTACGTGCTTCCAGTACTGGATACCAAAATATACTTTCAATCTGAATGACTTTTATTTTGAGCCGCAAAATCCCCTTGTTTTTCCTTTTCCTCAAAAAGTAACAAAAGCTCAAGAACAGATATTGCTGTTTATCATATGACAATTTAAGGTGTTTTTAGGAATATTCCAAAAGCCTTTTCCAAACTTTCACATGCCAAGTTCCCCTGAAGAGGAAATTATTTTCATCCACTTTCCAATCACTTAATGCTTTGTATGAAATGCAGGCTTATCAGTTAGAATCGTTCCACAGTTCTTAAACGACGATAAAAATATTTTGAATGAAAATGCTTCTGAATAAGTTATTTTAAAGACTGATTACCGCTACTGGCTCTTATTACACAAACCTGAATATGCTATTTTAATGATCAGTATCTCATAAGTTTGAAATCAGCTTTTCAATGGCTTTGTAACTGAGCAGTAAAAATTTCTTTATAATCAGTGAAAATAATTTGATTTTGTTTAAGTAGCTGAAGGAGATTTTTTTTTCAAGATGCTTTCATGATTCACAAGCCTTTGAATAATAAAAGAAAGGCATAGATACAGAAAGTAAAGTTATCTGGGAGCAGAGAATCCAGATCAATGAAAGGTCAGGAAGAGGAAGCAAAGTCAAAATCAAATATGCCTGAAATAATTATACTTTACAGATTTATCTTCTCCCTCCTCTAGTATTGTGTTTCATATACAGGGTTTTAAGTGAGTCAGAGAGGAGAATGCTAAAGGATACACTGACTGGAGAACTGTGCCAGTAATTAGGAATCTTGGATCCTGGAGGCCTTATATGTGATGGCTTTCCCCTGTGCCAGGAACATTGTTCTGAAAATAAACATTAGCCAAAATCTTTTTTTAGCTAGAGTTTTGATTAACATCTCTAATTTCTTCCAAGTAGCCTACAGACAGGGAAAGCATTAGAAAATTGTTTTTCCTAGTTTTTAAATTGACCCTTCCCTCCAAGATAAGAGAGGTCAAAATAAGCTGTATATGTTTGGAGAGCAAGGAGAACTGGATAAAATGTCAGGTATCACATTTGTTCTGCGGACAGGGAACATCACCTTTTCCTCCTGGGCTCTTCCAGCTGCTCACCTCTTCTCCTTCCGCCCGCTCGCTAACCAGCACCACTCCATCGCTCTTGACCTGATGCTGAGGAGACAGCGGCTCCTCAGTCATCCAGGATTGCTGATAATCTCTTCCAGCCATTCATCGAACTCTGATAATAGCTCAAATGTCCAATTTATATATTACTTCATAGACACACATGCTCCTACTCAGGAGAGTTAGACTCTCTCCCCACACCTACCCCCACGGTGTGACCACGGCTCCACTCCACAGTCACCTTGTGGTTCAGCTGTGCTTAGTAGCTCCTTTCTCTCCAGCTGTGAGTTAACACTTGTTTACTTCTAACTGTGCAAGGCTGAAGGTTCTTCCTCTGCCAAGAGTAAGCAGCATTGCAGATCCTATGGTGAGTTTCTCTCTGAACTTTTAATTTTGCTCACCCTCTTTCAAAACCAGAAGCAGAACTTTTAGGGAGAATTCGTGTGTTTTAGGATGAGAGAGAGAAGACATTAGTACCTATGGAGCAGACCTTTAGCAGTGGCAGACAAACGGAATATATGGTAGGTAAAGCCATTGAGGGCTATTGCATGCAAAAATGCAGATTAAAAATAATTGTTTAAAAATCTCAAGGGTACTGGAAACTGCGAGGGTGTAAGAGAAGAAAAGATCATTTTAGATAGGTTCATAAAGGGTAATCCAAACCCTACCAAACTGACAGCTGTGGAATGCGAAGATGCTTCTGGCTCAAAGTAGGCATCACCTGCTGCTCAGAGGGCATCCAGGGGAAGTCTCACTGCATGCTTGACAAGAAATGACCATTGTTAGAGGTCAGATACCAAATTATTGGTGGGACCTGCTGTCTCACTTAATGCTGTCGTTCTTTATGTTCCTACCCTGTACACTGTTCACACGGCCTTTCTTAGGCAGATGCTGTCAGTACCATGATGCTGGAATAAGTGATTCTTTGGTCTGATCCAGGTGCAGGTTTCTTGCCTCACAAAATATATCATCACTGCTTTTGTTTTCTTCCACAATGGCACTTGAACTATCCCGACAGAACACAGAATGGTGCATTTTCTGTCTTCTCCAGATTTTTTTTTCCCCACTGCCTGTGTGACAGTAAGCTCAATCATCTGAGAACTCACAAGGCATTCTGAAGATGGGGTTTCCTTCATCTTAGAGCAACACTGGGAGCGCAGACTAATTTAGTAGCTGCCATTCTGCTTTGTCTAATGCTTGGTGGTCTCAAAATCTGGCACTCTGTGAGCACAGAGACGATTCAGACTTGTGGCATTTCCTGGTTAACCAGTGCTGTACCTTGAATCCCCACAGCTGGGGCTGCACCGCTCTTCACCTCCAGTAGCTTTTTACTTCTGTGCTCCTGGGCTTTCAGATTATTCACCCCTGCAGTGGAAATGTGTATGAAGTCAGGTAGTGGTCAATGGAATTTTATCTTTTTGGTAGTAGAATATTACATAGCCTTTAAAAATGAAAACTGTAAAAAAGATCAGAAAGCTTTAAAGTTTTTACAATTGTTGGGATTAATCACCTTATATTTAGTATTATAACTGATCTTGAGATAATTAAACCAGCGTAGAAAGCTGCAAGGGAGATCAAAATCTGTTCCTCAGGTTTTTGTCTCGCTATGTCCTGTCATAGCAATGTAATCTCCTGCCTTTAATGGTCAATCACATTGCCCTTTAAGTTGATTTCCTTTTTTTCCAGATTGTGTAAACAATCAGATGGAATTCACAGAATCCTGTTTGTATCGGTTACGATACCAAATAAAAAATCATAATCTTCCTGATTCTAACTGCTTACAAAACACCCCTTATGTTTGAGACAAGAAAGGACTTCAAGTCCAGTCATATCTGAGGGAATAATGGCAAGTTTTTTACCCAGTGATATATTTGTTTGAGCCCTCTTTCCATTAGGGCACCTGGATCTATAACTTCATGTGATAAAATAAGTGTTATTCATATATGAGTGAACATAGTGTACTGTTCCTTCTTGTGGGACTTACCACTGTTACTAGGGGACTCTTTTCTTTTACTGGAAGCAGTTAGGAAAATCTCAGCAGGCCTTTGTACAATTATCGTGGCCCCTGGTTTCCATCTAGTGCACTTCCAGCTTTGCTGTTGCTAGCCAGTGGGAATTTAACAAACTACTTGGAAGGAGATCTGGTCACTGAGGCATCAAAATCTACCTTCTCCTCGCAGACCAGAAGGTACGGATGCAGCCTGAAAGCTGCACTGTGCCTTTTCACACAGCGATCTCATCAGGGAGAGAGTCCCAGGGTTGGGACACAGTATCCAAAAATAAACACCTTTCAGTGCCTTCTTTATGGGGGCTTGTTGTCTTTTCTCCTTTTGTCTTGGCTCTGGAAATCAGGTGAGGTATCTTGCCTGCTTGGCCATGTGTAGGAGAAACCGGTAATTTGAACGGATGTCCTGAGTTTATTAACTTTCCCTGGCTGCCATGAGCAAAGGCAGGGACCGAGCTCTCAAAACATCTCTTTTACCAGCAGATCAAACCTATACATGTCTGTGACAGAAATATTTGAAAGCATGATTAAATGAAGTCGCCTGAGCCAAGCACATTTTGAAAAATAAGCGCTGTATTACTTCAATTTGCTGTAAATAGTAATTTACTTTGGTTATTTCCTTTAATTACAGCGCTCCATCTTTACACAAGGCTGTATTTAGGAACAAAGGGACCAGTGTCACTGTAAGGTGTATGTTATAATAGAGACATTTGTATTAGACTTCAGGAGAAACCTACAATGTACCCAGCAATTCTGTGGCTCTTGTGACCACCCACCCTTCTCTGGTTTTGTTAATGTTTTTTGTTTGTTTGTTTGGTTTTTTTTATATATATTGCTCATTTAGGCTCTTTCTGGTTCTGCTATGAAGTTTGTTTGACACTTCAGCTATTACCATGCACTGTTCTTACTTTTCTCATAGACAATATTCGGATAAACCAGAATTAGAATAGCCTCTCCTCTAGTATATAAAATACACAGATTTTAAGGGAAACAATGAAAACCCAAATTTTTAACCTAACAAGTGTTATAAATGAGTGAATTTTCCCAAAATTTTTTACAAAGAAACAGGAAATCAAGTTATCTAGCAAACCTATTTATACACAGTAGGTAACCCTGGGTTGCAGGCAGGACTAATAAACAAAAATGACAACCTATTTCTTTTAATGACAAGCTGACATATTTATTTTTATTATTTCACAAAAGTATTCACCAGACTCATCCGTCACACTAAAGCCCCATTCTCCCTCCCTGCAGACAAAGCATGTAGCCTTACTGCACCCAGGTTGAGTGAAAAAATAAAAATGAAACCCAACATTTTTGGAATAAAAATAATATTTGAGGGCCTGCAGTATACTGTGCTGGAACATAAAATATAAGATTTTTTTTTGGTCTGAATAAAGTTTTATGTTGCTTATTTTTACAAAGTTAAATTACAGCTACAGAAAGTGATTTTTATACTAAAAATTGGCTTTATGGTATGCTTAAGTTGAATTCCTACTTTTCCAGGAACTGGAATGCCATTTCCTATAAAATCTGACTGGCCTTTTTACCTGAATAAGACACTGCACAACTTTTAGGGCATTAAATCAAACAGTTCCTTTAGAATTGGCAGACTCTCTTACAGTATTTAAAAACTGCAATAATGAATTTCATATACAAACTAAGTTAGCATAAAATGACTTGACATTTTCCAATGATAGCATTTTATACAACAAAAGTGAGAATTCAGTTTTGCTCAAAGAAACAGTCACCTCTTTTTTTGCCAAATGCACATTTTATTGTCATTTGTGTAACACTAACACAGATATATAAAATAATTTAGAGTGTCTTGAACTAGAATTTAGAGTAATTCATATCACGGTTTGCTTTCCGATCTTGGACATGCAGACATTCTGTATGAAAATCTCACACTGGAAAAGAATGAATATCTGTTTTGCATGTCACTTAATGGAGAGTCTATTAATTAAATCCTTCAAATGAAATTGAGTTAAGCCATGGAAGTGTTTAAACCACAAAGATTTTTCTTTTACTGTCCATTTTTATTTATATTTTATGTAGATGTCAAATACATGTTCTGAGAACTTAAAACCCCTAGAAATGTAACCGTAGTTTGGAATCTGCAAGAAAGGACCTAAAAAAAGAAAACAGAATGATGCTGTAATGTGACATGTTTTTGTATGCTCATGTGTATGTATTTTCTTTCTGCCACTTATAGCAGCTGTTTGGTTATGGGAAATATGTTAATGAGAAACGAAGTTTTATGCTTGTTCCGAGAATTATGTTATAATAACTAGAGGATAAAATAAGGACTTCTAGCCTTATAAAGTTATCATTAGTTTAATAAAAAAAATGACATACTATATAACCCCCACAATTAAAATTACAATGAAAAGAAATAGGAAAAATATTTTTAAATGTTCTAAATCCCACCTTTTAATTTAGTTTTAAATGGATCTTTCAGTTTCATGTAAATGCTGCTAATTTTGAAGAGGTAGCCAAGTGACTAAACATTTAAAAGTCCTGGGGATTTTATAGTGTTAGCATTACATATAAACCCTTCTGAGAATGGATATCAATTTTGCTGACACAAAAGCAAAAGTAACCTATCCATTTAAAATTATGACACCAGCATCCGCTTTATTAAATGCTTGAAAACATCTTATATTACTTGCTTGAAACTGTGCAGGTTTTGAATGTGAGCTAATATAAAGACATTGTCATAGCCTCTTGTATGAATTCGAACTTTGTGGAAAATACATTTTTTCCTCCCCCCCTCCTCCCCTGCAAAATGCTTTCACTCAAAAGAATTACACTATTTTAGGTGTCCTCAATCCTACCAGGTCCCTGCACAGTGTTTCATGATACCTGCATTTTATGGGAAAAAAACCAACCCAAAACGCCAACATAGTTTTTACATTACCATGGATATACTAGAAAAGTGCCATTATTGAGTTAGCTACCTATTCCTGTTCATTCATGAATGAATAATGCTAGAATTAACATGAACTGTAGTGCATTATTTATTATTTCTCTGGGTTTGATGCTTAGCAGAGGTGTTAAAGGTCTGATGCCTTTTAAATGTAATTCATTTCCCTTTGTTATGTATTTTGCTGGCTAAGAGTCACTTCACTTTTCTTTTGCTATTGGCATTTTGGGGTAATACTTCTTAAAATTAGAGTAATATTAAAATTATTTCAAGTTATTAGTTAAATAAATAGAACAATTTGTTAAAAGCATGCAATTATTTATTGTTAGTGAACAGATCCTGAAGTAAACTTGAAATCTATGTATTTACCTAATGTCTGCACTTGTATCATGAAAATGAAAACAGAATTATGCTCTTAAGCTTTTTTGCTGTGATTTTTATTTCTGAAAGTTCAAAAACTAGCAGGAAAGCACCCAGGCTGGAAGGCTGGCACTATCAAAGTAATGGGAAATTCATTCACAGTAGCATAACCCTGTTCAAAGATTGTTTGTTCTTGTTTAAACAAGATTCTTATTTATGTTGTTAAAGACTCAAGATTAATATTTTATGATTCATAATACATGGTGTTGAAGGTTGGTGAACCAGGCAGTAAAACAGCCCTTTCCTAAGAAGCATTTTCAGCCCAAGCAAAACTGTCTGAATGTTGTTCAAAGGTGGCTGTTCACGTGGATCTGAACAGCAGAGGTACCCATACAGAAATTAGAAGTACTAGTTACAAGCTGGGAAAACACCCTGTCTAACTGTAAAAATCTATCTATTGTGTATCAAAGCAAATTGAACAGAGAAAGATTCTTACAAGCCACTGTGAGAATGCTTTCTCACCTGTGGGTATATCTGATTATCAGCCTTCTAGTTACGAGGGTTTTGGCAAGACTTGCAAATTCCTGCCATGACTTCTGTCGACTCAAAACAAGCCGTTGGCTAGTGCTCTTGGCAAGCTTAGCTTTTGCTGTGAGGCTTCTGCAAAAAAATGTTTCGGTCCTTCATCATTTAGGAGAACAACTGCTTCCCCAAGGCTTCTGTCTGCAATTTGAGTTGATGTGGCTCTTCTGTAGAGGTGCCATGTGACATGTCTCACAACCACCTTAATTTGAAATCGCAAACCATATTTTCAAGGGTTTTCACAATACTTCTGAAGTTCCTTATACATCTCTTTGCAACTCTCCAAACTGTAACTTTCTGAAGAACATCCTGGAATCGTGGTCATAATCCCTACACAAAAACCCAAAGGAACCAAAAATACAGGTACACAACCTGCAGTGGGCAAGAAAAGCTGGGCAGAGCTAGAAGGATCTTTCTTCTCTGAACATTTATAAGATGCTCGATGATAGCACTGAACAACATTAAGTACCACCACGTCACCCCAGTTCTCCTTGGATCCTGACTAACAGGTACTTTGGCTCACATTAGGTTTTGTATTATTATTAGTGAACACTCTAAACTTAAATAGCAGTTGTGAAATCCAGCCGTTCTGCAACTGAGTATGTGTCCATGCGGAGGTAGACAGCTGGTTAAGTACGCTGCTTGATTGGACTAAATGGACTTGGTAGCGAGCTCCTCCAATGTCAGCACAGTACAGCACTGCAGCTCACTGCAGTGGTTCCTGCTCTGCCCAGAACGTTCTCTTTGAAGCTTGGCTGGGCATTTTTTTATCTGTGTTTCAGGACCTGAACCCTTTCTTTCAGCCCCCTCCTCCATTCTGTCAATATTAGAAGCCAGTGCATTATTAAATGCACTGATGGATCCATAGCTGGACTAATCTGAGCCTTTCTTCTGTAGAAGGAGGTACAACAAGAAGGAAAAGCATATTTCATAGTCATTAAATGCCTGCTAACTTCAGAAATGTAAGCTAAGCAGCAAGGATTAGGAAGGAAAAGAAAAGCAACAGCCACAACTTAGGTCTGGACAGTTTCATCCCCTTTTTTATAATGGACAAATACTTAAACCAACAGTAGTTTTATTTAACTCCTGTTTATTCTAGTGGTAATTATGAATCTAAGTAGAGACCAGACAATGAAATGTTTGTCTTCAGGAAACTTAGTCTGTGTGGTTTGAGCAGGATTGTGTTGCAACTTGTTTCCCTAAGGCTTCAAGGACCTCTCACCTAAAACTAAGGTAAAGTATGACACTGTAATGAATTAATAAAGAAATTTAAACTACCTAATTAATTAAAATCCTCACAAATTAGTATTAAAATTGCATTCTTTGCAATAATAATATTATTTACAGGTTCTTCCTATTCCATATTAAAACCATAAACTGCTTTAATAGCAAACAAATCTTGGAAAAGGTACTTCCCATAGAACACTTTAATTGTGGTGTTGTACTGAAATAATCACACACGACTGGAGAAAACCTTTTTTTTTTTTTTTTAAATCCACGTGATCATTTTTGTATGTGTGCATGATTTATTTTTCTGATATTTTGGAGGTGCAGAATGTTTAGTGGTGACCAAAAACCCCACCCAATCCATTCCCAGCAATCCAAAACATGCCCTGAATTAAAAACAAAACCAAACCAAAACAAATGACCTTGTAGTTAACACCCATTAACAAAACAAACAAATACCCAAACCAACAAACCAGGGACTAAGCACCAGAGGGCTGAAGTCAGCATCCTAAAGCATATTTGTGTGCCCTGCATCTTGCCATGATTGATGGGTTGCACTCATGTGGCATTTGACAAACGTTGTTTTGCAGGTACTTAGCATGATGACAAATTAACAAATGGAATAAATGGATTACAAAGCATTTACATTGTCATTTATGCCTTTTTTCCCATCCAGTCTGGACTACTACAAAGTGATCTGAGGCTAGTTGCGAAGAGATATACAAGCTTTACAAGGTGCAGCATGCATCGGGGTGATTAATGCAGAAAGATTAATGAACATAATTTTGAATCAGTAGCTTTTGTCTTACGCTATTTGCTCATTTTGTTATTAATTGGCACTGAAATCATGACCCTCATTTCATAAATCCTCAAAGGGCTGGCACTGGGCTGCCACAGATAGCATTCTTGAAGCATCTTTGAAACAACCTCTGATAAACAGGGACAAAAGAGATGATCATCCAGGAGCAAACATTTGAGAAGCAGGATAAATTAGCTGGGGTGACGGTCCACTCTGTCATGGCAGCAGTGCTTCTGGCTCCTCCATACACTACTCATCCGGCACTGTAAATCTCAGTGGGCTATTGCTGAGGTGGCCTCAGATTTGAAACGACATAGCGGGGTGTCCCCCAAGATTTTTATGGTGGGGAAACGACAGGAGTAATTTTTCACATGCTTCACCCCTCGAGAAAGATGACTGCTGAGTAGCGATGCTGCACTAGTAGACAGAGACCAAAAGTGCTCATTTCTGGGAGACACCTCATAGGATCTTGATGTTTCTTCTGGACTGCAGAGGCTTCTGCAGCATGAAGGTGGCCCTCACTTCATGCAGATGCCATCAGTGCGTGGTGCTGAGCTGCTGCAGCTGTATTCCTGCTGTCCAGCTGTATTCCACCGCGCTGTATTCCGCTGTCTCTTTCTCATTGTCTCATAAACTTGTTAAAACTTGGTTCATCCACTCTCCAGCACAGACAGCAGAGATCGTGATCCTTAATATATTCTGTGGATGCTTCCCTTTGTCCTGCTTTGGACGAGTAAATAGAAAGGCAATTTGCAGCAAAAGTGTTTTGGGCTCACTCTTTTTTTTTTTAAGTTTGATTACTTAGATGATGCATGGTAATTTTTGATGTGTAGTAAATCTGATGTGTACTAGGAAACGTTTGATCTTATACAGCAAGTTAACACGTGTCAGTTGAGCTGTGCTAACTGCCCAATTTTGTGTTCTTTGCCTGTGGCAGCTATATAATGGTTCAATTTAGCTGGCCCTCAGAGAAAGCACCTGCAGAGCGTACCATGGACTGTCTCACCCCTTGCAGGCATGCGAAGCTGTGAGCGAGTTCCTCAGTTTGACCACTGCAGTTTGCTGCATGCTTGTGCTATCTTGGGTTACGACAGATGTATTTGTGGGGAACATACTGAAAGCCAGAGGAGAGGCTCTCCTCAGATACGAAACACAACACCTTGAGGATGAGCTCCTTCTGGTGCTACTCACGCCCTGGAAGAACATAACTGCCTCCCACTTGCCTGTATGACTGCCAGAGGACACATTTTCAGTGGTGGATAACTTGCCCATTTGTGGCTGCTTGAGGAGATGGTGAGGAGAGCCAAAGGCTGGGAGTGTTGTGGGGCAACCGGTGTGAGTTACAGGGGAATGAATTCTGGCACTGCAGATTTGCAACCTATTCTAGGAATGCTAAAGAAGCGCTACTTCTGAAGACATTTTGCTACAGAAATGCACCACACCCTGTCTGGGGTGCAAAGGGGGAAAAGAAGAGAGGGAATGAAGTAATAGATGAGGGAGTGACAGCAATTAAAGAGTTGCAACAGACACTTGTGCCTTAGGGGGCATGGGTGGCATGAACAGATCTGAGGAAGGGAAAGGAGGAGAGTTAAAGCAGATGCATTAAGCTGTGTGTAAGAGCTGTGATTCTTAGCTTAAAATAACAGCTAAAAATTTAATATGTTGAATGAAACTCAATGACCAAACTACTCCAAGGCACTTGTATGCATTAAAATTCAAGAAGGAAAAGAAAGAGTAAAAAGAGTGATAAAATAATACGAAGAGGGTGGTGCTTCTCAATCAACATTACCTGTGAAATACATGCCTGAAAGCAAGCTCTGGTAGTCAGAAAGTAGAAAATAGAAAAGCAAATCTATATGATCTTCTCTTTGCATTTCAAAAAAACACTTGGTGGAATAGGCAAAATAGAGATTGACAGACAGAGCCAGCTATAGAAGGAATTAAAGAAAATTCAGTTGAAACAAGAACAGAAGCATAAAACTTGAATCTAAGGATGTTGGAGATTTTATATTTGGATCATTACAACAGAAAATGTTATATACTTTAGAACTAGCTCTTATGATGAGACAAGGCTCCTTCAGAAAGCAGAACTCACCAGTACTTTTAAACTAACTCATGTATGATCTATGTGAAATGTATAAGTTAATGTGTTGTTCCTAAAATTCTGGTTTGTGGTGACATGTGTAGGAATTTTAAAATTTTCAAACAGAACATTATTTGGAAATGGAAGTGGCAAATCAATTTACAGAATTAATCCCACTTTTGAAACGTGAAACCTAATAAAACATCTGATCTGAAGAGTTAAGTAGAATTCAGAAGAATGACATTCCTCTCTATCATCAGAACAGTTAGGACATTGTTTCTTGCAAAGTTGTTTTCTACATGTCAGATTTCATCTGGCAAGTCGTATATTCTGCAAGAGTTAAAGATGGTGCATTGGGGGTAAAAAGAGCACTTGAGGCAAAACTCTAGGTGGTACATATAGGAATGTGACCCATTGGATTCAAAAGAGGTACTTCAGCTAACTAACTCAATTAAGCATGTGTGGAGAAAGCAAAGAAACATTAAGTTCAGTCAGAAGTGTAACAAAAAGAATAAAGGCTGTGAGATCTTCAAGAGCTTAGCCCTGTAGCTCACAGGGCGGTCTTGAGTGCAGAGGTGACAGACTTAGCAGAGGAGGGGCTTTTGGATGGCTCCTGAGCTTCTTAAAGCATTTGAAAAGTTGCCTTGACCATACTGGAATAATTAATAGGACTTGGCATTTCTCTGAGTGCTTAACTACAGATTTATGCATGGTGAAGCTCACCACTGTCCAAATGTACCTGTAGGGCCTCAGCTAAAGCCTTTGAAGTAAGTATCAGTCTGACTGACGTGAATGAGAGGTGGATCATGCCCTTAAATATTTCTGGAAAGCCCACCGTGCATATGGAGAAATATTTTCTTGCTAAGCTGACATTTTAAAATTAAACAAATTTTTGGCTCCAGGCCTTAAAGGAAATGGGACAACTTTCTTTTCACATATTGTTTTTTAATGATTCAAAAAATAGGTTTAAGCTTCTTTTTATTTTAAAGTGATTGCGTATCTTTTTTCAGACTTTCCTAAAGCACACACTCAAACAACAAAAAATACCCCAAGCCCGTTGATGGAAAAGAAAGCATCAGAAATTACTGACCTGAAATGTTTTTGAAAGTTTTAAGTTTGGAAAGCAGGGAACAAATGGAAACTGTTTTGCAACCAGAAGAATTATTTTGCACTGTATGCCAATATGTGGGTGTTTGTGTGTGTCAGAGCTCGTCAGGTAGTTATTGGGATTGTATTTTCCATCCATGCTTATGAATCACTCAGAAACAGATCCAGATTTCTTCTATTGCTTTGCTATTTGTAAGCATAAATTGAACAATCTGGGTGACTAACTTTCAGACTACAGGATGTCTATAAAGTGATTGCTGCAGTGTGTCACCACTGGCTGTTCACGTAAGGTGGTTGATTAACAATTTTACAGTGTAAGCTTTCAGCTTCTCTTTTGGAGAAGTGAAGCTTTAAATAAGTTCGAACAATGAATATCAAATTAAGTCAGAATTTAACAGCAGTTAAAGGATCTGATTTTCAGCTCCTGTTGTGAGTCTTCATCTAATGGGAAGCAAGTGTTGCATTCCTTCTGTAATGTCAGTAAACTTTTGCTCATTTGAATTGTGCCACTGAATAAAAAGAATCACTTCTAGGAGCTACTCACCATCAGTTTAGTAGGGACCCTTGTCAGTTTAGTGCATAGTGTTCAGAAGTGATGTTTTCGTACAATTTGGTTGATAATGAGTTCTCTTGGGCATGAATTCAGAATGTCTGGGGAAAAAAGGGATTGTATTCATGTGTGCTTCTTGTTACTATTCTGTTATAACCGATTGTTGCTAGTCCAACAATACCGTAAAACAAATGGCACTATTAAAATATGTGGGGGATAGATACCAAAGGACCTTTGGAGGAGGTTAGTCCTTGCATGCCCAGCCTTTATGTATTGTTAACACCTGGGTGATGCCTGAGGCATGCCAGCCAATAATTATATACCTTCATATTTCTTTCCTGACAGTCTGTCATCATTAGTGCTAACTGTGAGTTAAAGAGAGATTCTTTGTGCCTACCCTTTTTTCCTGTACCAAATTCTACAGTATCTTCTGCAAAATCATACTTATTTCACTAGCAGGTTACATAATGGGGTTCATTACAATCCTTTTGCATACAAAAGAAAAATAATGCTGTGCTGGATCTTCTGAACTACTTACATCACAGCTGCAGAACAGACTATTTGAGCAAACACATAGCAGAAAGTCATTTGCAATTAAAACATTTTTAATTAAGTTCCTAATGACCGTATTTTGATCTTACTTTAGATCAGGACCATCGTGGTTTGCACCTCAGAGAAAGGCAATAGCTAGGATTTGCATGTAATTCACGCATGGTCACTCCAGCAGTGGGATTTCTGTGAGAAGCAAGGAGTCATAAAACACCCAAGTGTCAGTAACACATGAAATTCGGGTTGTAACAGGGGAGTTTAGCGCTTTACATGAAACTGTAGGGTTGAAGGGCAGAAAGAATCAATAGGTCATCTGGTCTGATCTCTTGTACAATATGAGAATCTACCTCTGTAATGAGCTTAATAATTTGCTATTAATTGGTGCGTATGTTGCATCTGACTTATGTAGCTTTTACAGAAAAGCTCTCAATCTTTATGTGAAGGCATTAAGATGTGGGAAACGACATGTCCATTGGTCATTGCTCCAGGGATTAATCGTTCTTGCAGTTATCAACTAGAGCCTTTCCCCATCTAAATTTCCTTGTTCTTAGCTTAGTGGTTTTTTGGTTTTGTTTTGTTGTTGTTTTGTTTTGTTTTTCTTGTTTTATTATGCCTTTCCTGATTTAGTAAAATTACTTTTATAGTCGTTATTTTTTTTTGCCATTTTGTTATGTTGTAAGAAACTCATCTCTCACTATTGTTTTTTAAAAGCTGAGCAGATTCCTTGTTTTAGCTATGCAAGGCATTTTCTTTGAGCTCTCAAATAATCGGGGTGACACTTTCTGTGCACCTCCAACATCTTTCTTGAAATAAGAACACCAAAGCTGGAGGAAGCGTTCCAGTATTAGCTTCACCAATGCTGTAAGGATAGCTAAAATCCCCTTGGCTTTGACCCATTTATTGCTCTTCGTGTATCTGAGGATCACAGATGTCTCTTCTGCTGTGTCACTGTAATGGAAACTTACCTCCACACATCTGTGTACTTAGCTGCCCTTAATTACTTTTCTTTTTTTGCCCCTGGATGCAATTCCTCAGCCTGTGGCTATGGTCAACACTTTTTTTTCCTAGATGTATTACTTTCATAGAATCATAGAATAGTTTGAGTAGGAAGGGTTCTTTAAAGGTCATCCAGTCCAACCCCCCTGCAATGAGCAGGGACGTCTTCAACTAGATCAGTTTGCTCAGAGCCCCATATGACCTGAGCTCGAACAGTTCCAGGGATGGGGCATCTACCACCTCTCTGGGCAACCTGTCCCAGTGTCTCACGACCCTAATTACAAAAAAATTATTCTTTATATCTACTCTAAATTTTTCCTCTTTTAGTTTAAAACCATTACCATTACTTGTCTTATCGCAACAGACCCTGCTAAAAAGTTTGTTCCCATCTTTCTTATAAGTCCCCTTTAAGTACTGCAATAAGGTCTCCCTGGAGTCTTTTCTTCTTCAGGATCTGTAATCCCACTGTCTTCATAAGAGAGATGTTCCAACCCTCTAGTTTTTTTTGTGGCCCTCCTCTGGACTGGGTCCAACAGCCCCAGGTCCCTCCTGTGCTGAGGGCTCCAGAGCTGGATGCAGTACTCCAGGTGGGGTCTCACGAGAGCGGAGTAGAGGGGTAGAATCACATCCCTTGACCTGCTGGCCACGGTTCTTTTGATGCAGCCCAGGATGTGGTTGGCTTTATGGGCTGTGAGTGCATATTGTCAGCTCATGTACGGCTTTTCATCCACCAGTATCCCACAGTCCTCCTCAGCAGGGCTGCTCTCAATCCCTTCATCCCCCAGCCTGTATTGGTAGCAGATGGCTGCATAACTGTTTAGAGTTTGGCAGGGTATCTGGGCTGCCCTTCTCTCAGTTTCATTTGCCATTCAGCTAGGATCAATGACAGCTACAGATTTGATTAAAATGTTGAGTAGCATCAGGCTAAATACAGACCCCACTAGAAACATCTGCTGCTGTAGGTGATTCCCAACTTTTTGAAACCTGTCTGTGAGCCATTATCCTCAAAGAATCAAATCAGTTTTTTGACAAGATGTACTTTCCAATATACTCTGATGACTGGTGGTAGTATTAATATTCTTATCCTTTAATTCTTTGTGATGTAAATCCTACATGACTTTTTCATTAATCTATCCTGGATTAATACCAGGATCGTTGGTCTTTAGTTATGCAGGTCATCTGCTTGCCCTTCGATTGAGAGCTTTCACAAAATTAATGCTGTCTAGGCATCTGAAATCTTTCTGCTATTGTAAGCTGTACTGGAGATGAGTACCAGCCATCAGGGCATTTCAGCTAATTCTTACGGAATTCTTGGCTGAAAATTATCTGAATTTTCTGTTTTTAAGATATTTATCTCTTGTGGATGTTGTTCGACATCCTTCTTAATTACTTACAGACTGCAAAGTACTGCAATGCCCTGCGGTCTCATGCATCATCCTTTTTATTGTCTCAGCACCTGCATTTCTCGGTGACAAAGCCCTAGCTCTGGTTTAGGTGTAGGAATTAGCAATTGTTCATTTCTTTCCATTGTGATTCATAAATACTATGGGAACTATCCATCCCCTGGTTTGCAGGTGTAATTGTCATTGAGTTCAGCAGAACTTGTGGCAAATGCAGTAAATGAGTTGTGGAGCAAGATAACATCCTCTAGTTTATAAAGGGGCTGAATGAAAGGGGAGATCTCTTACTCTCTACAAACCTTACTTCTCATTCTGATGGCACTTGCAGCTACAGTCTGAACAAAATAGCCAAATCACAAACATGTAATTTATGAATGTCTGTGTTTGGACATCACCTGATGTGTGTATTATACTAAAGCCACTATTATCAATGTATTTCAGAATGCTAGTCATGCACTGTTTGTTTCTAATACTAATCTAACACAGTTAAATGCATTTCCTAAAATTAGAGTTCTACATAATTTCAGTGGAAAAAGAACAGATAGTCTCAGTAATTATTGCTGAAAACAGTCTACTGAATGTTTAGGAGTGAACAAAGTAGTACAAATCTATAGAAAAGTATTTTCTAGTAGTAGTATTTGTAATTCCTTTGTAAGACTAGAAGCATGCATATTTTTAAAATTTCAGGTTATTTAGAAACAACTATGTCTGACTATTATAAACATTTTCTTGAGATATACTGATACCAGTGAAATTGGTGTTTGTTGAACAAATGAATCGACTGCAATGATAAGAACTAATGCTAGTTTAGTTACTATTTTGAATGCATTGTAAGTTCAAGGTATAAAAAATACATCTTTGGTGGAAAGGAATAAAAAAATATATGAGGAAAACCCATGCAATTAAATGAAAACCATAGGAAAAAAAATATAGAAAAAGGTATGTTTCAAAGAAAGGATATGCTTTTTGGCTCAGGCTAATACAGCATTGACTCATCCAGGTTATGAAAAATGTTGTATGAAAGCATCCTGTAATAGCAGAGGAACAGATACCTACTGGTAATCACAAATGTGCACAAATACAAACAAACTTATGTATATCCACATGTGTAGAGTAGCAAAAAATAGCAGCCCTAAACATGACTTCAGTGCGATGCCTGGAAAATATTTTATCCAAGTTGTGCTGAAATTGTCTGGGCAACTTTATACTAATCATGCCCTGTTCTTACATGTTTTATGAAAAAAACCACAGGAAATTGTATGTATGTATCTTCTTCATGCCAACAGTCAGAAAGGACAAAAGACCCAACTTGCATCTTGAGAAACCTCAGAAATGAAGAATCAAATGACATTCCATCACCCATTACATACACTTTATGAGCTGAGCAACCTGTATTAGAAACAGCATGTACTAGCAAATATTGTCATGTTATTTCTTTCTTGATAGGCTTCAGAAAAGTTTTCTGCAATTACTTTGTGCAGAAGGGCAATGAAGACGACTAAAGGAACCATTAATATGGTAGCTCATGTATTAAAAGTAATTTAGAGATGGTTGAGTTAACTTTACCCCCAAATAAAATCATCCAATATTAGTATCAGTACATAACATCTAGACAGTTAAATAAAAGAGGTGTTTGCAAACTGTTAAACAGAAAATTGAATTCGTTTAAGAACACTAGGTTTCATGACCGAAAAAGAAGTCTGTAAGCTATAAGAAAGAGTACAATATATAAGGAAAGAGAGAAGTAAAAAAGTAAAATAAGCAATCAGCATGAATATGAATAACTGTGAATATAAATAAGAAAATTAAAAACTGCAAACTCTTGGTGTCATTGCAGTATCTATTTCCAATTGCTTTAAGGAAAACAGAGAAGTCGGAAGGATTATACCAGGCTCTGAGGAAGAGTAACAGCGGCTTAAAAATATGAAACCAGCTACTATTAGCTAATCAGTAGAATGCTCATCCTGGACAAAATATGACGATCGCTAAAATGGTACTGAACAAAATGGGAACGTGAAGCAGTGACACCCAAATTTTCACAGCCCCCAGACAGCAGTTTGAGGACTAACTGCCCACTGCCTTCCCATTCACTGCCTTTCTTATCCTGCAGGCATCACAGTGAGCTCACTGAGAGAACGCAGAATGAAAGCCGTGAATGGATTACGGCATGCCCTGAAACCTGCCATATGCCCTTCCTGATGGTTGTCCACCATATACACAAGGAGGAGTGCCCTCCAGGTGCACAGTAGTGTGATGGGGAGACATCTGAGAAATCCCTGAAGCTATGGTGACCATGAGGACAATGCATCTGGTCCCACATAAGTAACTAAGGTAGAGTCACTGCGGGCAGGGATCAGATGGATTGTCCTGGTGGTGCTGCGCTGAACTTTGTGCAGGTGGAGTCAAAGGACAGAACAGGAGTTGCTAACAATCATCCTGGGTTAGTGGAAGTAAATTTTCCAGAAAATACCTGAGTTCCCTTTTTCTTGGAAGAGATAACAAATCCAACTGATAAAAGCAACTGCTTTGCTGTAGCGTAGCTGGCCATCAGCAAGGTGACTTCAGACTTAACTGTTGCACAATGTTTTCAGTATGAACCTATTACTATGTGCAGAACAAGTACTCTTCCACAGATTAAAAGTTTGCTTGTTGATATATATGTATGGAAGTATGAAGGACTGTCAACTGCAGGTTGGTTCTACAGCACTCTGGGGTCCATGCATTTCAATCAACTTTCTGGAAAAAAATGTTAAGAAAAGGATCTAAGACATATATATATATATAATTTGCAGATGATACTGAGACTTGTGGCTTGGTAAACCAGGGTAAATTACTCAGTTTAAACTGGATAAGTTATTTAACTTTAGAGCAACCAAATAATAGGACGTATTTTAATATGTCTCTATTTTAATATATGTTTGCCCACGGCAGCTTCCTCTCCATGGACTGGGCTTTCTAACAAATCTGTACTAGTCGCTCACAAAGAGGGCTTAGGAAGGAGGTGGGATCCTATATCTTCTTTCAATCTAACCTCCAGTTCAAACAGCATTTTTAGGTCTGAAGCAAGTAACGTTATGTAATTTGGGGTCTGATGCAAATAATACCAGATAAATTTGTATGGCTGGTTTTATACAGGCGAGTAGACTAGAAAATGTAAGTTGCTACTGAGCAACAGCCACCCTTTTTGCAACAACATGCATAAAAATATCAAAAATATACCCTGTGATAAAAAGCATAACCTGTCAGACTTGAGTATATCATTCACCTCAGCTTTTTCCACCACAAGCTGTGCTATAGCACAAGCCGTACATATTGTCACAGACATGTCAGGTATGCTGCTGTCCAACTTTTTTTGTTTCCTGAGAAGAGTGTAAGGAGCAAAATAATATCCATGTTTATTTGCAGGCAAACCGTTTGCTGAGAATAAACACAGAATTACAGGAGTGCAGCCTTGCACTGGCCAGTTTGTAAAGCTCTGCCTTTTCTCAATGAGTGTGTCCAGGGGCACTAAATATCTCTCTGACTCTAAAGGCAGGTTTTATCAGAGATCAAAACTGCTTAACTAGAACAAGATAATTCTTTGTATGGAGAGATCACTGATCTGTCAGGTGACCCATATTAAGTAAGAGGTTTTGAAAACAAATCTCTGAATTCCCCTCTCGTGCCCATTGTATCCTTACAGGACAAGATCTCTCCCTCATTTGCCTTTCAGAACAGAAACAGTCAATGGCCCTTAGTTTGCTCAAAACCCTTCCTTTAGGAAAGTTGCTTTTCTTTCCATCATGCTAGAGGGAGGTCTGCTCCTTTCTGCGCACAGGTTCCCTCCTTGTGCCAAATCTTTCCTCCCATGTCATGTCCCACTTCCTTCTCATGCCCTAGAAGCAATATGTGCTGATCATATCCAGGAAAGGTGCAGTTCTCCCTCCAGAGAGTCCCCACAGTACAGCAACCAGGACAAATTGCTTTCCTTCATCCTACCCAGCCCTCCTGCTCTCTTTAACAAAACATAATAAATGGTACTCACAGAATAAAGAGAAAGCAAACCTGCACCATTTCTCTCAATCAGGCTGAGAATTTCTTATAAAATGATTCTTGGAATAATCCAACTTCTAGCACTATTTATTGCAACAGGAGAAACTATTCCTGTATTACATATAATACATGTATATTATATTTCATAAAATATAGTTCCACTAGGCACGACATGCTGAATCCTGTCTGTTTCAGAAGAAAAGATATTCCAAAGAGACTGCAGCTGCAAATATTGCAGACATTAAAACAAAAAGGAAGCAAGATGAAAAGTGGAAGTGCTGAGTACAACCAACAAAATTAAAACGTAAGAAAAGAAGTGTGGTATGAGAACATGAAAACAAACAAGCAATTATAAAGATTGTGCTGTATATAGATCCTGGGAAATATTGCAGCCACTGTTTTAAAAGCATTTTTTTTTTTAATGGGAATTGTTTTCCACATGCATGCCCCTATGCATTTGCATTTTATTGATATTCTAACAGTTGTGTTGAATAGCAGAAATACAATTTATAGAGTATTTGCAGAAAATAAGACTGATTCATAGAAGAAATATGGAGAAAGTTACATGAGAAAGGTAAATCTATAGGGACTCTTTAGAGCATTTATAGGAACAGACTCCAAACTTGGGCACTTCTTTGATGCTGTGGGCAGGTCCTAAGGATACTGGCCATTCTTACTGGCAGGAATTACTTCTTTCTGCTGTGCACACTCTGGTGTTCTGCAAACTACAGCTGATGCTGGTAGGCGTCGTCCTGCCAGTCTTTGCACTGGTTTTCAGAGGCTCGTTACAGTTCACTTCTGCACAGCAGCTTTAGGAGGGGAGGACCCTGCAACTTCTTCTTCCTTAACATCCTGTATATCATTTAGGAATATTGCATTGTATTTCTATTTTGCATTTCTGTGATTTATAATCTCCTGCAAGGTTCTGTTGATATGTGAAGCAGTTGCTACTGCTTCTTTTCAGGTTGATATTTCATCATTCAAATATTTTAAACATTTTTCCTGAAGTTCATAATATTGGCAATTCTTTAGCTTCCATTTACAGTTCATAAAACAGTGAGAGATTTTTTTACATTCTCAATGGCTATACAAGATGTGAACTTTGAATGTAGTGATAAAATATTAAACACATTTTTACCTTTAATTTGCATAGACACTACTTTGAGTTTTAAAAATAATAGTGTTATGGTATGGAAAACATTATTTATTCATTTTTATTTTGGCATGTTTCTGAGCTATGAAGAAAAAATAGAAATCTCATTTGTGACATGAACTTAATAAGCTATTTCTCTGCATGGTTTTTAAAATAATTGACAAAAGGAGAAAAGAAGTAAAAATTCTTTGACTATTCATAAAAAATGGATTTAATACATTAGCCATTAAATATTCCTTTAGCATTGATAGAACGGCTTGAATAATAAATACTTTTAGTTGTAAATAATGTATTTTATTTCTAAAACCTCTGAACCTATTATACCCTCAAATAATTTGACCAGGGCTAACAAGGCTTAGCTGGTACTTCTGCACTGAATATTGGAAGGTCGCTGCCTTTGCTGGGACTACTGGGAGTGAGCATGGCCTCTCTGGATGCACAAAGAGAAGAGCCCTCTGCCTGGGCTCTGCTGGCTCATTGTTGTTTCAGTTGCATTCTCACCCTCCCTAGCCTTGCAGGCAATGAAGAGCCCAGAGCCTCCCCACAACTCTTTCTAGCCTTGAGAAGGTATCACAGCTCCCTAAAGGTTATTCCTCTCCCTGGATATGAGTAGGTGTTGCTAGAGAGAAAATGAATTACAGAACGGGCCATAATTGCCCATCAGCAATGGGCAACGACAGAGGTGTCCTCAATCCCCTCACAGTGGCTGGCCATCAGCAATGGGCAACCACAGAGGTGTCCTTGTTCACCCCAGTGTGATAAGTCACTGGGAAAGCTGACAGTGCCCACCAGTACGAGAGGGGGTATTTCTCCATTTAGGTAGCATTTTATTTTTGCCTTTCAGCTGGACTGACTTAAGTGGCACTGGATGTTTTGTTGTGGTGTGGCCACTCTGATGTCCTCCATGGGCAAAGGAGGGGAAACTCAGTCACGTGGATGCCAGACCATGACAGGAGGCAAGTTTGTGACAGGCTGAGTGTGGACACTGCCTCTTCTGGCTACAGTGAATGGATGGGCAGCCTGGGCAGAAGCCTGCTCACAGTCCCCCCAAAGCCATGGAGGAGCAGTGGTGGATGGGATGGGTGTTACATTTACATAGCAAAGTTTAAAAATATGTTTTGGGTTCCTTAAATATTGTTGGGGAGTCAAAAGCCTTTAGCAGTAATAAAGGTTACTTATGACGAAGGAGTGCAGTCTGGAAGCAGGAAAATTAACAGTTAGGGATATGATTAGTTTTCACTAGGGACCCTTGACACTTTAATGCAAAGGTAATGAAAACTTTCGACTGTTTTCCTGATGTTGACTTTGCTCACTACCTGCACATTAAAAACAAAGGCTAAATAATGCCTGTGTCCTGATCTCCACAGTAGTTTTGGTGAGTTTTGCAGATGTTATGAGCCATGGGAGACTATAAATGCATTTGAAGTTTTTAATTTTAAACAACAGGAGGCATAAATCAACCCTTAGCACTTACCTACCTTTGTTTTTTAATATAGATCTTAATTGTTTAAATAATTGTGGGAAATCGTTTTATTTCTAGAGATACTATGTGAATCTGGAGGCATATTTTTTGACTCTCACTGTATTTTAATTGCCCATTACTGTTTCGGATACTGAGGTCTACTCAGAAATAGAAAATAGGCTCAATTATTCACCTGAAAGAAATGAAAAATACAAAAAAATAGTGTTCATGGAAATATCCTGGTACAATATAAAATCCAAGAAAGTCTCCTTGTCATTCTGAAAACTTGTGTGTATTCTTCTTGACATGTCCTATTTGTGAGCAAAATTTTAAACTAGCATCTTAAAGCAACTTGTTAACTGTTTTTCTTCTCACTTGTGTAAAATGACAGACATACAGCAACTGTAAATACTCATGAAGACCACGTAGGTAAAAAAATTATCATGTCAGTGCTTCACTTTTCAGTACTTTTT
Source organism: Tringa tobata (assembly GCA_033628505.1). Taxonomy (NCBI): domain Eukaryota; kingdom Metazoa; phylum Chordata; class Aves; order Charadriiformes; family Scolopacidae; genus Tringa; species Tringa tobata. The sequence continues at coordinate 8,970,759 of JAHREE010000339.1, read as the reverse complement.
CTGTGTGGTGGTCATTTTTGAAGGGCCAGAAAGAGTAAAAGGTCTATCTTTCTATCTTATTGACTCATAGCTACATTCAGTGTAATAACAAAAAAGTACTATCAGATTTAACTGTAAAGATTTTAGCTACAGTCTTGTATAAATTGAGTAATTGTGGGAAAAATAAGCAAGGATGGGATCAATGAAGTGAATTTGGGATTAGGAAAATAATACTGTGCTTCAAGGAGCATTAAAATATGTTTAGATTAATCATGGATTAACATGGTAAAAACTGAAAACCCATTGTTGCTAATCTCTTTGAACTAGACTGAGCTATTCTAAGCCATCACTGAACAAAGTTTTCATGTGTGGAATGAGGCAGGAGTTTTCAACTTTTCTTTTGCTAAAATCCAGATTATAAAAAAATACTGTTGATGTGTTTGTTTCAGCAAAGGTTTCCTCAAGGCTTAGGTAGAGTTTCATGTCGAGTGAAGGAGAGGAAAAGAGATTCCAGCCATGGAATAATCCAGGTGAGGAACTGCATCTGGAAAGTGGGCAAGAAGAATAAAACTATGTGGTTTTATCCTGGGATAAAATATGGTGGAGCCTGAAATGCCACCTACTTAAACTGAAGCTGTATATTCCCCTGCATAGAGTAGGGAAACAATTCTATATTTTGCAATTAATTAATAAATTGCTTTAACAACTTTTCTTCTCTCTCTTTTTTTTTTTTTTTTTTCTGAAAAAGGGGTAGACAAACTATTCTCCAACTCCTGAAATTTCTGCACTTTTACAACACAAGCACAGCTGTCAAATTAACAAATAGCATTAAAAAAACTGTGGTACTTAGGCAAAAAAAGTTTCTTAGAGAGCAATCATGATACACTCAGTCAGCCTTTTTGATAGTCTTGGGTCAATACAGTAAGTACAATTGCTGCATGCAACAGAAAGATGGAGGTGCAACTGTCTGATTAAAAGGTACATATAGCCTGTTGACCCAAGCTTTTCTATGGTCCAAATAACTATCACTCCAATTATATACAAGCGAAATAATAGTGCAGCTGATTTACAAACTATTTTTTGAACAGAGTCTATTTGCAAGACATTTACTAATTATAAATAATTTACATGTTTTGAAGAGTTTGTTATTTCATTGCTAAACTAAATTAGGTCAAAGATCAGACCAAACTTAATGCCTTAATTCTTGAAGCCCTCAGTTTTTAACTCTAACTGATTTATTTATGGAGAAAATCCACTAAATTGAAAAGGAAAAGGATGAGAATGTAAAGATGTTTCTCTCCTCTGCCCTTTTGCTAGTGATCCTGGCCAGTAAGCGCTGGGGATCCTGCACCCTCCCAAGCTCTTTCAGTTTCCTACTCTGTCAGAAGGACTACTTCAAAGCTTCTAATGTCCCACATGTAATTTTTGTGTCAAAAAATTAGAGTTGGGAGTGAAGTAACCATGAGAACACGCACTGCTGTTGGAATGGATTGGCAAGCACAAATATGGGCTTTAGGAAAGTGGTTTGACAAGCCTGGAGCATGAAAAGGGAAGAAAAAGGTGAAATAATAATATTTTATCAATAATGCATAGTTAGAAGAGGCAAACAACTGTGGTATTTTTTTTTGTTTGTTCGCTTGCTTGATTTTTGATCTCTCTCTTACCTTCCTGCCTCAGTTTAGAAGGATTTTTTAAAATTAAGTTGTCCTATATTGTCCAAAGTGTACACACACAGATGCACACACAAAGAGATATCTTGGGAAACTTATTTTATTTAGAAGTGAGCGACAGAAATGTGCTTTAATAGTATTTGCAGCTGTCCCTGACACACTGTGCAGTGGTCAGCTAATTTGTGGGCATTGAAGTCATACAGCTGTCAGCTTCACGAGTGGAGTGTCCCTGGGCTGCGGTACAGCAGTTTGCTCCAGCACCACTTATTTCTTTGCCTGGAAGCATAGGAGATAAAAGACTAACCTCAAGATGATAGTGCAAGTCAATAGCAAGGTCCTGAATGAAGTGGGAGACACCGCGCTTACAGTCCCTGCTGGACAGCAGTCAATATCAGACATCACACTTAAACTGTCACAATTTGACCTGACAATCCTTTTTCAGAAGGACCAGAAATAGAGCTAGCCAAGTTACCTTGCATTTCTGAAGAAGGTCATGAGCAGGTCACTGGCAGATGGAATTGTGTATTAAAGACGTCTAGTATGGGTATAAGCATGAACATTTCTAGCCTGCATAAACATAAATGTTAAGATGCATAAGGGATTGTTACCGCCTAGCTGGAACAGGAGCACAGTTAAAAGATCTTTATAAGGAACAAAGAGAGATGTTTGCTCTGTTCATGTGAAAAAAAAAATTACTGGAAGAAAAAAAAAAAAGGAGACTTATATAGTCAGCAATATATGTTCTAAAAATGCAATTTCCGGATTAATAACAAAGACACTGTTCTAGTTCACTAGTTCCTTTAGGACGTGCGCTTTTGACCCATGCAACATATTGTGCCCCATGGCTCTTAGCTGAACTGTGACTTAACTGTGCCTATTTTTTTAAAAATGTGTGATGTCTATTAAAACTAGCTGGTGCTTGTACCAGGACCCCAGTGGAAATGAAAGAGATGTCTCAGTGGACTGTCCATTGGTTAAATATTAAAGGATCAAACTTTAATATTTAAGTGTGTATGTAGTATATTATATAAAACAAATTCCCATCTGAATATTTTAAGTTTTCTCTTTAATCTCGGGAAAGCCAGCGTTTCCACCCCTTAACTCTAATTAACCAGATAAAACAGTGTTTCAAGGATATATCTCCTATGAAAAGAGTCAGGTTTTTCTGTGATTATATATATCTTTGCTCCAAGGCACTTATTAATTTGCTTAAAAGTCCATGCATCATTTCACAGATTGTTTCAGCACTTGTCATCTTATCAGTCCACGTCTGAGTAAGGCACACTTGAAAAAAATGAAGTGAAAGATTAAGCACATTCGACATTATAAATATAACTGTCTTCATTTTATAAATGAATTTCCATAAAAACAGAGCAACAGAGAAGAGTGAGAGGTGATGGAGCACAGTGAAAGATGGTGGGCCTGACAAATGCAGCTGGGGAGGGAATCAAAGGCAGCAGCAGAACAGATACAGCTGGAAATCTTTTATCCCTCTGCAGATGCAGTACGCCTTGGCTCTGCTATTTTTGTGTCACATGCGCCAGGGATCAGGAGGAGCAGGTGCTTTGCAAGGGCATGGGCTGGTGTTGGGGCAAGAGAGGCAGCGCCCTGCGGCTGAAGGCTGCTGTCCTGCCCTACCCCAGCAAGGAAGGTAGAGCTGCCTGGTGATGGTAACCCACAGTCCCCAGCACCCCAACAGGCCCATCATGATGAGATGGGTCAACAGTCAAGGCAAGAGTGTGCTGTCCTTGAAGTATCATAGTAGCCTGGAAACAGAAAAGAGAGGTCATCCAGGTTAGTGAAACACAGGCCCTGATCCCCAAAGGTATTTCTTTGGCATCCTTATACACACACACACACACCATTTAAGTGCTCAAAATCTCTACCAAGTGACCACTTGACTGGATGGGTGTTTAAAACCTGTAGTTTAAAATCTGGTCGTTCTGCAATGAATAGTGCAGCTCTGTGGACAGATATGTAACTTGACTTTGAGCAAGTTGGCTCCAGAAGCGACATACCTGCATCAGAGCTTCGTTTCACCCAGGTGAAACCGTTACCCTACGTGCTGAGACAGCTGCATGGGATCCAGGATCTATCCACTGAATTAGTCAGGCAGTTGGACTAGATGGTCATTCTGTGTCCCTTCCCACTGAAATTTCTATTCTATTCTATTCTATTCTATTCTATTCTATTCTATTCTATTCTATTCTATTCTATTCTATTCTATTCTATTCCACCTTTTTCCTTGCCAGTTGCTTTGAGGTCGGGATCGGGCATGTGTCATCCATTGTCACACAGATACGGCCCTCAACTGGCCTTAGCATACCAAAATAACCAGAATGTAGGTGGAGAGGAATGGTATTTATGTCACTTAGAGCCTTTGCAGAGGCAGATGACTATGCCTAGTCCCACTTCTCTGCTCTTCAGCTGTGGCTGACTTAGGTAGATCCTTGCTCAATTGATTTCTGCTTTTTTTTTTTTTTTTTTTTTTTTTTTTTTTTCAGTCAGCCCTTCATTCTCACCATTCACATTGCCTGGCAAGTTTTATTTGGGCTGAGAAATCCATGAGGTCACAGGGGGAATAAAAGTTAGCTTTGCAACATTTAAGTACCTTTGAGGATCTGGGCCCAAAGGCTTAATCCTACACCATCAAAGCCAGTAGTAGCTTCCTGAAGTTAGAATGGGAAATTGAGGTAAGAATGTGAATATGTTCTTTTATCATTTCTTTTTTATAGTTTCTGTTGATAAAAAGCCTTGGAGTAGCAATTCTTCTTTGATGCTTCTGCTGTAAAATCAGAGTTCAAAGGGGCTGGTTTGGATCTGTACAATAGTCTGACATTCTATCCCTTTTCTTCAGTGGCACAATCACATAAGCAAATTGAGCAATAGAGTGAAATAAAAAGAAGCGCTATGAAAATCTTATTACTTTTACTGTCTGCTTGGCTTACTGGAGAAACTTAGCTGAGGAATCGGAATTTGCCAGCTTGAGTGAAGGATTTGCACCATTGTACTGCACAGGCAGAGGCATAGAGAGGCAGAAAGGGCAAACTGGAAAAGTAGGAAGCAGATAGGAAGAAATGCAATGTAAAAGCAGCTCATTTTTTGTTAAGAAGATGAACCTTGACCTGAAAAAGTCAGGATGAATCTTTGTGATTTTTCCTAACGTAAATGAAATATCCACATACAATCTAATATGATGCTACTTCTTTTACTTACAATTAAATGAAGCAGACTCAAGCTATTGATTTGGTGTAGTACCTTTTCTCTGTACCTGTCTGAATTGTCAAAAGGTTCAGCAGAAGGTTCAGCAAGTTTTGTTATGGAAAATTGTGAAATAATCTGCTGTTAGGAAAGTTTCATCCTGGTCTGACTCTGGTAGGTTAGGTAGTAGCCATTTAATTCTTGAACTGAAATCTGTCTAGTGTAATTGGATGTTCACACTCTCTGTAGAAATTGTTGTATTTCTCTGTATTGCTCTAAACTCTTGGTATCAGTATTATCTTGTTTCAAGGGAAACCATGCATGAAATATTTTCTGCATAAGAAAATACTTCCTTTTATCAGGTTTAAAAATTGTTGTGTCTCAGTTTTATGGTAGTTCTGTTTACTCTTATATCTTGTTGACAGCAATTTTGCCCCCTTAACTACAGTTAAATTACTCTATTGAAGGAGGGATCAGAGAGTGGTGATACTGAAGCTCATTATCCATTGACTAAGTTTGGTGAAATGGTTTGTCTGCAGGCAGGTGTACCCCAAAGACATCTTGATTAAACTTTTCCTGCAGTTTTTCCTATTCATTTTTTGGAAAATATTTGTTTGAGGGGAATTTTTTCCCTGTGTTTGGAAAGGAGGAATATTGAGTTCCAGATCTGAAAAAATTTGTCTCTGAAGAAGCAGATAAGTCAGAGAGGAAAAATGAAGGTGGATATTAATGGAAGAAAAACATGAGATGGAGAAGAGAGGAAATGAAGAAAGCAAGGAGCATCAAGATGAAGAAGAGTAAAGGAGTCAGGACTGAGCATATTCACACTGTATTGAGTGGAAAGCAGGACTTCCTTCCACAGGCGAGAGAAGCAGATATCCCAAAGCACTGGTAGAGAATATTATTAACAGGGAAACTCCTAAAATTTCCTTATAGTAGGACACATTTTCTGGCAATGACACAGAGTTGTTTCCCTTTTCCTTCTTAGCTGGGGGTCAGAGGCTCAGATAATGTGAATGAGGAGAAGCTGGGTAGCCATCATGCTGGAAAGCACAGAAATCTTGATACTCTTGAGTTTTGCCTGATTACTAGCCGAGCTTCTACAACATTTTTCTAGTGGAACAAGTTTTGTTATCAGTGATTTTATTAAGGACTCGATACACAGTGTGAGCATTTCTTCCTGTGAAAATGCTTAAAGCTCCATATGCTTGGGAGACTGTCACTAAATTTGTGTGGCAAAAAGTGCCCTGAAACTTTGTGTAAAAGCTTTTCTTTTTTTCTTAGTGATGACTATGTTCTTAAAGAAGGGACACTTTTGCAGAAAATAGGCTATAGTGATCCTTATGTACTTCAGTCCAAACTATACAGTGGCGTATATTGCAAATACTAATGGCAAGTATAAAAGACTGTAGCTCAGTCATGCTGTCATGTTTAGGGTTAGCTTTTCAGAAGTATTGAGTAGAGAAAACTTGCATTATTAAGAGAGGCTTTGAATAATTGTACTGTTGAGTGGGAGCCCTTCATGATTTGTTAAAAGTCCTGGTAGCTTCCAATAAGATCAGAATAATCAAAATGTGGAATTTCTGTTTTGATACACAGAACACTTAAAAAATAAAAGAAACTTGTCAAAGGTTTAAATTAATCTATTCTAAAGAGGAAACATATTTTTAAAATGAGTTGTTTTAGGTATTCCCAAATTCTGTAGCAACACAAGATCAGTCCTTTGCAATTTTGGGGCATGTTGCTTTTGGAAAGACAGTGAGCAATCTGACTTGTAAGTATAAGCTGTGAAGTTTGTTTAACTATGAACTGAAAAGCTCTCTCCCTTAATTGAATAATATATTGGTAATGTATTATGAATATTCAATTTTAATGTTGCTTCCCTGGACTTGTGTTAAGTTTTCCATGAAGAAAAACTGGGGATTTTAATGAGGTTTCCCAACCTCAACAACAGGAAAAGTATCACTAGCAGATTAATAGCTGGAATGCAGCTGGAAGTTCCCTCTGCCTGTCAGTAATTTAACTGGGATTTTTACTAATCTTCAGCAGTTTTAAAGTACTATGCAGCCAATGGTATACAGCTAGAATTAGTAAAACCTATGAAGAAATTCCACACTGTGTGATACACATAATAAGCTTAAACAGATTTGGCTTAGAATAAGTTGTTAATTGACAGCATATGACTGCCTAAAATCACACAGCTGCTTTGCAAACCATTCAGACAAGCAGTTCTAAATTAATACACATCTAATTCATTATTTATGTAACAAATTATCTCCTTTCACAGTTAACAATAAGGAAAAGCATTTCCAAATGGGTCATCACTGTAGCTGGCCATAGGCTTATGTGGGATGCCATTTTCAAGGACTAGAGAGAGTTGGCAACTGCCTAGAAAAAAACTGAGTTCATATTGGAGCTGGCCCTCATCTCACATCTCAAAAGGAAAGGAGCATAAATAAATAAATATTTTTCCAACTGCTTAGCTATATTTATTTTCTGCTGCCTCCCTGCCTACAGCAACACGGATGTCCCCTGAGCTCTTGAACCTGTTTATTTCCCATCCGCTACCTGTCCAATTGAAGCAGCACTAATTATCCCAGAAGGCTTTGCTCCTGTCAGTTAAGGCAGAAAAAGCACTCAAAGCCTTCTGGAGATGCACCAGGGCCATTGCAGGCAACAGGTTGTGGAGCTCCTGGTGAAACACATCTAAAACCTGGAGTCACAGCCTGGAGCTAGGGAGGAACATTGAAGTGGAGGAGCAGAGCTACTACTTAACAGGGCTAATATGTAGCATCATCTGAGAAACTTGTTATTACCGACAAATGCACTTCTGACCTAATTACAGTTAGGTTTATTTCTCTTCTGCATGTAATTTGTATTGCTTTTTTCCTGGTGTAATTTGTATTTATCTCCCAAGATTGTTCTCTGCAGGTCCAGTCCTTTTCATTAAGGACTTTTTTCATAGCTCATAAGTTTTTCTGTTCTCTACGGACTCTTCCAGGTTTGTACTTTTGAAGAAGAATCCTGCAATTCAAATGGGAGATTTCAGATATACGGCTATGAGGAACTGAGACCTCAGGGGCTGCTGGCAACCACCAACCCCACAAGCACTCTGAGCACTAAATCAGATAATTTTATAGGACTAGGGAAAAAAAAAGACTTCAGATAACAAATGTTAAAATTATATTAAAATTGTAAAAGCCCCCTTCCCCTTTAGTTATTTGTGGAAATATAAAAGCTATTCCATTTACTCTCTCCGTAGCCACATAGGACCTAATATAAACCATAGCATGACGTTCAGGCAGCTATGGCCTATGTGCCAGAACTCACCCTACCCATGAGCAAAGCCCTTAAGAATGAAAAAATCTTTCCATCTTCCCTACTTGATTGCAAGCACAGGGACAGGACAGATACAAAGTTGGTAATAAGACGTTCCCAGTATAGCAGTGTTGTATTTTTACCTCCTCTGGGCTCTGGAAAAAAAAAAAAAAAGGGGAAGTGGAGATGCTCCTATTGGGGCAGCTACGTGGGGCCTTTGCTCTCAATCTGACAAGAGCCAAATATGGAATGAAGTGTGTGACAAATGAGAGGCACAAAAGTATTCATGCAGGAAACTTGCGACGTTCTGGGATTCACTCCCTTAATATAAATAATTCATTTTGTAGCTGGAGACGCTGTTTATGACATGTGTAAGATTGGCAGTAAAATATAAGATGGACCATGTGATTGTGGAGCTAGTTGAAAAATGAGAATTCAAGTTCAGGGGAAAAAAAAAGTGGAAGATTTTGAAATTTGTTTTCATTCCGTATTGGAAAAGAACAAGAGACTTTGAAACATTTTTGTCTTGGTGTAAAACCTGAAAAAAGAGCTATTTTCAGAATAGCAATACTGGAGGCACTCATGTGAAATGAAATACTTGCTCCACAGTGAAATTCCTTCTGTCTGATATAGACAGGAACTTGCACCTGTGGCTTCCACGTCCCAGTTTAACAGTCACTTGGGAAATAGGTTCTGCTTCTTTCTCTTTCATTTGGATCAGAAATTTAATCCCAAATCCAAGGGAAAAATGTTGAAATTAAAATACGCTTGGAAAAACATTTGGGCTTGATGAACTTGGTCTTTTGGAATGAAAGAGGTAGAATAATTTGTTGATATTGCTTCTGCAGCTACACATGTGATATATTTGCTCAGTGCTCAGTTTAGCTCAAAGAGATTATTAACACTTGGTAAGATCTGTTCCTAGGATAAAATTAATAATTAAAGTTTTTTTTTTTTCTTAGCTCCTGTTATTGTAAGTTTTTATAATAGCACTTCTTTATCTGGAAGTTTTAAGAAATACCTTTTCTCAAAATGAAAGTTTGTACTATATTTGGACGACAGACTAACTCTGAAAACAAACCTTGTTTTAAATTGTTTTATTAAAGATGACTAACTGTTGGAAGGAAATATATTTTCTTCAATAGAATATTATAAATTCCTTACTATACCATGTATAGTTCTTCTGATAAAGATACGTTTTTTGACATTGCCCACTGTGTGATGCTGTGGTTTGGTTTTAATTTTCCGATCCATAAAGAGCTGTACTATAGCCTTTCAAGAACACCTCAGTAATGGTGCTGAACACCGAAGACATATATAAGGAAATATTTAATGCATGACATTTAAGATGTTGTAATGCTCAGCTGTCCATTGCAGCCACCCTCTTTGTCCTGTATGATGTACAGAAGGGGGAAATATGGTCACAGCTCAGCTTCCCCCATTTCAACTCTTAGCCTTGATCAGACAGATAAAAAAACGCCCTCAGCAGGATGCAGAGGCATCTGTGGTATAAACTTTTGGCCTTTCTCTGACTCTACTGCCTTGGTGACACCCTCAGCAATGGAGTGGACAGAAAAAAAGAGGAAGCTATCTGAAAACACAGCCAAAGGTGTACTAAGCAAGAAGGGAATCAAGTAGATCAGTAGCTCAAGGAACAAGTGTAGATTCCCAAATGAAGGAAAAGTTATCCTGCAGGATAAACGTACTTCTCCGAGGGATGCCAGAGTCTTTCCATAGGAAAATATGCCTCATTGCTGAATGTTAATTATCCGAGTGATGCGTGAGTTCATCCTGCATGATTGCCTTGACCCACTTATCCACAACTTGATGATGCATAGGTGTACTTAGCTATGGTCCTTTGTTACAAGGAGAGTTGTATGATGATCCACATAGAAGTCCATAAGGCTGTGTGTTCTTACCTGCATAAATCCACAAATTAGTCGAGTTTGCTGAAACCAACAATGAAAAAAGTTAACAATGGTTTGTTTATGATGACTTAGGACAGCAAAGAAGTGAGTATTTATCAGGAATATAGCACTTAAAACTTGAACAAATTGGCAGTATTAGCATGAAGGCTATTCAACGACAAAGTATACTTCTCTTCCAGGCAAAAATACAAGGAAAAAGGAGAAAACCATATTTAGTATATATAATAAATTTGGTACTGAGGAATACAGATGTGATCATAAAGGTAAGGCTTTTCAGTCTGTCACTGAGAAAAGAATGAAAAACTTTTGCCAGAAATAATGCCTGAAACACTAGGACAGCTGATAAAAAAAAATCTTCTTGCTTGACAATCCCTGAAACTCCACCGAGAATGAGAAATGAGAAAAAAAATTTCCTTAAGCCCAGAACCAAGATGCTGAAGATGGCACAGGAACTTATATCACAGAGCTAAGGCTCCAAGCACCCACATTTAGCTTTGGAACCAGAGACGTTTGGTTAATTAGAGACAGGGCCATACGTGAGACACACAATGTCATCTCCCACTGCTAGGCAGCGAGCAGCCCCCGCCAACCGATTTGGTTGTAGCACGCTGCCAGATCCTCTTTGGCATGAGAGAAAACCAGCTCTGTTGTCCAGCATCCTGACAGAGCATGAAATATCTTTTAGGGAGATGGACTGTGAATGAGGGAGCTTAAGATGGAAAAAGGCCAACAAAATTTCTAAAATTCAGCCTTCATGAAGCAAGGAATTGGTGGCAAGAAGCTAGCAGTCTGCAGACACGATGCATCTCAATGTTCACAGAAACTAATCTTCACATTAGCAGAGATGATAGATAAAAAGGGGTTAGAGATAAGCTCAGGAATCTTCACTGAACCCAAACGACTAAGCATTGTAACGGCAATAAGTTATAAAACATTGCAAATGAGTGCAGGCTGCCTACCTGATTTATTCAGGGCGAAAAGAAAAAAGGTTTGCTGATTATGTTAAGAATGAGTTTTTCCCTGTGAACTATACAGACCACCTCTGACAACTTGTGCCACATCATTTAGCAGGTACTGTTCTGCAGTCATTTCTATGAGTAGCAGTTCATCCCAAGAGCTATTCCAGTGTTATCTATGCTTTTGGGAAGAGTTATTGCCTACAGCTGCCTAGGAATTTTTGGATAAAGTATTTTTAAACCACTTCAACAAAATCAAACCAGGCTTTGGCAAAACACAGTTTTGAAATGCTTCTGTGAGGCTGAAGGCAAAATCCCATTAAACTACTGCCTGTCTTCTCAGCCACTGATTGAATAAACAGCTTGCGGGTCCAAGGTGATGACCCCCTTGAGACTGGATAGCCTACCGTTTTCGGACAACACTGTGAAACTCATTGGAGGGAAGGTATAGAGCTTTAGAATCCGCTGTGAGCGAGACATTTCTGCCCTGGCAGTACAGACGCTTCCACAGCTCTTGGGGAGTCAGACAAGGGGCTTCGAGGTAAGAAGGTGATTCCTCTGTGTCCAGGGACCTTCCAAGGCTCATGAAGCCTGGGAAGCTGCCCTCCGGTCCTAGGTAAGCACAAAGACTTCCCAAGAGTCAGGATGGCTCTGCGCTCCACATTATTCAATATTAATTTTTCCTTAGGGAACAGACCCTATTTCCCTCCCTATTTCCTTTCCCTTTTCCCCCCCTCCCCAATATTTTTTCATTTAAGCCCTGAACTGTAATGTATTGTCAGTCTTGTACAAAGTGCCAGGGGTGGGGAGCATTTTTCTTCATGAAAGTGTGGTCCTGAGTTTTGATTGCTTCTACTCTAAGACAATACTTGGCTTCTTTAAGCAGATAGAAAGAGTGCCAAATGCAAGAAAAATGCAGCCAACGGGGAGCGATACTGGCTCTATCAAGTGCCTGTTGACTTCTGAGAGACTGGTCCAGATGGAGTCTAAGAGCCTCTATGGAAGAGCCCATGTCAGAAAGTGTGAAGGAAGCCCATGGATTTATTAAAGAGAGATACAATTTTGAAATTTTTATGTTGGAAGTCCTGTCAACCTTTGAGGTACCCCCATAATAATATTTGATTATGGACATTTGGAAATGCAAAGGAATGCTTAGATATTGGGCTTTTTCCAAACAGCCCCAGCTCTTCAAAGCAGCTAGTCCTGCAAAGCCTGTTGATACTCCGGGACTGTGGCACTGCTGAAGCTGAGTCAAAACTGCTAGCAAAACCTGCTTTCACTGAAAAATGCCAGTCACCTCTGCCGAAACATCTCTGCTTTGACAAACATTTCCTTCCCATTGCCTTTATCAATAGCATTAGTACCATAACATCCCATGGTTGCATTTTTTTTTTAGACAACCACCCCATGTTCTTAAGGCAGGTACTGTGATTGTCTCATACACCCATGCATTTCTCCCTCTCATTCCTTTCTGCATGATCAGGTCCTAGTAGAAATCCTTTGTCTTAGTTATTAAATGACTCACTGTGACTCTCCTCAATTAAATCTGATTTTATTAAAGTAATACTTCCTACAAAGAGTCCCGATTCTTCTCTTTATTGACAAGTCTTCCCCACATTTTGTCATCAGTACATCTAATTAGCTCACTCCTTCTTCTTGTGACAAGACAATTCATGAAAATGCTGAATAAATAGAAAAGTATCCTAGAACCAATCCATAAGAAGGTCCTATACTAATCCTCACGTTAGCCAGATGCATCCTCTTTCAATACTACTCATTGCTGTCTTCTTTTTATCTACTACTTTACTCAGTTTTATGGTTTTTCTATTTCCACTTAGCTAATAATGTCCCATCTTGAGCTGTACCAATCACTTTATAGCAATCTGAGCAATCGTGGCATATTTCATTCCTATTCTCTTTTTTAAAGAATCATGCCTCTGATTAAAGAAGGCTATGTGGTTGTGTGACACAGTCTACCTTAGCTAAATCCATTATGCATTCTACCTCCTTTTCTATTTATCTCCATTTTATTAATTGCTAGTTTCTTCAAGCTCCGTTCTAATGTCTAATGTATTATGGCAATCATCTTAATGGACATAGGCTTGTCTGGGCACTTTTTTCCCCTGTCATCCTCAAACATAGACATTACATAGGTTGCAATTAAGTCAGGTGGCATTACACCAAACACACTGTGATACTGCAAATGATAGTTATAGAGTTATAGAATCATAGAATCACAGAATGGTCCAGCCCAGAAGGGACCTCCAAAAGTCATCTAGTCCGACCTCCCCACAGTCAGCAGGGATACCCCCAACTAGACCAGGTTGCTCAGGGCCTCGTCGAGCCTCACCTTGAACATCTTAGTTGTGAGCTCCAGTTTTCTCAGAACACTGGGTTGGAGATTATCAAATTAATTTTTCTTCTTCACCACTCTTGACCCCATTTAAAGCTTTCAATTATTCTTCCACTCAGGATGAAGTGATTTCCATTTCCACAAACTCCATTCCCACTCACCATCCTGATATATTGTTAACCTTTATAATTTTTGAGAAACTAAAGTAGATTATTCATTTAGGTTGGGGGCCATATCTCAGCTATCTTTAATCTCCACCTCGTGGTCATTGCATTCCTGTTCCCCTTCTTCATACTATCTTCTCTTGGTTTTTGCTGATTTTTTAAAATTTCATGCAGCAAAAGAATTTTGTTTTCTAATACTCTTTGCAAAATTTAACACAGCATGATTTTTGTCAGTGATTTTATCATTTTATCCTGATACTTCTGACCTCTAAGAGAAATCTTTTTGTTTCTTGATTACTTCCTTTCCATTCTTAAGTTATATTTTGGGGGATCATTATTCACCATTCAGGCACAGAAGTCTTCCTTGGGTGTTTTTACCAGTTCTGTAGGCACAAATGCCAGGCAATTTTGTCAAACCTACTTCTTATCCCTTGCCACCAGCAAGCAAGCCAAGTGTCTCATAAAACACCACAATTTTCAGCATCGCAATTGGCAGTTATTGACAGACTCGGTGGAGAGGACAATGACTAGATTGGCAAGGAAAATGAATTAATTTGTCATTCTGAGTGGATCTTCTGTAACAAGGCTAAAGGAATTTGGCAGCTCATAATTGGAAATCTTGTTTTCTGCTGGCAGTACTCTATCTATACAGTGAATGATGCAAAGGCTTGAGTTATCACTCTGGTGCTCATTACTAATTAATCAGATAAAAATACTAGCCAAGAAATATCAACTCAGCTAATGAGAAACAAAAACCAGAATGTGAATCACACTCCGACTTGAAGTTTATCATCTCTTGAATAACTTTCTCATCTGCAGTTTGGAGAGAGCCCTGTAACAGGAACAAGACTTTTAAAATCAGCCCTCAGCTGTTTCTCACAAGCACGATGTTTGAACTAGCAATTTTATGGGTCAGAGGGAGGTTTTGCCAGATGCACAGATTTCAGTGCTCTGTGAACAACTACTGAGTTTAGAAATGTGGCAGCAGATTTTTTTGACAGTATCAATTAGATCTTCTATCCATTGGGTCTTGCTGAGAAAGTCGTCTAACAAGCATGGTCTATACTCCATGCAACATGGGCAATTCCCTTTGGAGGCCATTTAGGAAGGATTGTAACCATTTTCTTCTATGGGCTGTTTACTTGCAGATTATTTTCTCAACTCTCAAAGCACTGCTAAACTACAGATACATTTGTTCCATAGTTTCTACCAAAGTTGGGGCCAGCAGATGTGAAAATTCTGTTTTAGGCTATAATGACAAATGAAGAACTGGTGATTTTATACCCTGTAGGACTCTACTTTTCTCTCAAGTTGTCTTATTTGGAAAACAAAATGACAACCTTTACTTTTCAGTGCAAAGACTGGGGACAGTTGTCCTTTACATGAATCCCTCCTTTCCTTATCCGTGTTTTTTCTACTTTGGAGGGCGATTTTCCTTTCTGTCCCTTAGTACCGAGTATCTTTCCGGAGAATCCCTCTGCCTCTGTATTTCCTTTCAGCTTCCTTTTTTCTTGCCCACTTGCCCTTTTCTGGTATTGAAGCTTTCTCTCAAAAATACAATGATAGAACTGCAAAAGGCTCAGACAAGGGCAGCAAGGACAATCAAAAGTCTGAGATGGTTTCTGTGCCACAGGAACAGGAACCACAGAGCAGACCAGAGAGATGGCAAAAGGGTACACAACAAACACCTACTAAATAGTGAGTGCCATTAAGTGGATAGAAAGACAACTGTCTGTCCTTTGTTTTTCTTCTCTACAAGACCTAGGAGTGAAAACTACCAAACAGTAAGTGCAAAGCAGATGACAAGGAGTTGTTCTTGTTGTAACACAGAATTAAAGTGTGGAATTCCCTGACACAGAACATTGTGGGTGCTAAAAGTTCACATGGTTTGAATGGTGTTTGGACAATTTTATAGAAAAGACTGTTAAATCCCACTTAGCTTGTTCCATACTTACACTCTTGGCTAGAAATACACCATTGGCTATCATCAGTATCTACTGGATTAAACTGAACATTGCTTTGATCTCATATGTCTTTTTTATCTAACAGATTCTGGTCATCTTAGTATACAAATTATTCTCATCTCAAGGGAGCAAGAACTGCGATGCTTATTTTTTGCTGCAAAACAATTATCATGTTTGGAGAATATTTTAAGTAACAAGTTAGTAACAGCAACCAGAAAAGTCATCAGAATTGAGATACAACTTGTAAATGCCTGTTTGGTACATTAGATGGTTTGTAGAAGGGGCTGGTGCTGCCTTCTGCATTTCAAAGTGGGAGACCTGATAGCAGGCTTGTGGCACGGAGGGAAATCAGTGAAAGAACTGCTGCCAGCCCTCCACACTGGTAGGTAGGTGAAAGCTGGAACAAAGTACAGCTAATACCCATGCTCTTCTCTTTCATAAGCTGAATACCCTTCTGACTTGGGGGGAATACCCCATGTTATGGGCAGGTGCTCCAGTACCTTACTTTGGGACCAAAAAACAGATACTAGGGTGTATAACTGCATAATTACATTTAGAAATGTTTAGCTTCTCAAGCATTTGATATCACAGGATGAAGAAACAGACAGTAGTCTTTGCTGTGAAGGTAAAATATTCTGGTTGCTATTTCTTTGCTTCAACAAGAGCACAACTCATGTAATGATAAACTCTACTCTGCTCTGGTGAGACCCCACCTGGACTACTACATTCAGCATAAGAAGGCCCACCAACATAAGAAGGACATGGACCTGTTGGAGTGAGTACAAAGGAGGGCCATGAAGATGGAGGACTGGAGCACCTCTCCTACAAAGACAGGCTGAGACAGTTGGGGTTGTTCAGCCTGGAGAAGAGGAGGCTCTGGGGAGATCTTATAGCAGCCTTCCAGTACTTAAAAGGGGCCTACAGGAAAGCTAGAATTTTTACAAGGGCATGTAGTAATAGGATGAGGGGTAACAGTTTTAAACTGAAAGGGGGATTAGCTTTAAACCGAAAGAGGGTAGATTTAGATTAGATATTAGGAAGAAATTCTAAACTGTGGAGGTGGTGAGGCGCTGGAACAGGTTGCCCAGGGAAGTTGTGGATGCCCCATCCCTGGAAGTGTTCAAGGCCAGGCTGGATGGGGCTTTGAGCAACCTGGTCTAGAGGAAGTTGTCCCTTTTTCATGGCAGGGGGTTTGGAAGAAAGTAATCTCTAAGGTCCCTTACAACACAAAACATTCTGTGATAATTTATTCAACTACCCTGGCAGAACCATAAAGGAACAGTAAGTCAAAACCCCAAATCAACCAAAACACAGGGCTGAGTCTTAATTCACAATATGTCTCAGTTACAGGCTCACCAATGAAACTCAGTTTAACTAGGTTATTGTGAGCTAAGCTCTCCCAAAAGCTGTAGTAAGAGTCAACTGACATACTTTTCAGTTCTCATTGTTAAGGTGTTATAAAATCTGCTGCTGAAACCATTTACAATTTACCTCTGAGTACATTTTCAAGTAACTACTTTAGCTATGCACTGAAGCCAAAGAAAATGTACAGAAGTGATCTTTGTGTTTCA
This sequence comes from Tringa tobata, assembly GCA_033628505.1. Lineage (NCBI taxonomy): Eukaryota > Metazoa > Chordata > Aves > Charadriiformes > Scolopacidae > Tringa > Tringa tobata. Next base: position 8,953,655 of record JAHREE010000339.1, on the reverse strand, counting down.
TTCTCTTCAACACACCTGCCTGCTTTTTTTTTTTTTGGTCTTAGTAATGCCACTTGTCAGTCAATTCCCATGTTAACATTAGTGATAGATATTTTTATTCTAGGCCATGACTGAAACTCTAGGAAGTGGGAAAGTTGCCTATCAGTGTTAGAAGAACACTAGATTTTTCAAGGACTCATCTTCCAAACAGAAGTTTTACATAAATTAAGTATTTGCTCATACAGGCTCTTACCTATGATTATTTTCTGAATAAAAGCATGAGGCTTTATTCACACTTGAAGTAAACATATAGAACTATATTGCATTGAATTATATTTTTAACTCATCCAAGAATATGAAAGCAAAATAATATAAGTAATTTGCAACAAACAAGCAAAATAGTAGATTATGCTGTGACTGAATGTCATCAGAGACTGCTTTTTTCCCTAAGGACACCACCTGAAAGCCTGCAATATCTGTTAGCCCCTCTTTTAACTAGGAAAACTGACAGAAAGTTCTCTGTGAGGAGTCTCAGCCTCATAAGGTGATTTATTTCAGGACATGAGAACACCACTACATTGACGCCTCTGGTGACACATGGCCCATTTGTTCTTTCATCCTCTATTTAGAGGAGAAATGGATAGGAGGGGTCTCTGAAAAGCAAAATGCAGAGCAACTCACCAGGCAGAACTCACCTAGAAAGATGGATGTCTTTGTAGGCTTAGGTCTATTTCTATACACCAGGTTAGGTTCCAGTTGTGTATGCTGCTGAAGACAAGAAAGGGTTTTTCTATACATCTTGCAGATCTATTGTAGTTTCCAAGGAAGGACTAGTTTTACACATGGTACAAATGATATTTACTTTATTCTGGTACTTTCTGTACAATTGCTTGAGCCTTCTAAATAATTTAAGATCTCTGCCCTACAATCTACAAAACCACAGATGATTCACCTCTTTGACATCACTGACTTAATTTTTTTGTGAAATGATGCGCATTCATTCTTCAAATTCCCTCTCACCATTTCTCAGTATCTTCCTAATTTCCAACCATGACTGTCAATGTACGTGATACGTACCATGTTCCTTTCCATGAGCATCAGATTTTCTGCACTGCCAATTCTTGAAGTTATAAATATGTGACCAAAATCAGGAGGTAAAAGTGAGCCATTTCAGGGCCTGTGTCTTTGGCTGCCTTTCTCAGCTGCAAGACATCTCTGGCTGAAATAGTAAGTGGCATGAAAAGCAGACTCCATGCTGTTTCTAAAGCTCTCTCCCGCGAATGACTTATTTAGCTTCAAAGCAAAGTTCTAACTATCTTCTTGAAGTGTTCTTTAAAGTGTTTCTAAGGAATATTTTCATCCTAAATATCCCTTGGTGGGACACTGAGTTTGACCACAAGATTAAGTTTTGGAGCCATGTGAGCACAGCTGCCATCTTCTGGCTCCTTACTATCTGCTCTTAGTAGATATGCTGAATCTGCTTGTTCAATTTCATGCTTTATTTAGGTTGAAGGAGCTCCCCTTCCTTTGGATATTTGTGAGCTTGCTTTTGAGAAACAACTACTTCAGATGTCAAAAAATTTCTTTCCTTAAGTCGTGCCCCGGTGTTACATTTTAACAGTTAATATGAGGATAAAATAAATAATTTGATATGAGAAAGGACTTAAAACTTACTTTTAGCAGGTAACACCTGGCATGAATTCCGTTTCCAGGAGTCACTCACTTTCACTGACCGTGAGCCTATGAATGTGACATAGCTGCAGAAGCAAAGGAGAAAGCAGAGCAGTAGTTGCTTTCCAACTCTTTTTTAAATGACAGTCTCCTTGTCCTTTAAGCAATTCCTTTCTCATTCTTCAAATGTGAGCAACTTGTCCTTTAAGCAATTCCTTTCTCATTCTTCAAATGTGAGCAATACCAAGAGAGGGGAACGTGGGGGGAAAGTACTGCTGTCATCCTTGTTCCTTTCTACTTTCATGGGCTGAACCAGAAGAAAGGATAGAAGATGGTAGGATTAAGATATGTTATAATGAGAGGTGCCCATTTGCCATCTGATGGGATTACCTGAAAAAATGTCTTCCCCCTCCCCTGAGACACAATTCCTCCCTACGATCCACCAAAGATGGGGGCAGGAGGGAAGAGCACCCAGCCAAAACTATGCTTAATGTATCAGCTGCAGGATATAAGCGGGAGTTATATAAATACATAAGATAAAGTAAAGCAACATGTAAGAAGACAGCATTAGCTCTCCTTTTAGCTGGACAAATGTGTGCTTATACTTGGAATTGTTGGAAGATGTTCAAAGAGTTTCTCTGTTTTTAGAAATACACACATGTTGCTTCCCGTTATCCAGGAATGTTTCTTTTCTTGGGCCAATTTCTTCTGTGCATGAGACGAATACAGAAAAACCTCCAGGTAAGGTGTTTAAAGTAATGAAAGCATAGAATTTGAAAAATTTTTTACAATGGTTTAATAGATTTTTCTACTGTTTTAATCTACTCTAGGACTAGCTTGAGCAAGGAACACTTAAAACATTTGTTTAACATATCTTGCAAAAGATACATCATCATGTAAAATGTTGTCCTGTGTTATTTCAAGATGAACAAGTACAAAAGTGTTCCTGTAATACATTTATTTCTTTATTTATTTTTCCACATAAAGAATTAAAGTGACTTGCAAATGCATATTTTCAGTGTAATTACATATAATGCTTCTCCAGTATGTTTTTTCCTGAAGGTAGATAAAACTAATCCACCCTCATTTGACTTGCTTTTCTTTAACCTACAATTCACCCTATGGCTTTGCATTTGCCTTTCCTCCTCGACACTTCTCTTCCTCTTCCTCTTTGCTTTTCTCTTCCCTTTCTTCTGATGCCTTTCAAGTTGAATTGCTTGCTCCTCCATTATTTACTTTTGTCTCTTTCTCATACTTCAGTATCCGCCCCAGAAAGCCCCAGATTTTGCTTCCTACATGCAGTCGTTCTTTATTTCTTTTTCCTGCATGGCAAAACAATTTCCTCTTCCAGTAGACATGCTATATTTCTTAAAAGGAAGTACAGCTTCTCAACTGTACTTCAGAAGTTCTCTGTGTGAGTAGTTAAGTTGCTTAGTTGAGAAATTCTCAATATGTACAGAATCTGTTGATAAATTTTTGTAGCTTCTTTTCACTTTGGATTTTCTCCATTCAGTACTCAAGTACACCCTCTGTTTGCTTGATCTTAGGAACTGTTTCTAAAATACCAATGAAGCCTTCATACTTTATATCCACTTTCTTCTCTCTTGTCTTTTCCTTAACACTTTCATCTTCTCAATATTTTCTTCATCTTTCCTGATAAATCCGTTTTCCACTGTTTCCCAGTTTCCCTCATTCACATTCCTGACACTTGAATCAGATAGTGGGCGATTCATTTGACCTACTTGAGATGTCTATACCGGAGTGAGATGAATTGTACCACAGGATTGCCTGTTTCTTTTTATTGCCATTAGCTACAAATGGATGACTAGTTCAGATACAAATATCTCCAAAGTTAGAGGAACTCTATTGCATTCTTTTGCCCCAAAAAATCCAGAAAGCAGAAAAAACTTAATATATCAGACTGCCCTGTTTCTGTCTGGGCTAAATGTGGAGTTACTGAAGAATTCATCCATTCTACCAAGTATAGAACTGGACTGGTTGGGGGGCAGCAAAGAGGATGAACTGGCTAGGAAGCAATGTCAGGCTGTTGAAAAGAAAGGCAAACATCTCACTGTGATGATAAAACATGGAAACGCCATGCCAAGATAGGTAAGTAAACCTTCTGTTCTATCAACATGCTCCAAGAATTAGCAAGAGCAAACTATCCAGCCTGGGCTACTTGGAAATACCAGCTATGTGGAGAAGTTGAACAACCTAGAGTAATTTATCCTAAAGAAAAAACGTCTGAAGGGGGATATGACATTAGCCTTCAAATACATAAAAGATTGATGAAAAGAGGAGAGCACAATCTGTTCCCCCTGTCCAAGGTGCACAGGAGAAGATACAAAGAGCCTCAGTTGCAAAAAGAAATATGATTTAGAGCTCGTTTTTTTCTTCTATATTTCTGTAACTGTCATCAGAATCAAACATGTCTTACTGTGTGTGTGTGTGTGTGTGTGTAGATGTCTATATTTTAAAAGCCTTTCACGTGAAAGCCAGCTGGTAAGTGCTAAGCTGTAAAACTGAGGCTCAGGTTTCAACTGGCTGGTGCCTAGGGAACAAGAAGAGCACTGTTTCTCTGATTCATAAAAGGGGTGTGTGCTTGTCACCATCTCTCTTATCCTTTTGTCTGCAGAGAAACTGGGCACAGCTTGGGGCTATCAGCTGAGAAAACAAGCCTTTAAATCATAAGCTTCAGGCAGTGAAAAGTATCAGCCTTTGGCTTTTTTTTAGAGGAGGGACTGGCATCTCCACCTAATTATTGGTTTAGGCTTTTATTTAATTTCATTGGGAACTCAGATATGAGCTTTTATATCCGATCGGTGTTTGAACACCTTCTTGTCTGTATGTGACTGCCACATCATAGAGACATAAAAGCTCCACAGAAATACGAGGTAGAGGAACATTAGAGAAGTGAACGTTTCAAAACAGGAAATGAACTTTTTCCCTTCTAACACATTCAACAATGTACAGACAGAACTAGCAGGGGAGACACACTGAGGTGGATCAAAAGTGACAGAAAGACAGCTGTGCATATCTGGCACACATTTGCTGGAACAAACCAGCATCTGTACACAATAAGCCTTGCAAATTTTGCTTTTGGGAAGGATTCGCTTTTCCAAATTTCATTGTTTATTTCTTAGAGGTGGGTCTTACAAGCAGTGGCTGGCAAATCAGTATATTTTTGAATTGGCAGATGTCTTTAAAGAATAATGCGTATTTTTATCCTGGAGAGAACTGGACTAGACCTTTATTTAAAAAATATTATGCAGTCATTTTTTCTGCATCCTCTTCAGCCTAATTCAGTGAAGCATAAGTAAACAAGGCTGACAATGTGGGATAACTCACCTTGAAATAAAGAGATGGACATTTACTGACCACAGTAGGAAAAGTACTTCCTCTTTAGAATAATGAACATAAAGGGTTGTATTCTTTGACAATGTCAGCTGGCATAGCCCCGGGGATTTACATCATCTGATATTCTAGCCAATATTCTCAGCATAGGAAGGGAAGAGTATTTTTTTTTAATACACCTTACCCAAAAAGTGAAAAGTGAAGTATTATTCGAACTGAAGACTCAAAAGTAACATTTTTTATGTAACTTCTCTCCATCTTTATTTTTACCTATTCATTCTCCATCATTATTTATTCCTATCAGCATATCTTTGACTTGAGACAGGACTACATGTGCAAGTTTTTGGGAACCCTTAATGGTGACAAGAGTTAATTATTAAGAAGAACGATATAAGATATCAGCAATCTTTGATTTCTTAAATAATTCTCTCTCTGACATGTATGCACTTCTGTTCAGAATATACATGAATGTATGTGTATATACATGCATTTTTTTTTCCAGAACTTATGATCTTTCCCGGCACTTCCTCTAATAGTAGTATATTATTTATAGATGTAAACTTGCAACATGGTTACCATCACCTTGACATCAAAGGAAACTGGTTGTAGTTAACAGCTTACATTTAAGGTGCAATCTTTTGTAAACATTACATTTTGCAACTTTAACTGCTTGTTGTCCTGTTGCCACCATAAATTTCAGTTTCTGAATAATATTAGGGATGCTAATAACCACCAGAAAAAGAAAATAAATTATTAATGGGTACTAAGAAATAATAGAAGTTACAGAAAATGTCAAATCAACTTTTGCCTTAGTTGATAATGATAATTCAGTTTTCTATTTCAAAATATCCTTTTTTTCTTTACCTGTGAAATTAGTAATGGATTTCCTGTCTGCTGTCATAAGAAACCAAACTTCTTCCTATCAAATTGATTATAATGTTATATATGGCAGAACAACATGTTTTAGTTAAACTTCCCAGAGTTTCGGGTGTTTCTGAATGCTGTATCAAGAAACTTTTGTACAATAAGGTTCTCTTTGCTGTGCTGCATGAATGCGGAAGAGTCATTAGGAAAGTTTGAGAATTCCATTTAAAGAAATCATGACAGTTTTGGGGAGTCCATAAGGAACTGGATTGCATACAATTGAGAAATCAGGACCCAGGTTGCTCTTTCAGTAATCTGACTATTTCATATAAAAATGGAACATATTCTGTTGGAGTACCTGCAAGAACCTTTCACCAATTTATCACATAGCCTTGCTGACTATAGCTGAAAAAAGTATGCTGTGAGGACGGGCTCTTTCTTTGCTCCTAATTTTTTTTAAAAACTGACTGCCACTGTCATTTATGCAAATGCCATTCCTGCTGGTGTGGTAAGTTCTGCCTTGGTGGAGAAAAATGCACCTGAAAATAACATTAGGTAGAGGGACACAATGAGTGCTCAAACTCTGCAAGAGTTAGAATTTGATAAAAAAGTTGCTTTTTCAAGCATACCTTTTTTAACTCAAAAATCTTATGTTAACTAGAAAATGTCACACAAGATGAGTATTCATGTAATCAGGAAAGTGCTTTGCAGTGTACTATTAGAATATTTGCAATGGGGGCTGATCATGAGACAAAGGAAAATAGACTGGCAGACAATGTTAATTTCACCCAGATGATTTTGATAAAAGTTGTAAAAAGTTGAGTTGTTCCATAGAAGAAATATTTTGTGCTGAACAATTTTGGCTGAAATGGGAGAACAAAAATAATAACAGTGCCACGGTGCCCCCCCACCTTCCCCTGCTGTAAAGATTCACAGCAGAAGTAGGAGCTGCTTTGGTAAAAAGATTACCAGTGGGACAGAGAGCTAAATTCTAAATTTAATTTTTCTATTTAAAAAAAAAAAAAGTATTTTACATATTTATTATGTATTTAATTAATTTCCATGTAAACAACACGGAAAACTTCGAAGAGAATACCACTCCTGTAGGTGTCTGTTCTGTTGTCAAAATATGTGTTCAACAGCTTTCAGCAGCATGTTAACAGCCCGTCTGACATCGAAACCGTGTTTACTCTCATGTTGAACCTTTGCCTTGAATCTCCACTTTTAAGGAAGGGCGGGCAAGAGGATTTAAGAGTGGCTGGTTGCGGAGGTCAGTAGGTGGGAGAAACAGCAGTCCTATAACTCACCTTCAGTCAATTTAACTGCAAGACAAACTCAGGATGATGAGAACGGTGCCAGCCGCGTATGTGTGCTGACACGCTGCAGAGTGTGTTTCATGATTCATCAGCCGCACCGTGATTGATTGGCCCAGCACCCTGGCAGAGCCCAGAAATTTTTTACTTGTCTCTGAATGTGTTTCGTGATTCTTCAGGCAATCTCTGATTGATTGGCATGTGGGCCCGGCCTAGATTTATTTTTTCCCCGTGCCCTCGAATATTTGTTTGATGATTCATCATATATACATACTGATTGGCACATTGGCAGAGTCCAAAGTTTCTTTACATCACAAAATATTGCTTTATGATATGTCAGGTAAAATGTGACTGTTTCCTGCTGACACTTGTAGGCAAAGTCTGCTTGCAGACCTTCGCTTACAGCTGGTTGGGGCAGTGATGGAGGATGAGGTCACCTTGTCTGGCCAGAGAGAACAGTTCCTTTTGCTTGAATATATAGTTGGTCATTGCACTTTTTAAACAGCTGAAAAAAACTTACCTTGAAGAGACTGTGCTAGAAAATGCAAATGAGGGCATTACTTTTACACATTAATTCTTGTTAATATCAGTCTGGTAACTACACTGAATAGGACATCCAAGCATGACTAAAGGAAAGAAAAGCTTTATCTAAGTCTGTAAAGAGCGTAGATTTTTAATGACACTTTAAACTGTGCCACTTGCCTTGCGTCACCAAATCATACCACTGTTCTCTAATTGGCTTTTAAGCATGCACACATTACTTGAAAGTCAAAGGAGAGATTTTAAAAGCTGGCAACAACTTTAGCACTGGCACTTCAAAATGGGAGTGACAAATCAGATTCTCTTTTGAATACTTGTAGACAATTATTCTTAGGTCATCTTTTTTTCCCCCCACAGATGAATAACATTTGTCCAGGGTGATGGATTTACAATTTGTAATTCAAAAAATGATTTATTTAGCATTACATGTCATTGTGTAAGAACTGACTCCGTGACAAAAGTTTCTGGGAAGTTGATCTTTTCTTTTGTCTAGGAAGATGGATGCACTTTTTAAAGTCAGGTTTCCTCCCACAGTTACTGAAACACAGGGACCGTCACCTAAAATGTATACCTTATGAACCAGGAAAACTATATCCCATACATTTCTACATGGTCTCTGCACATTTCTCCAAACTCTGCCCACACTTGTATATTTCCACACCTACAGAAAATATTTTATAACCTGTTTGGAGTCAATGCAGAACCTTTTTTTTCAGGAAAAATGGAGCCCGAATTGCAGATGTAACTCCTGTTATTCCAAGAGATAAATACAAGTTTCATATGTTTTGAACTGCTCTGCTCCCATAATTAGCCTGTTTTTTATGTCTATTTTAGAACTAAGGAAGAGCATAGATTAAGCAAGGTGTCACATGGATCAGTTAACAAAATTGTTGCTCCTGGAGTAATCTGAAGGAATATATGGAAAGGGAGAAGAGAAAAACATAGGACTTTTGAAATACAGAGGAATAGAAAAAAGGAACTTGACTCCCTTCTGAGTGGCCTGTAAAATAAAGGCATTAAAACTAAAATGATGTTATGAGCTGAGAAATCATAGCACAGAAACGAAAATAATGGAAGAAATGAAAAGGATGCCTTTTGATGAAAGTCTCAACCTAGGAAGTGTTAAGCTCTTTGCCAGGGAGAAGAGGTTAAGGGTGACATTTTCCTTTCCAGATTAAGCCATATGGTTCTCTTCCATCTTCTTTCCTCCCTTCTTCCTCCTTCCATGCCGGATTTCCTTCTCTGGGCTCGCCTCCAGGCACGTCTGTCACTGGAAAGGGCTACCTCATTCTGCAGTTCAAACTGCAAAGAGCTCAGCCAGCGAGCGAAGGTTTTTCTGCCTCCCTTCCTCCTTCCTTCCTTCCCTCCCTCCCAGGCAGGGATCCAGCCGCCTCTACAGCCAGTTGGGTGGGTGCAGCAAAACCCCATTTGCAGTCCTTGTGACTTCATGCAGCTGAGACTTCATATGTGCCATGACTTCTACAGGTCTCTGATATTACTGTGGGCTGCCCCTTTTAGATCTTTCACAGTTCTTCCTTCATTCAAGACAGGATTGGTATCAATACCAAGCCCAGCCTTTTTCACCTAACCTTGTCTGCATCAAAGAAGTCGACTCAGGTTTGCTAAGAAGGAGGATTAGAAAAATCACTGTTTCCTCCTTAATTGACATACTCCTCTCTGGATTTTGGCTTACAATGACTAAACTTTTACTGACTCCTCCACTGTAAGAAAGGCTCCTTAAATCTTAAATTCCACTGCACAAAAGAGATCTCATCAACTTATTTACAGTTGTTTTTGAAAGTACTAGCTAAATGGGAACTCCTTCTTTTTACATTTTTTTTCTCCTGCAGGAAAGATTTCAAATGGTGTAAGACTCTGTTTTCCCTGCTTCTTGGCTTATTTGAATATGTAGCAATAAATTTACAACAAGTAATTAATATGATCCACATGAGAGGGAAGTTGATGGGAATGAAAGCAGAGAAGTCAGTTGTGCATTTTTTGAATAATTGGGTTTCGGTTTAGTCCAAGCCATCATATTTTTTTTACCACATTAGGAACTAAAGCCTGAGATGCTATTTATGAGTCTTTAGAAACTGAACAAAAAAACAGCCATTGTGTTGGGGCCCTGGGACGTGCTCATGTTGCCTACAGACTGGTCTAAAAAGACAATGTGTAATATGTAATGTGCACTGACTTGCATCTTGTGAAGTCACTTACGCACTTGCCAAGAGCAAAATACTGGTGTGTAAACACTTTAGTTTTACTTGGTGCGTTTTTCTGTCATCTTGTACATTTTTTTGCCGTTTATGATGGTTCAAACAGTGGAAAATTGTCCTCATAAAACCAGGGAAGACTTTGAAACAGGGTTATCACAAAATCCAAGGCAGATAAAATGGGGGTCAACAGAGTCAGTTTAAAGATACTGGTCACTAATATAAGCCTCAGCTAAATTTATCACTGAAGCCTTCTGTGAATCAGATTGACAGATGTCAGCAATGAAATACTGTACTGTACATACTATTTGACTGATATGGTTTATTAATTTTGTAGTTTAATTTTGTATTTAAGTATTTTTCCAACTTCAGGTTAAAAAGCACGAACAGTTTAGAAAATGCGTATATTTTCATTAAACAGTACTTCATGTCTTTTTAAACTTCTACATTTTAATAGTAAAGTAGAATACACTCTGGAAACATACGTACCAAAAAGACGGCTGTATTTGTGTGCAAAACCAAAAACGCCAACCCCCAGTTTTATACATTACTGGTCCTGTGTACTGATTAAAAATGGAAAAATAATGTAAGAAGATGTAAATTAAGGGAACTTGGGGGCTCTAGTTATTTCTGGCGTTGTCATGGAAGAATGCTTCTGGGATCTGGTGTCCTTTCCCATCCCTCAAAGGGATGGCAATCACCCACCTTTTCATGAGTAGCAGATGTGTCACTGTATGAAAGTGGTGGCATCATGGAGACCTCCAGGATTCAGTTTAGCAGTTACAGCTGGGAAGAAGAAAGGGCAGGCCACTCCTTCCCCATGCACTTGCATTTCTGTGCATGCTTCTACACTTCCTGATCTCAAAGAACAGTAAGGTATAATATATAATATAAGGTATATGCAGAGAAGGAATAACAAAGACACCTGATAACCCACAGTTCATTATCATCTGAAACATCGGTTAATTTTCAGATTCTTATAGGAATGTGGTTTTATTTGCAGTTCATGTATCCCTGGGCCTTTTAAAATAGTATTACTATATAATAAAAAAATCTGGCCACTGTAATGTGTAATAAAATCAGGTTATTCTTATACAATAAAATAGGTCCTGAAATTATGACTTGACAGCTATTTGAGAAGGGTCGAACAAAATTATTTTTTAAGAGAGTCTCAACTGTACAACATTTGGCATGCTTTGTGTTGTATGGCCACCCATGACTGTGAGGTTGAGCAGTAGTGCTGGTA
>JAHREE010000339.1:8708788-8942104 GCA_033628505.1 Tringa tobata | reverse complement strand
ACAAACACCTCCTTGTTTTCCTGACGTAGGGAAATGTGACCGTCTTTGTAAGAGTACAGTAAATAAACCCCCGAGTAAAGACATCAGGCCTTAAATTACACCTGCTAGGCAGTCCTAATGGTGGGTTTGTAGCACTGAGAAGATAACTGAGACTCTTTTTTTTTTTTTTAAATAGGCTTGTACTGGAGGTTTGTGTGGGAGGGAGAAGACATGAAGATTCTCAGGCACCTGTGGAAAAGCGCGTTATAAAGGCATGATGAGTTGCCTGGGATAGTAACACCCAGGAGATGGAAGCACAGCTCGGCTTTTCACTTTTGAGTGTAGTATAGTATGAAAACAAATTGTGGAAATTAATATTAAAATGTTAGTGTAGGCCTTATGAACAGATTCACAACTATGTAACAGGAGTTACGTGATTGATGCCTTTATTACTAAATTACTATAGTGAGTCATGTGGAACTTTATTGACATTTTGGTCTGCAAACATGAATGTAGGGGTCATATAAGGAATGGCTTAAATTCTTGTGCAGTAGGACACCTAAACCTGAGACTTAAGTGCAAGTCAAAAGTGTATTTGAAAAGTTAAGTTGACCAAGATACACGAAGCTTTCTGAATTGACTGAGGCAGAGAAAGAGAGCAAATATCATAAATTGAAAAGGGGATGCTAGTTTATCATAAAAGTTTACAGCAAAAGTCTGTAATTTGGCCTGTGATAAAATAAATTAACTCATGCCATTTTACTTTTTACATTTATTCCTAATTAAGCAGAGGCATTATGAGCCTGTGACTTGTAATAGAGCCAACTTACAGATAGATAAATATCAGGCAACTTCTTAGTGAAAAGACCCTGCGCAAGTGCTTGAAAGGAGCTCCAAGTGCTCCAAGGAGCAAACTGGTGACCTCCATTCCTGTGGGACCAAATCATGGTAGTAAAAGGCAAATGTACTACTGCTAACCAGAAGGGAACTTCTGTTTGAGTTCAAACGGCAACCAAATCACACCACTAAGCAAATGAAGGCACTAGGGGCCCCAGAAGCAGCTAGTTGTTAGGATGTGGGACTAGGCAAGCACTGTTAGAGTTAGAACAGACATCTGTAATGTATGTGTTACTGGGTTTGCAGCCCATGAGAAGTTCAGAAGAAGCTCAGTCTGGTAAAGCATTGAGGAGAACCGTCTCGGTTCATTTGCCTCAATTTCCCACTTTCCAAAATCGTCCAAATAAGTGAATGTAAAGGCTGAAGCTGGAGGAATTGCGTGTTTTTCTAGCAAACAGCTTGCCTGGCCCAAGCTCTGCTTGCATGGCAGGTCATAACCTTTGAAAGATACTGGGCTACCCACATCTTATAAAGGTCTGTGAGGTGCCCTTCCAAACCAGGCCCAAGAAAAACATGTCCAAGAGTTATTGCAAATATTTTAGCAGTAATGAAAAATTAAGGGAAAAAACCCCAAACTCAGTTATCTGGTAATTCTGTAGAAAACAAAACAAAAAAGGAAAAACTACCCAGACACCAAAAACTTACCTATAAATTTGAGTAGAGCTGGTAATCATGAGTGTCAGATATGAAAATCATTCAGTTGTTGGAGAAATGGAAGGATATAAAATAGAAGCACAAAATAAAACTAGAAGAGCAGCCCTAAAATTTTAGTTCTGGTCTAGGTAGCTGGAGAACAATAACACAGGTCTGGCTGTGAAATGCACTAGGATAGTTACTCTGGGCAAGGAAAATTGTTAGTAGATGTGATAAAAAATAAAAGCCAAGGAGTAAACGTAGGAAATAAATAGAAAGTACAAAATATTAGGGCTCTGAGAGAACTAACAGGCCTTAATAGCTCTAACCAGCCTCACCTGGGATGTCTGCCCACAGTCCTGCCCATAGACCCAGAAGCCCCATTTCATCACAGGCTTAAAACTGCAGGTGTGCCTCAAGTAATGTTGCAGGTGTGCTTTTAACTTCTGGAGGGGCTTCAGACCTGTGTTGGAGGTAACTTGTCTCCTGGATGGATGCTTTTGGATGTACTTTATTGCTCGCCTCTATCTTGTCTTTGTTTTCTGGATTAACTCTGGGTTTGTGCTGTAATGTTATCTCCAGCCCTGTCTCCTTTTGCTTCTGGCTGGGCTGTCTACGCGATTGGCTCTAGTCGTGGTTCATCATTTTGCCTTGTCTGGCTCTGCCAGAGGGTCCTGTGACCAGTAAGTACCCTGCTGTGTGTGCTGTGTTCAGATGTTGTGGGACTGTGCCCTGGTGACAGGGCACTGCCTGCACTGGGTCGCCCTCAGCTTGGGGCTTGCCTTCCCTTAGGGAGCAGCTGGCCCTTGCTGCTCCCTGACACGATGTGAATCCTTCTAAGGGGCTAAAAACTATTAGGCTGTGGTTGATAAAGGTGTGTTAATCCAAAAGTGAGATAAGTGAGCCTGCAGATTTGACTTGTGAAATTTGAAGAAGAAAGCTGGAAAGCAAAAATAAGGGTTGAGGCAAGAGTTTATTTGGATTCCAGTATAATAAATAACTGCTTAATAAGCGGCAGGGAAAACATCCTAAAAATTCATCTATAGACACTTCTCATGCACATGTGGGCTAGGTGAGGCAAATTGCATGAAAGTTTGCTTTCATAGTTGCTTTTTCAGTGAATGAAGTTTCCTGGCTCCAGGGATAGAAACCATAATGGCAGCTAGATGTAATGAGTGGGAACTCAGTGAAGACAAGGGATTTGTTGAGTCTTGCCTTTAACTTTCTTAATGGGATGAAATTAGAATAATTCCATGAAATAGAAACAGGTTCTTGATGATTTTGCCAAATGACTCTCACAAACAGAAAATACTCAACAAAGGGAAGGGTCGCTGCATAGCATGAAGCTACGGATCTGGTAAAAGTGGGACTAGAAAAAAAGGCATGAAGGGGAACAAGAAACTCTTGTTCCAGGGCATTGGTAGTATTTTTTAAAGGAACAAAAAAGCTGAGATGGGGGTTGCATAAGCTGTTTTCTGAAGAACACTGAACCATTTGGTAGGCGTCTAAGTACCCACTCAGAGAAAGAAGAGTTGTTTGAGGTTATTGAAGAAATATCAAGGGCATTTGCTATCTGTGAGTCTAATTTGTAGTTTGTTTCTTCAGGAAGAACTGAAAAAGACAGGATAATAAAGAATGCTGTGTGGCACGCATGTTTCTGTATTTATAGCATAGTACAATGACTCTGTGTTGTATAGTAGAAACTTCCACAACTGAAACATTATTAATAATCTGTGATAAATGTATGGTGAGAAAAACCTGAAATTAAGCCCAAATAAACCAGCGCTGCATCAAAGAGAAGTTGTATTCTTTGGGCCTACGGTCAAAGAAGGGGGATTTTCTACTAGTGATGACAACACATACTATATAGGGATTACTAGTACTGTAAGCACTCCCAGATGTATGCATTTTTATAGTTTTTGAAAATAGCTGCTTTTGTGCATGGAGAAGGAAATCTATTTGAATGTGACTTGGCACTGACTTGGTTAAAACCAGCTGTGTTGGTCTCCTTGGGTTTCAAAATGGATTCTTGCATGCAAGGGCTTGGATGCTCTTGAAACAAACAAAAAGACCAACAAGATCAATGGCTTATACAGAAAATCTGAGCTTTATAAAATGAGAAGTAAATGCACCACTCAATGCTGGGTAAGTCTAGGGATTATTTTGACTTTTTAGGAGCATAAGGAATTTCTGACTAAGATGCTGTCTGCATTTGGCTCTTTGGAGTCAACAAATCCTGGTGGTCAGACTCTTGACTAGCTGGAAAATCTGCAGAGTGATGATGTCGTGATCAGCCAGAGATGTGGCACCCCCGCTGTCTGAGCTGCAACAGACAGTGGTAAAAAGTTGATTGCTGGGTTTTTCTGCTGGTTATGTAGGCACAAATGTGTTCCAATTACTTTAAGTAACTGCTGAGCATGGCTGTGGCATCACAGAACTCAACTCAAGTTACAGAATTCAAATGGAGCTATATTAATATGATATTAGGAAGAAATTATTTACTGTCAGGGTGGTAAGACACTGGAACAGGTTGCCCAGAGAAGTTGTGGCTGCCCCATCTCTGGAGGTGTTCAAGGTGCACTCCCAGCCATGGACTGCAACTGTCGGACACTGTGTGCACTATGGCTTTGTAAGGAAGGGAAGGCCTCAGGGGTCCACCACCAGAGCCAGAAGTTCTCAGGATCACAGCCATTACAGAAGAGAGAGAAATTTTCAACAAACTTTCTAATTTGTATTGAATGTGACATTCATGGTATGAAATAATCCTGTTGGCCACCTTGGGTTAAGTGCCTGAGTCTCACTCCTCATTGTCCCCACACCTGGAAAGGCTTGAAAACACTGAGACCTTGGAACCTACATACTATACCTGGCTATAAAGTAAATATTTTCACAAATTCAGACCCTAGAGTCTTCAATAAATGCAGCTTCTCCAAGCATTAGAAGAGAAATTAGTCCTGTGGAGCTCAAACCAGGACACTAGGACAGTGAGAAACACAGCACAGCAAAGAAGAAAAGTCTTTCAAAAAACAAACAAAAAATTTTTGGTGGTGTTTTTGTGGCACGTTTTTTTGGTTTGTGGGTTTTTTTGTTTGTTTGGGTTTTTTTTAATTTTTATTTTTTTTAATGCCACATATATTTTTGAGCTGTTTAGTAAGGCTTCCTGGCTGTACTCAATATTGTCAGAGGAGAAGAGAGCTCTGATGATATCCAAAGGTCTGATGGTAAATAGGCTAACCAGACAGGAAGGAGCTGAAGGCTGAATCCAGTTGTTTCTGCTGCTAGCCTAGCAAGTAAGATAGAACCTCACAGGAGGGCTTTAAAAATAGAGGTAACAAAATGGAGTTTAAGGAGTGTTAACAAATATCACATTATATGGAAAAAAGGATAAACCTGTTGTATGGTGAACCAGCATTTTATTGGCTCCCAGCCCTTGTTTTGTGTGTGGCAGAGGGTCTTTCAGAAAGAGGCCACAAACTCCACTCTGTTTCTGAAGTGAATGGGAAATGTCTGCTACCTTTTCTTTCCATTAAAGGTTGGTAAGGAGAGGAAGTGCTTTGTAGAAAGTGTATCCTCGGGAAACCTCTTAGAAGACAAATAGGTGATCTGCAGGGGAAAGCAGTCAGGCTGAGAAGCGTCAGTGATAAGAAAATCAATAGTACGTTAAATGAGGAAGTTGAAATCAGAAGCAAGTCCATCATTCGTGGCAGAAAAGGAAAGCTTATGTAGGCAATGGATGGTAAGATGCACCACCGCTGCTCCTAGGAGGAAGAAATATATGGTTGTCAGGAGACAATCTGTTCACATGACAGGCCAGGGCATACGTTACCTCTTTGGATCCCAAATCTGATATAATACTTAAACACTTCTGAGGTTCATTAAGGCCACCCAGTGCTGCGCATCCATGTGGACGCTGTGCCAGAAATAATCCCAAATGGATCAAAAGTGACTGCTGGCATTTAAGAGCAGGATGAATGCATCAGGTGTTCCAGTTAAGGTTCACACAGATACAGATATCCTGGAGATAAGCGTGTGGCCACAGAATGGACAGTTTTGTGACTATAGGACAGAGCACTCTTGAAGAAAAATGGGAAAAGTGTGTTGTTACCATTGTAAGAGTGTTGTTACCACTTACCAATTCACTAACCTAGTAAGAAGAGGGTTTTATAGAAAAGAGAAGGAAGATAAAAAAAGTCTAGTTGCATATATAACAATCTTGGACCATGACAAAAAATAGAGGGTAGAAGGTTATTCAAGTCTATGTAGATGGTTGGCTCAGTCTGATGTATGACCATGGTAAGGAGGAACAAGCAGGAGGAAATGCGAAGTCTTAATGCATGATCAAAATTATAATTTAGTTGAAATATAAGAGAAGTGATGTGACAGAGAAGTTAATAGGGAGTTTTGTCTGAGGAAGTAGTAGTAGTCCAAATATCAAAGAGGTGTATTCTCATATTCTGAGATGCAGAATGCAGAGGGTATTTATGCCTGCACTGGTTTTCTCAGTGATGAGCGGAGTAAAGAACCCAAGGCCACTAATAATGAGAGCTCATGACAAGTCACCAAACTGGGATGATCAGCAGTATGGGGATTTGTAGAACGATCCAGAGTATAGGATTTAGCAATAATAGAAAAATTTAACTGTCTGAATTTCTGTTGGGAAAAGACTATAATGGCACAGGTTATTCAATAGGTCCTTGAAATGAACTGGTGAAGTTTTTGATACAAGCTGTGAAAAAGAAACGTCAACAACTAGACGTGAAAGTATCCTAGATTAGATTTTTGGTTTTGGGAGTGAACAGAGACTGTTCAGGCAGAAAGTAAGATAGGTAACAGTGATCAGGAAGTAGTAGCCTAGGAGGAATACTGACAAAACAGAAATGGTGGATTTAGGGAAGTAGACTTCAGTAAATTCAAACATCTGGAAGATATAATTTTCCAGGAAACTCGTCTGAGAGATAAGGGAACCAAAGGGGAGCAGAGATTCCTTAAATATGTGAGTAGTAAGAACATACATAATTTTCCATTTTGCATGAAAGATAAGAAACGTAGTAAGATAGCAGCTTTTTAAAATCGGGAGTTCTTCATTTACCTGAGGTGAATGAAGGACACAGAGAGGAAGAGAAAAGATCAGGTTACTCTGAGAAGCACAGCAAAACCAGGAAGATAATGGCACAAAATAGGAAACAAGTTGCACGTGTAGCAAGAAATAATTGTCTGTGTGCTCTAGCATTAAGAGGAAAGTCAAGGAAATTGTCATTCTGTGGAGAGGACAAATTTGGTTACTTCGGAACAAATAACACCTAGGAGGCAGATGTCATTAATGTGTTTTTTGTTATCAGTCTTCACCAAAATGATCAGCTGCAAGAGGTAGCTAATTCAGTGTGGTCCAGTGACAAAGCAATGGGAATCTCAGCCTTGAATGAGGAACATACTGTTTAGAGACAGTTAAGATAAGGTAGATATTTCCAGATTGGCTGAGCCTAAGATACTTCCTCCTAGGGTAACTGCAGAATTACCTGCCATAATTGACAGCCTCTGCAGGCAGACCTGGGATGGGGTGGGTTGCTCGTGGTGCTGTAGTGTGTGAACTCTGTTCTGCCACTGGGGAGTAACATAGCTTCCTGTCCTACAAAGTTATTCCAATTTCCCATCTGTAATTGGAATCCTAGAATTGTTTAAATTGGAAAAGCCCTTTAAGATCATCAAGTCCAACCGTTAAACCTAGCACTGCCAAGTCCACCACTAAACCATGTCCCTAAGCACCACATTGACACATCTTTTTAAGTGCCTCTAGGGATGGTGACTCGACCTGAGCAGCCTGTTCTGATGGTTGACAACCCTTTCAGTGAAGAATTTTTTTCCTAATATCCATCCAAAACCTCCCCTGGAACAACTTAAGGCAATTTCCTTTTGTCCTATTGCTTGTTACTCAGGAGAAGGACCTGGCACTTGGCCTTATTGATTCTCATCCTATTGGCCTCAGCCTCAGCCCATTGATCCAACCTGTCCAGATCCCTGGGAAGAGCCTTCCTATATTCAAGCAGATCAACACTCCCGCCCAACTTGGTGTCATCTGCAATCTTACTGAGGGTACACTCGATTAAATTCTGTGATGCCTGTTCTCCTGGGTCTTAATATATACAGGTGCCACACCAAAGGATTTTAGACTGGGGTGTATGCATGTGTGTGTGGGCTGCAAGGTGGCTTTTGCTGTTTTGACCCGAGAAAGCCAAATAAAACCATTTTCTGAATGGGGGTGAGAGGGAATGTTGATGTTCAAGTAAATTCTTGAGCCATTTTATGCAACCTGTTTCCACCTGTACCACATTATTTTTCGGAGTTTACGTGTGCATGTATTTAAATAGGGTGTCTCTTGGCAGGTTTTGCTTGTGGTAGTTGCTAGGCTAAAGTAGTTACTGAATTGTAAGTTACTGAATTATAAGTTACTGACTTATTTGAGCTGTTGGTTTAACTTGCATCCCTGAAAGCTGGGCAAAATATCAGTGTCTATAAATTCACTCCTATGCTAGGTTTAGGGCAAATAATAGAATAATCTGAATTCTAGTCCCTAACTGGTGATTTGTTTAGTTAAAATCATCTCAAATGTAATAGACAGTAATTTTTTTCAAGGCAAAAACTTATGGTCTATGGAAAGTAAATTAGATAAGTTTTATTTTTATGGTATCACAGATCAACATTTCAGACTTATTTTTTTCACAACAGAATTGTACTGGAGGTTTAAAAACTTTGGATAAGATTTTTATTCTCTGATAAATTAGGGGATGATAAGATTTTTATTTGATAAATTATGGGATGTTTGGATAGCATTTTGGAGAAAAATACAGATATGTGTATATATATGATCTAAAGACCTCTGCAGAGACGCTCTATAGATGTATAGTATATATATGTATTTTGTATATACACAGATATGCATGCAAGTTCCTTTTATGTAATAAAATTGTATTGATAAGGAGAACATAGTTCCTTAAATACACATGTAAGGCAAATACAGAAGTACTGTAGAAATACAACAGTTACATATGGCTACATAACTGTTATTTTGTAACATATATATACACCTATGTGTGTGCATGCCCATACTCAAAAAAACACTTCCATGTGTCTCAGTCCTGATGCCATTGGATTCAACATCTGGAGCTGGTTCGGTTGGTTGGCAGGCTGTAGTTGCACACACAGGTCAGGAAGCACACACGCAGAGCAGTGGAGAACCGGCTATGTGTGAGTCCAGCACATCTCACCATGGTTACTGCACGACTCCCTGGGCTTTGAGAGAAGTTCTG
The DNA here is from genome assembly GCA_033628505.1 of Tringa tobata. Lineage (NCBI taxonomy): Eukaryota > Metazoa > Chordata > Aves > Charadriiformes > Scolopacidae > Tringa > Tringa tobata. The sequence goes on along the minus strand of JAHREE010000339.1, from coordinate 8,933,291 downwards.
AAGTCACTTTTTTTTTTTGTCTTTGGCAGTACAAAACTACTCTGTGCACAGTAAGAATCTTGTAACTTATTTTGGTTGCATGAACTAAAGATTAAATAGCTATCAATGCAGTAATTACTGAGACAGGAATCTAATGGTGTGGTTGTGGACTTGTTTAGCAGAGATAGCATTACAATATAAAATTAAAACTTTGTTCCAGCGAATGAAGATAGAAGCATATTTTACCTTCAGTGAATGTTCCGTGCAATGCTTTTATTATATCATAACCAGCACTCTTTACTTAATCAAACATCCCAGATGATTTAATTGGGAACGTAGCTAAAAGAAATAGAGCAATATCAGGTTCTTGGGAACTACTCCATTGTCTTGCATATTATAAAACTGATTAAGGTGTGTTAAGAAAATGAAGTGTTTGTTGAATTCTGCTAAAATAGAATGATATAGCCTGTACACGATCCAAGATACTGATAAATGTATTTATACTTTTATAGAATGCAGTGTTTACTCAAAGAAATTTTACAAGCAATCGAGTGTCAGCAACTTCTGTTTATTACACTTTGAATGTGATGAAAAAGGAAAGAACCAATGCATGAGTTTAGTGGGATCGTTTTCCAAATCAGGAAAAGTGATCATATTTGGCAACATGGTAGTGATGGTATTTGCGAAGCATTTATTCGGGTATTTGTTGCCTGTAGCTTCAATTGCTTCCCTGTGTTCCATGATGCAAAAGTGAAATGCTTATGGTAATAGGAATACTTTTCAAAAGAAGTAGTACTATACTGTTTTATCGTAATAAAAGTGTTACATGTGCAATAAGGCATGAAATCTGAGGTCATTACATAGGCTGTATATACAAGCAGTTTAAATTTCGTTTACAGGCTAGTTTATGTCCCTAATTAAGACCTCTGCTATAAACCGGAATTTTTCATGAAGATATCCACTTCATGAATCCTTAACATAGATTTCCAGGCTTGTAAGGGAGTGCCAGGTCTGGTTGGAGTTCTGCAGCAAAAGTTAAAGTGAAATAGCTTACCTTTTCTTAGAAATACTCAAAATTTCTGTTCAGATATGCTGAAGAGGTACTTGGAGATCCACTTCATCTGAGATAAGGACCCTGCTGTGGCACAGCCTGTTCACCTGTCTGCACTCTGTTTGTTGGTATTACAACATGGATATGTAATTGCCATTTGGATAAAAAATATCAATGTTAGCTTAAATTTGTCTACTTTATGTGACAACATATGGATTCCAGGACCTACCTGGAAGGTTGAAACCCATATGTCCTGAGCTTACCGACTTCCTAAGAATGGGTCTGTCTGCCATGGCCTGATAAGAGGAGATTTTTTCCTCTCTCTTTTTCTGTCCTCTGGAAGGTGTTTTTATCACCGAGGAAGCTTCTGTGCTTGCTTCTCTTGCTTAAGCCTCTGGTTAATTGTGCCTTGAGTGTATTGTCAGATGCCACCAGTGTTGAGGCCTGTCAACATTTTGTTGGACCACTGCTGGAATGGAGTGTTTAAGGGATGTGGCCTCCTGAAATTCTTGAAGATTTCCTCGGTTTGTCCTGTCATTAGGTTAGGGCATATTCTTATTGATGGTTGCAGATCTTTGTTTCTTTTATATATTGTGTCTGGCAGGGGTGTGCTACTTTAAAGAGCTGCCTGAAGATTACTGCTGAGTGATAATGCAGATCGTAGTGAATTAATTCCTTAGCAGCATGAGTTAGGTTTGAAGCGTATATAGATCAAAGCATATGTTTTGAGTGAAAGGTGATTCTGAAAGTTGCTGAATTCTCAAGATCCCTAGGATTTGCACACCCTTATTTCCATGTGGTGGTAGAAAGCCACAGCTAATGTGGGCTGGCATGTCCCATTCCTCTTAGAGTTTATGGAATGGCAAAAAAGCTGCCCAAACTATCTTCATGCAAGGGCAAAGACCTGAGAAACTGTTTTGCCTTACAAGTCAAAGCTCAACCTTTCAAGGCTTTTCCCAACATTTTCTTGTGCATTGTCAACAATATTGTCCTCTGATGAGGAAATCAGGGGGAAAGTTGTGGTCTTCTCGTTATATCTGTTGGTGTTGCTGTGAAGAAGTTTTATACTTTCCCAATTAAGAATATGTAGTGCTTTGAATTTTTGGTACTTTTTCCTCATTCATGATAAATTCTGTTCTCTATTCCTGTTATCTATGCAGAATTTTGATAGTCATCAAAATCTGTTTAAAACCAGATGCAAAATACTAATTCAACTTCTGGCCCAATTTAGATTGTCATTGGTCTTTGTTCAAACTCACCAAATCATGAAATCATGATCTGCTTTTTTTTTTTTTTTTTGACTTTGCTTTGCTGTAGTATGCCAGGAAAAAATTTGGCACATCTCATTCAGTTTCCATGTTGTTGCTGAGGTTAGATGACACTGATGATCCTTGCTGCATTTTTTGGCTTTTTGCTCGTAGCTAGTCACCTACTTGGTGATGGTTCTTAATTTAATCAGATCTAGACTCCCCTCTAGATGTCTGGAATACAGATTGCTGGTTATCCTACTATCTTCAATTGAAGAAATTCCAGTCTCTGAATTGCTTAGTTCACTTGAGTTCTCTGAAGAGCTCCCTAGGTTTACTGAAGTTTACCCTTTTGTAGCTGATAATTGAGTTATGAAAATATTATTTTAGCCCTTTGATTTAATTTATGCTAACTCAGCTTTCAATGATAAACTATTTAAATCTTCACTACATGACAAAATCAAATTTAAATAATGTGAATTTTTGTTAGCTCTGGCTATTTGTTACGCAGGTTTGTTGGCTGTAACATCCAACAGTGGGTTGCTTCCACCCATATCATTAGCTATTATTACTGTCTATAGTCAGTTCTAATCTTTGTCAGGAAGCTTTTCTCCTGTCACAATAGATATTGTCACAATATCTAATAGTATTTCTCTTTCCAATGATGTTACAGTGATCTTTATCCCTATTTATATCTGACCATGGATCTCTTATAAACTTTCACCTTGATTCCAGCAGAAAGTCTTTATCTTTTAAAAAGTGGACTTTTATCAAAAAAATGTGCTTTCCTTCATAACGTCTTATATCTTGTGGCATATCCCACTGCTCCCATCTTTAATATTATCTTTCTTGAATGGTATCTGTCCTTATATATCTATACTCTAGTTCTGAGTTCTATGTTATAAAGCTTCAGATTTCTCCTTAACATTCATTATCATATCCTATAAATATATTTCAAAATCTTCCATTGTGTTGAGAAAGCTCCTGAGAGTTCTTTACACATCAGAGTTGTTTCTTACTCCATTGTTTGTATAGAACAGACTCAGACATGTCATCTCCTGTTACCTGCTTCTTAATTCTTTTCATTTACCATATGTTCTCCTGTTACCATAGTTTTGTTTTTTTAAAATCCATGTCTGAATTCTCATTTACCCTATATTTTGTCTTTCCCCTAGTGTTTAGAGATCTATCATTTCTCAGTTTAAAACTATTCTTATCAGTTGTGTCAGCTTTGATCCCAGGTAGCTCTTCCCTTGGGCATTCAAGTCAAATTTATCTCTTGAAAAATGACTTCCTTCAATAAATGCATCTCAACAGTCAAACATTACAGAAGCTTCCTTATACCACCCATCATTTAACTATTGGTTAGTTTATTCTCCTATTAGGCCTTTTACTCCTTCTCTGAGACTTGATGTCCCTGAAGTTCATACAAATATTTACTTGTTTGCAAGTATTTCATGAAACAGTTAGTCCTTGATAGCTTTTTTTCCAATGGGAATTGGGCAGTATTGATTTTGGAGATTTGTAAATTTTTTTTCCCATTTCCTTGTGATGCTTCTCAGTTGCAGGTCCACCTGCCAGTTGCACCTAACAGACATGACAACATTTTGGTTTTTTTGATCTCCTTCCGTGACAAGACTGACAGTCAGTAACGAGGAGGCTGTGGTCACAGAGACATGCCTCTCTACATGGTGATGTGAGTCACCAGCCCTTTCCTCTGTGTGTCATTTTTAATTCTATCTCACACTCTGAATGTCCCTTCTGTTTTCTTTCAGTATTTCTGCATATTGACTTGGTTTCCCTTCAGTTTCCAATGCTTGGTATTTTCATTGTCTTATTTCAGAGGTAGCATCCAATTTCTTCCTTCTTGCTACCCTTAATTTTATTTTTATTCTCTAGGGCATCAAATCTCCTTCTCAGTTCTGTTTCATATTCACAAGTTAGTCTAGTCCTTTGAGTTTTGTTGAGTTCATTCCATGGGCAGCTATCCTCAGCCAGCGATGCTTTTCATCTCCTCTTGTTGCAGTGTACATTTGAAGGTTTCAGAGATGCTCCTCTCTTCCCTTTTGTCCCAAAAGACATGTTGGCTCTAACATGGTCAATTGAATTCTGAGTCTTTATGAGCCCATTGTGCATGTGTTTTCCAGGTATCCACTGAAGGATAATAAATATACTTGATTATCTTGTATCCTTATCTTAGTACACTTCAGGAATAAGCATCATCCTTTATTAAAGACTAATTGCTAACCAGTCCTGTGCTGGAGTTGTGACCAGATGAGCTGGTTGCTCATCTGACGTGCACTCTTTTTTTAATATGTTTGTTTATTAAACTACTTGAGAATGTTGAATTGAACCCAGATTACCTGCTGTTCTCAAAGATGACAAAATCATTGTCCTGTATGTTACTCGTGCCTTCAAACTTTGTAGTGTCCCTTGGTAAAGATATTACACATTGTATATGCTATTGTACTATTAACTGAGTCAGGGACAAGACCAAGTTGTGCTTCTGTTGCTTCACAAGGATTTTTGTTTAATACATATATGACTACATTGTCATTTCTTTTGTTCTGTATTATATAGAAATATTAATTTACAATGAAAATTCTCAACAGTATATCTAAAAACATATAATTGTAGCAATTGTGTCTACGGTCCAGAATTAAATAGAGACTTTGACTAATCTGAGTAGTGTTGCATTCCCAAATGTTTCATTTTGCACAATGCAAATGTGTTTTATGAAAAGAAAGAACAGTTTCAACATGAAGATTGAAGTTTAGAGAGGTGGGAGAGTGGGGTCTCAACCAGAAATCCACCAAATCCATTAAGGTGGTGGTACCAGGACTTGGATGGAGTTTGTAAGGACTTTTTCAAGCACTTGAGAATTTATGGACTTAGATACTTGTTGGATGAGATGTTTATTGATCTGAAGCTTTGAGGGTGGCATAGTGCCAAAACACTGAATTAGGCATGATTATACAGAAAGCTGGTACCTGGATGCACAGATCAGCTGATTCAGTGATTAAATCAATCTCTGTGGATTTTTAGCCTTTTTTAATCTAATGTTGTTGAACCTTATATTTTACTAATCTTAGGGGACTATATAATAAGAATTTCTCCTAGTAAAAGTACTGTAACTGGCTCACTTCTTAATCCTATCTCGAATGCATGAATGAGTGATGCTTAGGTTTGGTGGGTGTGTTGTTGGTTGGTTTAGGGGTTTTTTGGTCTGTTTTCTTTTTTTTTGGACACTTGCTGCAAAGCAGGTTTTCTGTGGCTGTGAATCAGTTCAGAACCCCTTCCAATTTTCCAAATTCATCTTAGGACACTAGAAACAAAGAGAGTCTTGAAAATACTAAAGTTAGTTGTTTTTCAAGTGTTTAAAAGATATGGGTTGGGCTTCTGCCCCTTTGCCATTCTGTATTTCTGAGATTGTGGATAATTTCTTAAAAATGTTTGTATCTAAATGAGAACAGAAAGGCAGTTAAAATAAAATAAAAGAAAAATGTTCAGAAAAAATTGAAGAAAAACTTTGCAAGAGGCATAGACATGAATAACAAATCACTTTTCATGGTGTGTTCAAAAAGTAAGTCTGAGAGGTGATCAACTTATTTAACGTATGAAAGTGGAGAAAACATAGCTGAAAAATTGAACTCTTATTGAATGTACTTACATATAAAAAAAGAACTTGGTGATGTTTTCCAGATGATTATCCTTTTTCATGGGGAAGAATGCTGGAGGATCTTTCTCACCAAAATCTTTTAAGAACTAAAAGACCGTGGGATAATAGGAAGGCTGTCATATGGATAAATAATGGATTATAAAATAGGGAAAAGTAGAACATAGGTAAAACATTGTGTTTCACAGTAGAAGTAATTTGCTAATGAGGGCTGCTATTCTGTGCTGCAATGTGCTTTTTAGCATATTCATAAATGGTCAGAAAAAGAATGAATACTGAGGCAACAAAGTTTTCTGATGATACCGTCTACTGATGATAAAGAGCTCCAAAGCAATCAAAGAATGCTATGATAAAACAGCTCTTTAAATTCAATGTAGATTAATAGAAAATGATGTCCTTTTCGGGGGGAGTGGACACGGACGGGTGGGGACAGGGACGTGCAGAGAAAAAAGAATGGTCCTAATTTTACATATTCTTGTATGGGTTGTGAGTTGACTATTACAACCCTAAATCTCATTCTGAGTGGTAATAGATAGCCTTATGGAAACAGGAACGCAGTGTTCAGTGGCAGTCAAAAATCAGAGAGAATATTATGAATTATTGTGAAAGGAACAGAGAACAAATCAGAACCTCATTATGCCACTTTTCAAATCCATCATGTACAATCATTGCGAATATAGTGTGGAATGCTAGTTTCTCAAATTAAAAAGAATATTATTGAATGAGAAAAAGCATTTTGAAGAAAAAAGGAAAAGGAACTGGGGGGGATATAAGAATGAAGTATCTGAGTTTTTTTCTTAACAGAAAATACAAGAAAATTAAAAAATATGGACTTACTTGCATATATGAGGTGGCTGAACAGCCATTTTCTCTTTCACCCTTTCTTCATATTTTCTTTTTTTTTTTTTTAAGACTATTTCCCTGGTTTGTGATTAGTTTATAGGCAATATGTGGAACCAACGTACCAATAGAGGCAACTGTGTACCTTAACACTTGAAAAAGGTGACTTTTTACTGTGAAGGACGAAGGTTTAAAAATGTATATGGAGTGCAGATGTTGCCCTCTGACTCTGCAGTCATGACAGAGGATCCAAAATACTGTAAGAATGCCAGAGAACATACATAACAAAGTTGGTGTCCCCAAAGCTCCCATGGAGATGATCATCATGTGGCACAATCTGGAATACCAAAAAAACCCAAAAGTGCACACAGCTTGAGAAAGACAAGACTTGTATCACTTTGCAAGAGTTTAGAAGACCTCAGAACATATCCAAGTATGATAACACCACTGCTATATTAAAATAATTAAATTAATTAAAATAATTTGTGATAAAAGAAATGGATAATATTATAATATAAATCTGACATCAAATGGGATATTTTTTTTTCCTTATAGTTGAGTTGAGCGCTAGCATATAAGCCATGATGAGGCCAAAGACAAGCATTAAAACAGAAGATAGAGGTGGCCAAAAGAAGATGGATACATTTCAGGGCAAAGATTTCTGAACACCATATCATAAAGGAATGTGGTAAAAAAAACAGTATGGGTGATCAAAACCAATGTGAAAATGTGAAAACACATAAAAGGCTCAGCATGAAAAGATATTTGTAATAATAAAATAATGGCAAACCCTTTTCACCAAGGAGGGGTAATTGCTGGAGGAATGAGGGGATTTGACGGAATGTTTGAGGGCTTTATCCTGGAAAAAAAAAAAGGAAGTTTTTAGCATGCACAAACAGAGCTAAATTCACCCAGTTCTTTCATGAGTTGTATCACGCATCAGAGTATGATGTGTCTGTTGCTCTGGAGGGCCTAGGGGAAGTGATCCGTGCAGTTGGTACAGTTGCTGTTCTCTGTAGTGGTGGAAAAAGCCCTATGCACAATAACATGTTACATACATCCTTAAAATCCACATATATAAAAAGTGGAATATTTTCAGTGCTGCAGTTGGAGATATCCAGTAAGTAGCGCTTGATGGCCCATTGTTTGTTTCTTTTTAAAAAAATTATTCTTGATGCAGTGGTAGAGGTCTGGCAAGTGTCCTGGGAGAAAGAAAAGGTATACAAACATCTGTATGCTTTCAGCAATCTGTTTGAAAAACTTTGTTTCCTCAGAGTGCTGTATTAGTTATCATTGGCACCCAATGCATTTCACAATTAGGAACGATAAAAAGTTAGTCCTGCAGTGAGCAGTAAGGCCCATATACAGAAACTTTTGATTTAAGGCAAAACTCCAGAAACACTTTGCTACAGGATACAAAGGAGGCTTTGAAAAGAGCTGGAGCTCCAAGCTGAAGTGAACCGAGGAAAGGTATATGCTCTCTCCTGTAACACGGTTCCTTGGTAGAGTGAAACATGCTTTAAATGAACTTCAGATGAACACTGATGTTGATGCTATTAGGGCTTCTGCCATAATAGTACATGTATAAAAAAAAGTCTTAGAAATGTGCTAAAACTATAGGCAAAAAATAAAGCAGGAAAATCCATCCGGGGAGCATGGGGGGGAAAAAAGATCCCTTGTGGTAAAGTGAACAGAATTATTAGCCTTGGCTGCCCATCTGTTCTTTCACTCCTCTGAGAGAGCCCTCTCTGAACATACTGTCACTAAAAAGGTCACCAAAAAATCAAATCCATTTGGGCTAGCCCTCACCTACTTTAATAAAGGTTGTTATTGGGAGATTAGGTTGTTTGCAGTGAAGTGTGGGTACAGATACGCCTCTGTAGTGTTATGAGGATAATAAAGCCCCTCCTGAAGAAGAACACGGGCTCTAATCAACAGTGTACTTCAGCTACAGAAGGTAGAAGCAAAGCTTGGTTGCTGGCCACTATCACTTTCCTTTTTTTTTTTCAGAGAATTGAAAACATGCATGTCCACAGAGTCAGAATGTTATGTTCCAACTGCAGGTGTATACAGCTAGAGCAAAAAGAAAACTTTAGGATTTTGCTTTTCAGAAGAAACTCATAATTCATAAAAACAATGCTGTACTACGTTGTTACAGAGTTGAATGATTCTGTACTGGAGAAACAGAAATAGTTTGAAATATCATGTTGGAAAAGACAGTATTCCTGATATATCAACATGTACTGCAGGGAAGTAGATGTTTTCTTCTTTGCATTCAGTAGGAGATGAACTAGTGGTCACTCAACCAGCCATTTTGCTTTGGAAAGAGTTAGAAAACAGCCACAGTGGGTAGGGTGTCATTGGGGTAGGAAGGGACCTGCTGGTTAGAAATATGTCGCATGGCCTCTACAGCTATTTTGGAGCCTCATTTTCCTAAAATAAGATGGAAAAATGACTTACCACTACATGATAATATCATGGGAAATCTCAGAGCATTAGGTAATAGGTTATTAAGGTTTTTCTTGGGAAAGGAAGATACAAGTAAAATACCTCAAACTGCCTTTGCAAGAGATTTTTGGATGTGGTTGTTGGGTGAACAGCGTAGAAACTCACGTAGACTATAGCCAATCAGTTAGGTCTTTCACGTTAACTGAAACTTTCTTTTGCCAGGCTACTACATCAAGATACAGAATACTTTTCTCTGGTGGTCCTGATGAGTATTTCAAATTGGAATAGTTTACACAGGACAAGTTGCAGAGCATCCCAGCAGAATTACTCAGGGCTTCATGTTGCAGGCATTTGCAAGAAGTGGTAAGGGAGTTCAGATCTCTTCAGGTGAAGAGTAGTTAAGAAGGCTTATGCATGGAATGAGGTGGGTGTTGTAAACCTGGGGTTCTCTATAGACAAAAAGAGCAATCTCCTTGGATTTGTGTCTAACTCCAGCTCTTCATTCTGCTTTTTTGCTGCTTTTGCAATACCTGTGGTAAAAATAAAATCTCTCTTGTCAGAGAAAATGAAACATTTTCTTTTTCCCCAAAATGAAAGTAGCTTTTCCATATTGTTGAGGACAAAACAAACATGTTCCTATCTGCTACTGTCAAGCTGACTTTTTCATTTCGCTTAGTCTTTATGTTCATTCTCCAAGCAGGAATCCATTGTGCGCCCAGCCCTGCTTTATGTCTCTTAGTGATCAGCTGCTCTGTGCTTATTTGCAGAATGAAGGGCTGAGCCTTAATATGTGCCCTGAGCCCTTACTGGCCAGAGGGGAGGGGACTGTGTTTTTCTGCATGCTGCTGAACTCAATGGAGTATAAAGCAATGTCCTCCTCTCTACAGACACTTTCTCATAGTGGAGACAGGGTAGAAGGTAAAAGGAATAGCATTGTACTTTCACTGAAATGTAATTAGACCAGCTAAATTGGAATAGGAAACACGTAAGTTGAGATAAATGTATTCATGAGATTTTTAGTACTGGTTAATAGAATTAATGTTGTATCTTTGGTAAAATGACATGATTCTGATTGGAAACAAGTCACGAGTCTATAAATATTCTTCAGATCAGTAAAACTGTAAAACTTACATTAGCGCATTCTGAGCGAGCAATCAGGAAGGCTAGAATAAATATAGAGAATGTTATATCTTACAATAAATGGGTGGTTGGTGTTCAGCTTCTGTCAGAGGATATACCTTAAAATGTGGCTACTGGAACATGTGTATACAATTACTTGCTTTTTTTCCCCCCAGATTTAACCCATGTCACACAGATGACTTTAGAATGAACCTAAGTTTTGACAAGGATAAATTGCACTTTGATTAAATGCTACTGTTTAGAAACTTCCACAAAATAATTGATTTTGTGTTAGAAAGGACCATTAGAACATTTAACTCAAGCTGGCAAGGTAGGACAACCCCTAGATCATTACGTGCATGGAGTCAAAGGACTCACAATCTGTTATATTCTTTCAGAAGAGTAGGCAACCTTAATTTCAAAACTGCAAGACATGATTCATTATTCTATCTCATTGTTAAAAAATGGTGACTTTATTCTATTTGAATTTGTTTAGTGTTAGCTATGAGTTATGGGTTCTGCTTTTACTCTTCTCCACTAAATTAAAGAGTCTTTTTAACACCCAGTGGTTTGTTGCAATGAATCTACTCATTCACTCTAATGAAACCATATTCTCTTGGTAAGCTAAACCAATGGAACTTCTGAATTCATTTAATGTAAGGCTTAGTTTAGTTTAAATCACTTTTGCACTTCCACTGTATATATATAATAATATAGATGTCGTTTCTGAGACTAGAATTACAGTATCTTCATTCTGGCTCTCATCAATGACATGAAGAGGTAAAGTGTATCAGTATTAGATAGTGCTATTCTGCTTATGTTCGTTCACAGCAGCCTTTTTTGTACTTTTCAGACGACTCTGCACAATTGCCCTATCTACCTTACTTAATATTCTGCAGACTTCAGTGGATCTATAATTGTGATAATGAATCAATTTTTATTTAATTCCAGATCATTTACAAAATATTGAAAGGCATCAACCTGTGTAACATAAAATAATAACCACTTGATGATTCTTAGTGACTGTTTATGTCACTAAATAATTACTATTTAAGTTACATTAGTTTCTCAGATCTTTATTAATTTAGTATGATTTTGAGTGACAGAGAAGACTACTAGATTTTTTGGCCCTTTGAAAAAAAAATAATTTAGAGACTGTCAACCCACTGTTGACATCTGTCTTGTGTAGTCACTGAAATGCATTTTCAAACACCTTAAATCAAATGTTGAAGTTCCCAGCTTTTACTTCTGAGATATTTATGATACATGACTGGCAACCCTTTCTGGAATCACAGTGTTGCTGAGTTTGAAAGGATCCCAGGAGATTGTCTAGTCCAACCGTCATGCATAAAGCAGGGTGACCTAAAGCAGGTTGCCCAGGACTACGTCTAGGCAGATTTTGAGTATTTCCAAGGATGGAGACTCCACAACATTCATGGGAAGCTTGTTGCAGTGTTTGACCACCCTCAGAGTAAAGAAATTTTTTCTGATGTTTAAATGGAATTCCTTTTATTTCAGTTTGTGCTCATTGCCTCTTGCTCTGCCACTGAATATGACTGAGTCTGACTCCATCTTCTTTATCTCCCCCTTTTTATATACATTGATAAAGTCCCCACGAGCACATGCTGCACAGTTCCAGCTTTCTCAGCGCTTCTTTTATGAGAGATGCTCCAAACTTTGTCAACCTTCATTGGAGGTTTCTTGAGCTTTCTCAAGCACTTCTTTTATGAGAGATGCCCCATCTTTATCAACCTTCATTGGACTCATTTCAGTAAGTCCACATCTCTCTTTTACTGAGGAGCCCAGATATTGACACAAGACTCCTGATGTGCTCTCATCAGTGCTGAGCAGAGGCAAAGGATCACATCCCTCAGCCTGCTGGTGAAGTTCTTCTTAATGCAGCCCCTTTGCCATGTGGTCACATTGCTGGCTCATGGTCAGTTTGCTGTCCACCAGGGCTCCTAAATTTTTTTCTGCAGAGCTACTTTCCTGCTAGTTGGCCCCTAGCATGTACTGGTGCACAGCATTATTCACCCCCAGTGACTAGACTTTGCATTTCTTTGTTGAACTTTATGAGGTTCCTCTCTGCCCGTTTCTGCAGCTTCTTGAGATCTCTTTGGATGACATCACACCTATATGGTGTCTCAGCAGATCCTCTCAGTTTTTATCATCAGCCTCACAGTGACATTAACCAGCTCCCTCAGTACTTGTGGATGCACCCCATGAGGACCCATGGACTTGTGCTTGTCCAATTTCCCTAACTTGATCCTCCCTGCCTAAGGGTAAGCCTTCCTTAATTCAGACTTTTCCACTGGTCTCAGGGGTCTGGGATTTCTGAAGGCAAGTCTTATAAATGAAGTACCTTGGCCTTTTCCCATGTCCATTGTCACCAGGTTTCCTTCCCTATTCAGTTCCAGGTCCACTTTTTTCACCTATTATTCCTTTTGCTGTTGGTAGGCCTGTGGATGCTATTCTTATTGCCCTTCATGTCCCTTACCAGATTTGACCTCAGGTGGGCTTTGGCTTTCCTAATCTTATCCTTGTGCACTCAGTTATCTATATATTTCTCCCGGATGATTTGACCCTGCATCCTTCTCTTGCTTGCTTCTTTTTTGTGTTTAAGTTTAGTCAGGAGCAACATGTTTACTTGTGTGGGCTTCCTGTCTCTTTGTCTGACTTCCCACATGTGGGGACGGAACATTCTTGAGCCTGGAGAATGAGTTCTTTGAAGAACAACCATTCTGATGGTATTTGTAAGTTTGGTTGGAAACAGCAAAGGAGAGTCTTGGAGCCACAAATAGTGCAGGAATAAAACTGTTTTAAAGTTAGGTTTTGTCAATTTCTGAGTTAAGTGTAAATACAACAGAAATATTATTTCCTTTCATTTCTGTCTGCACATGGAAATATAGAGGTGTGTGGAAAAACGTAAACTGAAAGATTTGCAGAAACAGATCCAAACTTATCTGTGAAGTTTTGGCTTTGAACAAAAAAGCATCAAAGTGTAGGGTAGCTGGAAATTTAATTGGACTGTAGAAAATCATCTTTGATCTTACTGAGTTTCTCTAGGTATGATGTAATTCCTGACAGGCCTCCAGGTCAATGAATATTTCTTGAATTCAAACAAATGCAGCTTTCTAAGATACAAGATAGCTTCCATGTTGTATAATAACTTATAGTTGATGCTTCTGATTGTCATTGTCCCTATCAGGAAATCATTTCCTGTTTTGCAGATCTATATAAGACAACACGCAAAACTGCATTTCACTTTGCATTAATAGGATAGATAACACATTTTACATGTTGTTGCATTTTCAGAGATAGCAAGGGAAGAATAACCTTTAACATTTTGCCTTCTTATGATGGTCCTCAGTGCTCAGCTGCTGAAGTTTGAGAAGGGAGGTTTTTGATAATTTATCTTTTTTAAAATTAGACTGCACTATACATTGACATCACTTCCATGGAGACAGATTAGAAGTATCAAATATTCCAGTCCTGCAGTATAGCAAGGGGAAAAAAAAAGAGAGGGCTTTTTGAGGAAAAAAAAGTACACTTTTAATATTTATTTCAATTTTAATAAATAAATGTATTCAGTAAATAAACTGGAAAATAGAAAAACTTCTGTATTACATTTAGATACTGTATATAGTTGAGAAGCATGTATGCTTCAGTAAAAATGTTAGCTGTTTAGGGATCTCAATGCATGAGAAAGTTCATTTTGGATGTGTTGTTTCAGCTCAGGCTCACTCTTTGGTTGAATGTTTATGCTTGTTCAAAATATTTCATATTTGTCTTTTCCATTAAATTCCTTTATTGTAAGTCCATTGGCTTTTTAATAGCAATGGCTAGAAGACAGTCAGCTCTATCTTTATTCAAATATGAAAGTTGCATAAGGAGAACAGGATACACCAGTAAGAGGAGGTAATGGTCTGTTTTGTTTTATCTGATTGTTTTAGCACCTTGCAATTTCCTCAGCCATCAGACTAGCCAAAAAAGTGTGAGTCTGAAAATCAGAAAAAGATGGGGAAGTAATTTGATGCTGTCGGTCTTATGTATTTTGGCAACAGACTGTGAAAATGTGCAAGAATGTTTGCAAGTGGTTTGAATGAGTATGTGGAAAGATGTGGATCTGAGGTACCTTTTTAAAAATAAAATAAAACACTCTTAACACAAGAAGAGCTTTTTATGTTTCCCTGGTGTGAAAATTATTAGCAGCTACAGGCAGTCCCCATCTGGGAATTTGGAGCCTACTGTCTGGTCTTTCAATCAGATTAGTTGGTGATACTAGAAGGAATGAATGATACTTGGAGGAACTGTGTGTAGCTTATGACAACAAAAGACTGAATCGGCAACATGTGGCTAACAGCTCACAGACATATGGCATAAGCCATTTTCCTGAGGAATTAATTTTTGTTGAATATATATTCCAAATCTTTCCTTCTCTAACATAGGTACTTGCTGGAAATTAGATGAATTAAAAATAAATACTGTATCAAAGTATCAACATTAACTTGACAGGAAAAGAAAAAGGCTGTGTGTGGCCTTTTTAATTTTAATTTGTACTGTCTTTATAAGGGCTGATGATCTATTGGTTCTGGGCTTTTTGGGCAGGTGGAGATGAGAAAGATTAGATTTTTTTCCTGCTTTATTTTTATCCTTAAAAGTATTTGGGATGTTGTGGCATGATTAACTGATGTGTTCCAGTGGCCTCATGTTGCTCCTGTGGAATGAAGCAGCTGTAAGTCTGCTTAAAAAAAATATAAAAGAATCCTGGTGGACAATTTTCCCTTGTTAGTAGATTTCTCCAGTGGTGTGGAGCTGACACAGTATTTCCAGTTCTGTCTTCTTTCTAGCCGGGGCTTGAAGAAATGAAAGAGGACAGACAGAATGCAGGTGCCACTGTATCATGCTCAGGCATTGACTGTTGTAACTTGTGAAGAAGGCTGTGAATTGTAGTACATTGAATGGGCAGAAAATTTCACTTCCCTCATTTGTTTTGCTAGTGCTTTCCCTAGGAAGATATAGGGAAGTGATATGGGAGGCTGGGATTTTATCTGAAACTGAAGGGATGGGAAAGTTAAATATGTAACGAGAATTTTCTTTTATGTACCAGTAGTAGACTTGTTGTGACTAAGCAACTGTATTCAATTTGTATGTAGCTCAAAAATTGCTGCTTCAGTTTCAGATGTAAAAACCAGTTTGGTTGGCAGATTTTTTGGACTTTAAAATCATCATAGTTTACCTCCAATATTGATTATTCAACAGACACATAAATGAGAGAGAGAGAGGTTTGAAACAGCCTTGATAATTTATTAGGACCTAGCTGTATGTCTCTCTTTGGCTGCAGTTGTGCTGGTCCAAGATATTACAGACATTACTCCCAGCGGTCTATCACTGTCCTCTGCTTGAGTTTGTTATCTTCTGTGATCCACTGGCTGAGCTGTGTGTGCCTGCTCACCGAGTTGTTCATGAATTAAAATTATATGGGTTATGCTGAATAGTAGCCTTGAGATCGTGATTTTCACTACTGAGCATGTTTGACTCATGCAGTCACTCACAGGAATATTTTACGTGGCAGATCAGAGAAGGTAGTGATCTCTGAGCACATCTGTACAGTCAGACATAGCACAGGTCTATCTATTAGTAGCCAGCTTGCATCTCAACCAATGTAGATGTGGCTGTGTGCTTATGTCCAGCTATATTTATCTTTTGTCTAGCAGTACATACTAGTAGAGATATAGTGCCACAGCTACCCAGCTTCCCTGGGTTTTCTTGTAATTGTTCTTCTAGCAAGTGACCACTCAGCAGGAAAGGACTTAGGGAATTGCAGGGGCCCGCCTAGGAGTCATAAGTGCAATTTCCATTTGAAGTGCACCCTGGTGTTTGTTTTATCCATGCTATTACTTAGGTTTCTAAAGCATTCTGTTCTTGCCTTCCTGATAAAAGCAGTCCTCCCTTCATATGTATCCAGAATTACAAAGTTCCTGTTCAAACATGTGGTGTCATAGCTCTTTTTAATCCTCCTAGGTGTTTAATACAGTATTCCCTTAGCAACTTACGTTATGCGTTTGAAGGGTCAGGGTGTCACTACCTGTCCCATTGTTCCACTGTGAAATGACTAGGTTAGACTCCTAACCAGTGATGGTTCCTTTGAAGAAATAGTGGGTAAGAGCCAGCTGCCCAAACGTGAGGCTTTCATTGCCATTTCTTTTGCCTTCAGCAGCTGACTTCCACTTGGTCTCCAGGGAGGTGCAGGTTTCTTCCAGTTCCTGGGCCACATCTGCCATGCTGGTATCTTGGGTACCTAAGATGTCTGAAGGAGCACTTGTTGCCTTTGCTAAGCAGCAGACATTCACCCATAATGTCAGTGACTTCAAAGGTAGTTGGTAAGTCTCAGTGTTCAGTAAACTGGATGTTCTTTGAACAAGGAAAAGGACTTTAAGAAGATCTGCTCAAAAGTCTGAAATGATGTATTTACGTTTGTTTGAATGGCAATGTAGGAATGAACTAAATGATGGAGAAAGTCAAGAATAAAATAAAACAAGAAAAGAAAAATTGAAATGGGCAAAGAATGTAAGTAAAAAATTGAAGGAAATGCAGAAGATAATTCATAAAGCTCAAGGAAAAAGCTCATTTTTCTGCATGAAATCTATTAGAAATCAGTAAATGATTAAATTAATGAAGACTCGTAAATGACTTAAATTCTGAAACTTTTAAAAACTGTCTTTAATAAGAAAAATTTAAAAAGTTTGCATCCTCAGAAATTTGTGTAACTTGAGGTTTACATTATTCGGAGAACAACATCATTAAAATTACCGAAATGTGCAGAAGGTAGACACTTTTCATAAGTCTATAGAATTAAGAGAAATTAAGAGAAAATGACTAGAAAATAATTGATAAAGGGCAAGCAAATGCTGGGCGGTATATGTATACATGTATAATCTGTACCTTTAAATAGTCATCTTAAGGAGTTAGCAGACAAAACCCATCACATACTCCTCTGGTAATTATTTCGGAAGCCCTGGGAACTGCGAATACACTGAAAACAAACCCAGTGTAATGCTAGTCTTCAGGAGAGTGCCACCCCAAGGAAGGTCACTGGTGATGTGGAAAGCACTGAGCCTTGCGCAAGTACAGCAAGCTCTTCAGACAGCTCTGGTTCCCACAGATGGTCCATCATGGAGGAGGTAGCTGGCTTGAAATCTGTGCTTCTGAAGAGAGCCATCCCTATTCATGCCTTCCACACCCCTTGTGTCTCCCACTTGGTTTAGACATGGACATAATTGTCTGTGGGTGGTTACAGAAGCAGAGAATGCCCACAGAAATGGGAATGATCTCCTTCACCAGAGGCAGGGACTCACTGTGGTGGAAACTACCAAGAGCATGGATGCAAGGTGCTAGTTGTCGGTCATAGGTTTAAAAACCTGCACTGGCAGAGAGATGGCCTGGAGAAGTGAAGATGCTTCTGTCTTGGACTTCAGGGATTCTGGGAACCATGAAGTAATGTTTACAGTGGTAAATGGACTGGAGGCAATATTGAAGTGAAACCTCCAAACATGTAATTGCCAGGGTCAGGGAACACAAATGCCTCTTTTGCTTCTTCCTGGTTAGTGATACTGTGAAGCTCCAGATACTGCAGGCACATGTGTATAGCTCCTTCAGAATGCTCACTGGCATCTTATGACCTCTTTTGCAGGCATTTCGTGTTTTTCACTTTGAAGTTACTTTTCTTGTTGCTTCTTTAATAGCTGGCAGCTGTGAGTTCCCAGACCATTCCCCCGTATTGCTCCCATGATATCTTCCTGGTAGCAAAATTTCAGCTCAGCTCCCTGCAGATGTCTACCAGGTCTGACATCTCTGCCAGTCCACAGGCTCATTTGGTTTACCATTTGACACAATTGTAACTTCTTTTTTTATTTCTATTCTTTAATAAACTAATTGTAATAGCCAACTTGTCAGAAGGCTGCTTTTCAGCTCCACAGACTGGGATTTTATACTATGTCATCAAGGGGATATTCTGTTTTTACAAGGTATTAAGAAGATGCAAGGACAGTGCTGAAGGACTGCCTTAAGTAGGGGATTGTAATTTAACGTGGTTAATAATCATATTGTCTATGTCTCCTATGTATCTCTGTCTCTCAAGGGAACAGTTTGGTTTATTCCACACTGGAGCTCAGGAATAAATTATTATGTGTGTGCTGAAGTTAACTATGGGATTAGGCCACTACAGCAAACCAAGGAGTAAACCAAGCTGACAGATTACCTGTGAGCTTGGGTCTCTTTCTGAACAAATGACAAGAGCAGCAGTTCCTCTGTTGTCCACGATATGTTCTGACTTACATGGAAGTATTAGAGTGAAGAAATGAAATTCTCTCCTTTGAGAATCAATTAAGGATGCTGATTAACTCCATCTTTTACAAAAGCTGAGCGCGAGTATAGTGATGTGGTGATGAGTTATGAAGGTGATAAAATCTCCTTCGTTTATATACAAAAACGTTTCTTGGGCAACATAAAAGTATGCTGCATTACAGATCTGCGTTATGATGCATGATTTTTATGGATTTTTAGTTGTTTGTGGAGTTGATCTTTAATTACTATCTTCTACAGAAAATAATTACATGGGAAATGTCAAGCAACATTCTTTCTAAATGCTGTAATTTTATGGAAGCCCTTATAAAATGTTTCTGAAAACAATTGTGAGTTAATAACTTAATGGGAAAGGTGAATAACTTTAGCAGAGATAAATAACTTCAGCAGTGGTGTGTGAATATGCACTTGCAATTAGGCTGATCAATGTCTGTTATTAATGAACGTGTAAGTAAGCAAACTACTTCTGAGGCTTTGTTTAATATGACCATAGAGACCAAAAGTAGCTAAACCTAATTTTCCACTTTGTGTTACTTTCTATATTAGTCATAGACAAAGTGGTAAATTAAATGGTATGTGATTAAAGTGCTTATGGTAATCCCTCTTCCCCCAAAATGATATTTGTGCTTTTATCTTCATGAATATTGATCTTTTTTTTTTCCCCATTTGAATAAGCAAAGGAAGAAGATGAAAAATGTCATTACTTAACACATTCAACTTGTTTGTCTGCTAATAAATGCTTTCTACCTTCTTAGAAGAACTTTGTATGTAGTGATAACATGAATTAGTTACTCTTATCGTAATCTTTCCAACTTCTCTTCCCGTATATTTTTTGGCTTTA
The DNA here is from genome assembly GCA_033628505.1 of Tringa tobata. NCBI lineage: Eukaryota > Metazoa > Chordata > Aves > Charadriiformes > Scolopacidae > Tringa > Tringa tobata. The sequence continues at coordinate 8,913,726 of JAHREE010000339.1, read as the reverse complement.
GTGTCCTACTGTACTTCTTCACAGTCCATGAGCTTTTAGATGCCAAGAATATGTGTGTGTGTGCATAGTGCCTGACAGAGTGAGTCAAACGTTTATGGCTATGGCATTGAACAGTGGCAGCAGATACAGCTAAATATTTTGTCTTAAAGGACCAAAAAAAAAATATCTGCGTCCCAGAGCTTGAAATATTTTTTTTTTTTATTGAATTCTGTGTGGTTAACCATGTCTTCATTTTGTGATTTCACAAGATGTCCTAAAAGTCCCTTTTGTTCCCACCAAGTAAGACAAATGGGTCGTCACCTTTGCAAAAGCTCCTGATCACTGGAGGTATAACTGTAAGGATGTGAACTGTCCAGGGATAAGTGTATCTTCCCTAATCTCATCCTTCTCTGTGGTGTGCCTATATGATAAGGTTACTTGTCTTGCTGATTCTTCTCTTCTTGTGTGCATGTGTGTCCTACATATTTATATTTCACTGTGTGCTGTTATTCCAGCAAAATAGTACAGGCTCTGAGGGTCACTTACCTTTCCTACACAATACACTAAAAGTAATGTAAACAATTGCTACATTACTAACTATCAAGATAAAGTTATTAAGAATCAGCCTTAGGATGAAGAAAGTACGTATAAACTCTAACATGCTTTAAATGAGATAAAATTGCAGCTACAACTGAATAAAATTCTCATGTATTGAATAGTCCCTGACTGGAGAATGTAACGCAACAATTTAGTGCTAGATTCACATTGGCCGAAGCATATACAACTAAGTGGACAGAAAGCATTTCAACAGAACATTAATAAAACCTTAGTGCTAAAAAGTATAGAATGGAAAGAGTTCATGGTGATATAAATACAGGTAGTAATAGGCTACAGGTGTCCTTGCCCATCACAAGGGTGTTGGAACTTGATGATCTTTAAGGTGTCTTCCATCTCTAACCATTCTATGATTCTATTTCCAAAAAAAAAACCCAACAAAAAAACCCTACCCATGCCTTTGGAAGGCTAAACCACCAATACAGATGTCGGGTATACTCTCCAAAAGCCTATAGAAAAGATGGTTGCAATAACACCAACTAGGGGAAGCAGGAAGGAGATATCAGGAGAGAAATCTGATGAGAAATAAAAACTTGATGGCTGGATTTATTTATTTATTTATTTTCATATATTTGGAAAAAAAAACCAGTTGGATGAATGATTGACTTCCTGCCTTTCATTCAGATCATTAGATAAAATGACAATTCATTCCTTGTTTCTGGAGCAAAGTTTTGCATTTGAAGTTTTATGGCTCTATTACTGCTTGAAAAATAGAAGTGAATGTCATTCAATGCAACTCTAAATTTCCATTAAATAAACAAAAAATTAAAATGCTTGGAAACTCTCAAGAATCCAAAAATACCGTCAATATGATTTTGACTGTTGTTCAGTCTTGCACAGTTCATAAAAAGTCTGAGAAATACAGAATCCTAGAACATTTTTGCTTCACAATGTAATCATTTCATACAAATAAAGAATAATTTTTAGTATTGTCATTTAAAAATGCAGTGATAAGAAGAAATACTTGTGAAAAAAGAGTCACTGTTTAATAATATGTCACATGTGGACTTTAATGAAATATTAATGTTAAGTTATGGTAAGAAGAGTACCTCTTTCCCATCTCTCTTTTATCTAAATTGTTTAATATTTAATACTTTATAATAGAGAGATAGAGTAGACCAAAGTAGAGTTTGATACTGTTTTATTATGCATGATTTTATTACCAGGTAAGAGTATTTAAAAATGTTTAGAATATTATAGGATCAGATACAGAATATTTAAAGCTATGTAATGCATTCTGTAACAGATCCAGAAATCCAAGACATTCCTTCCCAAAGGAGACTGTAGATATAAACCCAAATTTTTCAAGACAATCATCATTAATAGAAATATCTACATCAATGTTCCTTATGGGTCCTTTCCAACTTAAGATATTCTATCATTCTATTTCATTCTCTTCCATAAATATAGCAAGTTTGGTTGGGTTTTTTTTGTTAGGAAAAAAATGCTGCATTCAGTGGCATGTCAGACATCGAGTATAGCATAAACAAGTCGAAGTTAAGCCTTATCAAAATATTAGAATAACGCAAGATCTGAAACCTGATTGTATGATGTGTATGATTGTTGCATAGAAACAGCTTTACATATGAAGAGATCCTACCAACTGTATCTGTCAGCTAAAAAGAGTTATCAAAGTTGAGACAAAAAGTATATTTAGCTGGTGCTATATAGTTTTAATAAACTGATGTATCCTGTTAGACTTCGCTGACTTTATTCTTCATTGCAAAACAAAACCAGGTCACTACTAAACAAGAACAGCATTAAAACATCACAGGATGTGCAGAGGGGTTACACAGACATTGTTTTCCAAATCAAAATGTATATTTAGAGATATTGAACAATATTGAGAGAGAACATAGCTTGGAAAAGAACTTGAAAATACGTGAGGTGGCCTCAGGGGCACCTCAGGGAAATAGAAAGGTTCTGAATCAGATCACTAAATGGAATTCAGCCATCAAATGCTTGGCAGTTGCTATTTTAATGTATTTTAAGTACTCTGGCGTAATGTCATGTAATAGTAGTTTGTCACAGGATCTTTGCCCCTGCAGATTTGTGAATCTTAAGTTTTTGGAATAGGAATCTGAAGTGACCATCTGAAATCAAATTGTAATCATGGGAAAGCAAATTTGTGACCAACCAGTGACTTTATTGTCTCCTTTGAGATGGTGGAGGATACATAACTCGCTTTCAGTTTGGATACTGCAGATCTTTGATGGAAGCAAGAATTTCTTTTACTTAGTTCACATCTACCTTTCCAGAAGGTAGATGTGAATTAAAATAATGGCAGAAATATTAACTTAGGAAATAGCTCAAAGCTTCTTCCTCCTTTTATCTAAAAAAGTTTAGCTACACAGTGCACCAGAAACTGTTTGTGTGGTTTAACTCTGATACATAACACAGACTAGTGTTCCATTGTCCCCCTGTATTTCTCTGTATACCTAATCCCTCTATTTTCTGCTACTTAGATAGTAACTTCTTGGGAACAAGGACCCAAGCCTTGTTCTGGTTTTAGTTTCTGTTTGAAGCACATCAGCAATACCTGATATAAGAATTTACAGTGATTTGGGCTCAAAACCCCAGCATTTCCCACTTTAAGTGAATCTTTGGAGTTGAAATGTGTGTTCTGTGCCTTCAGGGAAGTCAGCTCTCTAAATACAGTGACATTGTGATAGCCAGAAAGAGACAAAAGTACAACTTGGGTAACATGTTAAAAGTATGATTTTTTCTGTTACCCAAATAAAATGTTGCAAATCTAAAACTGAATTGGGAAAGCATCTTTCTTTATATTACTGACATGAATAAAATGACACAATAAAGCCACTTTTATACATGGATTCTATTAACTCTAATGACAAACAAATTATTACAAGTTCTTTTTTCCTCAAAAGTACCTATTCTTTAAACACATAATTAAGCCCAGTTACCTGTACACTTCATTCAAGGACGGATTTAAAACACTGAAGAATATATTTGATAGATACCTAAGTGCTTAGTGAGATTTTTCAGAAGTGTGAAAACTGTGTACTTGAAACATATTGAGTCATCTGGATAACCTCACAGTACAACCAAAGGTGAATAGGTAATTAATAGTGGAGTTAGAGAACTCAAGACTCTAAGGTTAATAGTATTTTAACAGAAAATTTTACTTATGTAGTGAGAAGGACAGCTAAAAAATCCATCGTCTTGCAGGGATTAGCATTAAATGGTGTGAAAGAGCCTAGAATTTCTGTTTTGTGATCAAAAGAAAATGACAACTTTTTTAGATAAAAGGAGGGAGAAGCTTTGAGCTATTTCCTAAGTTAATATTTCTGCCCTTATTTTAAACATTTGGTTCAGCAGTGTAAGATCTTACACTGTGGGCAGCTTTAAGCTCCATGAGGAGTCAGAAATGGCTAGGTGTGCTCTGAGCATGACTGATCAGCTCCTGCAACTAAGCTGAGTTTAACAACAAAGGGGAAAAAACAGTCCACCCTTATGCTGGCATTAACTTTTGCTATGCCTGAGGAGTACTAAAGAGCCTTTCTCAGAAGAAGAGGGTCTGGGTTCTGGGTTATTCTCAGCCTGGGGGAGTTTGAATTCAGAGGTGAGACTGACATTGATTTTAATGGTCCAAAATGCTCACTTAAATGTATTATACAGTTGCAAATAAAAATATTTCTAAATGGGTACTAGGTGGGCTTTTCCCCAGTGTCTCATAGTCAAGAATTCTCATTACAATAGTCTTGACTTAACTTGTCTACCAAAAGAAGAACGAGAAAGCCTAAAGAAAGGTCAGTCTGTCTATGATACTAAAATCCAAAACCCCAGAACTTCAGTGTAAAGAAACAGGCAAAGGAGGAAAGGAGAATCATTGCTTCCTTGCAGCAGGTTGCAGCACTGGGTCATTCAGCAGTCAATAATGAAATGGGTAGCACCCTCAATTGCACATATTTCACTCTTAGTGTAAGCTCTGTCATCCTTCTTGGGGATTAATAGTTGTAGAGAGTGGCTCCTTCAGCAGTCAAGGGCTTTTTTACATGAGCCTTTCCGCGGCTGCCTTCTGGGAGTTAAATGTGCTGGCTGATGGTCTTAAGTCTTCTGGAGCTGGGCACAGAAAAAGAATGTCCCACTAAAGGCCAAAATCCTTAACTGTATGGTTAGTCCTACTATAATAAATCCTACTTGAAAAAATAATAGAATAAACCAGTATCTAACATTTTGAAAGATTAAGTATTTATCTTTTCATAGGAATAAAGACAGGTATGTAAAACACTGAAAGGCTATGACTGAAAGAAAGACTCGCGCTCTCTACTGTGTAGGGTTTGACCTCCCTGGTTCTGTATCTCAAATTAATTGTGGGCTGGGATTTTGAAAAAGGAACGTGGGATTTTTGGCATTCACATTATAGGTGACATAATTTTTAGCTAGAAACTGTGGCATACTGGAACACTAACAGTATTTTTTCAGCATTTTTTTCTTTTATAAATACTGAATCCAGTGATATGTTGACAAAATGGCTAATGTGATCCTTAGATATGAACACAGAGGATTAATGAGTAGGTGATTTTTACCTCTTTAAACCAAGTCAGTGAGACAGATATTGAGAAGCTAAATACTGCTCTCTTCCCCACAGTCTGGCTGTGGTCATATTTTACAAGTGGGGCCAGCGTGTAAATGAGCTGCAAAAATGATATAAAGGCTTTCGAAGGGCAGACTTAGAAACCCCCAGCTGTTCAGCTGAGAAAAGGAAAAACAAAAGGTTGTGGCAACTTGATTACTGTGTGTAAGTATTTCTGAGGTGAAAAAAATGCTGGCTGTTGAAGAGAACTTTCTTCTGGCCGGAAAGGCATGACGAGAGTGACTCCCTGGGAGCTGCTGCCACACAGCGAGAGCGGGCAAGCACTGAAATGTACTGTGGGGTGAATGGGGGTGTTCCTCACCTTATGCATCGTGGCAAGACCTAGGGTAAGTGTTTCTGCAGTTGGCAAGCAAGCATTCCTTTAGCCAGGCTGAAGTTTTTCAGTTCAGCATAGGATAGCTGGAAGATACATAATGCATGTCAGACTGAGTGGTTGAAGATCCCTTCAAGGCTTAAATTCTTTGATTATTTTTCTTTAAGGACTGCTTTCTCCTTACAGTTTAAATTTTGGACTTCATCCTTGGCTCCTTAAAAGATGGTTACAGACCCTGGTTCTGTTTCTGCCTTTACCTTATGACAGCAGTTCAAGAAGTGGAGACTATTGCCTTTAGATCCAGACAATAGTCCAGATCCAGAAATAGGATACCCTATTTCTGTATATTTTTTGTGGGTATGTTTTTCTAAAAAACTCTCTGAGATCCATGTCCCTATCATTTGCTCTTTGGACTGTGAAAGGAAGGTCATGTCACTTAGGAAACTTTTTTTATATTGTTCTTTACTGTTTTTATGATACAGATCATTTTTCAGGAAAAAGGACCTGCTTTTGTTTAGCAGATTCTGCTGAGACATCTTTCTCTTCTTAAGATAATCCTATATATACTGCTGTTCTTTTGTTTCTTAATTTTCCAAATAAATTAAATTAAAAAACTGAATACGTTTTTATTCGTTAGGCTGTCATGTCTTATGGTTAAGAGGTTTAGAATAATGGAGAGCAATTATTTGTCTTAGAAATTGGAAAACTGTTGCTAAACTTCTGGTTTGGATAGTTGGGAGTAAAAGAGAAGCCCTGCTTAGAGAGAGAGACTTACTTTATAAAGCTTGTGGGATTTAAGAAAGTCTATCCTGGTGATAGGTTTTTTAAAAAGAACATCCCTGCAGAGAAAAATGTCCAGGACAGTGCTATCAGGAATGTCTGACAGTAGCAAGACCATCTGCTTTCCTTCATACAGTTGTTGAATCCTCCAGAGGAAAAAGAAATCTCATCTGCATAGGGCAAAGTGAACGAACCTCAAACCTAAAATTGTGAGCCTCTCTCTAAGGTGTCGCCTCCAAAAGATTAACAGATACTATGCCCTGTACACACAGCAGAAGTCATAAAATTCTCTCATAGACTTTCAGCAGTAGCTATTGCATCTTACAACTGTAGAGAACAAAAAGAAAGTATGAAATAAATGGATAATTGTCATATATTGCCAAATAGTATTGTGTTTGTCAGTCACTGCTGCTGGTAGATGACAGTGATACAGTCTTTTCCCTATCAGCATGCCTTCTGCCCCCTTACAGTTGACTTTCTCCAAACCCTGACTCCTGACCTTTCACCTCAGTCTATGGTTAATACAGATGATGGATGAGCCTTGTTAGGCTCATAAGATGTGCTGGTGTGAAGGAAAAATGCCAGCGGGCATGTTGTGTTTGTTTCACATTTTCATAAGAATGACTTAGCTTTAAAACATACAAATAGCTTCACAGGCTGAGCAAAATAAATTTGTCATGAATGTTTTCGTCCTCTGCTGTTCAGTGTTGAATGCTGATCTTGTATTGGCAGACAGGGAGAAGTGAACAAGGCAGGAGACTCTGAAGGAGCGAAGGAATGGATCTGTTGGAGCTGTAAAGGAACAGGCATCCAGGTTTACTGCCTGAGTCTGAGCTCAGGGAATACAGAGCAGCCTGGAAGAGAATAAAGATTCAGTCCCTAGTGTAGCATTCTGTATAGCTACCCACTTCGTGAATTGTTCACTTGAAATGGAAAAATAAAGCATTAAAATTATGAAATCAGTATGTTCTGATTTTTTTTTTCAAACAGTTTGAACATAAATTTAGTTTGAACTTGTTTATAATAAGACAAGTGGTATGAACTTGTCATATAAAAATCTTAAAGCAGACCTACATGGTTGAGGCTTTTCCAGCTCTTTAAGAACCAACAGGGAACAATTTTTTTTTTGTTTGTTTTTTGTTCAAAGAGACTTCTTTTAATGTTTTGCAGGAAAGTAGAAGAAAGGAAGATGTTCACTTTAATGATTAGATGGCAGGGTGGGAAAGAGCTTTCTAAGGAAAGAGTAAGAGGAAAGACAATTTCTTGCTAACAGTAGATAGGACTTTTATTTAGGTCTAAGAAGTATGGTGCCATGAGATTTTTTTAAAGTCTAGATGTTTACATAAAAATACATAGTTAAGTACAATGAATCTAGTGTTAGAGCTCTTGGTGTAATTTATCCAGCTTGAACTGCCGGCTTGAATTCAGAAGTCCAGGTAGAGAACAGCTCATACAATATCCACCGAAACAACTTTTTTATCTTATGTCAGGCCTCACGAACAAGATCAAAACAGTGTATTTTGGAAGCATATTTTTTGACAAGGCTGGTTATTTCCTGCTTGTTATCATCTATCAGATGTAGGTGTTTATTCAGAAAAGTCTTGCTCTGCCAATCCAGTGGCTTGTATTTCTCCTGTCCATAGTGCACTACCATCCTTTGTTCTAAAGGTTCCAGTTAGTTTCAAAGCCTTTTAGTTGCTGAACGAAGGCTGCTTTAATAGTCTTCATTTTAACATGATTTTACAAGGCTTGAAAAAAACAAGCAAACTGGAAAGATCCAGATTCTGTTTCTGAAATTTTGTTTACAACTGAATTTCTTTTTCATGAAGAGATCATGGAAAGGGAGTTTTTTCATACTGTGCCAAGAAAACAAAATGAACTGTAAGCCTTCTCAAACATTGGCATTTCAATGTTTCAAACTCTGTGCTGTGTCCCCGTTGTCAAGAGGTTCTAATTCAGTGGTGGGACCAGTGACTGACGCTGCTATGTGAAGAATTCACAGCACAGGGAGCTGCTTCACTTTGCTGAAAGCTCCAGCTATAACTTTGGCTATGATGCACTGCACTTCTCCTTTCTTTAGTAACTGGAACTGTCCCTATAAGAAGGGAACCTCAGGCACAGGAATGTTTTGCTGTGTGGCTCATGGCATGGGTACCTTTTAAATTTGCAAAGCTTGCAAAGGGGGAACTACTGTCAGAAAAAGAGGGTTTATTGAGATCAGAACAGCCACTATTTGAATGCATACTCTGCTGAGTATGCAGAGAGAGAATATTGAATACCTGGGGACAAAATAAATTTTAACTATTTCTGTGCATTACATTTCTGTGTTTGGAATAACCATTTCAGAAACTGCAAGGAGGGGCAAATAAAACAAAAATCTCATCACAGAAAAGAATATACAAATAAAATGCAAGAATATTTGAAAGATCACAATTCTTTTAGCATCTTGGCAACTGGTGAAGGGCAGGTGTTGAAAATTAAGACTGTTTACCTTTACAATGATGGCCAGAATTGATCTGCTACTTGAAGTATACTTTCTTCCCTGAACATGATTCCTGTGACCATCATGTGAAGTTGAAACAGGAAGTTTATTTTCTTCATTTTCAACATTGCTTCTCATTTAATGGAAATAAAACCATGGAAATAAAAGTAAAGCCAAGTGAATAAAAACAGCACGCCAAATTTAGAGTAAAGGACACCAACAGTTGCTAAAGCACAGTGTTTTTACAGAGGTTTGATTTGTGGTTCAGTAGTAGTTTGTACATTTGTCCTGGTTTGAGGTAAAGCAGAACCCATTTTCTGTTGAGTAATTTTAGGAATGGTCTTCAGAGAGGCTGTTGCTTATACTCATTGATAACAACCAAGGTCAGCTCACTTTGTTATTTGCCCCCTTGGAGGATTGGAAGTAGAAAAGTGTAGAGGGGTCATACCTGCAGGGAGGAGTGGACAGGACAGGTGACCCAAAACTGACCAACAGGATATTCCGCCCCATCATGCTCAGTACAAGGGCAGAGAGATCAAAGGATCAGCCTCTCTCTTCAATGGCTGATATCCAAGGAGGGGATTCTGTCTGTTCATCTGCCTTTGATCTGGATCTGTAAATTCCTGAATCTAGTTCCTGAGTTCAGCTCCCATCCATCGCTGAGTCCAGTCAGCGACTTTCCCAGTGGCTGCTGGTAATGTAATCATCATCTGGGGAGCTTGATATGGTTTTGTATATATTGTATATATTACATTAGTTTAGTTTATTTTCTAAACTCAAAAGTCTCTTTCTCCCTTCCTCCTTTCCCTGAAGGGAGATGCTCTCCTGAGGTCAGAGAGCATCTGTTGTTGATTTCAGTGGCTAGTCCAGCCCAAACCTTGTACACGTGCAATGGCATGCAGCCATTTGTATGCCGGATACTCTTCTGGCAGTAGCATGAAATGAGCTGAAGTCTTGTGAATTGGGGAAGTGGCACCAGTGTTATTTCCAGATGTTCATGGGTGCAACCTAGAGCCACCTGAGTAACAGCCCCTTGCAGCTCCAGAATTACAAAGTATTGGAAGGGCTGAGGAAATTATGTGCTGATGAAAGTGAGTTCTAACGAGAATTTTAAGGAATTCAATCTTTCTGTTTTTCTAAAAAGAAGAGTTGAATGTGACATGATTACAATGCCCAAATACCTTCATGTTGAGAAAGTCATGTGCTCTAATTTAAGAAAGAAAAGATTAATGGCAGGAAATTAAAGGCATACAAATTTGAATAAGAAATTAGGCCTAATTTTTAACAGTGTGGGCACTGAAACATTAGCACAGATTACCAGTGGACTCTATGATTTCTACACCTTATGAAGTCTTCAAATCGATGCTGAATATCTTTCTAAAATAATTGATTTAGCCAAACTGTTTTTGGGAATACAAATTAGAGGAATTGCATGAAATTTAAGGACTTCTGTTACATGGGACGCAATAATTGAAGTAATCATCCTTCTGAGCTTAGTTTCTCTTTAATTATTAAAGATAAGTGTTAGCAGATGAATCACTGTTCTAACTGCCAGTTACTTCTATTCTTATACTTGTCATTTCATAAAACTACTATTTTCTTATGATCCTCAGTGAGAGAATCAAAGTTTGTGATGTGATCCAGTATGTTTATTGTAATTGGTTATATAATTCTAAGACTTAATTTATTTAGTGGAATAGAATTTAAATCTCTCTCCAATATGGTCTTGTCTGCTTGACCTACCCTGACCGATCCCCTACTTTCTAGGAGTGTAACATGGCCATTTTGGAAAGAAAGCTCCTCTAAGTCACCGAAGGGAAGCAAGATACTTTACTACCACCTGGGGAGGTAACTGCATGGTCACTGCTGATGACCAGTGAGTCACCTCCCTTAGGTGAGGAGTGAAGCATCTTTTGTTCACTGGGCCAGAGGCGCTTTTGCAGTGGACTCTGACTCTCCTTCTGCTGACCCTACTAAAATGTTTTAATGTAAAATTACTGTGAGGGGCAAACAGTAGCTACTAAAAACAGGTTGTATAAATATTTCCTTTAAATTTTCTGAGTACAACAAAATACCATTCCTGTTCCTGATAAAAATTGTTATGCACGCATTCTAGCATTTTGTAGGTAGTAGCGTTGTTTTTTTCTTAATATTAGTGTGTTTGATTCTGTGGGTTTTGACATCTCTATTCTTTTGTCTGACAAATCTGTGCACTGACTTGTAAAAAAAAATCAATATTGTTTTCCCTGGCACTTTCTCTGCAGTTCAGTTGATTTATTATCACAGTTCCCTTTCCCCTCTTTTTATCAATGTGTTTCTATTGCTTTAGGGTTGAGTACCTGATAACATCACAGGGTAGAAGACACACAGAGAGTTTCCGTGACCTTATCCCCTGTGTGATCTTGTCCAGTGTGACGGTGAGCCATGGCTATAAAGTGAACAATGATATTATCCAAACTGTGTGATCAGATTTATGTTCTATTTTGTGGGAAACAGAGATGAACTAGAACCAATGAACAAAATTTAGATTTATGTTTAAACTGTAATTGTCCAGTACCTCAGTGGCTAAAGGGAGAGTAAACATTCACTGAGTAAAACTTAATTTGCCTGTAAAGTAGTATGTGCTGGAAGAGCCATACAACCCATCATCCTTGTGGGGTTTAAACCAAGCATGAAGCTTAGCCTGTTGTTACTCCTTAAAAGTGTAGTTTTATTACCATTGTTTCTGTTAGCCACTTATATTAAGGTAGTATTTAAGAACCTCACTAAAACATCAAACCTACCTTGCCCTAGACACTCTATGGACATGTAAGAAATGACAAAGTTCACAGGTGTTTCAGAACAAATGCAACCGAAGGCTGCAACAGGTAAATGCGCTGTGAGCATGTTGCAAACATGAGCGCAGTGATGCAAGCAGAGGCCATGTTCACACAGGGGCACTGGGGGAAAGTGAGTTAATTAAGTTTCTTAAAGCTGTGCCTAAAGCAACTACAGCATACTTGAGCCACTTTATTCTTAGAAGAGAGTATCCCCACATAATGACTTCTGCCTGTTGACTTTCTCTGCTAACCACCTTGATAATCTCAGATCACTCCTTGCCTTGCCACAGGGGACTGCCGCTACCTGTAGGTCTTGTGATCAAAATATGCTTGAAGGTAATCTGCAAAGCAGGATGCTGTGAAGGGTTTTTTCCTATTGGCAGGGAGCAGCAATGAGGTGCTCGGCAGAGAGAGGGGCTGTGTCCCTGCCTGGGGCTGCAGGGGTTGGGAGAACGAGGGGGCAACTTGACAGCAAAGTGAACTTATACCTCTATAAGATGTATAAAGGAGGGCAATAGGGTGAAGTCTAATAAGAAAGGCAAAATAATGTGTTAACTCAGTCAGTGGAAAGATGCAAAAGTGTGATGGTATAGTTAGAGTAATGAGGAGGAGGGCAGTTTTAGCAGTTAGTAGACAATGTGATTTGGAGGTCAGCCTCTGGCTAGACTACATAAGAGGAAATGATGCAAGCAAAAAGCCCGAGAAAAGTTGTTTTAGAAACCATGCCCTTGCACTACTGCCCTTTCTTTTCGCTTCCCTTCTTTCCTGCAGGGACTCAGGAAGATTTGGCAGCAGGACAGTGGAGCTGGCAATAGAACGAACAAGAAGACATGGGGAAGCAGCATTACCACCATCCCCGGTGCTGCTGCTTTAATGCAGCATGTTTTCTAATGATGTCAGAAGCCTCGAGCTTCCTTCAGCTCTGGCTGGAAAAAGTCCTGATTGGCTTCTCTTTCTTTTGTCTTTTTGATTTTTCTCTCACTTCTTCCAGTAGTGTATCAGAGGGAGAAAAGGAGGAAGAAGGTAGAGCTTAGTAGCTTTGGTCTTATCTCCTGTTTTCTTCTCCTTGAGAGAGAGAAAAATCTGCTTCCCTATCTTCTGCTCTCCTCATCAGCTGTAGGTCTGCAGCAAGATGTGTCTAACAGGCCTTCATATATTTTTGGTGTACTTCTCGGAAGAACCAGCTTGTCCAGTTTGACACACAACCAGGCCCCAGTTACCCAGAAGCAGTCACACGGGTGCCAGAGTATATCATCTTGGCAAAATATATTTCATTGACCTTATTACTCTTATCAATCGAAGTATTTTTTTATAAAAAAGAGACATAAAGTTGTTAACATGGTTTATTTTTCATGGACATGAATTTCGTCTTGTCATCATGTCTATGAAAAACATCAACAGGAGTTTTTTTACTCCAGTTAAATTCTTCATTAAGAGTCTGTCCACTGACATAGATGTTTTCTGCTTTGTGTTGACTATTTTAAGATATCATCAGAACTTACTTCTTTGTTGTTTTTTTTTCTTCATCCTTTGGAGCTTCCCTAGTAACTCAACACACGTAATGTATAGTTTAGCAGGTGGGTTTTTTTTAACACCTTGCTTAAGTATGCTGTTGTAAGGAGCATTTATTCACCATCATACAGTTGTATCATCTGTCCTTTTTCCAGATATTGAGCTATAATTTTCTGGAGGCACCTTTGTATGGCTCCTTTCTGTCTTAATTTAAAGGCAGATTTCTCCATAATTGTCCTTAGCTTTGGCATAATGGTAGATTGAATTGTTTTGCTTCTCTTCCCTTATCAATTTTCTGCTATTCTTACACTCTGGTTTATATTTGTCATCAGCTTCTTGTTTCTTTAATCAGCAAACAATGCTTTCATAGCTGCTGTCATACCTGCTAGTGGGTAGTTTTGAACGGTAAAGGCATCTTTCTTGATTGCTTGAGGCAGAAGCTTTTCCGACTTGTATTGAAATGCTTTTATACAGTTTCCAGTTACTGTTCAATTTTTCTGCTTAAATTAGTTTCCCAATGGGTTTGGTCATATGTTAATACAACAGCTGAGCTGTTTGGATGTTTGGGGCACAGTGATATTAGAGGTACACAATGGTGTAGCTACTTGTTCTATGAAGTTTTGTTCTCCAAATTCATTGATAGTTTCCTGCCTACCTGATCAGTGTTCAAGCCTCAAAATTATTAATTTCTAAAGTGAATAATGTTTTTGTCTTGCATAGTGGTAAGAAGTAGAATGGTATATATTTTGGTTAACACAACTTTGTTTTTAACAACAAAAAGACCAAATTTTAAAATAACATCCAGAAGTATTAATGAATTTCTTTTTGCTAAGAAAGCCATCTGAATCTTCAGGCAGCAGAAGTTTAAAGACGCATCACTTTCCTCTCTGGGGAATTAAACTTCAAGGATTTCTTTGTTTTTCTCTTTTTATTGCGGTTAGTAGAGATCAGTTCCAAGGTGAGAACAGGTATAACCTTCATAAGTCTCCCACATTATGGGTGAGCCTCTCTCTTCTAAGCAGTCCTGGGAAAGGGTCTTTTGCTATCATTGAATCATACTCTTATTTAGTACAGGAGAAACCTTTGCTGATGAGAATCATCCATATTGATACATTTATCTGAAAAACAATGCTGGTGAACTCACATTTTCCAGACAAAATGGTCAAAAAAGTCTCTTTGCTATTTTTACACCTCAGATCTTTTAAGGCTGTTATGATGTGGGAAAAAGTATTATATGATTGTGCATCAAAAGAGAGATCCTTCCTGTCTTCCACTAGAAGATGGCATCTTCCAGTTCCTTCTGAGATATCTCAGTGAGAATGGGGACAACTGGTGGCCATGTGCCATGCCTGAAATCCAGGCCGAGGGGGTGGCAAGGATGGTGACCCATGCCAGCTCTGTTACACTCTCTCATCAGCTCACCTGCCCAATCTGCTCTCCATTAAGCATCTACTACTGTGGTTGAGATAGATAGTTTGGAGGCAACATCAAAAGGGACTGTGAACATTCATGTCATTGCTTGGCAGACTGCCAGTATTTTCCTGATGGATGGAAGCAAGAGATGGTGCTTTTTAGGTGTATTTCATTCTTTGGGAGGCATACAGAACTTCACAAAACAGAGAAGGTAAGTCTATAATCAGAGGGCTTCATCCCTGCTGGGTATAAAAGGCTACTACAAAATAATGGAGGTGAGAGACCACGCCAAAGCTAAGATCACAATTACCTTTTCCAGGAGATTATTATAGAGAAACTTTCCATAAGTGTCACCTAATACACAGTCATGATTCTGTATATGCTCAGCAGAGATAATGCTTGTTTGGCTTTAATGTATCCAAACAGAAAGAGTTATGTGTCAGATTCTGATGCCTTGAGTAACAGTAGGTCCTACATCACCCCATAGGTTAGACCACAGATATCAGTTGAATTATTTGGAAAGATGCTACTCAGTCTGATTCTGCATGACCATGTGTATGACTTACTTAATATTATTAAGATGCATGTGAATACCTGTGTTTTATTTTGTTCACAAGTAGGTGTGATATTTCTAATTTGATTTGGTAAAAAAAAAAGCTTTTGACAATGCAGTTGACATCTGTGGGTGTCGTTTACCTTTTATTGTCACAACCTCCCTCCCCTACAAGAATTACAATAAACTTATTCCTCTTTCATAGCCTACAAAAGAATGAATTCTTGTCTGCTCTTGCCTGTGATATAATTTTTTCAAATAGCTCTAGTGATTGCAGTCTTGAGTGTATGAATAGAAAATTCAAATCATTTAGTTGAAAGTGAGTCTTATGAAATTTGCAAGCATGCAGCAAAAACAGACTATGTAGATAAAAATAAGATCACTTTTGGTTATAATAAATGCTAAAGCTAATAATGAAAAAAAAACATGCCAAACCTGCAAGGCTTTCATAAGTAGGCTGTTCTGAATTTCAAGAACATCACAGAAAATGTAATAGTCTTATAACACTTCTGGTGTTTTTTCAAAAAATCTGCTCTGACAACTGACCTATAATAAATCTGCCAGATTCCTTCTGCCAGATTTGAAACGTAAACTACAGATAATTTTACAAGATCTCCTTGCTTTTACTGAATGTTTCTTCATACCCACAAATATGATAATATTTTCAAATAAAAAGACAAAGATTTTAATTACTGGTGTCAGCCTGAGGGTGAGAAACTTATTTTTCTTGTTAAGTACATCCACTGCCTCCTAGATAGTGATTTTTTTTCCCAGTTGTGAAGATAAGGTCATGATTATGGCTTCACCTTTAGTTTGGCTTTGTATGCATTTGTGGTAATGTCTCTTCAATTTTCTAAGTATATTTGGGAGTTGTGTTAACTTAGTATTTTGTGAAAGAGTGATGTTAGGTGGAAGGTTTATACTTTAGAAGAGTTTTATCTGAGTTCAATTTATCAAGTTTAAAAGAGCAACATCTTTGCTATAAAAGTGATTTTAACTTTTAAATAGATACTGATATTATGGGCTACTCTCCAGGACCATACCTTTCAAGTACTTTGGTACTGAAGCTGTAAAATAAGCAGTACAACAGTACTGCATTAGGATCTATGGGTGCATGTTGGTGGCATGTCCCTTTGTCTTGCAACAGGGTTTGGCTCTATGCTGAGTGTACCTGTGGTCATAAAGGACACTCACAGTACAAAGTGGGGCCCAGCAGAAATGAGCTTTCAGTATTTTTTCCTGATCTGAGTTTCGTGGCTTGTATTGAAGTATGATTGATCATTAATTGATAATACCACTAGAATATTATTTGGTAGCAGTTTAACAATGAGTTTATTTAAAGCCTTAATTTCCAGGGATGAGTGATTATATTGTCATCTCAGCCTTCATTTAGAAATGTGAGAATGTTTTCAGTCTTCCTAGTGCTGGGAAGAAGTTTAAAACATAGTCTAAGTGGAGCAAACAAAAAAGACAAAGTAAAAGACCTCAATATTTTCTTCTTTTCTTAAGTCTTATGGGTTTGTTTTTAAACAAACTCATATGCTTTGGGGTCACAGCAAGGATTTCTTTTTTAGCTTTTTATGTTAGTCCCACTGCACAGCCGCTCAAGAAATGTTAAACTATTATGACTACTAAGCATAACTCCTGCATTCTGCCTCCCCTTGCCCACAATATATTGAAAAATAACATGTAACAACTGTTTTCTGCTAATTATTTGCCTGTGACCTTAACAGAAAATTCCAAATTAGATGCTTATAAGTATTGCATATGTGTTTTAGCAAAATTGTTGATAAACCAGGAAAGAGCTATAAACCACATAACTCTTCTATACATGGTATCATGTATTGCCACCTTTATTGCTAGTTTTTGAGTAGTCTTGGTAACACAGAAGGGGGAGATGCAGTGAAAAGAGAACTCATTAGAGCTGTATCAAAAAGCCAGAACATATTTTCCTAGTTTGATTTTATTTTTTTGTGTTTGACTTTTGTGCTAAACATTGAGAACCAAGGCTAAAGATATGAGATAAAGTGCTGTTAACATGAATTATTACTGGGAATAACCCTTTGAAATAGAAGTCTTTGGAATAACTAGCAGTATTCCTTCTTGATCTTCAAGCAAGACCAATTGCCCAAGTTTCCGTCCAGCGACAGCCCTGTTTTTCAGAGGTAGCTCCTGTGAAAGGGCTTTTCTCTAGCATCCCATCCTAAAGGTTTCCACATGCAGTGGCAGAAATGAAAGGGAGGATGAACTAGACATGGGTAGTGTGTTACTTATTTGAATGGTCCAAAAGTGTGAATGCAAGGTTAGGTGTGAGTACAGGTCTCTTGTGGTGTCGATGTGTTCATTCGCTATTGGTGTCATGAGCTCCTTTGTGAGAGGGATCCACGCAGGCAGTAACAGAGATGACAGCTGAAGCACAAGACCATGGTGATGTAGAAGAAATTGATTGTAAACCTTCTGAGACATCCTCCAAGGTCAAAGGATAATTCTTGACTTAATAAAAATTAGCCTAAGCTGTGCTTGTTTTTGTTTTACCATCTGTGCTTTGGTTAATGGGATCTATCCCTTTAGAACTTAGTGTGGCAAAGAGAATGTCTGACCTGAGGAAGGGGAGTGTTTTGCCTGTGAATCAAGGCAAAAGAAAAATCTATCCAAGAAATTTCAGAAGGCTGGAAAAACTGCATTGGCAGGAAACAAAGCTTATTTTTTTTTCTTTTGCAAGCAGAGGGACTAAACATTTCAAGTCATTGCTAATTAACCTCTTACATATGAGCAGTCTGCATCCTGCTTAGTTCAGCCAGGATTGAAAGTGGACCTATGTAATGCAGGCTTAGTAGTCATACCATTAAATGAGTTTGATGAGTCTCTGCTCTTACTCCCATGACATTGATTATGGTGCATCTCTCCCTAGACCTGTTCAGAATGCTCAACACAGAGGACCATGACTTTTCTGGGTCCTCTGCCAGGGACTCTTGTGTTGATTGCAGGCTGCAATCAGCAGTCCTGGCAAAGGGTTTTAAAAAGCTGGCAAAACTCACTATCACAGGGATGTTGAGCCAAAGGAATTTTTAAAAAGTCTGATGACAGTGAATAATTGAGACTTACCTTTTTACATAAAATAAGACATTTCTCACAGTCTCATGACTTTTGACTTCTGAATTTTTTCTTCTGGAATTACCATGAGGGTACTTTATTTTCCATAGTTATGCATATACTTTATATGCTATAGTTTTCCATATCTTTCTTTTTTTCAAAAGTGGTGGCAAGGGAAGTGAACAATGTTACCTATTTACTTATATCATAGATCAAACAATGATGTAATTCCTGACATTTTGTGGCCAATGGTAGAAGAGCAACATGAAGTAGCTGTGACATAAAAAAGGACCTCTGTTCTGTTAATTAAATTTGTCTTAGTAAATATGCTAACACAGGCTTAGATACTTTTTGATAAAAGATCACAAATACTATGTGATTCATTTTCCATTTCTTTTGTGATTCAGAGATGCAATCTTAAAGTGGGCTGTTAAAACTGTCTGTGCTATCCTCTGGAATAAAGCAGTTATAGCCAGTGAGGTCTTCTATACTTAAATGAATTTAGAAACAATACTGCATTTTATATTCAACAGAAATAAGGCTTCTTGAATAAGTGGAGTAGGTACAAGAAGCCAGAGATGTAATCAACTGTGCTCTATGGACTCATAAGAAAATGAAGAAGAAAACCCCTATGATTCATAAAAAAAGGTATAAAGGTTGCTGGATGATTTAAGGCCAGATTAACAAATCACTACAATGCAATTTATGGCTTTAGATAATGGGAGGTCAAACATGTATTACCAGCTGACTTAAATTTGATTTGACTGAAAGATAAAACTCTGCTACATGAACCATATTAACTGAAAGCCTCTGCTTTACATTTTTCACTGATGGCACCCTGGGGAGGCAACTTTCTTGGCATTTCACATCCAATTTAAGCACATCATTGATGAAAAGATGGCTAAATTGGTACGTCATTTTGTAATAAAATATCTCACAAATTGTTTATCTGATCAATGGAGAATGCAGTCTCAAGCTGTTCAGGGCTAATGTGCTCATTGCGCTAAAATAGTAAGTTATTGACTGTCAGAGGGACCTGGGAATTTCAAAACTCAGTTCAGATTTCCTGAATGAGAGCAACATATTGCATCAGAATAGTAGGTTGTAAGACATTAACTCTGCTAGCTGAATTCTCACTGAAATCAAGTAGATGTGAATAGACGGCACTAAGCACTTAGCGGGAAATGTTCAGCTTCTCATATGATCAGGCTGTAGAGGACAGAAAGGGCTCTTATTCTTACCTTACTTATGTAGGCTTTACACCACTGCAATTCCACTGACTTTATTTGACAAAGTCCTGCACCCTAAGAGGGAAAGTCGTGCCATACGTGTGTTATATATTAAATTTTATTTTCAAAGCGGTAGTGAGACATTTTGCTGCCTGGGGTAGGGTGGGACCACTCCTTCCCAGGTGGGAAACACCTGGGGCCTCCTAAGGACCAGAGCCACATGGAGGCTCCCTAAGGAGATGCCTTTTCTTCAGACGCAGGCTGAGCCAACCCTGAAGGGAGCTGGGTGGATGAGGTTAGAGAGAACAAGGAGCCTTCTTGTGAACGAGCAAGGTAAGGAGGTAGGACAGATATGAATTTGCCCCTCCAGGCCTGGCAGCTATTTTTGCTGGAGCTGACACCCAATTTGCTTCCTAAGGATGGGGAAGCAGCACCATGACAGTCCTCAAGTTCAGCTGGCCTCAGTCCTGGCCCCACAGGAATGCAGAGTCATATTAATTATGTACCATTCTTCCTAGCCATCCATTTGGTATGCTTTGTTATTTCTTTTTTCACTATCATTTTCCCACAAGATGAAGTGGATAAGAGTGATTAAGAATGGTTTTCACAAGAAGCAAAACCTCAGGAGGTCTGTCTTTAGAGAGCGAGGCTCTTGTCTCTCCGAGACTGGCCTCATTCACTGTAGACATAGAAGAGGACTAATTGTGTGCTAGAAATTTTCTTTATTATTTATTTATTTTCCTAGGAATGTTCAATCCACCACAGAAATGAGTCACAGACACAAGGAAATGCAAAACAAAGTGGTTGGTGGATATTTTTAGTGGGAGGAAGGTTGAGGGAGGAAAAGGCTTCTTTCTTTGCAGCTCATGCAAAGCTGGGCCCACATGCTTCTTCTGCATAGGAATTGGAAAAAGAGTGGAAAAGAGGTGCAAAGTGCATGTACTAGGAAAGCACCTTCACTGATGAGATGTAGGATATTGCAAGGTTAGTGCTCCCTGGACGCTTGCTGAAGCTGCCCCGCTGTGCACAATAGATTTCAACATTGTTATGCCTACAGGGGAGCACAGCACTGCAGGCTGCTGACTTAAGTGTTTATCTGAGAGCTAGAAATAATTGGTTCCCATGTCCTTCCCCACCAGTAAGTACTATAATTAAGTAATAAAATTATTGTAATTACTTTATTCAGTCCAAAATACTAGATTCTGTTCAATGGTTATAGTTTCATTTCGTTTGCCTGAAATTGGTAGCTTTGTTAACAGGATACAAATTATATTTTCAGGAGGAGATAGGGCTCTCTTATGCTTAAAGCAGCTATCAGTGACATAGAAAACTCAGTGTGGTCCCCACTAGTGGTCCACAGTACTACAGAAGCCAGATGGCCAACATGGACTCCTTTTTTCTTGTCTGACTTTTGAAAGTTAAGTTGTCCTAGGCCTGCTCAGTACTTGAATGAGAGACCTAGGAAATCACAGAAAGCAGAGGAACAAAACAAAGAATATTGCTTTGTCACTTGGTGAGTCTTAGATCAAAGAAGCTGAACAAGTAGAAAGACTTAATTACCCCATTACGGCTTGTGGAAAGCTGGGGAGAAGAGAGATGTTGTCCAAGTACTGACCCTAATTCTAAGCGTGTCTTCCAAATAATGTTTTTTTGGAAGAATTTGTCACTAATTTTATCCCCCTACCTCCCACTCCCACCCCGCCTCCCCATACTTTTGAGGGTGTTGAGCTTCAGGGAAACAGGAGGTTTTAGAAGCCCTAAGGGCTTCTGACTGCATGAACACCAATAGTATCTTTGAGATCACAGTTGTCAGGGCTAGTATGCAAACAAGAAATGGTAGAAAATGTCTTTGAGAAACTTGCTTGTTTAGAAATATCTGACTTCCAAAAAAAAAGTGGGTTAAATTAATGCCTTTTTGTCATAATGAGAAACAACGGTAGTTTGGATTTATCTTTTTCTTGATCTCAAAGGCTGTTAGCATGATGACTCTATTTTAATTTTGGCATTTACTGTCAGCTGAGAAAGGATATTGATGAAAAATTCCACTGAGCAAAATAAAGCAAGAAAAATGAAGGAAGATACTCCTGACAAGCAATTCTTTTGTTAGTACTATGGTATTTTCGTCATCCTTAAAGTAATGACCCCCTATTGTTTCAAAAAATGTACAGATCTGTAGATGATAGCAAAAGTAGCAGAAACCTGAGTTTACCACTTCTTGCTCAAAAATGCTTTTCTTATGTACTTGTGTGTTCCTGACAAATTCTCTGACAAATCTCATTTTGGTTTTGTGCAAATGAGAAAAGAGTTCTTTATATGTTACACAAAATTATTCTAGTCTCTTATTAATCTTGTGATCTTAATTGTTCGTACAAAGTGACTTCTAAGAACTCTTGAGCATTCATACCAGTACTACAGACTTTATTTAAAATATTATCTTTACATGCATGACCAAGAATACCAATTTTCTAAGTGCTACTAAATGATTAATTACTATTACTGTTACACTAAAATCAGTGTGTTGATCATGCCTTCATAATCAGGTGAAGGAAGGTGTCTTTAAGAAATAAAATAATCCTTATGTTTTACTAGATTTTAGAAATCGCATTCTTATTAATAGCTAGATTCAGAGCAGTACATTTCTTGTTCAATAGCCAGGTAGTTTTACAAGTCTGCCAGATGACATCTTCAGAGTCATTTCCTCATCCAGAGTAATTAAAGCAAAGCCTAAAGCACACACACGGGTAGCTCAGGGGACTGATGATTGTGTCATTGTCATAATTGCAAGTCGTGGTAGTGAACAAATGCCCAACTGAAATTCTAGTTCTTTTGGTGAAAATGGAGTTGGGACCTTAAATCTCTCAGGTATCAGAGCAAATCTAATCCTTATCCAGTTCTTTTCTTGTCCTAGTTAGGGTGCTTTTCCTGTCCATTAACAAAGTCATTTCCAGGCAAGCGTGGAGTTACCAGGTGGGGTAATGGTGACTCTTGAACTAGCACTCTGTCCTTCCCAAACATTGTACGTATCCGCTTTCTCTAGTTAGGAAGCATACTAAGTGATAACAAAAATATTCAATCTCATCACCAAAGGAGGGCCATGATGATGATCAAAGGGCTGGAGAACTTGCCCTATGAGGAAAAATGGAAGGAGTGAGGTCTTTTCACCCTGGAGAAGAAGTGTCTCACAGGGGACCTCATCACAATATTCCAGTTCTTAAAGGGTGGCTACAAAGAGGATGGTGGCCCTCTCTTCACAAGTAGCCCCATCGAGAGGACAAGGGGCAAATAGTATAAGTTGTACCGGAAGAGGTTTCATTTTGATACAAGAAAGAAAATTTTCAGAGTGAGAACAATCAATCACTGTAACAACTTTGCCAGGGATGTGGTAGAGTCCTCATCACTGTAGGTTTTCAAGACGTGACTGGACAGGCTGTTAGAAAATCTTATCTAGGTTCCCTTTTCCACAAAATGTTGGACTGATGATTTTTCGAAGTCCCTTCCAACCTGGGCTGTTCTATGATTCTGTCTCACACAATCATATTATTTTGCTGTCTCTGCTTTTATAGAGTTGTGGAGAGCCAATCTGACACTCTGTACACCTTCACAGTTTGAGCCCTTCCTAAACCCATTCAATGAACATGCCTTTTCAGCAAGTTTCCTTAGAGCTAGCAGCACACATCCCCATCCGGTGTCTCTTTGGCCTAGCTCTTGCCATTCTCTGTTCTGTTTTAAATAACCCTTATCCACACTTACTAGAAAAAAAACTCTGGGTTTGGATACAAATTTTCTTCAAAATTTGTTTCTAAAAATATGAGAGATAATGTGTGTATGGTAGATACCAGTTTTGTCAACAGCTTTTGGATCTGATCTTTAAGTGCAGGTTACCATGACTACATTGTTTGATTCTTTTTTTTCTGACAAATGTCTTCTCAGAGTTGCAGACATACTCAATTTTTGAAATGCTTCAGATCTTAAAGCATGTAGATTAGACAGAGTATGAGTTCAAAAAAGAGAAAAACAGTTCTTTCAAAAATATGTTGGCATATAAGCTATTCTTATGAAAGTTAGTGGAAATGTTGGCACTTGTACTGAAATTTATATTCAGACTTTTAACACCAACCTACTGGCACTGAACATCACTTCTATTGGTTTGTCTCTACTGTATAGAGAGTAGAGTCATAGTGAAAATGTGTAAATAAAAAAATAACTGAATTAGTCAATAAGACATGACTGAACAGACTTCATAATGAGATAACTGTAGACCTGCAGGATATGGTGAACTACTAGAGGTGCAGTGTTATCTCATTACAACACACATTTTACTAAAGAATAGCATGCTCTGAGGCATGTATTTATACTGCGATACATTCCTGCCTCAGGCCTGTTTTGAGGTATAAGGTGAAAGGACAAGTAGCTTTAAGACTTGAAAAGTAGATTCCTTTTACTGTAGCTGCACATGTAACATGCAGTTATTTTCAATGGTTTATTGAGTGTGTTAATCGTGAGCAATAAGGCTGAAAAATGTGTGTTCTAATGAATAGCTTCCCCCCCCCCCCAACTACTGCTCTTCAAAATATTTTCAGAAAGCAGACAAACTCCAAAGAAAGAAATTACAATTGCATTTGGTCCCTCAAATGCATGTTGTTCTAAAGTTGCTGCTGTAGTAGTACTAGTATTATGGCATATTCAGTCAGTCACAGCAGCAGCTTAAATATTACTACTTTTCTTCTCATGACACGAGAGCTTAGGAAATACAACACTGCCCAATCTCTTTCAGCTCCACTAAGGATAAACCTGTGGTAAAGAAAGCACATCTCCTAAGAATGAACAATTTAGCACGGTGGTCTGATTGTTCTTTGTTTCTAGTGTAGTGTAAATCTGAGGTGGCCCAGTGAAATTATTGGAGGGATGTCAGTAAAATCAAGTGCTATGATAGAGCATCAGATCTGCAACATGAAACTCTCTACATTGAAATCAAGGAGAGTTAGAGATTAAGTCTTGGTGCTGGAGGATTTTCATCCACATACATGTTACTAGAAATTATAATGGATTACTGTGAGGTACAGAGGTAATTTTCAAAGTCAGTAACCAGGGCTTCATGGGAAACGAGATCTTGTGTGCTTCATCAAGCAGAAAAAAGAACAGAATGATTCCCAAACTTTAAAATGGTGTCAAGTAGGAGAATAAAAATAATGAGTGACTAACAGTGGTTCAAATAAGTGAAATCTAATAGAATATAATTAGTTCTTATTTCTAGGTTTGTATTACTCTGGCATGTAGTGGCCCAAAAGATGCTGCAAGAAGAAATTTAGTGTCATGAGGAACTTCAGAAACACTAAGAAGAAGGTCTGGCTGGGGGCCTGAGAAATTAATTGATAAGGGCAGATGCATGGGAGAAACCATAATACTAATTTTACAGCTGCTGTATGCAGCATACATATGCTGTATGCTAATTTTACAGTTTCCCATAGGTCAGCTGTGTGTAGATCATGGCTGGCCTGATCACAGACTCCTTACAGCACCGTGCTAAAAAAATTCAAGGATGGTCTACCAGAAATAAGGTATATCGAATAAGTAATAATTTGGTAGGAGAATTTCTGCTTTGCATTCCCAGTAGCTGTCTTGCCCTTACCTTTAGGGATGGTACTTTATCTCCATTTTCAATAAAGATATTAATAATTTAATTTTGGAGCCATATCCAGATTGCCCTTAATCTCTGTGTCAGCCTCATTGTGATCTGACTTCACGTTTTCCTTTATGCAGCTGAAAAACACTCTTGCTATTTATTTTCATTGTTGTTGCAGGATCTATCTCATTTGACAATAACTTTAATCTTATGGAAACTCCTTTTGACCTCTGAGACACGGAATTTTGCATTAACCAATGTTCATTAACCAATTCTCTTCCCTTTCCTTACAGGCTTTCCATATTGAACAAATAACAAACACCAAAGAACAATGAAATCATCAGGGCTGAGGCTCACCCCTCAAAAGGATCCTGGGAGGGACAGGAATGTCAGAGAACAGCGTGATGAGACGTAAAAACCCCAGATAAGTTTCTATTGACATTCTTCCACTATTAGAAATAAGCTCTCGTGAAGAAAAGAGAAAACCGACAGAGGGTGGCTGGAAAAAGTATTTATTTGAACTGGGGAAAAAGGGAATATGTCACACTTCCCCTTTTAGTCTTTTTCAAAACACAATTCCAATCAAGGTAGTTGAAATCATGAATTTCTTTCTGATTAACACAAAATTATTCTAAGCTTTTTTTTGCTTGCTACATTGTCTGTATTTTGACCTTTTTCCTCACTTAAAACACCTCCTGTCACTGGTTCCA
The DNA here is from genome assembly GCA_033628505.1 of Tringa tobata. Taxonomy (NCBI): domain Eukaryota; kingdom Metazoa; phylum Chordata; class Aves; order Charadriiformes; family Scolopacidae; genus Tringa; species Tringa tobata. The sequence goes on along the minus strand of JAHREE010000339.1, from coordinate 8,887,987 downwards.
GATATTATGCAGCTACTTTCTTCCAGCTGGAGGAAGAAAGTGGAAGAAAAAGCGGATGGAAAAAGTGATGGCAAGTTTTCTTTGATTCCCAGGTTTCCTGTCTCAGAATGTTTTATTTTATTGCACTAAATAGCAGGTATCTAAGTTTTAAGACAGCTGTCTGGAGGAAAAAAAAGAAGAAATGAGAAAATTGAAAAGATTGGTTTCGTCAATCCTTTGGAAAAAATGTGATAATTGAAAAAGAAAGAAATCAGATAGAACAGTGCTCATATTTGATGGTCTTATTTTTGTGGAAGAGTCTCTTATATTGACTTAATGATATCCACCGGAATTGAAACAACAGTGTCTACACAAGGGACTTACCCTGTTTAATTGCATGAATTGAAAGTGATTCAATTTTTTTGGCAGAAACAAACATAGGGAGATGGAAAAAATAAATGGCTAGCTTTTATGGTGAAATAAAGGGGAGGAAGCAAAGCAAACAACTTCTGGCCCTGAAATGCCATATTATTATATCTAGGAAACCATGACCAAAAGATGCTAATTTGTCTCAACTCACTCACTGTGAGGGTTCCCTTTGATCCTCCTGCCTTTCTTAGAGTGTGATGTTCTCACATTTTAATGCAGTATCATTTGACATTGAGATGCAGGGAAAATTGTCCAGTAAACAGCTTTCTTGTACTGATTCGGAGCTTGTGGGAAAGATTATAGCATGAGCTGGAGCCTGCCACAAGAGAAATGGATTATTACTCTGGGAACACTTACATCAAGGAGGGCCCTTTTACAGCTGAAAGAGGCAACCTTTTACAAAGAGCTGTGTTCTGTGAACTCCTTGTCAGCTTGCTGAAAGTGCTAACTCACTTACAGCATACAGGTCATTCCTCCCTAGAAACATGGGAGAAAAGCTTTAGCATGCTATTTGTGACTTCTTCTCCTTGAATGTAAAGATGTTTTTGACAAAATGACACCCCATCAAGGAAAAAAACCTAAAAATCAGATTTAATGAGACAGATGGTTTAGGGAGGCAGGAGAAAAGGGGTGGCTTAAAAGACACCAATGCTACATTCACAGTAGCTTATGCTTTCAACAAACCAGCCTGTGTGATTTGGATAAAATGGGAGTGGTGGCATTTTCAAAACTAAATCCATTCTGATAAATCTCAGAGCTGGATAACAAGGTCTCCCTGAATTTCCCCACATCTAAAATCCTGCTTTTATTTCTATCAGTTTCAGTGTTATGATAAAATTAAAAGCCTCACAAGGCAACATTTTTAATTTTGTTTTTGAAAGATTTTTTTAAGTCAAAGAGAACTATAGAATAAATTATTACAAGGACATTAAAAGGATTTCATTTCCTTGAGCATACATATGCATTCTGCTGCAGCATGTCCTCTCCCTCCCAGTGTAGCCATTGATCCACAGCTTTTATAATGAACTCTAATAACAACTCTATTACTGCAAGGCTCCTGATTGGCTCAGGCACCCACAAAATTAGCTACAAAGAAGCCAGCTTGTCAATATTAATTCCGCCACAGAGATTACTTGTTATGGTAGAACAAAGGTGTTTTGGCTCGAGCTGAACAACTTAACTCCTTGTCTCATAAAATTTAAGCTGCTATTGATCGCCTTCTTCTATTGTGCTGAAGGATTAAAAAAAAAAGGCAGAGGAGCACGCACACACACACAGATGCAGACAGACACCAGCGTGCTGAATCACTCTGATGCATTCTCCTAAACCACCAGCCGCCCCCTTCCTTCCCTTCCCCTTCCCTTCTTTCCCTTCCCTGTCTGCTAAGAATCATTCAGTAACATGAAGCAAATTAAATCAATGAATTCATCCTAGCAGATGGGTGCTTTAACAGTCAGTTAGCCTTTAGATAATTGAGGCGTTGACTCCGGAATCATAAAATGGATGGCTCGTTTGTACATTTTACTGAAATAGATCACCGAGGTTAAATAAATGAAATCCCATTTGTCAGGCAGTAATAAATGGCCTCCCCTTCTGCAAACAGCTCTGTTTGGCCTAATAAATACAGGGATGTTACAGTGCTCCTCCCTTGATAGGGTTATGGCTTAATGAAATGGTCTTTCCTCTGCTTGTTTTTGCCTCCTCCTGCACCGTGTGATAAGTAGCGAACCAACGAAGCTTGTAATTACAATCTTACAGAGAACCCAGCCAATCTGTATATAAATCTCACCATCCAATTACAAGATGTAATAATTTTGCAGTCAAGCTGGTAATGAGGTCTAATACTCATGCATGTGATAATCCCCCCTGGATGCTGACTCTATCAGATGTTAGCTTTGTAATTATACTGGCAGAAAATCATTATTTCATGTTCAGCAGAAAAATGAGGTTGGTGGGAAGTTAATTTTCTCTATGCTCTGTGAAGCATAGACAAAATTTTAATGATTTAATCATTATGGTTATCCCTTTTGCAATTGACCCGCGTTACTTCTGTAGAAACATTGGCACATTTAAAAGTCCCTGTTACCCAATAAAGCTTGCCAGGTATGCAGCTTTTAATGTAAGAATAACCGTATACAATTAAACTATTAACCTGCTTGATAGGGGAAAAAATCCATAGTTTTTATGTTTTCATTATTTACACATAGGATCCAAAGGAATGTTTATGTCCAGTTCACACTGCGATAAAAAAAGACTCTTAAATAAAGAAAAAAGAAAAATGCTATAATTAGGATGTAAGCTCTCAGAACAAAACAGCAGGTTCACAGTGTTCACAATGGTATTTTAGCAGCTCAGTAATCTTTTGTTCCTTTCCAGTGTAGGAGACATTCATGAGATGTTATACCTCTACACAAAGAGCTTATTATGCACAATCAGCATTTTCACAAGAAATAGCTTAAAGAAATCACTTGTGATACATATTTTTAATTGTTTTTCTCTGTTCTCAAAATGTTCTTGTTATTTCTGTTTGTCTGGTCTGCCAAGGGGAAGGACACAGAATAAGACAGAAGTGGCAACATTGAGATGGGAGAGTGAGAAAATAGGCAGCAGCGCAAACCAAAACTACAGGGCAGTAGGTGGGCAGGGCAAAAAATAAAGCATATTGCAAATTTATAGCAACTAAAATATTTAAGGATAAATTACCTCAAAAACTTAAAGTCAATGAAAACGCCTTCAAATTCTTTTGTGCTAGTTTCAAGTAAAGATTGGAAGACATGTATCCAAATAGTACTTAAACACTCCTCAAATCACTTAGGTTTGTAAGCTTAATTCTGCTATTTCTAACATTTGATTCTGTGCCTGTAATGATAATTTACTGGCTTACATCACATCTGTATATATATGTGTGCATATATATGTATGTGTGTCTATATATATGTCTATAAATATTTATGTGTATATATACTCTTTCTTCAAGACAGACATTTTAAAAAGGTTAACAATTTTATCTTCTGGAAATATCTTTATACTTCCTTCCAGTTTCAGTTGACGATTTTCATGTAGGCTTGATTTGGTATGTGCAGAGGCTTACCAAGCCAGAGCCCAACGAGCGTATGAAGTATGTAAAAGATACCCTCATATTTGATTCCTGCTAGGATTACAAGGTAGACATGGAGCTTTTGTTTCAAGATAAAAGCAGTTATGGATAATGTCCAGGGAGTGCCCTGCAGGTAGGCACATTTTCTGAGCCCTTGGGATGTGGCTAGTTCCACTTAACTTCAGATTTTGCATTGCGTACCTGGGCGGGTCATCTAGATCCCCTTTATAGCCAGAGAGCACACCAGGGATGCCCTCCTCCTACCCAGCTGAGGCATCTACCTTTGGAGAAGATGATCTGTATTCCAGAAGTGCCTTTTTGTCCATTGGCTATAAAAAATAACAAATGAGTAGTTCAGGTGTTGGTGACTACTAAGTAGGCCTCAAAGATTAGTTGAAATAGATTCTACCCTTACGTCCTTTATGAATCCAACCCAAAGTGGCTCTAGAGAAGGCCCGGGGTCTATCATGTATTATGTATTAAACTCCTAATCTAGTGATATAAAATAGGCAACTTGACAGACACGAATCCTGATCTAATTATGGTTCTCAGCCTTAAAAAAGGATTATTTTTTAATGAGTCCTGTAACTCAAAGCACATATATATTTAGACAATTTATCAAATCTCTTAAGAAGAAAATCCTGACATTAGTTATGGTGGTTCCACTGGTACTCCATACATTTTCTTCCTGTAAAAGAAGCAGGATGGTGATGAGGAATGCAGATGAACTAAAATTAATTAGGTTTTTAAGAAGCAGTGAAGACTAAGGGACTTGAAGAGGGACATAACATACTAGTCAAATGGACAGTCCTTTGCTGACAAACCTATTGTGTGTAATGTGTGTTTGATGGAGTCATTTGCAATACTTAATGTCTTACTGGATATGAAATAAATTGTTATGAGTTGGTAAAAAGATGAGGGTATTATTACAGACAGCTGAGTCCAAAGTAATAAAAAATGCAAATAAAATATTAGACTAAGAATAATATGGAAAATAAAATGTGAAATGCCATTTAGATCAATGGCACTTCCTTTTCTAGAATATTGCATTTCATTCATGGCATGCCAGTCAGGATTGCCATCTTTTACAGATTTGATCATGAGTTTGCCATGTTTGGGTGGGGATGGGGTTGTGTTTAAAGGTATTCTTGAAGTCATGGTTTTGGGTAATGTTTCTAGATTTCCTTAATAAAATAATAATAATAAAAAATAATTCTATCAATTTGTTCCCTAAACAGTACCTCCAGTGGAATGTGGCTTCCTAAAGATTAGCATCCTGCACTTTTTTCTTTTCCGCATTTCAGAGACCCTACTTGTCTGCATATGCCCTCATCTACTCGATTCACTTATCCATTTGGTGGGTGAGTAGCAGAATGCACTATGACTAGTCCACAGCAATGGTTGCTGAATGGATGGCAAGTGCGCATTTGCTGTCAAGCCAGCTATTTATGATCTTGCAAAATGGGTATGGACACTGCTGTTTAGCTCTCTTTTCCTGGGAAAGGGCATTGAGTGCAAAATAGAGTGTGCAAATTTGATAGAGTTAGCTTTCTTGTCTGAAATGTATTTTTACTCTTACATATGTACTTTTTCAAAACACTGAGATATAGCGATGAACCTGTTGTCCTGAACTCACATCACAAAAAGATCTTAACTTTTTTTTAGCCAATGAGACATTTTTCTCACTGAGTCAGAATTAAGATTAAAAGTCAAGTGAGTTTTACTGCTGGCTAGAGAATAGCTAGACAAGATTGTATTTTTGTATCATAAATTAGGTTACAAACTGCAGGCAGGGAGAAACTGGGGGCTCTTGGGTTAAGACACTGGATTTAAATCCAATAGAATACTTTAGGTGTTGTGCAAGTATGGTGATATTCCAGAGGGTGGATATTAATTATACTTTTCTCATTTTCCACATGAAGTATTGAAGACATGAACTTGTCTTACAGGACTAGGACTAAATAAATCTTTGCTACTCAGCAAGTTGTAAGAAGCAAAAATGGTAACTCATCTTCTCATCCAACTTCAGCAAAATGTTTCTGTCTCATCTTAGTCTCTCTGAAAATATCAGAGGAGGTATGCAGTTAGTGGCCATGTCTAAAAAGCAGCACATTTGTGCTTTTTTGATACAGCCTGCAGTAATGGTTGTTCTGTGGTCCAACCATTGCATCTCTTGAAGCTTTCTGATGCTTCTTCTAGTGTATCATAGCATAGAGGGATGTGTCTGGAAGACTCCCAGTTCCTCAGGTTACACATGCTCATTGGTAGGTGAACTGTATAAATTTTGGGGCTAGTTTGTTGACCTAGAGATGCTTCACTGAGAGAGAGCAAACCTAGACAAACAGTGGGCCTCTCTACCATCCCCTTCTCAGTTGCTCTTAGTACAGTCTCTGCCTGAATTCCCTAACAGACTCACTTTTCCACTGTATGACAGCTCTGGCATTTTTCTTTTTTTGAGTGCTATAATCCCCTGAATTTGGGGAGTTATTTGGGATCCTTGAGCCAAAGATCTTCCCTTAGTCCCATCCAGTCATGTTCTCCTCCTATTTCAAATCAGTGGAGAGAAAGACAGTAAGACTGCACACCCACCTTGCAGAGGGAGCAGTGTCTGTGGGTTCTCTGTGGACTGTGCCTTGCACATCCACCTCATCTTTGTTTTATGACTCCTGTTCTGGGACATAACTGCAGCCAAGCCAGGGAGGTGGAAACTTGGCATACAAAATTCTGGAAACTCTCTGTGAAGCAGCCTTTGATTTTTGTATGGGTTTACAAGAGATCAGCATAATTCCATTTGAGCATAGTTAGGATTATATATTCCACTGAACAAATCCAGTCCTTAAAAGAATTTCCAAGTTCAGCCATGAATTCATTGGGCAACTTTTGACAGCTGAAGCCATTGCAACCGAAAAGAAAATTCCTAGCATGTTTTGTGCAGAAAATAGGAAGTATTTTTGTGATGTGATTTGCTACTGAAACCTCATATGAAGGGGTTAATTTATAAAACGGCACTGGCTCTTAGTAGTTGCTAGGTAACATTGACCTTTTCCCAAAGGCTATACTCTGCCATGGAGGGTGTTTTGGGGGAGGTAATGATTCTGTCTGGGGTTTACTCAATGAGTTGGTGGTAACTTATTCTGCAGGGAAGTTGAGAGGATGTAGTTCTGGAACAGTCATCTTCCATCCATCCTATTCTTCCGTTCATATTATCTTCTTAATATCATCTTCTTAACAAAAAAAAAAAAAAAAAAAAAAAAAGAGGAAAAACACTGTTTCTCACTGTTTCTCTAATTTACCTGTGAAACCACATCACTGCAGTTGCAAGAACTATCTGTCCTCCCCTGCAGACTGGGCACTAGAAATGTGAAGGACTATTTTGTACCTGTGACTATAAGAAGTTATTACTCTCTTCAGAGTAGTAGAAGGAAAAAAAAAAAAAAAAGAAACATGCCCATTTTCAAAGTGATTATTGAACCTCCTTTTCTTTAGACTGAGAAAGAGCTTAATAAAGCAATAAATTTTTAGGTAAGATTTTTTTCGGTCTCCGATTATATGTCAACATTTTATCTTCTGTCTTAGGATCAGTGCTTCGAGTTATTTCTTTACTACTTCTGTGTTTTGTTGTATTTTTTAAGAGAAAAGGAAACAATGCTTGAAAATATGTATATTTTCCACGTGCACACATGAATGATTTGTAAGTTGGTGAGACAAACCTAACGACAAGTAGCACATTTAGCTCTGTGACTAAAAAATTACAATTAGTTTTTTTAAAACCTAAACATTTTATATAGAAAAAGGTGCATAGACTTCATCCTTATGGGCCAGGGTAACTTACATGACAACTTGTTAAATCGATTTTATGCTTCTTTTAGATCTGCTATTCAATTTTTTAAAGTGCAGATACCATGGCAACCCCCTCTCTCATATGGAACGTATGCTGCTTTAGAGATAAAGAGCGAGTACATGCAAAGATGGAACAGGATGACATGTAAACTTTTTTTTTATATATTCACACTTCTTTGGATGAAAAAATATGCTACACAAACATCTTTTCTCTCAGCTGCAATACATTTTATTAAGCAATCACATTTTAAACAATCCAATTAATTAATCTTTAGCTCATTTCATAAATATTATAGAAGGAAATTGCACAGTATGCTTTTCTTATGCATATGTGCATGTATGTGTATATATGCATATATATAGCCAAAGAATTATTCATATCTCTACATTTGTTTTATGTATAATAACTCCTTAAAGACTAAAGCTAACATCTGTATTTTTAATGGTTTTCTTACAATACGTTAATGGTAAGAATGTATCACAGTTTTTTGGTTTTGTTTTGATTTTATGAAGGAGCTACATAGATGCTGGGACTAATTATTTTTAAAAGAAAAGACAAAACACAGTATCAGTTCCGAGAAAAAGCGGGCAGACCTATAAGTACTTGGCTATGTTGGCCGTTATTTAAATTGTCTGGATCAGAATTTTCAGAAGCAGAATAGTATATTGGATTCCTCAATTAGCTTTCTAAATAATTGACTTCAGAGGAGTCTGCTGGGGCACGGCATTTTTGAAAATCTGGTCTCTTAAGCGAGTTGCTTTAGAAAGAGTTGGACTTAGGTTGTGAAATATTGTTTATATCCAAAACAAGACAATGGATCAAGGAAACTAACATTTCTTATCGTCAAAACCCAGTTTCCTTCTGTATTCCATACCTTGGTTAGAGATAGGATATACTTGAAATTTCAGTATCTTGCTGCTTGCTTTATTTTTGTATTCAAGCCTGGTTCTGTGATTAAAGAAAGACCTGAAATATTGGTCAATACAAGCTGCACACTCATTTCAGGTTTCTGAATGAGTTAGTTTAAGAAAGAAATTAAAGCATTTTTTTCAGGAGCGTGCTGCTTAATCCCAAACCCTTGCTGTTCTGAACCTCATTCCCACCCATAAAACCCAACAAATTGCTCTCTTATGTGAGAGTGAGATGTGATCTTGTTGATTATACAGATGACTTTCACATGCTTGGAGCATTGGAGGAAGGCAGGTTGTAGGGTCCATTGTGCCTTTTCCAGCTTAAACATCATTAGTACTGGCATTTGAGTATCTTTTAAAATGTCCTTATTTAAATAAAGCAAACACCCATGCATCATCTGTCTCATATTTAAAGACTTGGTTTTGCTGCGTTTTCGACATATGCACTGCTGTTTGACTGTCATTGACTGTTTGACTTGCCCATTTCTGTCTGCCTGTTTACTGGTCACTGTTTGCACTTGTTGGCATTAAGTTTTGCCAGCTTACATTTCTTTTTGCAAGCTTTAATAAGTTTGTAAGTTTAGTTTGTTTTTGATAAGCTTGCAAAAGTCCAAAACTGGTATATCAAATATGCTTGTGGCTGAAAATCTCACAGGAAAATACTCTTATAAGAGACTGACTACAAATAATGAATGGAAATACAGGCTTTTCTTTCTTTTACTTCACACCTTTCTGGTGGCAGTGTCTGAACCAACTCCCATTAAAATACGGAATCCCATTGATGGTATTAGGGTGTATGCCAGATGTTCAAGTATCACAGGAATTCATAGCGGAAACTCCAAAAATCATGAAAATTGTTATTAAGAAGTTAATTCTGCATCTTTGAATTATAACTAAATCTCCATTCGTGTTTAGGGGGATTAGATACTGGAGTTCATGTTCACAATGGTTTTCCTTTGTTGAAATCAATTTGCCTGTACCAACCACTTATGCTTTAACAAGAAAGTAATGTGATGGTGAGAAAAAGCATGGCATATTGGGATGTTCCTCTGAGTGCTATTCCCTGAGGCAGCTGCTGGAGAGTATTGAAGGGAGGCTAAATCAACATTGCCTACTTTTTTTTTTTTCTTTTTTTTTTTTCCCAGAGACCAAATGCATAACCTCTGTGATGCAAATTACATTTAAGCAGCTCTGGGGACTGAATATGGATTGGTGCTTTGGTGAGCCTCGGTCTTTCTACGTGGCCACAGAACAGTTTGTCTCTATGTTATAAAGCCAACTGTGATACAGAATATTTTTATATAAAAAGCAAATGAGTTTGTTTTATAATTCTTAATGACAGATCTGAATTGATTTGTTCCTTATTTCAGTTTAGTTTTTATGAAATGCTTACTTTCAAAGTGGGTAGCAGTGTTGAAAACCAAGAAAACTGAAAAGCATATTACACAGCTTTCAGTCTAATATATGCATATTGAAGGGTTAACCTCAGTCAAAATACATTCATTAAAATACACTCCAAACAAGCACATTTATAAATGTGGATAGTGCACCTTGTAGCTTCCCAGTTCTGAGTTCAGACTGACTAGAAATGTAAAAAAATAAGTTTTAAAAATGCTTTCAAATAATGATACCTTCAGGACAATAAATGAATTACAAAAATCTGAAGGTATCAAAGGCCTATTTTTTAGGTATCAGCAATTACTATGAGTGAATTTTGTAATGCAGCTATTAGAATTGCTAACTAGACTGTAAATGGTGTGGGAAATGTATTTTTTTATTTATACGTTGTGGCAAATATTCAGGAAATAAGAGTAAAATTAAGGTATATATAGAGACTGGTAGTATATTTCTGTTCTACTTTAAAAAAACCCAAAACTTCTCTATGGCTTTAATTGGTAATTGTGAAAATAGTCTTGTCACCGTTATTGTATATAATTAAAAAAAAAATTAGATTCAAGTAATTTGCCCCAAATAAGTTTTTTATTATTTTATTTAATAGCCATTTCCATGACTATTTTATTAATTGTAGTTGTTTGTGAAGTAAATATTTTTATTTGTGCTCAAAGAATTTATTTATGCATTTAAAAAGTACCTTCTCAAATTACATCTTTTTTCCTTCTCATACAGAACTCCCAGATAACAAACTAAATAAGCTCCCAGCTCCAAATTTGAGGCAAACAATTCAAAGCATATGTTTCAAGTAGAAAACATTGCAGCAAGTTACCTGATGGGCTTGGCTTATTTTCATCTGGGCACTACTACTAAACCTCATAGGATTGTACTTTATTTTGAGGAAAGACCCAGAATAAAATAAAAATACCCCAAACAATAAACTGGCCACCTCCAAAAATGCTGTTGAAGAAGTTTTGTGTTAAGGTGTAAACGTACATAGTGCAATTTCTTTCTTTATTTCACTGAGGCTTTGGGGGTGGGGGAAACACAATAACAACAAAAAAAAAAAAGAAAGAGCACTTATCATAAAAGATAAGACTTTCTCTTAAAACAATTACCAAATAAAGTAGATTTTGTCAGAACTTGCCAAATGAAAGATTCTTATGTGTCTTTTTTTGCCTCTGTCTACATATTTTGTAAAAGGTAATTCTCAGTCATACCAATTACAGGATATCCTTAATATATTCAATTCAAATGTTGTTTTAGTCTATGAAATGTAAAATGTGTTAACTGAAAATGGAACATGTCAATAACAATAATTTAATTATCTAACACATTGTATTTTTAATAGCAGTAAAAAAAATAGCACTTTGAAATATTTCTTCTTCCAAGATAAGCACTATTTTTAAATAAAAGCTTGAATAAGCCTCTGATTTTGGAAACGAGCATGAAAAACCTTCCAAAAATTGTACAAGTTCCCATTAACTGTCATTTAAATGTTGTCAATCAAATCTGTTTGCATCTGGTACTGATGCCATGTGAAATTTATTTATTTAAACTTTCAGTCACACATGGAAAGTTTTGCAGATGGTGTCTCTTCTCATTTTTTTTTCCAATTTCCCCCTCAAACTCCAGTTCTTACTCTCTCGACCCCCCAATTTGATTCCTCCTTCTTCTAAAAAAATAGATCTAATCAGTAGCATGTTAAACAAGAGGGGATCTTTTATGTATTCTGTGTTAGGACAAGGAAAGCATCGCTGTAGATCACTAGAATAAACAACTCAGGCTGATTCAATTACAATGCCTGGGCCAGGCTTTTATCTGCTGGTGACATCATTTCAATCAAAATGTAAAATAATACAATCCAATAGATGCAAGAGGGAGAGATAGGACACAGACTGCTGCACTTAGTCATTTAATAAAAAAAAGTGGAAGAAAGCTCTTTCTGACAGGCTGCTAGGACTTCCATTTCCAAAACTCTATTACCTTGTATAATAGTATTCAAAAGAATTGAATGCAGGAAATTGTCTATTACTTTTTATTAGTAGAAGCTGTTATGTAGGATACAGCCTACTGCACTGTTTTTTCTTTGTTCCTTTAATTAACAAAAGCATGAAATCCTTCTATTGGCAAGCACTTGTTCCAAAGCTTCTGTCGCCTTCTGTTTTTACTGAAAAGGTGCGGTTTTTTTCTTTTCTTTTCTCTGAATGTCTCTTTCTTTTTTTATACTAAAAAAGTAATTTTTTTTTTCAAGTCACTGTAATCTAAACTCTATCAGTCACCTTAATGGGCTAGGAGAGGGTAGAATGCAGGTACATTTCCATAGTCACGGAACCTTTTTTATAGGAAAGTTTCACATTTGAGGACTGAGAGAGAGTAACCATGTGCAGTCTAGGGCTAGTCTTCTGATTGTTTCACTTGCTAGCTGAAATTTGCTTTTGTTACTTAATTTGTTATGATGGAAAAAAAGATAAATTGATACATATCAATTTGATAGATGCAGAGTACAAAGAAACATATTCTTTCTTCAGACCATATCCTTGATTCTGTAAGATTGTCTGTGACAGCATAGGACAGGACTTTGTAAATATCATCAATCTGGCCATCCTAAACATTATTCTCCTAAATTTTACTGGGGGTAAAACTAGTAGACCTGATTCCAATGAGGTGTAGTTTCACTGTCTTCTCCATTCATATATATACTATATCACAAAGCTGATATAAAGCGTAGAACAGTAATGTACCTTTGGAGAGAATGTATGTCACTGATTTTAATGATTAATTACCTAGATAATTCAGGTTCACTGCTATTAGGTTCATAAAGGTCTTAGTGACTTTATTTAATAATAACATCTACAGCTAAATTGTGGTATTGGGTAATGAACAGGATCTTGCCAAGGGCAAACAATGACTACTACAGTGGTCACAGAAGCGCTCTTCCCACTAGGCTTACCATTTTAGGGTGCACTATGAAGAAACCGAATAAGACAAATGGCCAAATACAGATATTGTCCAAGGACATGTAACTCCTTAAACAAATTTTATCAATGTTTTCTTTACTAATGCAATGATTTGTTCTCTGGTTTTGCATTTACCAGTAGCAAATAGAACCGAAGACATCTGGGGTCTTTGGTTGTCTTGAGAGATGTTGGCTTTATGACTTTGCTTGCTAGGAAAGAGATTTCTACCATTCCAGGTGGCATTATTATTCCAGGCATGTGGTAAGATTTTTCTGATGATTTCTAAAAGGATATGAAGATGAAGTAATAAACTACTATGTTGGGAATAAACTAAAAATTATTCTAATCAGTGAATATTTTTAATCCCCCCTTTCAGAACCATAAGGCGTGTTTTATAACCTTTTACATTCATATTTGAAATATACTATCTGTTTTAGGGTTTCTGTGATGCCTAGCAGCATTCTTCTGCTGTTACAGTGCGCTTAGACCATAGTAGGCTGGAATCATGGCCAGGATCAGACGACACATGCTAGACACACAGCACCTGAATGAACACCGACCACTGGTCTTAACAAGGATATTTAAAAACATGTGAACTAGTTATCTAAACTCCCTATCTGTCTAGCCAATGAAGAGATAAGAACTCAAAGCAGGAAGGATGCTTAAAACTAGATGTTGGGCTACATGGGACAAAGGCACCTGCAATTTGGGTGCTTGAGCCAAAGTTGCATATTAAGTTATTCAGCCCATCTTTTCCTTCCTGTCAGTGGCCCCACCTCCTCAAGTAGGATGAGAGGTGGACCAATCCTAAACCTTATCAATATTCCAGAGGTAAGGGTCTTTTCCACGAAGGTGAGACCTATGGATTTCAACTGCTGCAGGCTGCAGGAGTGTCTGGCACTTTTGTGCCTTAACTTTTAGCTGAGTGAGCTGTCTAGTATGCTGTTATTGGAAAAGAAGGGTATTTTAACATGTCTATGACTGTGCGTTTGAGCACTGGGCAGGGCTGAATTCATCATTGTCCAAGTGTATTAGAAAAGATCTATATGTGCATGATGGAACAGGGAGAGTTACATGTATCTTCAGCCCTCTCTCAGTCCCATTGCAGATTAAGTTGTGTATTAGCTTAGAGAAGGGTAATGCATTTGCACAACTATTTCTGTGCTTAGGAAACTCCATCATCCAAAATGGAGATGTGAGTTGATTGTAGGCACCCCTGGGCATAGTGCCAGAGACCAGACATTTGTCAGAGATTCACTGAGTCTTCATCTCAGTTCAGATGGAACTCATATGATCTACATCTTAAATCACAGGTTTAACCTAAAAAATACACATATCTCAAATTCCATGAGTCAGAACTAGATACCTCTTCCTACAGTATCTGCCATATTGAACCACAAATTGCTTTTTTGACCTTGTGCAGGCATGAAAGTTCTTAGTGTGAGAATTCCATAGCTATCCTTACCAAAGTCCTCAGTTAAACACATGTAGCTGAGACTCTTTAAAGTCGTCTTTTTTCATAGAAAAGTAAGCCAGGAAGGATAGCAAATGGCAGAATTTAGCAACTGAAATCCAGAACCAGCCTACTGTAAAATGTTTTTGTGAATGCTGAGGATGCAGTTCCCACTGAATGAAAGTAGAACATCTCATATACCATTAGGGTTGAGCAGCATAGGCTATTTGGAAACTTTAGTGGTCATCCATGAATGTTCAGTTTATAATGACAAAATCATTTTCCTAGAATTTAAAAAAAAACGTTAGGCACATGAGTTTAAAAAAAGAAATGAGGCTGTACTTGTTGGTCCTGATTTCCCAGTCTAGTAGAACCAAGGAATACAGAGATTATCTGCCATGCTGGATGCTCCTCTCTGTTCTGCTGTGCTACTCTGCTTTCCACTGTGCACATCTCTGCCCAACTCTAAGAATTTTAGCCCCATTTTCCAGTCCCGCTTGGATTACCCCTTCTACCCTGAGGTCAGCTCTTGATTTGCTGCTTTTACCCTGATGTTTTTGTTCTCCTGCAATTTCTTGACTCCCCAGACCCTGTTACATTTGAATTACAGTGATACTCTTTCCTGAATTCTGAAGGTTATGGAGTCCTATCCTAGCTGGAGACTGTTTCAAGGTCTAGCCAGAAATGAGAGCATTTTTTTTAATAGGGATTACTTTTCCATGCCTAGTTATCAGTACGTTTTGAAAACACTTGAGGTTTTTAAACATTAAAAAGCTAAATGTATCGTAAGAAACCCTATTTTGTTTTGTATTCTAGATCTTAGTAGGTCTGAAATATTTCCTTATTTCTGATCAAATGCATCTGATGGAACAAAATAAACAGAAATTTGGATAATTAACTGTTAGCTTTGTATATTTTTTTTATCTATCTTTGTAGCCTTTTTTTTTTATTATTATAACTGAAAACAGTGCCAAAATAGCAAAATCCTGACTGTTACTAACTGCAAGCTGAGCATCAAATCTGCTTATAGCTTGTTTAGAAGCCTTGGTATTCCCGTATCTTTCGGTGCAGGATGATGTGCACTCTTTTGGGTGTAATAGTATGTACAAAATGCATCAGCCTTTCTCAAAATTTGACTTTTGGAAATAGTTTGCAAGTGTTAGTCTTATGTAAGCAGGGAGCAGGCAAGAAAAGGATTTGGGTGTTTTTATAGCTTTCACACTGCACATTTAATCTGCATGTAAATTAAGGCAGATTATATTATGTTTTTCAAGGATATATGGTTCCAATTGTTGGCCCCCCATTTCACCATTATCTTATCCTAAGTCGTGCTTCATTGCACATGCATGTTTGATCAGCAGGTTGTGTGGTCAGAAAGATTTATCAGAGAAAACTTATACAAGAATGTACTTTATTCTGTGAGCATCTTGTGACATACTGTTCCTGCTATATAAAGTGTACATATTAGACATGTACATGAAAGGACCTATTGGTCTCCTATTTAATGTGAACACTGCAGTTGATGAAGTTTACATAAAACTTTGTGCTGTTAATACGTGAATGGACTTTTGCACCTAAAGTGAGACTTAGAATGAATTTAAGGTTGTGGATCCAAACCTGAGATTGTAAACTGTGGCTCATCTGCTGCATGTTGGCTCCCAGGCATCTTGGCTTCTTTTACTCATTCAGGATTGCCCCAGGCTTGATCAATCAGAGCTGTTTAGACCATCTGGAAGCAAGAAAGTAGATGTTCCATCAAAACCTAAATCCCTTAAAAATCTGAGTCCAGGCAATATTTGGAGACTGTACTGGATAGCGGCTGCTGGGATGTGGCTCCTCAAAAAAAAAGGGGCCAACTAATAACTTCCTTGGCATTTTGGCTAGAGAAGTGTGTCGTTAGCAAAGCAGTTTCTCAACATTCTCAAGTCATCAGAAAGTCAGATTGACAGACCTTTGCTGCTGACGGGGCTATCTCTAGAAACAGGCAAAGCAAGCAGATGTCTAGGGCGGCAACACGACTATAACTGGGCTGGCTGCTGTTGCTACTGCTACAGAAAAGGTAAGTAGGTGTGGGGCAGGCACAGCTTCTGGAGGGGCTCCATACACCGCCAGTGCTACTGTCCCTCTCACCAGTGCAGACTGGAGAGGAGCTGTGAGCTCCCCGCTGCTCCTCAGTCCTGGTGCCCACTCCTCCTTCCTGCACTTCCCTTACCCACGGCAATACTGTCCAACTCCCATGGTAGTGTTCAGAAGGCAAAATTCAATTTTACTGGCGTTACTGAGAAGTCTGAGCCAGCTCTGACTGCCTGAAAGACTTCAAATCAGTATCTCCTACAATGCTGTCTGCTGAGGGGCTGAACTGGAATCGCTTTTCTCCCTTCCTATTAAAACTGCACTGCCGTGCGTAGAGTAGTTTGAGAGAGAGAAATTTTACAGCCTAGTGGTTACAGTATTCACCTGGGAGGGGAAGCTGGAGGATTCATTTGTTGTGTAAAGGACTGTTTATTAAGTGGGCAAAGGAAATAAACAAACAAACAACAAACAAAAAAACAACCAAAAACAACAAAAAAGAAAGAGGAGATAAAATGAAAGAGGTAATAACAAACAGCCGAAGAGCTCATAATGAAAGGTAAATTTGATTCAGCAAATTCTGTTGAATTGCTTGCTTTTTGATAATTTACTATGGAGAGGCAGCTTTAAAGAGATTTTGACTGTGAATGCAGTCTCTTCCTGTTTTCCACTAACATCATAAATATCTTATAAAGACAATTGGTGTTAAATATGCATTCTTCCTTCTCTAAGCTCTTCCAGATGGGAAATGGCATAGTTTAGAGAATAACTGGATTAATAATCTTCCTAAATAGAGAAGTACCTAGGCAGAGAACCACTTTTTGTAAGGTTTCCTCTGAGTTGTTGAAGCTGGCCAGTTTTAGAATGTGGTCTTGGTTTCAGAGCTTTACTGAGAAAGTCAGATAAAATACTACTGTGTCTGTGAATTATTGTTAATGTGGCAAAAAAGCATTGTGGTAGCAATGGAAATGTCAGGTGGTATTGTCTTTGCCTTGATATAGGGACATTTGCAACGCAGTTATCCATATTTAACAAATATCTTGATTAGAACATACTGATTTCAAGTATGTTGAGATTATTTAAATTATTTTAAACAGCATCCAGGTAAATACTTAAAATTCTAAAGTCATTTGAAACATATATAAAATCTATGTTAAGATGACTTTGACTTGGTAAGACTAATGCCAGAATGTTCAATAATGGCATGACCGTAGAAGGACATTTATCCTACCCTTCCACATATGGAGAGATCTGCAAGCACCACAAAATAAACTGCTTGCTGCTTTATCTGCTGCTGCTGTTAAAGGGAACAGAAACCCTGCATGAAACTGGATCTGTCCCTTGGCAATGATCCCAGTTAAGTAGGTATGTCATTTATCAATGTGCCAATAACATCGTTTCTGTGATATTTTTTCCTCCCAGAATTTTTCATTGATAAAAGACTTCTTCTGCCAATAATCTTGCTTAATATTATATCATAGAACAAAACTGCCTCTGCTTTATTCTCCACTTCTTGTTTTCTACTGCTGGGAATACTAGAACAGATCAGTGAAGAATTAACCACTTTCTTGACCAAGTTAAACTTGTTTGTTAAAGGATAAGCTACTAAGTGTCTATTATATACACACAAAAGCAAAATGTAGTTTCTGTTTTGTATAGACTGTTACGCGATGTCTTAGGAGAAGAAAGTCCTCAGCTGTAACTCCTGATTCACATCCAGACTCAAACTTCCTTAAAAGTAAACGTAAGATCTTTGTTTTAGCTTTGACCAGCAGATGGGCCAGAATTCTATATTCCATTGCTAATAATAATACATTATAAATATGATCATTCTAGGACTTAATTTAGACCTACAGGTTTGGCTTTTCCGCTCTGCCCCCCCCCCCCCATCTTTTTCTTAGTGAAGACAGTAAAGGCATGCTGCTTTTTCTCATTCCAGTTCTTCACCGAAGCTGCTTAAGAAAATGAGATACAACAAATCCATTTAGGATTATGTTGAAAAAGCATCTCTGCTTTTAATATTAACCAGATTTTTACTGCTGAGTTTTGCTGGCAAATCTCTGAAAGTTTCAGCTTGCAACTTATCCGGATCACTTAAACCTACAACACTGGCTTTGCAGTCTTGCAAGAACATCTGTTTTGATTTCCAATGCTATCTTTTTTACTCCTGGAATACTCTTCTTTAGTGTTTTAGGAGATTTTTTCAGAATCTGAAAGGGCCTTAGTTTTAACTGCAAAACTAAATGAAAATCAGGAGGAAGTACCTCAATGTAATATTTTTTTGGCTAGTATTTTCACTGAATATGTTTAATGTAAATTGATAAGGAAACAGCTGGATGTCCACATCACAGTTACTTTTCTATGACTTCAGTGAAACGTGGCAATACAGTAACATCGTGCACTATGCCTCTTATTGTGCTGTTATTGTAGCATAGTTTGCATATAGCTCTTTAAGTTGTAAAGTATTAATTAATTAGATTATTAATTAATGAATATTAATGTGTCTAGTAGCATCCTGTTGCTTTTCTTTGATAGTAAATGGAAGTATTTGATGGGGGAAGTATTGGTCTGAATCTAGATTTTTAAAAATTATTTTATCATTTTCAAAATGAAACACCTGAAAAAGCTGATGTATTGCAACCAGATGGTGACTATCAGGTAGAGAAAGGACTAGTTAGACATCTGTTCCTTAAATTGATTCATCTTTCTAAACACAAGTGTTAATAATGGTATTGTGTACATCTGCACAATGGAAACCAAAACAGGTATGAATTAACTCTGGTTATCACTAAAATCTGAACAAGTGCTCCAACAGGAAAAATAGCTCACTAGCTGCTGGCTTGTGTTCTCACAAGCTTCTTAGCTTAGCAGAAAAAAATGATTACGCAGTATCATTCCAAATAACTATCCTTAAGCACGCTATTTTCTACTTCAGATAATTTATATACATTAATTTCTTAGTCCATGTGTGTACAGATGCCTTAAGTCTTCTGGCTAAACCTTTATCCTCTGATACACACCTCTTGTATATTAACACAAATACCATACTATTGTTCATATTATTGTATCCCAACCTTCTATCAAACTGTCTACCAAAACTAATCTATCTTTTTTTCTATACACATTCCAATCTAAAAACAATTACATCTTTATTCCATAGTTGATACCAGCTTATGTATTGTCCTACAACTCAAAGGTGCGTATGGTTAAAAAGTAAGTTAGTATATGCATTTTCACTTGTACATTTATTCACAAAATTTCTAATTAAGTACACCTTTAAGTGGCCTGTGACATACTTGCACTCTTAGATACTATGATCATATTATGACATTTTTTAGTACAACTCATATGAAAAATAAGTGCTTTATTTAATTTTCAGTTGCTTTGATTTCTTCTAAGTGCTTTTCTCTATTTTTTAAACAAAAATACCATTTTGGAAACAAAAGTTGAGTAAGATTTTTTTCCCCCTAAAGTATAGAAAAAAAATCATTTTGGAACACACAGAAGTTAACACGTTAAAAATCTTGACATGAAATAAAATCACTTTTAAAAATCTTCTTTTTTATGGTAAGTATTTGCCAAATTTTCCTAGAGCTTGTGAAACACTTTGTTCCTAAGAATTCTTTTCTATGGAAAAATATATGTATATATATTTTAATATTTTCCGAGATTTAATTCCAAAAGTCCATGGGAAATATAAATATATTTTAGTGTCAGATACTACAAATGGTATTGGGAGTTTATGATTGTGCAAATTATTATGATAAATATTAACCCTTTGTTAATATAAAGCATTCATGTAGCAATTTGATAATTTTCAAATATACTCATAAGCTGTTATTACCTACTGACGTATTTGAAAGGATAGTCTTTTTTAGTGACATCATGTATTTGCTATTTCCTACTCATAGTGCACATACGGTTGTTCATTTAAGTCACAAGATATTGCTGTTCACTTTCCACCTTCTAGTCAGGAAAAAAACCCAGACAGGTTAATGAAACGCAAATAAGGAATAATAGTTTCTCTTAGTTGAATCTTTGAAATTTTCAGAATATGCATGAAAACTTGTTGAACTCATGAGTGATTACAAAGAAATAAACCCAGTCCTCTGTGGATTGCATGAATTTGGCGTTTGTATTACTCCAGTATTTTCTAAACAGTCCTTGTGCTGGTTTACCAGCTCATGATAGTTACCTGCATGTCATCATGTATGTCATAGGATGTCGCCCTATGAATTTTTGTTAACATCAGGTAGGAAAAAATGTGTTAAAAGATTACTTATGTAAATCAGTGACCACTCCATAATTCTGTCCACTTTCATTAGCTTTTAATTGTGCTCTGCTGCTCATGTATTAAAAACTTTCACATTATGTCTCTTTTATTGAGGTTAGTGTTTATTTATATGAATAACTGCAAGGGTGGATGGGTAAAATGAAAAAGAAAGGTGGGATCATGCTTTCCTCTTCTGTCTCTCTCTCTCTCTCACTCTCCCCCTCTTTTCTAAACAAGCTAAGAGTTTTTATAATTCATCACCTGGCTGACAGATGAGTTCTGCTGGAGAATATTAGAAAATGTCTCAAATCTCATATATATGCTAATGGTATGCTGAGACTGGTTGGTGGTATGCCGGAGTTTTTAATCTGTCTCGACCAGTGTGGAAAGTGGAGGAGACAAGTCATTGCACTCGACAATTTATGATCAAACAACTGAATTGTAAAGGAAGAAGGACATGCAGAAAAGGAGAGTAATTTTCTGATTTAACAGCGTTGTTACTACAAATAAAGAAATCTTGATTTTGACTGCACTCGACATTAAATGAGTTTCCTGTGCCCTGCTCTGAATTTTTCATTTTCAGATTTGTATAAAGCACCCTGCTTAGATACAAGTGACAGATAAGGAGACGATTGCATATGGAAATCAAATGTGTATAATAAAGCCATCTTCTGTTTATTAAATAAACACATGTAGATGACTTCCGTGGAGAATGCACTGATAATTCTTTATTGTGTTCCAGTTTTTTTGCAAGTCACAAAGAATCTTATTTAACAACCACGAATGACTGGATGCAAGCTTTTCTGTTTATTACCTTATAACAATCCAGGCAGTCTAATATATGGCATTTATAAACATTTTATTTTGATTCTTTAGTCCAAGTTTTAGCTGTAACAGTACAATATATTGGTGTTCATGCTATTAATGTTCTGGAAGCTGCATTGGTACATTAGTATTTTCTGAATATTATGTTCTCATGATCGAAATGGTAAAGATCAGACAGATAATATGTACATTATTGTAAAATGAAACTCCAGGAGAAGTGAAGTATAACATATAGCACTTTGGTCTTCAGATAAAAAATTATAATGCTGTATAACCATAGCTAAGAAAAGAGTATGGAGTCTGCAGTCAGCTTGGCAATGATTACTGATTCAGTGAGTTAGGAGTCTTAGTTTGAAATGTAAAAAACACTTGAAGTTCATCAAGGGATGTATTTCCAGTTTGATTTCTCACTCTTGATTTTTTGCAGATATGGACTTCGTATAAATTGTTATAATATACTGCAGTGTTGGGCAACATCATGAATACAGGTTGTTTTTTCCTGAAAGGGTTTTTATATTACAACTGAAGTGCTTCTAGGCATTTCAAAGTAAAGCAAAAGGCACTTTTTTTCACCTCCTACCTCTGGAGAGTTAATTTCAAATTTAAATTTTTGTTCATATTTTTGTTTTGAGAATAAAAAGAGGTGAAGGGGGAATCAGTAATGTCCAGACACTATTGAACTATATTTAGTGAAAATTATTGGTCATGTCAGAGGAGTTCTACAGTCAGTAGCTCACTCTGACTGGGCTGAGAGGGCCACTATATTGTTCTAAGTCCTCCTCTTTATTTATCAATATCAGCAGCTGCATTAGGAAGTTTTTAGACTGTCAGCAATTTTTTCTCAAATTATCAGCAGCATCACCCGGCATTTTTACTCTTGATTTAACTCAGCTTTGATGTTTTACTTTTGAAAAGGAAAAAAATCCCACCAAACCAACATCCCAAAAGCAAAGCATGCCCACCTCCTGCCAGGCATTTACTGTTGAATGAGGGGGGGAGTTGTGAAATACTGGTTCAGAATTCCAAAACACCAGGCAGCTTCTCTGCCTGGGGTAACTGTAATGTGAGCTTTGGCATAAGTGCATCAGAAAATCCACATGGATTTCTTACTATGATTGGAAGTGATTGCTGTGCATGGAAGTGCACAACCAGTTCAAACAAGACTAGATAAGCTGTGTTGCAAAGCCATATGGCTTAGTTTAAACAGCACAAAGAGGAAGTCTTTGATCATGGCCTTTGATCATGCTTAACCCTAAATGAAGTGGTGGGCTAATGTAGGTAAAAAGGTGTCAGAATCAAAGCAACTAGAGGCTGGTAAGAGCCTAGTAAAAGACGGATTTTGGAGAGGACCCTGGTATGCAGATGGTTTGTTTGATTTTAAATCTAGGCTAAGGAAGAAAAACTTGGGCACCAGTGGAGAAGACCAAAATATGGCAGAAACTATGAAGATGACTGGATGCAGAAGCTGTAAGGTGTATGTTATCCTTCAGTGAGTTTCTGACAGAATTTACATATGCATGAAGGGTCATCTCATAATGTTCGGGGAAAAAAAAAAGGTGTGAGAGCCTGAAATGCAGCTAGAAATGAGGGTAGAATACAGAAATGCGTTTGAGGATGACAGATGAGATGAAAGGAAAGAGCATGCATATAACTGGAGTTGCAGATGGGTTGATTGGCAGATCCCCAGATGAAAAGGAGACCTCTAGAAGTATATGAAAATGATGACAAGGCAGAGGAAAATACCAGTATGTGAAGAAAATCTGTGAAAAGAGTTTGTTCTGTGGAAGGAGTGATGAGGTGCAAAAGCTAGAGACAGAATATTGAGCAGCAAGAAAGAAGAGATTGAGTAAATGGTAACAGCAGGGCCCAGCAGCTGAAGAATAAGAGAACAGATAGGTGGAAGGCAAAAAGGAAGCCAGAAGGCCAGAGTTTCACAGGGACTTCAGGTTGCTCTGAAAGATGATTTTTTTATATAAGAAATATAGAGAAACTGGCCATCAAAGTGGATCTAGAAAACAGCCTGGTGTAAAGCGTGTCCAAGCATAATGCTGTGAGGGGTTGGCATGAGTGTCTGAAAAGGCTGGGGAAGAATCCTTTCATTGTCATTCTGCCATTTGACTGTAAGAATAAGAAACCTGCTTGAGCAGCTCAAAAAGATGGGGGATGATGTTCAAAGATCTTTGTTGGAATTCTTCTATTTTCTGTACCTAGAGGGCAAATATTTGGGAAGATAATGATTATGATCAGGATTGGTGAAAGAGCCAATGCAAAGTTTGAGATGTTTGCCTGCTTAAGTACCTAGTGAAGTAGCCTTCTTGGATTTTTGCTAACCTGAATGATAAAAGAATGAACAGTAAAGAGGAATTAAATACTATGAGGATAATATCAAAGTGGGTAGTTAAAAATAGGAGTGCTTAATTTGGATAGCAAGATTCAACTGGAAACTGCCTCAATAATTCATAGGAACTGCACAACAAAGCGGAGGAAGTCAAACAAAGAGTCAGATGTGAAACAACATTATAAGAAAAGCAAAATGGAATAGCTGTTATCACTAGAAAAGAGATATGGAAGGAGCTTAACTATTCAGGAACTGGTCTAGTACATTTTGTCACGTAATGGCCTCTAAAGAAGTAAGAGGAGGGAGCGTGAGTGAGCCACAATCTGTATGGTAATTTCTTTAGGGAAGACAATAAAGTACCTTTTGCTATGAACACACTGGAAATCAGAAATTGAACTCCAGTGTCTTAGAGTAATAAAAATCTCTATTGTCTGTGCAGTGAATGAGGTCTTTCTAAGATTTTTTTTTTATTTCCCCGCTATAGCATGAAGTACAAATGTTGCTAATAGTGGTAACACTCAAATGTGAAGTAGACTTGTTCAGTAAGTAGTCCTTGAGCTAGCAAAGGACAATGTTACTTTAACTTTGTTTTTAAATGGAAGAGTGTTTAGCAAGGTAGCACACTGTCTCCTGCTTTCCTCCACCCTCATCCCTTGAAGTTCTTCTCACTGTTCAGTTCATTGTTGCCACAGCCCAGGACCTAGGATGCTGGCAACACCTCGCTGCCAACTGCAGGCAACTTTCTTTATATCCTGGTTATGGAGTAGGTGGTATTTTTAAAAGGTATTTGAGTAGCATTTTAGTAGTCAGGAAGGTTTGATCCACATTTTTGTAGGAAAAAAGACTAAGCAGGTATACAACAGTATTTTATCAGTAATATGCTTCTAAACCTGAGACCTGCAAATTGAATTTTTGAAGCTGCTTCAGAGTTATACAAAATACATTTGGCGCAAGGTGAAGTGGAAAGTAGGTACTTTTAAAAGTCTTACCCACACTATTTTAGAAAATCTCTTATATTTTTAATTTACAGGTTCTCCAAAATTATTGTTTCAAAAATGTAATAATGTTAAAGAAGCAAAATAGACACAGAAATCCCAAAACAATGAAGACACACTTTGAATATAAAAATGTGAATGAATAGACACTGCTTTTTCCCCCATGTTCACACAAGAGCTGTCTACACCACTGTGCTTGACTGCCCTTTTATTCTGTAAAGGCAATAGCATGAATAAATAAAACTGAAAGTGTGAAACAGCTTAGAGTTGAAATGTGCCTTTAACAGGGCATAACAAAACTTTATTGAACCTCTATGCTTATGAACAACGCCTCATTTCAAACGTGCCAGCAGATGGCAGTCTTTATATTAAGTAGCTTTCATGGGAAAATTTAATTTGTTTCTTTTTCTCTTTGTTTATTAAATAGTGGGAGGTACTATCCCATATAATGCTTCTTCCTAAAATGATAAATCAGTCTACACAAAACTTCAAGTAACTATGATGGTGTGTGTAGACTGGTATTTCAAATGCATGCTTTTCTCAATACATCAGAAAAATTAGGAGAAATTCAGTATGGCTGGCGAGTTAGCACTCCTAAGGGTTGGAAAATTAAGGTGAAGGAGCAGATTTCTGGGAATGTTTTGCAGCTACTCCGAGTTCCTAGTGGTTAAGCATTTCCAGGATGAATGTTGGATACTTAATGATGTCTAGTTAGTCAATTCTGGAGGTTTGTAGTCTGACATCGAATGCCCTTTTCAGTTCCAATGGAGGAGATAAACGCACAGGTATCCTGGGTATAATGGAACAGGAAATACTGGGGAGGAAGGAGAAGAACTTCAAATGACGCTAGTCTGATTCTGCAGGAGAAGTTCAGGACTAAGAAAAGAAGCTGCCTGCAAGCAGGAGCTATGTTTCTTCCATCTCCTGTGGTGGGGCTGGGAAGCCGGTGTCTGGCAGGTCTGGCAAAGGTCTGGCAAAGAGAGGTGCCTCACCCTGTCTGAGCCAGGGAAGTGCTGCCTGGGCAGGGAAAGCACCAGAAGCACAACACTGCTCCACCAGCCAAAAGCTGCTTTTCCTCAGATGCCCCCTAACTCCCCGCAGAGCTGCCACCTCCACCACTGATAGCCGCACCCGCCGCCAGTTGACAGTGACGTACGTTTACAAAGGAATTTTAGCAGTGGAAAGTAATGTGTATTCAATCTGTGAACAGTAATACGAAATCCTGTGTTTTGCAAGTGAAGGAGAAGAAGAAAAACAGGTTCCCATAATCTGTAAATACTTCTGTAGCTAATAATGTGCTAGGTTACTGATGGACAGAAGACACATAGCCCCAGGGGGAAAATAGAAAGCCTTCAATTTTTCCAGCTACAGCAGAGACTTCAGCTGAAGTGGAGCCCCTTTTACTGAGAAAGTAAGTGGAAATAGCTTCTGCTGAGCTGGAAAGATACTCTTGATTACTTGCTGTGCTCTTAGATAATCAAGGACACAGTGGAAATACCACATAGCATGTGACCGGCTTTGATTTATCCCAGGAAACCTCTCTCAACCTCAAAATACGCTTTAAACAGCTGCTTCACAAACTTCAGACAGAAAAACCTCTTCATTTTTTATCTCTTAGTTAATTAAAAGAAAAAAAAAAAGTTTATTGGATGTTGCACAACTGCATCATTTCCGGTCCTTGCATGAAATTAGAACATGAAACAAGGATGACTTCAAATGATCTTGTTTCTTGGGTGCAGTCTTTTGCAAGGTTTCAATTACTAACTCAAACCTGTTAAAAATATTTGGCCCATTAATCACATTATGTGCTGCCTTGTTTAGTATTCTGGCTATTTCTCTACTCTAGCATGGAATTATATATCTCTCTGCCCTCTAGAAACTCCTGATAGGCTTTCATTATTATGCCATTTTACCTCACCATACAGATGTTTACAGCTACTACCCCAACTTTTATCAGCTACCCCATCCTTTCCTCAGCTTCCTGGATCTGACAACTTTTAGTAATAACATGAAGCTTTGGGTAAGCTAATTTCTGCCTATGTCTGCAACATTTTTTTTCTTCATGGAAATATCAAAAGCTTCAAAATAAAAAATTAATGTATCTAATTCCTCTTTTCTTCTAACTATACTCACTCTTTTTTCCACTTTGTCTTAATTTTCTCTTGGTGACTCTGGAACTATTCTCTTCTGCCCTGGTCTTTGTTCACTGTTATGGGTGACAAACTGTGTAACCTGGGAAGCTAAAACCTAGAGCTGCTGTGTTCAAATGTTCAATTCTCCTTTCTCATGATTTCTCTCTATTTATGGTACTGCTTGTTTTCCTTCCTGTTTAACATCTTTGAATCCTCTTGATGCCCTTTGTTACACAACTTTTGTTCAGACTTCTTAAGTTGCTTATTAGAAACCTTCTATCACCACTTACCTTATTGCCCTAAATCTACCAAAAATGTTGTCACATTAAAATAAGCTATTTCACTTACACTTCTGCTTCTGCACAGTCACCTCCAAACCCTTGTATTGACACATTTACTCTTTACCAAATACAGACGTCCTCCACCTTGCTGTTTGTTTCGTTCCCTTCATTTCTTTCAGCTGACCTCCCTGCCACTTTGTCAAGAATGAAGCCTTGCAACTAAACATTTAACTTGTATTTTTCATCTGTTGCTTATTCCAGGACTCCTTCTTGCACCTCCATGCTCTGTGGTCACATTCGCAGACCAGGTGAGGTAGTGCAAAGCTCAGCATTTGAGTAGTGCCAATACAGGGGACCACGATCCCTTAACTCACTGCAAACCTGCACTGCTTTCCTCGCTTACACGTGTTTGACTGTGTTTGCAGAGACAGACAATACCATGGAAATTTTTGCAAGAACTTCAGCAATTATTCATACTTCTGAAGAAAACTGTGTCAGTAATTAAGCAACTGAATTAATAATTGCTAATACGTTTGAAAAAAATATTTGATAAGCTCCAGCCTTAGTATCATTTAGATGCATATATCATTTATCTGAAAGTTCTTTTAAGATTTTTGGTGAAAGGAGGGGAAACAATGACATTTTTCCAGTGAATGTCATTTACTGTTGTTTTAATGGAAAATTGAACTATTTCCTTAAAAATGTATTCACAGATCCCAGTATTGTTTTTGGTGTGCTATTCATAGCTTCTGCCCCTCTCCTGAGCACAATCCACCGCCCCTTCACCCCAAATCAGTATTTTGTTTCATTAAATGTTTGTTTTACTGTATGCTGATGTGAGTCACATAGTGCTTTCTAATTAGTAGGTCTTTCTTATTACAAGCTGCTGGCACATGGAAAGGTGATAAAAAGTTTCATAGTATTCTGCAAAGGAGATCAAATCCCCTAACACATACCCACTTTTTGCCCACAGCGTTTCTGTATTGCAGTCAATGACATAGCTGCAAACCCTTTGTGAGGCACTCTGACAAGCTCCGAGCTAGCTTGTGTGGATCACAGCAGCATTTCAAGCAGTACAGCGTGGACTCCAGCACCAAGTTCAAGGCAAGAGCATTCATCTAGCTTCTAAACTGGGATGGGGGTGGTGTGGTTACCAGTATAAGGTGTTGGTCATGGTTGGTGACCTGGGTCATGTTAAAGATGTGTCTAATCTCTTTTGGGCAGTGGAAAAAAACTGGAGCTTGTATTAAGGAGAGGAAAAAACATATAGTGACTCCCCTTGACTTAACCTATGATCTACCAGTCACTGGTTTAACTCGTTTATGATCCACTTGTCACATACAGAGAATCAGGTATTATACCTCTTCCATTAACTTCCAGGATTAAGTTTTGCATTGTATTTTAAAAATAATAAATTCTTTTTGTTTCAGACTTCCACCATTTGTTGGGGTTTTTTTGATATTCCTAGTTCTTTTGTCAGGTGTAATAACGAATCATGATTCCCTGGTTAACTTGTCCAGGACATTCATTATTTGCAGATCCCATTCTCCTTCAGTAGTTTCTTCTATAGGCCAAAAATCCTTGTCTAGTTTCTCTTTCCATGTGCTATCCCATACTCTTTATAATTCTTTTTCTTTTTCTTTCTGCCGTGTTTTGTTGTTGTTGTTGTTGTTGTTGTTCTTTTCACTGTTTGGAGTGTTTCGGGGTAAGGTCAGTTTCCAAAATAAGAAGCTAGACCCACATGAATATTTGGGGTATGAACTAACAAAAAATTAATGAGGTAGCATAATGAGGTTACTTTGGTTTACTGCTTTTCCTTAATACTTCCAAATAATGGGTTTGCTTTTTTACCTGCTACATAACAGTGAACTGATGTTTCCAGAGATCCCAAGCTCTCTTTGCAAGTGGTAGTAGATAATATAGAGTCCAAAATTGTGTAGATAAGAACACTTTTGTGTATGCCTTCCTTTTGTTTTGTTGGCATTCAGTATCAACTGACATTCTGTGATATGATCAGTCACCAGCATGCAGGTTCCTCTGCAATGTTTTTTAGACAGTGTTAGTTTCGACTACCATCAATAGCTTTCTACCTCAGCAAATTTTGCTGTCTCAGTATTTTCCTTCTTTTTAACATATTTTTTTGGGCATAGATGGCAGTGTAGATTTTCATGGCACACACAGTAACTTTCCTTTCACATCGTTTATTTTCTATCTATGTTTATCTCTGTGTCTTCCCTTTTGTCTCATAACAGCTTGCTTTCTTTAGAAGGAAATGGTACGGGACCATGGGTGAGACCCCTCAATATTCAAGTACATTGTGTCATTGGCTCAAGCTTACTCATACACTTGCTAATACCTGCAAAAACTTAAAGCAGATCTTTAAGGCATGGCTTTCTTAAAAAAGCTGCAACAAGCCTTCTTTAGTATCATTAGGTTTCATTGCAGTTTTTAACAGCTTGCCAATGCTTTCTATTTGCAGTTATCTACCACATCCTTAAAGAAAAGGATATGATCCTATGATTCCATGATATTTTGTTATCTTTTATTCTTCCAAATTTATTTAAGTTATTGTCTACATGTGACCAGTAATAATTCAGATAATACCTGAGTACCTTACCTCTTGTGTAAAAGCCATGTAATCTTAGTGACTTTTACTGTTTTTACTACCCTCTGGAAGGGTCCTTGCTACTGATATTTTATGAAAAAAAATTTTCTCCTTAGTTATCTTCTTCAAGAGAGTTGCTTCTCAGTGCACACTTTGTTATCTACCCAACATAAAATCAGTTCCGTGTTCCTAAGACTCTTAACCGAAGTCTTAAACACACTCTATTTTTGCATTCTGTTCTGAAAAGTTCATATTTCATTAGCCCAAGTACTAACACTGACTATGTAGCTGTAAAATATTAATTCAAAATCCAAATTCACTTCCAGGTGTGACATTTTTCAATAGAAAATCCTTCAGTTATTCTAGAATTCTAATATCTGGAAAAAAAAAAAGTGTTTTTGCCTTATGCCTCAACTTTATTCACAGAACAGAACTTATCCTTTTCAGGTCTAGGAATGTGTTGTGGAGGGGTGAAACATCCTGGATAGTGATACACAAAAGTTCAGTGGATTCCTCAGATATTTATGTGAAGGTAGCAGGATGCTAGCCATAAAAATTCCTGGGTTTAGCCTTGAAGCATTTTACAAGTGCTTGTAGTCTGTGCTATAGAGTGAAAGGGGATGACCATTTTTGATTAGCAGGGGATATTTAAATTAGGAGCTCAGGATGAAAAAATTTAAACTTCTATCAATTGTTGCAAAAGCTACAGATGCTTTAGAGTAAGCTGATGATGTCAGGCATGGTCTAGCTCTCTCAGCGTTTCACAACAATTTTTAATACACCAACTCAATCTGTTGGGATTTGGAAAAAAAAAAACCACCTCATGTCATGCTGCTTCTGTTTTTTACTTAAACCCAAATGTGTGTGAATCTATTATTATTTATCTTCTTGACAGTTGTTTCATGGGTTGTTTTCATTTAGATAGGTGGCAGTTCATAGACCAAAGGATGAGAAACATCAGTCCAGTTTATAAAAAGTGACACCAAGCTGCAGCATAATTTTTTGCAATTATCACACTCCTGGTGTTTCTTTCCCAGGATGGGTAAAAGTGAGTGTGGCACTGCCACTTCTCATGTCAAGGTTCTCTTTCCAGATCTGCCTGATTAATATCATACAACATGATAGTTACAGGAAGAAATGATAGATTATGTTGTCATCTGTGCTATATCATCCCATTTATAGAATAAGTCCCACTATCAGAGCAGGATTAGATGAGTAGAGTGAGGTACCACACAACCAAAGGGGAATGTGGGTAGCTGGGAGAATTACTGGGGGGGATGCAGATGTTGCCACCAGTTCAAATCCTAGGTGAGAGTGGAGTAAGGATCAGTGCTGTCCTATACATGTTGGGAGATGTCTATCTTCCAGCTCAGTGTTAATTCCTCACTAGTGTAATGTTGGCACTTCAGCCAAAATGTCGTAGCAGATTGCTAGTGCCTGGTGAAGTATTATATATCTGTACTTTGAGGTGGTTTTCTGCCTTGTCCCGCTCTCTTTGCATGTGTCAGGTGATGCCAGAGGAGCAAGACGGCGCCTAGGCCCTATGTCTGGAGATTCCCCAGTCAGAGGTGCAGCTAGTTACCTTGCTGTGATGGCTCTCTTCTCTCCTCACCTAAGGCAGGACACAGACGACAGGGACATTTGTTGTTAGTTGCTGGTAGGGGTGGGCTGCCACTGGTTGCTTAGTTCACAGACTTTTCTTGAAGTTTTCTGTCCTGCCACACACATAGCTGAGCTTTCCATGAGTTCCTGCTTCTTGTTGCTTGGGGTTTCAGGGAGGCAGCACAACAGCCACAGCTGTTCTCTTCCTCACCCCACAACAGGCAATTCTAGGGATAGGGGAAATCTGTGGGGCCAAACACTCCCAGTTTGGACTGAGCTATCACTGCCCCCTCACAGCTGAGCTCCAGAGCCACTGCACAGAGACTGCTTCCCACCCATTTATTACACACCACTAATTTAAATTACTCTTGCATGCTAGGCAGTTAATGCTTCTTTACACAGAGAGAAATCCAAAATAGGCAGTACATTATTACTTACTCATAGATCCATATAGAAAAAATTCAGAGAGCTATGCAGATCTTTATTTATATGTGATAATCTATATCATACCTACTCACAGATATGCAAATTACAGCTTTACATCAGAAATTCACAGGAAAGCCTCAGGCTGATGTTAATTCCATCATTTAAATAAAGAATTTCCCATTGTTACAGGGGCCTTGGAGTGCTTCTGTGCTCTTTCTATTTACATAGTGATTTTCTCAGTTGAACCAAATGTATAGTGATACAGTCTAGTGATACTCTTACCAGTTATATATTGAATTATTCATCATTACAGGAGATTTCAACCAATACTGATTAATCGTTTCTCTTCTAAATACCGTTTTTGTTATAAAGCTTCCACTAATTCTGTTCTCTTGCCATTATATATGATTTCTATCTGTTATCTGAGTTGCTTTTCAATCTGGTATTTAAAAAGTACCAGAACTGTCTAAAGGCTATTCAGTGAAACAGACTTTGGAAAGATATACTGTCAAGGGCAGAGTATTGAACAAGGCAGTAAGAGAGAAAAGAAAAACCCAGACAACATAATGATTCAGTTACAGTGATTACACTTGTAGTAAGCATTACTTTCCTGGAGAAATGGATGGATGGCCCATTTCCAGAATAAAAATAGACAGTTCTTATTCTGCATCCCCCACAGCATCCCCCCCACTTCCAGTGTCTCTCATGTTAAGGCACGTGATCTTTTTCATGTCCTTTTAAAAAATAAAGGTAGTGAAAGAGGTACTGAGGCTCTTTCATTTGTGCTTGGGGCCAAAATTAAGACAAAGATATGTCTATACGATCCTGTGACCCATGTCAGGGGCTCACTTCTGACTTTGGACCAGCTGGACTGGGGTTCTGTTCACATCATTGTTGTTTAAGGCAGGCACTAGCTAGAGGTGGACTGGTCATGTCCTCAAGGTTGTCCTCATGCTCTGACTCAGTATCTATTCCCTACACCTTTGCATTTGCTCACCTACAAATCTGTCTAGTGTGCCCTGCTTCATACATAGCCTACGACCACATGGAGAGGCTTCAAATTAGGAAACCATGGGTGAAACATGTTGGCAGCCTTGTTTGAGAGAATGTGCTGTCTTCTGAGTCTACCAACTGCTTGCCATTTCTGCTGTCCTTGCTACTGCTGCTTATGCTTGAGAAGGTATAGCACCATCCTGGGGGAGCTGGTACTTTAGGATATGAAGGCATTGCTGCCAAAGGTATATGCCAATATTGCAAGTCTGTGATGTTAGCCGGGGATGTGGTCAGGGCTAGGACTTTGAGCAGAGAGGAGTGTAGAGGTGATCATGTGTTACTGTGGCTATTTTATATTCTGAGGTGACAGCAGATCCAGAACTCGGGGACAAGAGAGTAACATCTGAGGCCCTCTGCTGTTACCACCAGCCATTTGAGCCTGAAAATCCACCAGTAACTGGGCAGCTAGTTTGGGAAAAGGAAGTCTGCCCCAGTTATGATCATGTAGAGGTCTCCAAAGCCTTTGCGGTCATTGTATATGTGACCTGCATAGACAACATATCAGAGGTTATGAGGGCCTTCCGTCTTTGTGGATTGTACAGCTCCAGGGCAAGGAAGATGACTGATGAGATTTGCATTATCATGTGTTTTCATCCCTCACCATCACTTGTAACAGGCACAAGGGCCACCACTCTAATTCTGAGGCCTTGACAGTGGAAAATTCATGAATAAAGTATCACATTATGCTGCATGCATGAGTCTTTGATTTTCCAGTAGAATCAGGCTCTTTCCCAAATCGATACTAGTTTTTGTTGATTCAATGGGTGTCATGGCTGACACTGTGCACCAATTGTCACTTCCATCTACTTTCATAAAGTGCAGATCCATCCAGATCTATCCGTTATTCTAGTTTCAGTCTCAGCCCATTCTTCAGGAAAATTTACCTCCCTGGGTGACGAGATGATTAAAGCTTTGTTAAAATGCTAGGGCAGCATTTTGCTGGGATTCTGAGACAACTTGTTTCTCTGTTATAGGTCTGATTTCTGATATGCATGTTAAAACTCAGTTCTTACACATCTGTCACAAACACCCCTCTATGTTTTTGTGGGGTTTTTTCCTGTCATACCTCCTGTCTGTTAATTTAGATCTATATATATCAAAATTACGTTAAGTGCAGAGATATAAATGAAAACACTCTGAGAGAGGCAATATTCAACTATCAAACCTTTTTTCTTTCTCATAAATTCTCTCTTCATTCCCCCTTGGAGTTGGAAATTATATTAATGCAATGGTATCCAAAGAGAATCAGAAAAGAAGTAGTAGTAGTTCATGAAATAATTTATCTTCTAAAATTGCAGAAAGCTAATCCATAGCATTAAAAACTGTTACTGACTGCAAATGTAAGAAATAATAATGTAATATAATGGGAGAAGTTTCATTTTTTGGGGGGGTAAATGTTATCTGATTTTGGGGAACTTCATTTAAGATCACAGACACCCTTTCTGAAAAGGTGGGTGTTGAATGACACAGAATACACAAAACTCAAACAACACAAAACACACAAAATTCAAATACATATGAATTTATGCAGGGACACTCAGTTTGAATGTGATCCTCAGTACTGAATTTGAATTGCTGCTCTGCTTTATTACCTAGATTTCAATTAATGCAGACAAGGAAAACATTTAGATTAAAATGTATGCTCCTATTTTATGCTTTTAGAGAATGATGCTAGTGTTTTTGACAAAGAGGTTTTTAAAGATGGTTACATAGGAACTAATATTTTGTTTCAGAAAGACATTCTATTTTCTCAGAGCATTCATTTTACAGAGCAGATTTAGAACACACCACACATTCCTTTCTGATTTTGGTCAATAAAGTTATCATGTAATTATCATCAACTAGTATTTAATAATTAATTTCTACCTCTAGGGCTGTCTGTGGACAAAGTATGATATCTCATCTGAAAGCAGTGGCTGAATTTGTCAGTGAGGTATGGGGGCTGATAATCAGTGTCATCATGAATAATAGAGCTTTCATAATTTTCACTGCATTTAGAAATAATTTCTATACTTGTAATATGGCCAAAGTGCCTGCAGCTCAGGACTTCTTTTTGCATAGTCGCTGAAATTCAGAGTAAAAATTTAGCTTTACATAGAATCTTTACAAGAGAAGAAGCACAGCTGTGGGCAGCTTAGGCAGAACTGACCTTCGACAGTATCAAATGAGGCCAGCAGTTTCTGCTTCTGCAATCATCTGAAGGGTGAACTTAGGTGCAGATAATTGCACATCAGGAAAGGCATCCTGCAATGGTCAGAGCAATCTCACTAGTATGCCATGCTGGTACTCAATTGGAAACAGCGTAGTGCGGAGCAGCTGCCCAGCAGAGGAAGAAAAAAAACATTTTCAAAGGTCTCACTTTCTACATGGACATCTCCAGCAGTGAGTCTAACCTAGCCATTCTCCCACAGCTGCATACTTTGGTGTTGGGGTACAGTTCCTTCGGGAAGCTGAGCAAGGATGCAGGGGATACTGTGTGAGGCTAAATGCTGAGAAGGTCTGACTGTCACACTCCCTGCTGTCACAGGCTCTCCTAGGTGGAACAGCTTGGTTCTAGTTGTACTACTTTCCCATAGCCTACTGCAAGGGTTTTTTTTAGTAAAACATAATGAAGGAAAATGCACTGCACATGGAAACACGGCCTCCATTGACAAATATGGCCAAAATGGCCTGCATTTTATTTTATGACAATTGGCTGTTGTATAATTGAAGATTTATCCAGGTGAGCAGGCTGCTCAAAGGCTTGGCAGAAGAATGTGGGGCATATCATGGTCTCCAATTTTAAGTGGAGATGGCAGTAGGGGGAGAGCAGAAATACAAGAGGTTTCATGCATATATACTACATATTGTACTGT
The DNA here is from genome assembly GCA_033628505.1 of Tringa tobata. Lineage (NCBI taxonomy): Eukaryota > Metazoa > Chordata > Aves > Charadriiformes > Scolopacidae > Tringa > Tringa tobata. The sequence continues at coordinate 8,852,470 of JAHREE010000339.1, read as the reverse complement.
CAAATTTAAGAGACACACTTTCCTGTGTCCTCTTGTGCCTGACTTTTGAACTTTACTCTCCCCAAATAAACCTCCTTTTCTGGTGGGATTCTCACAGATACGGAGAGGGAGAAAGGCAAAGGGGAAGCTCAGCTGATATATTGTTTCTGGTGCCAGGGAGGAAATGATGAGCTTGTTCGCATCTTAGGAATAGGGAATACTTAGAAAGGGAGAAACAGGGAGTTCATATCTTGTGTGAGTATGAACCTTCTACTCTGTGAGTGTCTGGGCCTGCTTCTGGGTATTGGGTAAGGCATCTCATTTTATGCTTATGCCAGTGCAAGACTTGTGTTGAAGCTGCTCCTCATATGTGTGCATATGGCATAAAATATCTGTCATACACTCCTGGATGCTATAAATAATGAAACTGGATGACTCATGGGCAGTCATCACCCTTATGCAGATGGGTCATAACGCAGTAGACTTCACTGACCCTCCTATCAAAGGCCCAGTGCATCTCAGATGTCTGTCCTGTGTGGTTCATTTAGCCACCTGAATTAACCTTTCACCTTGACCGTGCAAGAGTTTTGGACCTTGTTAAAGGTCCAATTGGATGAAACAGCTATGTGACTCAGGGTAGTAGACAGTATTTGGTGTTCCCTATAATGTGAACTGGAATCCTGACTTTTTGGGGGCCAGTGTATCTTGTAGAAAGAATATGTTTATTTTGATCTGTTCCCTTCAGCAGACTGAGATGTAAACAAAATGGGTGCCACAAAATCAGTAGGGCACTTAGTTGTGATGTCCACCATTCTCTTGGGATGTAACATAGTCAACCTTCCTATGGTTATACAATCAATGTCTGGGGCATGTAAATCCTGTCAGTTGTGTTTCCACAGTCAGAAAATTCATGCTGAGTTAAGGTCCGCATGACATTGAGGGATATGGTCACAAAGTATCTTCAAGGAGGCACAGCAGACCTCATCCACTCCATATTTCTGGTAGATTTATCTGCCCCAGAGTGGTTGTCTGAATTGAGATTACATGTATCAAAAGAGAAATGGCAAATTTCAGACGGTGTGGCTGTAGAAGGCATTATGCTGGTGTTGGAAGGAAGGTATAAACCCTCAAAGCAGAGGGCTTGGATTTCTAAAATTCCAACTCCATTGCTGGTCACCCCATGTCTATGGGACAAAGCACTGCCTTCAGTGGATTTAACCTCCCTCACTCAAAACCTCTTCGTGACGGAAAGGACCCTTGCTTGTACTATGGTCATACCTCAAGCCACTGTGAGAGGGTGAACGTACGTTAAAGGTCCTGAAGAGCATCTGCTCAGTTTCCTGTCAGTCTAGGGCAATTCACAGACCAGTGCACACCATGTGTCCTAGCTCATTCCATAACAAAGGCAAGGATCAGCTTATCTGTCAAGACGGCATGCTCCTTATTTCCATGTGTGGCAGAAGCAATCTTTATGGGAAAGAAAGATTTGTAAGCCTCGTCTGTGTTTGATCTGTCTTCTGCAAACAGTGATTACTTCCACCACATTTAAGTGAAAACATTTTAAAGTTTCATTGTTTAGATATTCTTAAAAACGAAAACAATATGAACCACAATAATCATTAGTACGCATTTCCAGACAGAGTCTGCACCTCCCTTTGTATCTGAAGAGTGCCTGTCACATGGTAAATTCTAATTCTAGCCACTAACTTAATGAGAGCCACAACAAAATGGTGTTAAAATTCAAAAGAGGGATATTGAGGAACGACAGAAAACACTGTAACTTACTATTTTCTCCATATATGTGTGGTTTGGATTTGTATTTTGACTTCCTTCTATCTTTTAAATTGAAATAATGATATTTTTTAAAGGGCCATGTTTATACATTGCTTTCCTTTAAGAATATTCAATAATGTGTTATTGACCTAATTGGCAACGGTTGCTTTAGAGTCATGAAGGTACAATTTGCCAAACTTTTTAATTCATGATTACATACTACAGCAGTGGAGACTTCAGACATTTAAATACTGGTTTGTTTTTTTATCTTCATATTGATCAAAGGAGTGCCCATTGATCGCTCTTTGTAAAAGAACAAAAGACTCTTGAAGAATTATTTCTTACCAAGTCCTAGGTAAAGAAGATCAGGACTTACAAATAGTGTTTGGAGCTTTTCTTATCCTTGTTTGAAACAAATTTTCTAGAAATAATCTGTGGAAGGACATAAACTACAAAACACATACCGTTTCTTCAAACTCATATTTTTTTGTGCAACTTAGGGAGATATCCTAACAGGAAATATGTACTTTATCAGCTCATTTACTGGACTGCTCCTCGGTCCAGTATGAACATATGCAAATAGTATGGCAATAGCTGCCTATAAAATTATTCTCAAAAGGAAAGAGAAGTACTTCTGAATTGACCCCAGCCTCTTAGGGAAAACAGAGAGAGGCTATGATACCCACCGAGTATTTTAAAACAGCCAATAAATTAACAGGAACCAAGGAAACTCTCAAAGCTATTAGTTAAATTTTAATCTATACCATATTTTATAAATACATGGGATCTGAGGGCTAGAAAGAGCCATTAGATCATATAGCTTTATTTCCTGAGCTCACTGATTTATGTTTGACGAAAGAATATCTTCCAGGCAGACTTCCAGACAATGCTTTGGCTATATTAAGTAGTAGAGAATCTACCACTTCCCTTGGTAGTTAGTGTTGCTGTAAAAGTGTGTACCTCAGTACTAATATGAATTGTCTGTCTTCTTCAGCTTCTGGCCATTGATTCTCTTCATGCTTTCTTTACTAGATGAGAAAGCACTTCAGCGTACAGTACTTTCTCTCTGGAAGGGTACTTGCACAACTATAATTAAATCACCTTGAACTTTTCTTTTTTTCTTTCCTTTTCTTCTCATTAACTAAAGAGCTTGTTTTCCTTGAGCGTCTCACTGCATGGTAATTTCTGTAGCACGTGGATCATTTCTATGGCTACTTTCTGTACCCTCTCTGTTTTTTCAACATCCTTTCAAAAGGAGGGGCACAAGAACAGCCTGCTGTGATCCAGCACGACTTTGGTGAAAACTTTTACAGAAGTAAAGCAGACTCCTGGCTCCTTTAGTTGTCCTCTGCACACCCCACTTCATGGCCCTCTAGCCCATTTATATGCTCTTTACCGTTACATTTTACTGGTAGTTCATGTTTGGTTGCTTTTCAACCCAGAATTTGAGACACTCCTCAGAATTGTTACTCAGTTGAATATGATGCCTCATTATGGAGGTTTAACTTCCATGTCTTACTCCTAAAAACAGTACATATGTCTTTGCATTATGCCACTTTAAAGGAAATTTGGGTTGAGTATCCAAGTGCTTATTGATAGAATTCTATAGTGTTGGACAGGAAATGCTAATTCCTGAAGAACCTCCCAGAAAAGCCCTCATATACAAGCTGTTTCTCATTGAAACTGCCTCTTGAGAGATATCACTTACAATGTCACATTTGTAATATGTTTTTATTTGCTATGTTGTGTAACACTAGGTAAATGCTAATCATTTTGTGTCCACATTGTCTTCAAACTTTATTTAAAAAAGCTTTCTCTATTTTTTCAAGATGACACTTGTTGAATATGAAGAAGGGAAAGGGAGGCCGCAGTCTGAGAAGACTTCTGCAGTGGTGCACCTTGAAGACAAACAAGACTTATCACGCCCTTCCAGCTGTCTGGTATGTGTGTGCATTCATAACATAGCTATTCCAATCCAATCAGTTTCAAAATTAGGGGTGATAAATACACTGTCACACAATTAAGATACGCCTGCTCCTTTCTTTCAGTCAGCATGCAGCAATGTGCTGAGTGGTTCCACGCTCAGTCCCAAGATATGAGCACCCCTGCATCTTTTTAAAAGTTTTTAAAAAAGAAAATAATGTGAAATCTCTATTCAAACCTATTTGGAGGTAAAAGATAATAATGTTTTATTGCGAAAAGAACCCACAACAAAACCCACCAAAACCAGAGCATATTAACATCTGTTTTACAAATGTACATGCCTTACAACAAATACTTGCCTACCTTGATGCAAATCCAGAGGTAAATGTTCTATTTTAACCAGTGAATTCAACATTTGAGGTACAGAGGACTTCTTTCTAAGGCATATTTAAAGCTGAAAGTACTCTGTCCTCTAAAAGCTCAAATTTTGGTGATCAGTGGAGGTTGTTCAAGACTACCATTCAAGACAGCAATAAGAAGAGAAATAGACTGTTAGGAAAATGGCGTCACTTGTTATTTTCAATACTCAAGTAGTTTCCCTAAGGAAAAAAAAAAGATCTTTCTCACAGCCCTTCCTCCACCAAACAAAAAGAAAAAAGGTAGAAACAATCCTGCTTAAGACTAAGAAAACAGTTTGGAAAACAATGTGTATTGAAGAGGAGAAATCTTGGTCTATCAGGCTGGTGGGCTGGACAATATAACATTTACATGTTCAGGGTCAAATTCTCTTTACTTTTGCAACAGTGTGAATCAGTACTAAACCCAGTGAGGTCAGTAGACTAACTCTAAGTGCATATATGTATAGTGGAGTGTGGAATTTTGATTCAACCGTGGCTGGGTTAAAGTAAATATTATCTTCCTGACGGATTTGCCAGCATGATAAAATAACAAAATTAATAAATAATAAATCTCAGACAATATTCTCTTTAAGATAAAAACGAGAAGGAGTGAAACAGTGTGTAAAAATAACTGGCTCATTCATCTTAGGTTGATCTATAAGCCGTGGCATTTACTGATCCCTACCACACTATGCATTCTCAAAGACAAAAGTAGGTAGTCAAATACATTGCAACTCTTTTTTTTTTTTTTTCTTTTCAGATTTGTTTGTTTTTTCTCCCCTCAAAAAAGACACAAGACTAGACATGTTTTATCTGCATTATGATACAGACGCCTTTCACAGGACAAGAAAAGGAAATTTTTCCGATCATCCATTTTCTGATTTCTGAGCCATTTCCCATCCTACTAAATTGCTTAATACTCCCTGTAGCTGGACCTGTGACCTGGAATCTTTATGCAAGATTAATGGGAAAGCAAATGGGAATTAGTATCTGGGCGGGTTGCTGCACAGCTCTTGCTTTTATCTAGCACTCCACCTGTTTTTTTTTACAATTATGCTTTCATTAGTTTCTGAAGCCAGCGATCCTAAAAGACCTTCCCATTCCTTCTCTCTGTCTTCCCTCCCCCTCGTCCTCAATTCTTTCCATCTTCTATCCCAAAATTATCAAACTCACTCTGCTTGTAACTGACATGCTGACAGGAAATTATTACACGTCATTACACTTCTTAAAACACAATTTACCCAGCCTTTGCAAATTATTCTTCAGCAAGTGTGAGGGGGTAATGGAAACTGTCTATTCCACTTACAGTTGTCACTCATGCTTTCTTCTGTACAATGAACAATTTATGTTTTCTCTCTCTCCAAAAAAGGGCTGTGCTCGAAACACGTGAAAGCAACTTATCAGGGAATAGAAAAATAAACCTCCTGTTCAAGTTCCCTTACTCTCCCTTATTACAGAGAGGATCCATTTTCTACTGTAACCTCATTAGTTCTCATGCAAGCACAGTACAGGCTGATGTTTATTTAGTAGGAGCAGACCTCCTTCTGACTTCTGGCCTGCCAATTGCACTTGACACTGCTGTAAAAGAAAAGCGATCTTGTGTGACTGTAGTACCCAAAACTGATAATCCACAATCATAATAGTCCTATTCCTTGCCTGACACTTTTATTCTTCTTCACAGATAACTACTGCAAAAGGGTGTCTGCGGTATCTTTTTTCCCCCTGTTGCTGCGTGTTGATTTTGGTTTGCACTCGTTTGCCTTTCACTTTTGTCTTATATAAATTCAAACTACCAAATCTTAAAGTGAATGGGTTTTGTTTATTTAACAGACTTAGAAACAAGAAAAAAAAAAATCATTGTGACGTGCTTCCCCCCTCAACTTGATCATATTGATTAGCTTTCAGGCATTCCTCTGTCAGGCTCATTCTGTCTCAATGGGAGAAGGATGATGAATTGTCTGACTACTAGAGGCGGGGAGAAAGAAATGCTAAGCCCGGGTCTGGGAATTGGCTAAGTACTTCTGCGGAGCCTCAGCCTCTCAATTGCTCTCAGCAACTTGGCCTCCTTGATTTATAAACTGGAGTGGTGATTAATGATCTTTTAAGTGGACAAGGCAGGCCAAATCGGCACAAATCGGGCCACTCAAACATGACTATTACTTGTAGGAGAAGAATAACAGCCTTTACGTAAAGGTAATTGAGACTGCTTCAGAGGATCTGGTAGTCTGCTTCAGCAGAAATAAATCAGCCACACAGGCCATCTATTTTGGAAATCAGTCCTTCTCATCAAACCTCCTCAGGTCAGCACGTGGGTTTGAGAATGTGGTGGGTGAGCAGCTGTACTTCAGGTCAGAAACAAGGCAGATCGAGCAGCCCCTGTGCTTAGAGAGGAAAGAGCATCCCACCTGGGTATCCTGCTGCGGCTTCTCAGCGTCAGCGCTGAGCTTGATCCTGCCTTTGTCTGTGCCTCCATGTCAGACAAATGGGGCCTGCCCTGCAGGTTAGAGGCTTGGTTCCTCTCCCTTTCATACTTGCCCCATACCTGTCTCGCTACAACCTTCACCTGGGCTGCCTGCAACTAACTGCCTGTCAGCGCGTCCTCCCTTCAATGGCTTGTGGCCGTACCTGCTGCGCTTCAGGGCTGAATCGCTCTCCCTGCTTCCTAGGGGGACACCAGCTCAAAATTCCATAACGAAGGATCAACAGCAGGGAGCCTCGGCTCCTCCTGGATGCCCAATGACGATTAATTTAACCAGACAGAAACACTGTCAGAAAGTGCTCGGCGTGCAGCAGCTTGTGTGAGCCATGCCTTTCCTCCAAAATTTGGCTCCTCAGGCAAGTACTTAGCTTGCCCATCCTTAGAGCCAAGCCTGCAGACAAGTGATACCCCTTAAAGGGACTAGTGAATTTGAAAGCTGCTGTAGTGTCTGCAGCCCAAGACAAGTCTTTTCATACCGAGATTGTGAGATGGAGAAGAGAAATCATGGGCCATAATGAATATTTATCAAGGAAATGATACCTGAAATCAGGAAAGCTGACACGCAGTAAATAAAAGGGGAGGCTAGAGCAATTGAGCAGCGTGCAGCAGCAGGATCAATAGCAGAAAAGTAACTTGTGGTCAGAAAGCAGCACATGCTCTCCCCCAGAGGGAGATTCCAAACCGGTTTCAATCCGGTGTCCCCTCCGGGGAAAAATCCCCTCTCTCTCTGAGAGGGGGGAAATCACAAGCCTATTTTCTGAAACTCAGTTATAACGAACCGAGGCGCTTGCTGTGAGGTTGGTAATATCTCTTCCACTAGCCATCACCAGGCAGAGCAGTTGCAACTAAGTAATGAATTATCCCCAGACTCAGGCTATCTGTGGATAACAAACATCATTAGTCTGTTTCCATGAGTGCTGTGGCTCTGGGCTTTTATAAAATCTAACCCCAAATTGCAGTTTCTCACAAGAGGACTTGGAGAGGTTAAAAAACACAACTCTACAAAATCCTCTCTGGAGGAACTTTCCTGGCTGTCTTGCCATTACTAAAATGTTGCTTTTAATAGAAAGGGTGTGGGAATCACAAGAATTTTCACCCTGTTATCTCCTTGAAGGTGACTTTCCTGTTTTACTGTGTTTTGGTTTGTTCCTCTAAAACTGTGTAGAACAGTATCTGACTCACAGAAGTATTGTGAAAACAAGTTTTAAATATCTGGAGACCATCAGATGCAAAAGCACAGGGTTACATACACAAATATACATATACGTGTATATTTCAATATTTCCAAGTATGTCCTCTGTTGTAACTGGACTTTTTCTTCCGGCAGCAATTGCTTGGAAGCTAGTGGCATAGGCATTATTTTTAATGTCAGCTTTTTAAAAAAAAAAATTAACAATTATTACAGTTACTATTATTATTTTAAGACTGTAAGGGGAGAAGGGGATGTGAAAGATCATTCAGTACAGAGATCTTGTGCACTGGAAACTCCTACGTCTCATTGGTCCTTTCTGTGATGCCTATTCTGCTAAAAATGGAAATAGTTTCTGATGAGGAGGATAAATATTATTAGAGATGCATTCCATGTCGGTTTTGTTTTGTAACCTTCACATCAATATATTCTGGTTTAGGCGTAAGAATTTTTTTTATTTTTTATGTGAAAAACATCTTGAGGAGCTTGCTGCTAATAATTTGCATCCTGTGGCACACTCAAATCTGGGTAGCAGATAGCTTTCTGATAAGTGTCCTGGGTTGAGATGCACAGGACTAGCTTCTAAAGCTGGGGAAAACTGCACCTTTATAAGACTCTAGTGTCTGAATTCATGAAAATATTTACTTTAAAGCCAGCTAGGCTCTGTGGGATTCAAGGCCTCAGTGTTTTCAAGCCTTGCCAGGTGCAGGGACAAGGAGGAGCAACGCCTGGGCATTTGACCGAAGCTGGCCAACAGGATTATTTCATACTTGAACATCACATTCAATATAAATTGGAAAAGTTTGTTGCTGTAACTCTCTCTCTTGATGGCGGCGGTCCAGACAACTCTTTTCCCCAGTGCCGCTATCGGCCATTTGCAAGCTGTCTTGTCTCCTTTCTCTTACTTTCACAACATTTTCAGCCTCTATAAATATTGGGCCACTACTATGTCTTGAAAAGCGAGTCAGCACATACAGGAACAATAACTGTATTTTATGGCACAGAATCCAACTGTTTGATACAACTGGCTTCTAGTTTTTTGCAACCATTTATTAAGATTCCACATCTGCCCACAGACAGAATATGCTTAGAAGAACTGTTACACTGTCATGGCAAAAGTTTATTTTGCTATGGGTTGTTTCATCTCCAACCAGTTGCAATACTGATTTCTCTCAGTGGATTAATTATCAGTGGCAGTTTCAGTCTTCCTTGCAATGGGCAGAAGGAAAAATGATGTTTTTATTTCAAGGAGGTCTATTGACAATTGTGCCTGGGCTTCCCCTGGGTCCTAAAGTCAATGAAGTTAGAAGACCCATGTCATGAAAGTACTGTGCATGAAATTATTTATTTTATCTGTAGAGGTAGTGTCATGTACATGCCATGATAACTGTTTAATTTGAAAAAAAAAAAAAGCTCGCTTCATATGGTATTCATATGATATTGTAATAGTAAAAGTAACACTGAAATTGGACAAATATAACATGATCGTATAATATACAAAAAGTACCAGGAGTTATTCATACTAGCAACAAACCTATCAAAATGTTTAGCTTGAAAAGAGAGGCTGCATTCTTCTCTAACAGAACATTTCCAGTTAAAAGCACTCTGCAGAGTTTGGAAGGAAAACCCAAGCTTGTGTTGTTGCCAAAAAGCTCTGTGCACATATGTATAAAACATTAGGGATCTGTAAAAACAAAAGCCATAATGGATTAATTTTTGGATTTTATTGTTTTCTGTTCTGCCCAACCCCCCAGATATACATAAATAATACCCATCAGTACACATATCTATTGATAAAATATGTATAATTCTGTATTGATAAAGTATGCATAATGTTCTCTCTATATATATAATGTTCTACACATAATTGTTTTAACTTTGTTGGTATTGTCACAATGCACGGATTAGGTGTGGGCTGTGTACTTACTATTAATTTGAAAAAAAATGCAAATATTATAATTAAATTATTTATTTAAGTGGTTTTTTATTCAATTCCTAATTCAGTTACTGCATAAACCATATGTGAAAAGACTGCAAAGAAAAAATTAGAGATAGTGTGGGTAAGAATGCTGGTATTCTTTTCATTGCATTGTTTTGTGTTCAAATATGCTTTCAGCTGCTCTACAAATTTCTACCGCAGCATACAAGATTGATGATGCAAATTTACACAAAATAATGTAAGATTATATGGTTGGGATACATGATCCCAAATGTTGCAAAGAAAATGATATAGCCTGGATTCAATATCTGATTCTTTTAAACTGGAGACCACTTATTTTCCTGAGATTATGTTGTAGACGTGTAGGCTAATTGGTTTGCATATCTGGAACATACTCCATCAGTTTTGTTACTTTCAGGACATAGGCTGATTTTGTAGGAGTGCAACTGAGAAAGATATATTTACTCACAGAAGAGCTAATTTGATAAAGAATCAAGCATGAATACAAAACTCAGCGATAACATTCACAGCAACAGTGTTGAATTTACTCTGTAAATTTGAAAAGCTTGCAAAATGTTTCCCTCAGCTGTTTGGACCCTCAGCCTTCTGCAGAGGTAAACAAAGAAGGAAAACATTATTTAAATATCTTCCTTATCTCCAGCACTTTACAAGATGATTATTTCTCTAATCACCACAGCCCAAGGCACCAGGAAAGACCGGGAAAGACATCTCATAACGATGAAAAATAACTCCCCTTTTAAACAGAAGGGGAAATGGACTAGTGGGCAGGTAGTGACAGTGACTTTTGTGGATTTTTAATAAATTGACCTTATTCTGCGTCCTCCTGTCCCTTTTCCAGCCAGAGACTCTGCGTTCATTAACTAGAGCTCAGATATACTATAGTTAGAACGTTGTTACATTGCAAGTCTCATTTTGCCGTATAGCGTGGTCACTAATTCCCAACAGCTGTGTAAGTAGTCATATAGCTTTACTTATGTTCAACACAAACATAATGAGGTAATTTGTTGAGAACTGGGCTATAGCGGAAGCTCCAAGCAGATGGGATTTTTTTTTTTAACTAGATGTGAAATATTCTTACACTTCAGAAGAATCCTTTTCTTGTCCTCTAACCAGATGTATTGAATATTTGGAGAAGTGGTAGAACACCAACTAAGAACGGAGCTCCATTTCTAGCAATATTTTGTGCAAGTGAGGTAATGACATTATTTCCTCATCATCCCAATTCCAATAGAAAAAAATGGTTGTTGAAAACTAAAACAAACAGAAAGTGTATGCAGTTTTTAACGTTCGTCTTGGGACACATGATTTTTGAAAATACTTTGAGGACTATAAGTAACATTTTGAATGATCTAAAAATCGAAAGATTTGGATAGTGGAAAGTACAAATTGATAATTTCCATGTGTATATGTCCTTTTACAATAAATTCAAGGACAAGTACTATTAATTTAATAAACATATGTATTGCAAAAAAGTATGGAAAGCCACATAAGAAAATTAACATCAATATGTTGTAGCAAACAAAACAAAAACCAAAGAAACCACAATAAAGTTAAAAAAATAAGTGAAGCAGATGTGCTTTTTCATGCTTGACCATGTCAGAACTATGGCAGCACTGAGATTGGCTTAAGCCATCACAGATGAAACACATCAGGAATTCCTCAAAAACCTGTAGTGTGCATGTCCATTTAGATAGTAACATTCAGCATCCTGTTCCTTCCCTTCAATTAAAATACCTGATTTGGAAATTAATCACATATATTTACCACAAAAGTCATTCAAAAAGAGGCTTCTTTGGAGTCCTAAACACAATCCACATGGCCACATGTGCTTGCTTGCTGTGCTGGCTGGAGAACAAAAATGTAGAGTTCCGGCATTGTCACTTCTGTCTCTTTATTATGGGCATATCTTTTATCCTTGAAAGCCAGGATATAGATGCCTTCGGGATCTTTTATTTCGTTATTTATAAACTTATTTTCAGATAAGGCTTGATAATTATTTTCAGATAAGGTTCCCAGAAGTCATCATTCACTGTTCAGTCCTGAGGAAGCTATGTGGAGCTGCATAATTTTTAGACTTTCATGCTAGAATTACTCACTTTCATACGTAGTGGCACACGCATGAGTGTGCAAGATATAAAAACATAATGTCACTCTCCAAAGTACCAACGGAAAAGGAAAGAAAGAAAACAGATTACATTTTTTCCTACTGAAGAAACACATAGATTGACTACTGTCAACGTAGTTTTATACAGACATTTAATTTTGCTTGGAAATGAAGTAGACATTCGATACACAAAGAAGCACAGGTAAGTATACAGGCTGCAAAACAGAAGCATAACAAAGTAGTGGAAGGAAACTGGAAAGTGTGCATTAAAATAAACTCAGCCTGATAACTAAACTTCTGATCCTAGGAACTTGTGGAAAATTCTTGTGGCAAAACCAATAAAACAATTAAAATTCTAAAGTTATTATCCAAGATTAAAAATGACGGACAAAGGGAGATATTTTCCAGTTGTATTCATGAGTTGAATTTATCTCTCTCTCTCTCAGTGATCAGTCCAGAACTTGGGCTACACTGAACTTACAGTATAATTACACTGTAGTTAGGCAGCGGTATCACAAAATCCAATACTTCAATACAAATGCATGATATTTAAATGCCTGAAAGAGGCAGTACAAAAAATGCAAGCCCAGGATTGGTTTAATAACTTGGAAACAAAAGTACATGCAAACACACATGCTATATAAATACATAAACCTATATTTTAAAGTTGCGTTGATTTAAAAGCAAAGCATCTAGAGGTTTCTAAGCATTCCAGCAAAAAACAACGGAATAAAGGACATGTACCAACATTTTTTGAACATCTACATTCTCTCTACAGATAACATTGAGGGTCAGACGCACTGAAATTGTGTGATACATCTTAAATGTGGATGGGTGCACATGGATCATGATGAAAACCATCTTCCCTTCCCTTCCCTTTGCATTAGTCATGTTTGTTGAATTCAGCCATTGAATTGGAATTTTTGCAAAGGGCCATTCTGACCCCAAGTTGGCAAGATGAATTTCCCTCCCTAAAGTTCCTGTATATAAAGACCAATTATGCAGATGAGGAGAATTTCACCCAAAATAAATTGCATGTTCCATCTGATTATGGGTAATAGATTATTCCAGACCTATACTGTCCTCAGGTGGAATTGAAGGATCCTTTAAACATCAAGGAGTATATTCATAACCATTATCCTCTTAACCCTTTGATGTGAAAAGATTGCTATAAAATTTACTAAATTCATCTAAAATGGCTTTTGAATCTCCAATCACTTTGTTCTCTGCATTAATAATACTAGGACTAATCCTGCATGACTTGTGAGATTTAAGATGAGTAGCTAATAGCTTTTGAATCAAGGGTGCCTTTCAAGGGTGCCTCTAAGCAGTATCTAAAACTGTGTGTGTGCAATTTGTCTTATCCAAATTGGTGCATATTCAGAAAGCTATGTAACCTATATACAAACTGCATTTTCATTCAAGATGTATGTAGACCATGATCTTCCTAACTCATATATGCAAATATAGTCTGAGGATTAACAGTGGATTTTTACAGAGAACAGAAAAGAACTACACATGAGTTCATACAGCTACTTCTGAAAATTTAGCTCTATCCAACTGGCAACTGTAGGGTTTTGATTGCTCTTATTCTGGTTTTGGATCCTAGGTACTTTTTGCTTTTCTTCCTGATTACAAGATTTTGTCACCATGGCATTAGATTAAGGCTAACAAACTGAGGCTAGTACTTTCTCCCTCTGTTCTCTACCTGTCACCATTTGGCCTTCAGGTAAAAAACAGTCAGAAAAACTAGTCAGTGGGAGCAGCTGCAGACACAGGCAAAGCCTGGGATTTTCTGTGTTCAGAGACCATTTAGAATATTGCCCTTTTCTTGGCTCTCTACTTGGTTTCACTTTCTTTTTCCTTCATAGACTCTGCATCCAGTGTTTATTCTTACCTGGTTCTTTTGTACTTCTCCCCTGTTTCAACTCCCTCAAATTCAATATTTCTTTTTCCTCCTTTGACTCTCTGATACTCTTTATGCTTTGTCCCTAGCACAAAAGGATCCCAAAAAAAAGCTCACTCAAAAATCTCATGTATGAAATCTTGAAATATTATTTTTTTCAGATTTGTGTAATTTGAGCATTTTCATGTTCTATTGCAAGTCAAATAAAGACATTTTCATGAACAGAAACAAAATGAATTTCCGGTAAATTTTGTCTCACCTATCAAATGTAATAAAATCACAAACAATTCAAGATAACATAGTCTATGTGTGATCTTGGATAGCATTACAGGATATGAATCCTGGTTCTGAAAGCATAATTTATGCGTTTAAATGATTCAGCCTGTTTACAAATTGGTTACTTCAGAGGTTGGTTAGGTTATCATCACCAATGACCTTCAAAATCAAAGCCCTATGAGTTGGCCCTCTAAAAACATGGAATCAGGAATGGCATGAGCACCAGTTTGATGCATCTTCTCTCCTTTTCTCTGAGAATGCAATGAACTGCCTAGTTTTGAGCAAAATGAAATAAATGTCCTTTCTGTCTCCATTCTCAGAGAAAATAAGATCATTCCAGACCAAAAATTATGGAAAGTGAGTATTGCTGTGGCTGTGAACAGATAACCCCTACACCCGGGAGGATAATTTCCCCCATGATCTAAAGGTAAAAGAAACTGATGCTTTAACATCCAGAAATAGTGATAAGAGCCGGAGGATCCAATGCCTTTGTGTATTTCATTCTTTCTGGAGCTCAGTTTGAGTCATCTGCTTGTGCCTGGAGCAGGAGGTCAGACAAGAGGACTCCAGAGGTCCTATCCAACCTAAATTATTGAATGATTCTTTGTTCAGAGTCAGGTCTTCGGAGAAACTGTTGCATACCGACTGTGTCTTTCAAAACCAAGGTGCACTCCAAAGCTGTGTCCTATCTCTATTTTGAGATGAAAGCTGGGGGCAGTCCACCTCCCTGTCTCCCTTCTCTTTCTCTCCTCCCTTTTCTCCTTAGCCCAGTTGGAAAGGGTGAATGTGCTGGTGTGGATGCTGAGGAGGTTAGGCTCTGATTTGGATGAACAGCAGACGTGGGAGACTACCGCTCCTGCAGCTGGATTATTATGGCCTTTGAGTGTGTGGTTGAGCTCACATCCACTGAGGGAGGGAGAGCTAAGCTCATGCAAGGCATGGAAAATATGTAGTGTCTCACAAGTGATCTTCAGAGAATGCTGAAAAGCAGAAAAGCCAGTAATAACTGCGGGACTCAGCCTGTGAAGGCTGTTAAAGAAGACGACATTTTCTGAGCCCTACCTTAGGCCTATTTGAGACCAGCTGTGAACGTTTGAACACTGCATAATAGCAATTAAAATGTGCCACAGAACAAAGCAGCAATCAACAAACTGCACCCTAAGAAAATCTTGAAGAGTAGAGCTTACAAGTTGTTAAAGAATAGATGAAAAAACTACATCTTATTGAAAATACAGAGTATGTCCACAACTGGGAAATTCCAATGCTGGATACACAGAATGCTATATCACAGCATGCAGTGTTTTAAGATCAATAGGACAGGCAATACAAATTTTTTTTATTGAGTGACTTTAACAAAAATCCTAGCATAATCAGACTGAAAGAAAGGTATGCAATGCTGTCAGTTTTATGCGGTTGTTGATTTCCTGGGGAAGCCAGCGTAGCTATGGCTGCAACATCAGTGCTGCGTCATGCATTGTGTCTTCTCAGACACTCAGGGGTAGGGTTGCACACAGCTACATCCCCATTCTTCACAAACCTCTTGCCAAGAAGTAGCTACTAGTTTTCTTATTTATGTAAAAGAAACACAGGCTCACAAAAAACAGTAATAACAAATAAAACTGCATTTTGTGCTAGCTGTACAGTGAGGTACTGTTTATTTAAGTAGTAGAACAATGATTTATGCCATCTAAGAATATGGCACAGGAACTTTGTCTAATAGCATTTGTTGAGTTATCTTTGCTAGTAAAGTTGAATTACCCAGAAATAGATTGTTAAAGCTTAACACAACAGTTTTCCATATTTTCCAGCAGACAAAGGGCTGTCAAATACCCTTAGCATCAAAGAATCTTCTGATATTTTAAATAACCTTCAACAGAAAAAAATTCTTTCCAAAGTTACCCGTATATATGTCCTATGACCTGCTTAGTTATGCACATCTACTAAATAGACATTTTTATTAAGCTACTGTTTTGCTCTTTCAATAAAATAATTTCTCTTTCTCCATAACAGAATAAAATTAAATAAATAAATAGTATAGTTGAGGATACTGCACAATAACTGTGCTATTTTTTCTGACAAATCATGATTTCTTATGGAAACAGTTATTAGCTCTAACTCTTCTGTAGCTTTTCTTTGTCTCTGATTTACACCTTCCTTCATTTTATAACTGTTTGTGTCATGATCAGAGTATTTTGCATTAAGGTTTTGTAAGTTCGTGCCTGTGCTGGTGTTCAAATTCCCAGGCCTACTATTTTCTGAAAGGATACAAATAATGATACATTTTAATTAATGTTGATTTTATAAGACTTTAACTCTGCCTGATGGATACAAGCTAAAAATCAATCACTGTCTCCTAATTTTCAAATCAATCCAAGGATATATGAAATAAAACATCACAAAAGTCACTTACAAAGGTACAAAGGCACAAAAGGTAGAAGATATAAATTGATGGGAAGCTGTTTGATTTATTATACAACAGATAAGATCTGCATGATACAGCTTCCTGATGGTTTATGAGCCTATGAAATCTTTCTAATGAAGGTTATTCCTGAACTCATAAAATTTCATATTCTAATCTGTACTCTATCATCAACCTATAATACTAGAATTTGATTGATAAACTTAGTAATTATAAAAAAAAACCTTCTGTTGATCTAATGAAGAGGTGTTCTTTGGATAAAAGATATAAAAATGGAACTAACTTCTGCCACAGCATATCCACAAGGGAGCAGCAAAACTGACCACTTATTTCCTATTATCTTGAGGATGGAGATAGAGAACAGAGAGGGAAGACTTCACAGAGCCTTTTACACATCATTATTTCAGATTCTGCTTCTCAGAAAACTGTTCTATGGGAGATACAAACATATATATTTGAATTTCTGTCTTAACTGGAAATTAGTTTAGTCTATAAACTTTTGTTGTTTTCCTAGTAAGCTAAATTTGAATAAATGGTGACAATTCAGGCTAGGAGGTAAGATGCATTGATACATCAGACAGCACTGCATTGATAAAAATTGCCCAGAAAAAGACCAGCACCATTCACATACTCGGTTACCTTGTTCAGCTGAGAGGCACTAACAACTTGCTGTGGGACAGGGATGCTCGGGCTACCCATCAGCTGTAACTGATCTGTTCATTGACTCAGTGGAAACATCCCTTGGTAATGTCAGAGGACACTTGCCCTTTTATAGCTTACCTGGTCATGATTGTTCTTTATAAATATTAGGTTTAGTTATAAAGATACTATCCTCATTGTTAATATTCTTCATTTTCAAGATCAAATCTGAGTAATAAAGTCAGGCTTGTATTTCCACAGTAGGTCCCATTTAAAGAAAGATTTTCATTATGTGCTTAAATTCAACCCTATTGAAAGCAACACATATGCATGTTTTTAACATTAATATAAAAATGTCCCAGTAAGAATGATTTCCTGAGTGGGAGCTTTAATCTGTACCAAGTATTTAGTAGAGCTCAAAACAGGATGAACATGTGGCACTTTTATTTTGCATCAAAAATTTGCATAATAAAGGATAAACAACAAAAGAAGTTACTTTAAAAAAAGAAAAAAGGGTTAGCCAAATAATTGAAATTTATCCTTAATGGGCAGAGGAGAGAAAGTATACATGAAAGGCCTTTTTGGATTTCTGTAGAAACCAAGGACCACATGAAAAGTCAGCTGATGGTTTAGTTATTTTTTACCAAACCATCAGCTGTATTGCTATGAATCCCTTCACTTGCATTCATAAACTTTATTTGTCTTTCTGTCAAGCAATTAGAAAGCTTTCAAAGTGGAAAAGAAGGTACTTTATCAATTAACTATCATTTTCTATTTCCTTGTTTATGATCCTGTGGCTACTAAGCATCAATAATTTCTGCTTTGCTACAATGTCACCAGGAAGATTGATTGTGCATGTCATCTAGATGTGAGAAGATTTAAATAGAAAACATATACTTGCAACACCACCAAATTCACTTTCACAAAAAAGACCAACTCAATTGTATATTTAAAAATACAAGATTTTAGGATGCATCACATCTCTGTTCAGATGAAAGCTCTGAATTTTCCTTCAGCATTTTTATTGACATTGTTGTAATACTTGTAACTATGCAAACAGCAAGCACCATACTAAAAAATACAGTATTATTGTTAAAAATCAAGCACTCTGAAAATAGGAAGTGCCAAGATCAAGGTTGCATAGATAAATTTAAATCATCTGCCTGTGCACATAAATTATTATATAGTTAATTAGATATTCATTTTAACATTACATGAATACAGTAGGCCTTTGCTTCATTCAGTGGATAGAGTAGGTGATGGTTAGGGAATTTATCAACAATCAGGTTTCAGATTTTTTTTCCAAACTCTCCTCTGAAAGAACCCATTCCTCTTCTGATAAGGAAGGTGCCAATGTACTTGTGTCTAACATTTTAGGCACTCATTTTCTACATGTTTACAGAGACACTTTAGCCCTCTGCTTAGCACTGGTATTTTTACAGACTGGCACTTGCAGAACTGTTCAGGCTTTGGTGCTGCTGAGAGCCCTGTTCAAGGCTGAAACGGGGTTTTCAGGTTATGTAAGGGGATGGCTCTTTGACTATAGGCTCTCCTTTAGGTGTTCTCAAAGCACATTGGAAAAAAAGGACTTACACTGTTTTGAGCAGGTCAGCTGCTCCACTGTCTTGTGATATTGAGGACTTAAAACAAGTGCCTGTTTCAGGAAGGAAGTGAATTTCTAAGACAGTGCTCCGTGTTTGCTCCTCTTCTGGCTCAGTAAGTATTTATTTTATACAAAGATATGCAGAAGAGGAATAAGGAAACCAGGGGTGAGGGATACTCATAGAATGTAGGTTCACATTGCTGTCCCAAATTGATAAAAGCAGAGAAAATTCGGAAATGCAGATCCTGCATCCCAACTAAGCACCTCAATCAGGATTATTGGGTATTCTGGCTTTGTGCCACCTCTCTGCAGTATAATTGCAGATGGAAGAGGCCCTAGCTGCTGAAGCAGCTGTCTGTCTTCAATGTCTCACAACTGGCTGGCACTGATATTTCCCTGAGTAAATGCTCTGGAAATGTCTTTGCAAGGCTTCTCACTCATCTATGTGTATATGAGAAGACTAGATACCAAATGCAGGGCTGAGGATTCCTTTGCAGAGAGCATGCAAAACCACCACGTCTTTCAGGATCTGATCTATTTTTCCTGTCTCAGATTCCTCAGTGTATCATTATTTTCATGGGCTATCCTGTGTTTTTAGAACCATGGTGGATGCTTCACAAATATGAGTGAATGTATTGCTATAGTTCTTGGAGGAGTAATTTCCAAATAGGGAATTGTGGCACAGGGAGATAAAGGTAACAAATTCTCTGTGGTGTTAGGTTCCCCATCCTCTGCTGCAGAGGATTACTCACAGGAGGCTGAGGACGGCTGAAGAAAGATCTGCAAACCCTTAGGTTCCCATCTCAGCACTGGAAGGGAAATTTAGTGAAGGGATGACTACATGAGGAGCAAGGCAGGGCGCCCGCAGCACACTCCTGCCAGCCTGCCCTCTGCAGCTCAGTTATGACCCAGAACAGAAGTACTCTGCACCTCAACCTCCTCTCATATCACTGTAAAACTGTGAGGAAAAGAAGAACATAAGAACCAGCCAGTGATATTTAGCTTATCCTGGCTTGATTGACATGTAACATATCACAAATTGTCCCAGGAACTTGTGAGGAGGAAAGCATTTACCATTTTTGGCATGAGGAACAAAGTTTGGAGGATCCTATCCTAATATAGGGTCATATTAATTCACAAGTAGAGATTGTGGTTAATTATACAGTGGATGATTTTTTTTCATACAGAATATATTCTGTGACCTTTTATTGTTCAGTATGATAGTACTATATAGTACTGTTTTCTAGCAGCGTAAATTATATTAATCCCTTACCCTGGAGACAGAATACACTGAGCCCCATTACTCATATATGCGTGTCTGTTATTGACAATTATATTCTTTACCTTCTTGGGAAAATAACCTAAACAAAAGCTTTCTACCTGTTTCAGCATCTTACCTCTCCTTCTCTTTTTCTTCAGCCTTTCTCCCATCTTTCTGCCCCAAATATATATAAAGGTCATAGGTTTTTTTACTGCAAAGTGAATGAATCTTGGTACAATGTAATCCTGAATCTAGAATCTTGACCCTGTTGTTTTATGAGATCCGAGGCCTCCTTTCAGGTCTGGTTTTCTACTGACTTCTTTGACACGCTTCACTAGACCTAATAGCTCCCTATTACCAGTTACAATTTAGCATCTGAGCCAGGAGCTGGAGGAAAAAGGGAAAAAGGAGTGTAAATTATACGGAGTTGCGGTGAACAAAGGTTTTATTTCTCCTGAGCACAACCCTTTGATAGGAAAACGGGGGAGACAAATGTGTTGCTAATTTAATTAAGTAGTATGAGATGGCAGGGTCCACAGATGCCATTTAGGACTGGATTAATCAAGAGCAGGTGATGAAAATGAATAGTCACACATAATGTTAGCATTTTTAACAATCCGACACAGTCTAATGGAATCAAGTGCTATTTAACAACAGGGCTCAGTTTTGCTTGCTAATCCAAATTTATCTACACTTTCACCCTGCACATTCATGTGGATCAAGAACTCTATTCCCTCTGATTCCCATTAATTTTCTGGGGCATTTTTAGTTATTTAACATTTTGCATAATATGTTCACGTCTCCTTGTACTGCACATGGAAGGAATAGCAGTGAGGCCTGTGGAACCATTGCATTCTAGGTGCTGAACAACTTTAGCATGGAGCAGTAAGCACCTTGGGACAGCTGAGAGGTCATACCAGTATGAAACCTTTCTTTTCCTCTATGCATTCCCTTCTAAAAGTGCAGAAAAGGTTCCGGTCAGTTGTTTCCTTATAGAATCAAGGCCTGAACTTATTTTTGCTCATAAATTTTGTGACCCCCTGTGGCTATTTAACACAACTCTTCCAGAGCAGCTTTATCTTTCCTGGCAGCAGCTGAAGAATCAAAATTAATAAAATCTTCAGTCTGCTCTCCGGTGAAAGAGTTACTAAATGAAGATTGAAACCCCTGTCAGACTGGAAGCAAATTTAACTGCATAGGAAGTCACCCTTTCCCAATAAACAGTTTTCAGCTAGAATAAATTTTGTGCCTATAATTTCACTGCTTGCAAAGGGCTAGAATGTGCCGTTAGAAATCAGAACTGTGTCCGGTGTGGTCATAGACCTGCCAACTCTCTGTGGCCTCAACAAGCACATTACCTCTATAGAGCAGTGAGCATATAGCTCGTTCCTCTACTCCTCTGACAGCCTTTGACACAGGAGAGAGTGTGTAGGGAAAGAAGTATGACATCTGTTTCTCATCCAGTTGTACAGAGAGGGTATAAAGACTCTGTCACCTATGCTAAGGCCCTGAAAGCTTTATAACCTATTACTTCTTTATGTGGTGCCATAAAAGCAAACCAAATCCTGTCCAACATGAGACTGACAGAGCATTCTGCAGTATCCCTAGTTTTCAAAGTCTGAGCTCTCTTTACCCTTTTAATGGATGGATTTATTGCACTTCAGAGTGCAATTTCCCATTAGTTGTTATCAGGACTGAGGGGAGCTTCTTTATGTCACAGGGAGAGAGAACTACTCCATTAGGTGCTATACATTTTGTTGCATTTACAGAGCCTTGCCAAGCTTGCTTTCTAAACCTTATGAAAATCAATTACAAACAGACATGTCAGTTGCCATCTTTCAATAGAGCTATTCTCCAATCCCTGAAGTCTCTTTAGAAGGAAGGCTTCTGCGTGCAATCAAAATATCTGTGGTTTTAAGTACCTCTGAGCATTAACAAATCCAATACAAGAAATTCAAAGATACATATGCATTTCTTTCCAGTGAGCATCCCAGGGATGACCTATGTAGTTCTGCATAGTGGTCTTTGGTAATCTGTTTTTTCAGGTGAACAGTTTATTTGTCAAAGTAGTCCTGACAGAGAGGAGAGAATACCAGCAAGGAGAAAAAATACACAGCATCATAGAAAAAGAACTCTAAAACCTAAGCAGCAGAAGTCAAAGTCAATGTATGTTTATATTAATGTGCTTTTATACCAAAAAAGCCTCCAGGATCACAATAAATTTAATAATTTTTGCCAACTGTTTCTGAAAATAACACTATGAAACTTAAAACCTTGGTCCATGCCCAGCTGCCTGTCTTTCCCTTGCATGTGGTAAATGCACTATAGCCCTCAGCTGATTAAAACTCATCGCTTGGCTTAACCTCTTAATAGTTATTACTGACCTCAGTGCCTGTTTGTATCTTTTTGCCTTGTAGTTACTTCTGTAGTGTCTTAAGTTGCTCCAGCTGTACTTGCCAGACCTTGCCTGCAACATCCATGAACTTGGGTGTGTTTATAAAGCTGCTGTCACATTTGAAGAAGTTACTGCTTGCTATTGCCCCCAGCTGAGACGTCACAACTCACAGAGCAAGTACTTGGAGACTTCCTCTTCAATTCAGCACCAGGATTATTAATTAGCTTATAGCTCTTTGCACTGACCCAGGCCAGAGTCGCTGCTGTAGTATGGCAATGTCTTAAACTGCTGTAGCTGCTTTGAAATATGACAATGACCTGAGATTAAACAGTTATCGAATCCTCTCCTTCTCAGGACAGCAGAAATAAGGAAGACTCAAGCAGAGAGAGTGTGACCAGCCGAAGTGTGAACAGTGTGCTTTGGTTCTAAAAAACTTCAGGTAGTGCTGGTAGTTTAGTGTCAAGATCTGTGAGAAGTGAGTGATGAAGGAGAAACAATTGCTCTGTGCCTGTCCTTGTCCTGCAGGCTTATGCTGGAACAGAGAGAGAAGCTGCTTTGAGTTGGCGGGAGGGGGGAGAAGGGATTACAGAAAATATTTGGTGTCTCTTGCTCTAATTAGGCTTTCAGAATAACATCCATAAAGTTCATCTTTTTTTTTTTTTTTTTTTAAATGCTCACACTTTCTAAAGTATGTTTACTTCTGGAGATGTGATCTTGTGCATTTCATCCTCATTTGAAGGCAGGGTTATATTCTGAGGTATGTTTGGGTCTTTTAATAAAAAATTACAGGTAAAATATTTAGAATACTTCTGAATTATGGAATATTTTTGTTTTGAAAATGGAAAAGTGTAACGAATAGTCTCATTCAATTTCAAATTAAAACCAGTGTTAAATTATAATAAAGGAAAAAAGTTATAAGAATTACAGCCTGAATTTATGTATATGTGTTGAAGATTAATGCCTTCAGTTAATTTAGGTTGAAATATATATTCTAATAAGGTGTTAAAATTAGTTCTGAGAATGCTCATCTGGCACCCATGAATATGTTATAACAAAGTGTAATTAAGCCTCCCTAAAGCTTTTATCTCTTTGCCTTTTTTTTTTTTTTTTTTTTTTTGTGGCCGAACGTAGAGGAACTTGGAAGCAGGTGCAAGGACACTTTTCCAGGGAAAATGGTAGTTTTATAGAAGTTCACAAACAAATTTCTTTAAGTGTGTTTTCACTCTCTGAAAAAGAAAGGTGAGAAAATTATGAGTGTAAAAAGCTCTGTGTTTCCACAATTTTGAGGTCTGTCTGTAATTGTTTTACATTACAAAGATCTGCAAATTATCACCCAGACTTAACCAGATGGGTGGAAAGCTGGATGGGTGAAAAGAAGGGTAGACTATCCAGATTCAGAAGATAATGGTTAATGGGTGATGTTTTTCCTCAAGACTGGTAGGAAGTGGGGTACTGCTGAGACCTCTACTAGGACCTGAACTCTAACATCTTTTGCAATGACTTGGAGGAGGTGATGGATGGCAGTCTCACCAAGTTTGAAGATGACATTAGATTGTCGGGACAGGGTTGCCATTCAGACATAGTGGAGGAAGGGGACAAAAAGAACCTTGTGAAATATAACAGGGACAAATATTAGGTCCTGCGTAGCAGAGGGAAGAGACCCTTGTAACACTACAGCCTGGGACCTAAGTGTTGGGGGAGCAGCTCTCTGGAGAAGTGCCTGGTTGAGCCTGGTGGACAGCAGGCTGAACAGAAGCCAGCTGCAGGCCCCGGCAGAACTGATGGCCAACAGCATCGTTGGCTGTTATCAACAGGGCAATAGCCAGTAGACGAAGGGAAGTGCTTATCCCTCAAAACTCAGCACTCATTAGATGATGTCTAAAATAGTTGTTTCTCTTAGGGTTCCCACTGGAAAAAGATGACTATCCACCTGAACAATTTCAGCAGAGGACCATCAAGATGATCTGGAGCACTTGGCCTGTGAGGGCAGGCTGAGAGAACGGGGCTTGTTCAGCCTGGAGAGGAGACGGTTTTGGGAGATTTAACAGCAGTCTTCCATTACCCATGAGGAGCTTACTGAGAAAACAAAGCCAGACTCTTCTCAGTGGTGCATGGCAGAACAAAAATAGACAAAGCCATAAGCTGAAACAAGAGTGGGTCTGATTAGATACATGAAAATCTTTCACTATGAACACAACCCAGTAGTGGATGAGGTTGCCCAGAGCGTCTGTAAAGTCAAGATTTTCAAGAGTGTATAAAGCCCTGAGCAACCTTCCTCTAACCTCATAGTTGACAAGTCCTTCCAACCTGAATTTGCCTGTGATTTTATAAGAGTTAGTACTTATCTAGAGCTAAGATTTGTTTAAAGGTGCTACACCCGGATTAGCAGACAACTGTCCAGAGGCAAATGTGGTAGTACTCAACTCTTGCTGAACTCCCACGGCTCTGCCCGCAGCACATAGCGGAGCAGCACAGGCTTGTGAGGAGGAAGAGGCTGCTGTGTCCTAACAGGCCAACAATGGGTGCAGTCAGTTGCTCCAAAAGGGAGCTGTATTGCAGCTAGAGGTGGCAGGGAAACAACAGTGGAGTGACCAAAGCTTCCCACTCTCATCTTGTTCACGTGGTACTGAGGAAAGCAATAGGGATCAAGCAGAAAATTGGGAGTGAGTGAATGCTGATGCAGGGTGGGGGACCAGGGAAGAAAAAAAGGAGGCTGGCAATGTAGAAAACAATATAACAGGTTTTCACATTTTTCCTCAGATGAAGATATTTTCAGAAAGGAGATCTATCTACTGGAATTCAGTATAAGGTACATCATAAAAATTCCATCAATATATAATCATCCATTCTCCAGAACACCTTTACTTATCCATTTCTAGCTAGTACTTCTTTTGTACGTTTAAATTCTTAGGTGCTGATTTCAGGTATTGGTACATATTAAGTACCAAAATGTTCGGACAATTATTTTTGATAACAAGTAAAGCACTGCAGAGCTGCAACTAGGAGAGAAAAGCTACTGCAATACACTGCAACTGAAAACTCATTTTCATCAGGTGAACTGTAGTTGCATTTCCTGATTAGATACCTAGCAATGAATCTCACTAACTTTTTCACATTTTTCTCCTGTCTAATGAAAATTTTCTTATGATGCAGACTTTACAGTAGAGGACCCATTAAATGGGTCAGGTGGACTTTGTGGATGTTATAGGAAAAAACAAAAAAAAAACCAAACAAAACGTCCCTCTCCCAAACCAATTTTATTCTCTACTGCCAAATACATCAGCTGATCCAGTTAGGTTTAGTGTTATCCAAAAACTCATGACATTTCCTTGGAAAGGTTTTCTCAAACTGTGTACTCTGCCTTTGAGCCATGTGGCCTTTGGCTTATCTGAAACATCTCTGGAAAACACGCAGTAGAGATCTTAGTTTTCTCCTGATCAGCACAAGAAAGCGATACTGAGAATGTCTTCTTGCTTTCGCTTCTGTTGTCTGTTCTCTTACCATTCCTTCCGCTCTTCAGAGACGGTTGTTGGTGTCTGCAGCTTCATGGTGCTGACAGCCCAGCTCAGAGAGTACTGTGGTTGCAGTGGCCTCACTCAGACAATACAGACCAAATGTGTGGGGAGGGGGAAGATGGTATTACACGGGGGAAAGGAGGAAGAACAGATTATGGGAATGAAGAGCACAGAGAACTGAGTTTCTCTCCTCTAGGTTCAGTACGTGGGGTACTTTTGGGAAGCCTAACAGGAATGACCTCTGGGGTTAGATACTTTGCCTGTTAAGTGGAAGTGTTATGACAAATACGAAGCAGCTGAATACTCAGTGGCAAACCTGGAGTGGGTGGTGGGGGCAGGTGTTGTCTTCTTACAAGATAAGACATCAACACAGCTCAAAAGTTTTCAACATCCTTTAAAGATGTATTGAAGTTCTATTGAAGATGTAAATTATTAGAGTTCTATTTCACTAACACTAAGGTAAAAAAAATAATTTTTCTCCTTACCCGCTTACACGTACAAGTGCACTAAGGGGCTGTTCTTGGCAAAGAGGTTGTTCTGCTATGCCATCCCACCAAAGCACTCTGTATCATGTCAGGCTTTATTGATCTGTGTGGATATATGTTTCGAGATCAGTGGACATCTGCCATAATAGCAGCAGAGCACTCCGTAATTGCCAGTGCCGAAAGGAATTGCTTTCTTCCCTGCAGAGGTCTTGAAGAGCAAACCTTGAAGCGATATATGTGACAATTTCCAAGGAGCTGCTGTTTCTCTCCTTCGCATAGCAAGATGCCAGCTGTTCTAGGTACAACTCCAAGCACACACAAGTTGTTGTTGAGTTGGGGTTTTGATTTGTTGGGGTTTTGTTTGTTTGTTTGTTTTAACTACAAATAAAATTTGGTTTAAACTGCAAAACAGGGCACCTTCATGGATGTCCAAAACTTCTGTATGTACCTAGGCAAAAATCTATCTTTAGATTCCTATATGGCTTAATGGCACATCTTTTCACCAAGTTAATTAAGAAATACATATAAACATACTTAAGGCTGGTTAGGAATCAGGAGAGCTGTAGAAAATCCCAATGAGGAGTTTTGTCTCATAGCTTTAGCAATTGCATAATATGTAATTGTTATGTTTCTTTGTTTAGTATGTGCACTGCGGTCTCATTAATCAGTACAGTGATACTAAAATGGCTGTGATTTCCACCAGCACGATAAGACATGTTGGCTGCTACATTCATAGGGATAAATTGGTTTTTTTACAAAGTCTCAAAGGGGGAAGGCTTGGGGGGGTTTATTTTAACGTTTGTCACATGATCTCGCTGCATGACATCGCAAATCTCCCATCTCTGCTTTGTTGGCCTATATGCATGAATAATTTTCCCAGTGCTTGTTTGTAGCCGAGTGGGAGAAAGAGAGAATTACCGCCGCACAATCTCTTGTTGTCGGCGATCAGCATTCCGATGGTCTGAGCTGGCTTACAACAGTGTAAAGACATCAGTGGCATGTGTTATAATATATTGAGCATTGTACTCCTGAAGAACGCACGAAAGAAAGAACATTGTTCTACTAGGGAGCAATTCATCGGGTTTTTCCCAGAGACTCTTGGGTCAAGTTTTTATAGGCCTATTTGATTTTCAAATTCTTTTTCCCCCTTTTTCCTCTCAGTGAGCCATAGTGTCCAAACTTGTCTACATTTACTTCCCATGTTTTGTGCATGGTAGATGTCCTTTAAAAAGAGTATCTCAAATAAGTCTTTATTCTTGTTTTGTTGGCTCTTATTCTGTGTTTTCATGAACTCTGGCCCTGGCCATGGCAACTGCAAGAAAAATGTTAACATTGATTGACAGGATTAAGAAAGCCTCCATGCCTATCCGCATTTCAAACACTTTGGGAACAATGGTGTTTGGTGTGATTGAATTAATGAGATATCGCGGACTGTCAAAAGAGCACACATACTTTACATAAACCTGATTATCTTTGCATGGCAGAAATGAAAAAAAGGAGGGAACAGAGGTTTGGCTTTCACTCATACCTCCAAAGGAGCCATCAAAGTGTGTGCCCTGGCTCGGAGAGTGATGTGCCCGCTCAACTGGCCTGCCCTCCCTTTCTCTCCACATACTGCCTGGCTCTGCTTAGCATACATCAGCCATGGGCTTTAACAAGTCTATTCAGGCGACTGGGCCCAAAACAACGCTCTTTTCACAACTCAGCACCTCTGTGCTGATTTTTTTTTTTCCTAGAGATCTATTGTTTAACTTGAACTAAGCACACATTTCAACAATTAGACCTGAACTGGCTCCTACCGCCCTAGCTTAACCCCAGAGAGTGACATCAGGCATGATACAAGATACATTTTGAGAGGTGAGCCGCAGCTGGTGCTCACTTTTAGCAGTAGAATCACTAGAGAGAGAAGAAAGTTTTGTAGGGATCCTCTTCCGATTTAAGGCTTAAATGATATTTCTGTCCTCTGGGAAATATTCCAGCAGGCACAATATGGTGAATAAATACAATTCATTGAAGTAGTGCTGTATTTTAACATAAGATATTTTTTTCACAAGGGGACATCATGGATTAAGAGGCTCTGAAATGAAATGTAATCCACAAGCTGAAAGGATTCTACCTACCTACATACCTGTCTGTCTATCTGTCTACTTACCTGTCTTACGACCTCTCTAATCATTTTACATGGTCCTTATTACCAGAGATGAGTATTGATTCCTCAAATGTATGCAGCATTGGCTTACTGAAAATCATAAGTTTAAGGGAGGTGGTGTTTGGTAGCTGCACACTTTATATCAGGCCTTTCAAACTTTTAGAAGCAGGTAGTCACTTTTTTATTGAATTGAACTCTTTAAATTTAAGACTCTAGCTGATTTTTCTTTCACTCCAAACATGGCTCATATGCAGTTTGGTAATTCTAAACATAATTTTCTTTCTTTTGTGTGCTAAAGCCAATTGGAAAAAATACAGAAAACATTATTTATCCAAAAAGCTCTTGTTAGCAAGGCATGTCTGGCAATATTTCTAGCTTGACTGGAGTAAAGAGATACTGGGAACACTCACCAAAATTGTTCATATTAGAATGTCCAGTCTGTTTCTGCAGACATATGAAGCATGGATAATTTCAATAAGGTTTAAATAAGTGATCAAATTCTGCTAGTTTATTCACGTCTACTCAAACTTCTAGTTCTCCCAAGATCCTCCTATCATTACTTCTCACCCAGTAGGAAAGTGTAGCTGTTATGTAAACACGAAATACCATATTAATTCCTTTTTTAGGATTCTTAACTCACTTATATCATACTTTGTGTCTTAATAAGTAAACAAAATATATTATTTCTCCATGTAACTTCAGTGGTAGCGGTGCTGAGCTGAAAATTTATGAGATTCAGTGGCCAGATACAGTATTTCTGCCTTTCCCGCTTTATGGACTTCTCCTCTAAAACCTTGTAGTACTCTTGCAAGCTTTGGTGATTCTATGTTGTGATAAATGATTAATTTTCACTAAGGGTTTTGAAAAACACTGTAAGCATACAGAAGTTTAAAATCACCTGGTGGCACGTGTTGAGCATTGCTTTGTAAATCATTAAATAATTTATGGCAAAACTCATTTTAACACGTGTGCATATTTTCTGAGGCCATGGATTAGTGACAGGCCTATCATAACAGATTAATGATTCAGATCAAAGAAAAAGAAGAGAGCACTGCGCTGTGAAGACTCAAAACAAAATAAAATATTTCCCCCCAAAGCTTAACCAGTAGATGTCTCTGTTTCACAAACCCTGTCATGGTATCAGCTGCCATGTCCTCCCAGTTACACCTCCTGCAGCATTCTTATTAGTATAAATTCACCTTTACATAAAAATGGCAAGCTGATTTGAGGAAGGTGATATTTTGAAGCCTGTATAAAGTTGTCTGAATACTCAGGATGTTTGAAATTCAGATGTGCACATAATAAGCAGTAGAGATTGAGACAGCTACTGAGTTGGAGACTCTCTAATAACTGTCTTGACATAATCAAACTGCTTTGCGCTACATGACAGGGTCTTGGTGTTGTCATCATTTGCCCCTTTTTATTGACAGAATACAATCAGGATTTATGAGACTTATATCCAGCAATAGATACGGATGCCACCACAGCTCACTCAAGCTTATGCTTCTTGGTTTTTTCCCTCCATCTCGTTCTCTGCACTCTGGCTAGTATGGCTTCCTCTCAATGCCTTACACATTCATCTGCTCCTTCTGAACTTAAGAACTTAAGTCTTAAGACCTTGTGTGCCCAAAAAGGAAAACCCGTACAAAAAGAAACTGGACAGAGAGGTGTCATTGGGAGAAGGACAAGAGCAAAGGAAGACTAAATGTGATGACATAACCCTGCAGTTTCTTGACGCCCTTGAGCTGCTGCCAATGTGCAGTGCCTTCTGCAGTGCACCACAGAGTAGCCTCACCTTCCACAGAGTGCCACTATCCTCTTTTCTCTCCCAGGGAGGAGCAAGAAATGGCAGTACTGCTTGTTTCTCCTGCTGAGACCTCTGCCAATGAGTTAAAAAATGTTTTCAAGCAGTCCTTTAAATTCATGGGAGCAATTACAAGCCTATGAGAACAGCAACATAAAAGAAGAGAGCATGAAAGATGGCAACAGTGATTTCTGCTTTTGTGAATACAGGTATTGTTGATCTTTATGTAGACTTCAGAAGGTGTTTCCTGCTCACTTAAGAGTACACATTCACTCCACCCTGTAATTTACCTGCAACTTTCTCAAATATTGCTTGTTTTTCCTTCTCACTTTTAGTGAATTTGCAGTAAAAATATGCATTTCATTTATTAGAGTTATTATATGTTGAAATGTTAACACCTTTATTCTTGATATAAACAAAACATAGACCTTTTCCTCATCAAACAAATAATTTCAATTTGGGCAAAACCTGAGGTTCAGGATTCATAACTGCTTTAAGCTAACCAGAGTGTGGTCTACTGTCAAAGTAGGTAATTCCAGTCTACCCTCTGCCTTGTCTCACCGCTCTTTCTTGCCACTTCTCATGTGTCAGCACTAGCACTAGCATGTGTATGTGCCCATGGTGAGCTAGATCACTTCCCTCCTACTTCTTCCCCATGTAATGTCAGCGTAGAGGAGGCAACAGGAACACCTGGCTGGGGGTGGAATGGAAGTGGGGGAATTACAGCTTTTAATTGCACGTTTTAGCTAGATGAGCCTAATGGGATGGTGGAACCCCAGCCCAAGAAAGGAATTCATCTTGGTCCCACTTTAAATCTTGCTCAGCGCATCAATTCCTTTATCGTGATTCACTATCATGAACATGCAACCTTCCAAAACCCAGTAGCTTAACATCCCTTCAACGTTCCACCCTGACTCAGGCCTTCTTCTGGTGTAAATCAGCCAAATTCCTCTTGCAGGTAGCTCACTGTACCATCAGAGTAGGAAGGATTTCTGCCAGTAGAGTAGCCTGTGATAACCATGCAGGTTTCTTCCATGCATAATGTCCCTGCCAGTCTGAATATCCCCCTCTGTCTTCTTTCATGAGTAGGAAGTCTTTCTTTCCCTTATCCAAAAACCACATATTTCTAATAATTTTTCCTCAAACCAGGACACATAGTCTCCCATGTGTGAGTTTAGTTAAGGTCTGACTACAGGAAAGAGTTGAGTTCATGATAAGCTTACATTTATTGAGTGATCCTGCTACCTTTGCTCTCTAATAGATGTGTCAGTATCTTGTATAAATACTTAGGTGGCTGACTAGAGGCTACTGCCAGTGAGTTTGGACTGCCAGCAGTAAACACCAGCAAATGCTGAGTAATGCTTCAAAACATATTAATTAAAACCTGGTGGCTAGCATACTATAAAGCATCGCTTATTTTCCTAATCCTGGTAGACCCTTTAAACTTCAGCTCCAGCAGTGTCCTGACCCAACAGTAGTTCAGCAACAAAAAATCCCATTTTCCACAGGGCATGCACAATTTCATTAGGCTTTCTAGGAAAACGCAAAGGGTGCACCTAGCAGCATGGTCTTCCTGCCACTTCCCTATTTTTCTAATTACTAGATCAGCTAGTACAGAGCTAAGTGCTATAGATGAACATAATCTGTTAGATTTAAAACAAAACGGCAATGGCATTATAAATTTTCCAGTACAAAGGCCACAAGTCCTCTACTGCCAAAGATGTTTAGTGTCCTCATCCTTGAGAAATGTGATCTAAAGCACAGAAGAGAAATTTAGAAGACTGAAAATTAAATTGGATAACATCATACTTGTTTTCCTTAAATAATGAACACACTTCTGCATATTCCTGGGGAGTTCATTCCTAGTTACACCCTCCTAGTGAATTTCCACATTTTCAATTTTTGAGCAAACTTTGCAATAACATTCTAAAAAGAAAGTAATTTTGTGTTAAACCTTACTGACTTTACAAATCTGTGCACCGAAAATATTTTTCTCTAATGACAATGTATGTAAAACCATTAACTGAATGTATGACGCATTTCTTGATTTCAGTTATCACTACCTGATTATGTTTCCTTCTGGCTTAAATATAGCATTTTTAAATCTGGCAACATTTAGTTGTTAGGGGTTTTCCTTAATAATGATGGTAGTGCTTTCCTTTTCAACTTCATTTAAAGAGGTGCATTCTTTGTACTGCAGATTCAGTATCCTTGAGTAACCGGAAATCATTAATAAATATAATTATCACTAGCAGTGCTGGAACAGGGGAAGCTTTGAGGTTAGTACAATGCCCTGGCAAAACATGTTTGACTGGATGAAAAAGTTTACGGAGATTAACACCCACAGAGCTGGCCCACTGGTAGGTTGTTGCAGGTTAATGGAAATGTGTGGCAACAGGCAGCAACATTAGCAGGGTCTTTATCTTTAGGTCTCATAAATATTCTCCTTAACCCCTGCTAACACCCATGTTTCAGGCTTCTCTAGAAAGAATTAGGACAGCTAGCTCCATGGCTATTGTTAGGATTAGGCACGTTCAATTCGGGGTTTCCCCCTTCCTTGCTCTCGGTTCAGAATTGCCCAGCTTTTTGGACACTTATTTTGAGCCTGTATCAAATGTTGTGATTTGCTGATTGCTGCTTCTTGTCTCTTAACAAAAGGAAGGGAAATTAACAGCAAATTCCTGGGTTGTAGAGAACTGACCTCAGAACATTTTGTTTGAAATGTAGCGCACTATTAAATAAAGCTATGAAATGCTGAACTGAAGGTTCACGCCTTTCTGTGCTGAAAAGCAGTTTGGTCATTAAGTTAAATTTAAAAGGAGTAGGAGCTCCTTGTAATCATATACAAGTTTATTGCTCTTTTCAGGTCTTTGTCAGTTTCTTTGTATATTAAACCACAGAGACTTTATTCTTTAGTAGATTGAAAATGGAGCTGGGAAGGGGTTAAGGATCTTCGTTGACTGCAATTTCTCAATCAGCCTCAGGAAGCCTCAGGTCAACTTTGCTCATAAAAGTCTGCACAAATATTTCTTTTTCTATCAGAGGAATTCTAATTCCACACACAGACCAGTGCCACTCAGATTATTACACATTATTAAAAATTAATTTTAAAAAATGGTTTGGTCCCTGTAATCTCCTGTAGAACTGTGAGAACCCAAGCTTTGAAAAAAAATCACACTCAGAATAGTAAAATAAATACTAAATATAGTCCTTTTTCCTGCTCTTCTTACTATATCTGTTATACCTCAGTTTTTAAATCTTTGCTCTCTTTCCACCTTACACGGTACAACTGAAGATTTTACCTCTAGCTACAAGACTATCCTTATGAAAAAAGAAAATCATATGGAACTTAACAGGGATAAAAACCCGCTATAGGGATTAATAGGTTTCCATAGAAATTACTCTAAAAACCATATAATTTAATAGAAACTTCAATAGAAATGGTGAAAAATCACTCCCTCCTGTGGTACAACATGTAAGAGGGTGGGCTTAAGAGAAGAATACTTCTGTTGCAAGAAGACTGTTATATTGTGTGGCTATGGGCTTGGAGTTGCCTGTCCCCCACAAAATAGGCCTGTAACTAAAATTATCTGGACCAGTTGGGCAGCTTGCAGGTAAAACACTTTATGTCCTGCTGCTCTGAGGCATCAGGTCTCCAGGGAAGAGCGGTATACCTCTTGGTCCTTCCCCTTGCCCCAGGTGCTGGTTTTCATTCATCTCTCCTCAGGATGAGGCTGGCCATCTGAAAAATGCCATATGCTCAGCCAAGTCCTAGTGTGGTGGACAGCAGGAGGGCTTGTTACAAGCCTGTGTTAGCACCAGGGCCTGCACGTCTGTAAATTCCTGTCTGCAGCCAGGAGGGGTTTCGGTAAGCTCAGCTTGGGGGTAAGGAAAGAGAGGTGCAGGAGGTATGGTGACTGCAGACAGGGGATTAGGAGGTCTGGAGGAGTGGGGGAAGCTGTGGGGAGGACACCTTGCAGCATGACATAGACCCATAGACATAGTCCAAGCAGGACTGGTCACAGGCAGGTTATCCTCACAGGGAAAAGTGGTGGTGGGATTTGTGCTACTCAGAAAACTACTTTTAGCTGCTAAACAAGAGAAAAAGGGAGCTGTGGGTGAGGGGCAGGAGATTTCTTCTTCAAATATTTTTTTGCCATTGTCTTGTGCTCTGACTTTGCTTGAATCCTGTCTATTTTCAGAGTTACCTTGTTCTAATTTGTGTTTTAATAAAACCTAGCCCTTTGGGGTATTTGTGTTCCTGCATTACAGAAGAGATGGGACTGTTGTACTTCACGACTGGTGAATTTGGGATCTCAAATACACCCAAGTAGATACAAGCTTTTAAGTATACCTACTGCTGGTTTCAGCCTGGCAACTACCCATGTGTAAATGTATGGGCCAAATGAATGCAGGTCCCAAGCTGAGGGCTGTCTAAGAGAGACGTTCTTTTCATCCAACTGTGCCACTTGTTTTCTGTCAATAAAAGGTTTGCAAGTCCCACTGTAGTCCACAGAAATCTTGGGGGAGGGGCAAGGAGCAGTTACAGGCTGATTTGGTGTATCAAGAGGCAGGTGGAAGTCCTCTACCCCTCTGAAAAGCTGACTGCTTGTTTATTTGAAGATGTTAATAAGCTTATTAAATATAAATATGAATAACATTCTTTATTATCGGTGCCAGACAGTTCTCTTAATAAAAGTAACAGTTACTTATAACTTATGCAATGTCAACTTTTTGAACAAAAAATTTCTGTGCTTTTTTACCTGACACTTTCATAGGAATGAAAAACAAAAAAAAAAAGAGTTTGTTTATCCTAAAACATTCTGAGAGCAATTTCTTAAAGCAATGCAGTGGTCTTAGCCTCACAGAAAGCTTCTTCTACAGCAGAATGTAATAAAAACATTGAGGTGACAGATTTATCATTTCTTTATACCTGTTCATAATAAATTCTGATCATTGTGCTAGTTTGGGTGCTCATCAGAGCAACTTGCATTGGAGACCAACAGAACAGAAAGGATAAGGCAAAGCAGAGCCATCAGCTCTGCAAAAGAAGGGGATATGATTCTGGAAGAGGTCCGGTGCTTTCCCAGAGAGGACCAATGCACATGTAAGCAAACTACACATCACTCAAAATTGCACAAATGGGACTACCTCTTGGTCACTGTTTAGCTGATCATTTACAACACTTGATACTTTTCAAACAGGTTGATGTTTGAAGATGCTGGCAGATAACTTCAATTCCAAAGCATCTCATGGACTTCCTGACTTAATAATCACCTGCATAGTAATCAGCAGTTTGTGACAGTGAGATTTTCACATGTCATGGTGTGTACTTATCTGTTGAACTTTTCAATGTGTATGCAGAAAGTACTATGAAACAAGTCCTCTGAGCATTCAAAAAGTGGAAGAAACAGGTAGATACACTGTAAGTAATATCAGGTATGTTGGTGACTCAAAAATTCTTTGGTGCAGTTTCTGATGCAATGCACCGACCACACTAGTTTTAAATCAGGTGACTAAATGAGATCATCCCAGAATGGAGCAAATCTGAAAGATATGATGGCTGTGTTATTTCATAGATACAGGATAATGCCTAAAATTAATTGTCATATTGCAGAAGCAGTAGATTAATTCAAATTTAATGTGTTCAACTTGTTCAAACACTCATCCATTCACAAAAGGATTGGAAAAGGATGGGGTCTAGGAACTACAAAAGTTTGTTGTAAAGTGTAATTCTTCCATGTCCCATTCTCCTGGGAGTAAAAATAATGGAAAATAAATGCTGCTCATGAAGAAACCGTGGGGGACTTTTAAAAATAGTGCTGGTGAAGACCTACATATTTCCTGTATCAAAAAGAAGACAATTTCTGTGTTACCAAGATGGGAGTACAGCACAAACATATGTACTTTGATCATATCAGGCATAGGGATGGAAAAGACCTTGAAACAGTTAGTGCATATGAAAGGGATCGTACGAGACCACCCTTGCAGAGGATGGCTGGCGAGAAGATGGTGTGTGACAGATGATCGGGAATCAGTTACTTATGGCTCAAACAAGAAATGGACTGAAATGGCTCCCAAATATTGCAGTAAGATGTTACCAATATTCTACATGGATTTTACCATGCTTAAGGGAAGATGAATGTCTCTCATAACTCATTTATCTCACTTCTAGAGTTATTCTGAATTCCTGACCGGCTACAAGCCTTGTTGCACATCGAACCTTTCCAGGCCAGTGGGAAAAAAGGTCAGTTCTCTATATATACATAAATGTAAGCTGGAAACATTGTATGTAAGACAATTTGATCTAATATTCCCATATATTTTCAACTCTCAAGATATAAAAGGTGATCACTGCCTCAGAGAAGAGGACAAATATTCAAGCAGACACAAAAAGGACCATATTCCTAACCAACAATTTGAAGTATCAGATGAAAATACATATGATCTCAATGCTATTATTTGCTGGAACATTTTTAGAGGACACTTTGTCATTCTGGATAACTTGGTTTTAGGATTGAACTTTTATTATTGCTCGTAACATCAGCTACAGAGAGAGGAGACATCATGACAGTATGTTTTCCTTCCTGTCCTATGCATGTAGGAAGGCCAGGCAGTAGAGATAATATAGCTTATGATGTACACATAGCAAGAGAATAAGAGACATAGATCTGGGGAGTAAATGTGATTAAAGGGGCATATTTACTATATTTAATTCAGTTTCAGTGGAAAAAGGTGGTCCTTTCTGAACAATATTTTTGAGAAACTAGATTTGCTTAAGTTAAAGGGCTGAATAGTTAAAGTCTGGACAGAAGTCTGGATTCATAAATCACAGATATGTAGCTGCTAACAGTGATTTTTATTACTATTGAATGTGTTTGTGTATGTAAAAACACATGATACTTGTTTCAGAAGTAGTTGCCTGTCCACTGTATTTATGCACAAAAACATACACAAGGAGTACTAAAATAAACTTTTGAACATACATTTTACTCAGCTAGCAATGCATTTCATGTATTTTATTCCTTGCTTTATTATGCAGGGAGAGGGCATAACATTTTAAAATGTGAAACTACACAGCTATATTTAATGCTCAAAGTCAACTATTTTTCGCTTAGAGGATAAGAAAATTCATTAACATTTCTATGTATTTTTCTCTCCTCTTTTCCTCACTTAAAATTGTCCTGCACTTGTCTCCTGAAGAAATCATGCTTGTATTGACTTATTCAGGCTATGCTCCTTTTTTACAAAAGCCATCTAGTGGAGTAGGATTTTTTATTTAGAAGACCATATAAAAAAAGCCGATCCTTATCTTGAGTAAGTTATGCTGGTCTCATTGACTTCTATGATGCTCTGGAAATTTTCCCCAGCTGATGTCATCAATGTTCCAAATTTCAAATATTCAGTGGGTGTCCATTATGCTTTTTGTTCTGTAGGTCACAAAGTTATAATTTTTTTTTTTTTTTTGAGGACCTTATGTTGGAATGACCAACCTGAGGAAAATTTCTGAGAGAGGAAGGGATGAATTATCTTTTCACATTGAATTGACTGATTTGTTTGGTGACTTTTTTACACATATGGACTCCATTAAAAAAAGGAGGTGCTACCTTCCTTGAAACACTACACACACAATCGCAGAATCACAGAATCACAGAATGATATGGGGTTGAAAGGGACCTCTGGAAATTATCTAGTCCAATCCACCTGCCAAAGCAGGTCCACCTAGAGGAGGTTGCATAGGCACATGTCCAGGCTCATGCACTCCACTTCCAGTATAGAGAGAATGAAGGGAAATCCCAGTGAGCAGTTAACAAGTACACTGAAAGCAACCTATAGGACCCAAGTTTCCCACAGTAAGACAAGCTCACCATAGTTACACATGCTAAGCACTAGCTGCAGACAACTGTCAAATTCCTTTTCTTCCCATGCGTGAGCTCCTTTCCCTTACTGACTTCTTAAGCTCCATGGATCAGGCTGAGAGGAGGAGAAAGGTTTATCACCCATAGTTTGATTCATTGCTGTATATTCAGGGATAAAGTTATTGTGCTTATATTAGCAACACAGATATTTTCACACTAAAGTTATGCAGCTATTTTTCCATCTTGGTGTAGAAAGAATAGGAAAGTTGACCATTCTGATGAAATGGAAAATAAAAAATATGAAAAAATATTTTAAAAGTCCGAACATTTTGTAAGTAGCACTGCTGGAATGTCTACAGGTCCGAGGTGTCTTGGCTTCCATTTTCCTATTAATCTGCTGAGACTGAGGAGAAGGAAAACATTCCAAGTGTTTCAGAGCCATATCTCTGTGACTCTTTGATGGCTTAAAACCTGGAAACTGTAGCTTGTCTTGGTCTGCCAAGACTTCTGGGCCCACCTGACTCCCCCAGATCTGAACCAGTCCACATGTCAAGGATGTCTCCAAACAGAACATATCAAAAGACTTACGGCCTGCCAAAATTCCCAAAAGAAATTTGGGACAAACAAATATGACAGTAATGCTTTTCACTGTATTTCTAATTTTGTGGCTCTTAGCATGTGATCAGGAAGTACTAAAACTTACTACAATTTTTTATCACCTCTTAAGAACAGTGTGACTGCAGAAAATAAACTACTTATGCTTGAGAAGTGGCAAGTGATACAAGCAACTAGGAACTCATAAATCAGAATGCAGTACCATACAGGTTTCGTGAACCCATTTGGAAGACAAAAATAGTTAAAGGCAGGAAGTTAATGTAAAATGAGATAAACCCCAATATACATTTCAGATTTCCCTGATGCCTCTCTTTATAAGATGACTGATTTGATAATAAATGTTAATGCAGTGATGTGCATCTTAATTAAATCACTGGATATAGTGCTGTAAGGAAAAACAGCTAAAATAAAAAGAAAGCATTAGTACAAGAACTGTTAGATGAATAAGGACTTTGTGACATGAGAAACTACAACAAATGCACTATAGGGAAGCTATCAGAAGAATACAGAGGAAAATTACTCGAGCTCTCTCAAAAAGAATGGTTTATGGACACAGACTATATAGGATTGTTATTAATGCATGTCTTACTAATGGCATGTGTTAATGAAATCTGCTGAAAACACACACAGAGGAGATATTCCCAGTACAGAGAAAGACCAAACTACCAGTGAGGAGAAACCTGAAAAGTGGAATAATCGAAATGGGATTAAACTGAATAGGACAAAGTACAGTACAGACAAGAAGGTTTTCTTACCTGCCAGATTTCCCAGTTCAGAGGGAGTTCACATGTCAGTGATGCTTTCTGAGACAAAATGAGGCAGATAAAATTTGATACATGCAATAAAAATCCTTGCCATTAGACTTATGATCTTCTAGGGAAAAATTTCCCATTTCCTCCTATCCCAGCATTTGAGAAGCACTCTTAAAGATCTAAAGATTTTTCCTCCTTGGAGTTAGGGAGTATAATTTAACTCATCCTAAAAGAGACACCTAGAAGAGTGGCATCCCTCTGCTCCTCTTTGCTTATCTCTTTTCCAATGCAGCCGGTCCTACTGATTCTGTGTGCTGATGTATGTATCTGACTCCCATACAATGCATCATAGTTCTCCTTCTGTCTACCTTCCCTTTTGTGTCTAGGGAGTCCTTCACTCATAGTTTCAGAAGTCCTAGATCTGGGAAAATGGGAAGCAGTTCATGTATTAACATCTCTTTCCAGTCATCCATACAAAATTCCTCCTTCTCCATGGGATTTCCCATTTAATATACTCACTGAATTTATTCCACTCCACCATAATCCCCAGATTCTCTTACTAGTGATTTTCCAGTACCTTTGATCGCACATATACGTCTGTTCAGCCTTGCATGGTCACCTGGGATCAAAGGAACATCTGCACTTTTCCAGCTATCTCTCCATAGCTTTCCAAGCAGGTATGTTTCTGGGGCTGCACAGCATCTAAAAGAACTCTCTAAAAGCTGCTGAAATGTCTTGTCCAGGAGTTGCTGTGTCTTGCTGAATATCAAATACAGGCATTTTATGGCAAGGCCCTGATAAGGAAGGAGACAGGGAGGAAAAGATAAAGACATTAGGCATTAAGGTGCCCTCGCAATGCCAGTTCTACTGTAGGCCCTCATTCTAGATCTTTATTGCTTACTCTTCACCCAGAGATCCTTATTGTCTCCTTTTTTTCCACTGTTTCTTTAAGCTATTGCTCCTGAGTCCTTAATCACTTTCTTACTGAAAAAAAATCAATTTTCTGGAAGGGCCTTTCCATTGTTCTTCATTTTAATCTTTTTGAAGGTCTTGAATAAAAAGCCTCTAGAAAAAAAAAAGGGAAATGTGGATGTATAATTGGGGGATCAACCTCAAGCTGAGATCTTTAAAGGGCATTTAAATGGGCTATTCCTCTTTTTCTCATACCTGGCTGCAGGAATGACTTTTCATGTCATTGTATGTTAGCACTGTGGCTGTCTTTTTTGAAGGGGACATCCTTGCACTGCACAAGTTCATTGTTATATTGCTGTCATTTCAATGACTGGATTCCAATAGAATAGGGTATCTTGCCTGTCCTCAAAAAGACTCAACTCCCCAGAAGTGTGGGGATTCATCTCACCTGAAGATAGGTATCTGCATCTGAATTAACAGTTTGCTTGTAGCGAGAGGTTAAGGACAATTACTTTTGTGGTCCTTCTGTCATCATCTCATCATCATATGGAAAGTCCTTAAAAGTATGTTTCCTTCTACTGACTGTAACTGCAGCCAACAGTGTCTAATTGTGAAAAATCCAAGTGAGTCTCACCCAGGGAATCTGACAACTCTGGAAGCACTGAAAGGTGCTTCCCCATTGGGAATGGCATTGTGCAAATTCCCTGCTGTGACCTCCTGTAGAGTACACTGCAAATTTTGGTAACTTGTGGAGAAAAAGAGAATTCTAACTACTGTATGGAAAGAAGATATTCTGGGATGACCAGGGATGTGAAGATTTGTTTTACAATGGGAGCATAAAAGATCCTGGTTTGCTTAGCATCAAAAATAAAAGATGAGAGGAAACAAAATTTCTCTTTGTAAGTGCTTTGTAGGTATAAAGACCAGAGAGGTAGGGAAACAGAAGGACGAACTTGGATGGAGATAAAATTGGTGCAACTGAGACATCTAATCTAGGAAGTAGGTCTACAGATACCACAAGAGTGAAGATTTGGAACAGACTTAGTATCAGAAAAAAAGGAGGAAGGAGACCAAACTGCTTTTAAATCAGGTGTCGGTATATTTAAAACTGGAATTATAGTAGGAATAGTAGGGGACTATGATGATTTACACTATTGATATGTTTTTAGGAGTGCTAGTAAACAGTAGGTTGCAGAACAAACATGTTACAAGATTCTAATCTTTCAGTTATGATCCTAGAGACAGGAAAGGTATACAGAAAAATGAAAAAAAATTCCTAAAATAGGAAGTAAATTTTTGTTCTACATATATTCTGCATGCTATCAGTGTTGCATCTGCAAAATCTTGCATAATACATTTATTATATGCTCTAAATAATCTATGTAGTCTGGTTTGTGACCATTCATTGGATGTTCAGTTGGCTCACTTTTCTGTGACACTTTTGTACATTAATCATTCCTGGGGTGTTCCAAAACAAAGTTAATCTTATACTTTGCCTCCGTTATAAATATATTTATTTAGATTTCCTATAGTCTTTTCAATCTCAATCCCATCTTTTCCATATAATGTCCCTATTTCTTTTCTCTGCTCTTATTATTTGTATGGGTGAAGTATCACCCTGTAGTTTGTTTTAATTTCCTAATTCAAGTCTAATGCAATTCAGTTGCAGACCTTAGACCTGAAGCCCAAAAGTCAGGTTGACTTTCAGTAACTCTCATTTGCTCCCTTTCCATATTCAAATTAAATCTAAAGTTTTACAGAAGACCTTGCATAAACTTTACACCTATTTTACAATTCCTTTCCAATGTGATTCTCTCTCAAACCGAATGAAACCCCCAAAGTGACTTGCTGATAGCAATGATGATGCTAATTATGTGACAGTACATTCAGAATGGAAATTTGCATGTAAAACTACAGAAGAAACACACATAGAAGATTCCTCCAGCTGCTGGCACTGTTGTCACAGCAATATCTGAGAAGTGAATCTTGTTTCTTCTGAAATCTGGGTGGTGCTTCCTCAGATCTTGGTGTATGACAAGCTTTGCCTACATTGTAGCATGCACATTACCTTCTGAATTACACAAAGCAATAGAAAAGCCTATTCTCCCAGATGGAGTTGTAAAGACAGAAACAAGAATAAAAAACATATTTATTGGAAATTTGCTTTTCAGAATTATATTGTAAATTTTGAAAACAGTAAAACTTTGCATTGCAATGTTTAAAAAGAAGTAGAGACAATTTTTCTTTTGCAATGCTTTTGTTTCTCATTATGGGGTAGGAAATTCAGGGTAATGCCACTGAAGTCAAAGAAATTGATTTAGATTTATGGAAAGAAGTAAGAACAAAATCTGTGTCTCTTTGAAAAAACATGACCCTGTTGATCAGTTTGCAGATCAGCTATAGGATTCTTGTGGAGGCTGGGGAAAGTCAATCTTTTTGCCTGTAATCGTGAAAATATATAGAATCCTAAAGTAAGTCAGATTGCTTCAACACTCCATATTGTATTTACATGTTGCACTCCTTTACACCCGTCTGTCATTGTATATAGAATATATACTTTCTTACTGAATATCTATACAAAATGGTCTCCATTGTGAGTTAAATGATCTAGCTATAAAAAATAATAATACTTAAAAATATGAAAATATGAAAAATATTGAAAATATAAAAATTAACCAGCCTCCTTTCTTCTTTACTTTTTTTTTTTTCCCTGATGGTAAGTATAAAGGGAAAAGAATTTTCACTGTAATACTACTGAAATTACTCCACAGTATGTTGTGTGGTCCAAAATATTAAAAAAATAGTAAAAAAAGAGTAAAGAACAAATAGTGTCATGAATTTTTTTAAGTATATTTTCTCACCTATGACTTATCACTTTCCATATAGAGTCTACATGATGAATGGAAATAACGCAGAACAACCATTTAAAATTTTATTCTGTATAAGAAGGCAGCAATTGAGGCAGGAAAGTGATAGGATTAAAGTGGAAATAAATGTAAAAATAAACCATTTCCTTTTGAAGATTACTAGTTTAAAGAAAAAGACCTTCATATTTTCAGTTAAACAGTTCTTTGTACCCAGGGAGTCTTTCTTTTACTCAAAGAATGCTTGTTAGTAACAATTTCTTGTTGGTAAAAGTTAAATGTCTTTTCTTTTTGATCTTAAAAGTTTAATTCTTCCATATTAATCCTACTCTTAATCAGAGCGATTTACCAAGACTTAAGAAGGACACATGTACGCACACAGCAGGGAACAGACAAGAAAGAAAAAAAAAAAAAAAAGATGATGACTCCTATTTATGGTTAAGCTTTGGAAAGATATAATTAATTCAGAACCCAGATTATTCAGGATTCGAGGGATGGTAGCTTTCTTTTCCTATCAGTGCAGATTTTAGCCCTGGACTCTTGGAAGGTAATTTGGTTTTTTGACAGAAATTCTGGAGCCCTCACTTCTCCTCTTCAAAGGCCTCCCATACCAATTAAAAGCTAGCTGCATATCATTCTGGCTCCTCATGAAGGAAGCTCTTTGTTTCTTTGGCATGGTAGGTGCCGCAAGCCAACGAAACTACAAGTCCGTGCAGTTTAGCATTAAGAAGCATAAGAAATACGAGGGACAAAGAAAACAGATGGGTGTGTGTGCAATGTTACAGTCCTCTGTCAGGAAATGAGGCTTTACATCAGACAATGTTTCCATCACATGGTCATTTGTTGATCTGAGTTACAGTGAAAGCATTGAAAAAGAACCTTTTTTGATTTACTTTTCAACAAATTGTTTGGTTGTGTAAAATAATGCTTTCTTTTATGGGTGAGTGGTGGATTATAACATAATCAGTATGCCTAGCTCACTGGCCCAGGTTATGGCCAACCTCAGCTGGCAGTGGCCAG
Organism: Tringa tobata; assembly: GCA_033628505.1. Taxonomy (NCBI): domain Eukaryota; kingdom Metazoa; phylum Chordata; class Aves; order Charadriiformes; family Scolopacidae; genus Tringa; species Tringa tobata. Next base: position 8,808,191 of record JAHREE010000339.1, on the reverse strand, counting down.
TCACAGAAGCCAGGATAAATAGCTAAAAATATCATTTAATGATACTTCCTGCAGAATCTTTTCCAGCTTCTAGTGATTTGTGGTTTAGTGTTTCCTGAGAAAGAGATCTTGAGGGAGTTCTCTTCCATGAAATTTGCTCAGTCATCTCTTAAAATCACATGAACTTCCAATATCTGTAGCATCCTAGGTCAGTGAACAACACTGACTGTTCTTTGTGTGGAAAAGTATCTCCATTTGTTTGTTTTCAATTTACTAGTCATATTTGCTGTCCCCTAACTGTTGTATTGAGAGAAACAGTGAACAGATACTCTGTTTTTATGTTCTGTGACATACACATGGATTTTATGGACCTGTATTATTCCCTCATTCCATCCCAGCATCTTTTTTCCAGGCTGACAAGTCCTTTCTTTTAGTTATTCTTTAAGGGGAAACTATTTCTCACCTTTGATCACCCACATTGGCTTTCTCTCTGAGTTTCCTAGTGTTTGGCTTTGAATATTTTTTGAGAAGGTGACAGACCAGTATTTAATATGTAGAATATAATTTACAAAGTAGCATAATTATATTTTATGTTTAATTTTGTTTTGGTTTTTCTGTTAATCTTTGCTCTTCTATTGAAGTACAGTGACAGGTTTATTCTGCTTTAGCATAGATGTCAACATAATTTTAATTTTATGTTTCCTGCAATTTAATTAAGTGGAATGGTGCTTCTTTTGTTTTCCTTGGCTATATACTGCATGTGTTAGCACAGCTTGTATTTATGCTACTATACATTGCTTTGAGGACAGAAGAGGAGGTTCTAAAGCATTAAAAACACTCTCATCAGTCTGTGGAAACTTACATGACACAGCGTTGTGGTGCAGTTTTCAAACCAGGGACTCCCCAAGTAGTTCATGTAGGACAGAAAGTCTTTGTCTATATATACTCACCCTGCTTTAATATATGCTGTCTTTACTGGGAGCAGTTGCATGTGGCTACTCCTCTCTGAATGCCTGTAGCTGCTTTTCTTAACCTGAAGAACACCGGGAAAAACTGCAGCCTTTTCATTTCTGTAGGAATACCTACCTCAGGATTGGCAGCAGCAGCTGAAGGGTTAATTCCCAATGGACACAGAAAAAGCAAACAGTCTGGGTGCTGGTTTGTAAAATGAATTTTCAATGTGTAGCCCACAGACTATCATTGATTGTGGTAAATAAATAAAACCACTCCTGACTTTTATTGTTGTAGGGAGTAATTATAATTCACAGGGCCAGACCCTTTGTGCCACAGAATGCTTCATTTGTGGTTTGCATGAGCAGATACATTAACTTCTGTAAGCTCTTTTCATTAGAACGCTATTACTCATTGAGGACTGATCAATATATCATCTATACAACATCTTGAATGTGGATGTCTGGACCCATTGTGGGCTTGCTGATAATGACTTCTTTATTCAAGCCAGCTTGTAGGAACAAGGAGATAAAGAAAAGGGAAGAGAATTATAGCATATGCTCATGAAAGTATTCTAAAGGTTATAAACAGAAAGCGGGAGTAAAGCGACAGGGTAGTGAAAGCGATCATAGAGAAAAAAAAGTGGAAAGGAACTAAAAGTTGAAAAGAAAAAAAGGTTAGAGTTTCACTGTATTTCTTTTTCTGACATTATGCAAAGCAAGCTAAGTTTTAATAAACCTTCTTTTGAAACTAGTCCTCTCCTTTGGGATTATATTGCCCTTTAGGTTTTCATATCCTAATGCTCTGTTCATCTTGTGAGGCATTTAAGTATTCCCAATGAAAGCAGAGCACCGTTTTCCTTCCCCCTTGCAATCTTTTATTTATCTTTTGTTCTCCTCCTTTCTCACCTCCCTCCTTCTACCCCAAATCAACTCTCTGGGGCTCAAAGGTTTTTTTTCTTTCATTAACTTTTGATTTTTTTTACTGTATTCATCCTTTTCTTCTGTTTCATGCTTTTCTTATGGTCTTTATAAAATTTTGTATAATTTTATTAGAACTTAGCGTGACACATTACAGCTTGATTCAGCCTCGCTGCACTCTCCATGTCTGGAGTAGAGTTTGGGAAATTATAATAAATAGAAAATTATGTATCCACAAAACACATTATTCATTTATTCTAGCTTTTTCCTTGCTGCTCTACTTTGGCTTCTGTTTTGCTTATGACAAAAAAATGAAGAATTATAGTCTGTTCTGTAGATTGGAGTGGAGATGCCATTCAGTTGAAGAAAATCTAGAAAGGGTTAGAGTTGTTTTCAAGGATCAGAAAAAAGAATTTATGAAAGAATACATGACAAGAGATCCATTACAAGCTTCAATCTTTGGGTGGGAAGAAAAGAAATACCTTTTTTTTTTTTTTCCTGGAAGAAAATAAACCCAGATTCTTCATAAAACATCTTACGCCTCTCAACCCTTTCATAGTATGCCTTTTATTGCTATTGCAGCATTTCTCTGTGTTAGTATGAAGGAGTTCTCCTCTTGTGTGAGCTAGGGTACATTTCCTAGCAGAGGTGTTCCAACAGTATTAAATAAAGTATTCCCAGGATCAAGTGGCAGAATCTATTAGAGATGCTCATTGAGTGCAAAAGTGTTTGGGAGTCTTAATGTGTAACAGGACTTGCTTTAGATCTCCATGGAAGTTTTCTAGCTTGTTCTGGAATTGGGACCCATAATGTCTCTTCTCATTAGCCCTACAGAGGCAGCAGCCGCAATGAGCATTCAGTGCTTAGCATCTGGCCAATCTCAACATCTTTTTGCTACAACTACCAGTGAGAAGATAAACAGCTGAAATCCCAGCCCTCTGGCATTTCTTCATGGGTGACCATCCTTTGCTAAGTATATTCCTTACCACTGTAAAGCTTTGCTTAACTTCAGTAGGTCCTGAATAGACTCCATAATCTGACTGCTGCAATTAGCTACTTTCACAGAATTATCAGAGTTAGAAGGGACCTCTAGAGATCATCTAGTCCAACTCCCCTGATAAAGCAGGATTGCCTCAAGCATATTACTCAGGACTGCATCCAGGCGGGTCTTGAAAATCTCCAGAGAAGGGGACTCCACGACCTCCCTGTGCAGCCTGTTCCAGTGCTCTGTCACCCTCACTGTAAGAAGTTTTTCCTCATATTTGAATGGAACTTCCTATGTTCCAGCTTGTGCCTGTTGCCCCTCGTCTGTTGCATATCCTATTGTCCACCTGGCACAAAGGAGAAATTCAAACGTCTTATCTTTGTCGTCTTCTCCTCCCTCTGCTCATTTCTGTGCCTTCCTGTTCCTTATTCCTTATCACAATACGACCAACACACTTCTTTCCTCAGTGCCTACTTTTTGGAACAGCTTAAACTTCTCAGACTCATAAACTTCCCATCTTTTTGTAACTTGGAAATCAAATAAACTTGGCAAAAAGATAACTATTTTATGCTCCGTATCCTTTTCCTATTGCCCAGAAGTGTCAATACTTTCACTTATTCTTTAAATACTCTTTATAATTTTTTTCTTTTTTTTTTTTTTTTTCCTAAGGGTAGTAATGGTTCTGCTTTGCATAGAGTTCTTCCAAGTGATTTATGAGGAAGATTATATTAAAGATACTCTAGAAAATAAATTACATTCCAATATACTGAAAAAAGCCCTCTATATAGATCTTTCACGAAGAGAAAAAGTGTAAGATAATGATAAAAAAGTACTGAAGAAGTTATTGATTAAGTCACAGAATTGGGGTTCTCCAGAGAGCTATACTGAGTCCATTTTTATGCAATACATTAATCAATAATTTGGTTTTCATAACAGGGAATAAGCTCCTGACATAAAAAATATTTAGCTAAGGGGCTGTGGATATGTTTAAAGATAAGCATAAAATTTGGAAAAATCTGAGTAAATTGAAAAATTCAGTATGAAACCCCTCTAGTTTTCAGGTAGGAAGGTTTTATACCTAACTAGGTGTTATCAGCTTTGCAAGCACACAACAGTAGCTGGCTTTTCTGTAGGAAATGCTGTGAGACTCTGAAACCATAGCAGTATCATGGGACTGCAAGCACCATATTGAGAGAAGGCAAAGAGGATTATAACTGCAAGATGCATGAAGTGAACCTTTTACTTTGGGAAAACGTTAATGCCCTGAGCCTTGTGATCACCTTTGGGTGCTACAGTGAAGAAAGATGAAGGTCAGTTACAGTAATTAGAAAGGACAGATAAAACAATTATGAGATGAGACAACAAGGTGAAAAGGGAAGGGTTAAGGAATAGGGGTTATTTAAGGTGAAAGAGAAAAGATGGAAGAAATGTAACAATAAGATGAGGTATGCAAAAGGCTGCTGTAAAGAGAAGAGGTCAAATTGCCGTCCAGGGGGAAGGGACAAAAGAAAACGGGTTTATACTGAAGTAAGAATGTTCCAGATTATCATCCCTCTTTTCCAGTATGACAGTAAGGAATTCATGGAAAAGATGGCTTCCTTAATGGTGGAGGTTATGGTGTCTACATAGACTCATATAAAAGCTGGGTCTTGAGGGGCCCTTCTATTCCACTCTCTGCACTGAGACAATTAGTCCTATCAAAGTGGTTGCCACAGTTATTTGCCTAACCTGTCTGGGAAATCTCCCTATATCCCCAGGCTGTCTATTCTAGGTCTTCATTAGACTTCCCTTTAGGTGTCATTCTTAATGTCTTGCCTTTATCAGTGATGAAAAAAGAAGCTTTATGTATTTTGCAAGCAGCAATCTGCCCCAGAAAAATACTGTCCTTTTGCCTTACATGGGGTTCCTTAAAAGCAGCTGAGATAACTGCAGTAGATACTACCATAGATAAGGAGTTTACCAATAGGTACCTGCTTAAGGTTCTTCTAACATGCTTATTTAGTAGATGTACCAGCAATACACCTGCATGATGGCAGAGGAGGGTAAGTTGCACTTGTACTAAGGATAGAGCCACATGGGAATCCAACGATGGATTTGAAACTCAGATAACGGAAGCCTAACTACCTTCCCGTTTCCTGTGGATTTCAGCTGGCAAGTATTTATGCCGAATCCTGGGTGGTATTGAGCAGCTTGTGCTGAAATCCAAGCTGTTTTAAGAAATATCTTCCTGGGTTTTCCGGGTTGTCTCTATAGAAGCTGCAAGCATATCCTTGGATTCCAGGATTGCGATGTATCTGTTGGAGGGTTTTGGTATCAAGATATCATAATCCGAAGAGCTGTCTTCACCATCCAGAGCCTGCTCTGCTTGTTGCGACTTTCAGAAAATTTTGCGAAATTTTCCTATATTAGATCAGGAAGAAATTTCACATAAAACATCATTCTTCTGTGTATTAAAAAAAATTAAAAACCGTATTAACTTTATTTGTCCTTAACTTCTTTGTGAGTGTGCTGCGAGTCCCAGGGCCATGTTTTTTAGAGGAATGGCATTATCTGAAATGATCTGTCAGTATGCTTATTGAACCATATGAGTGAATCTGCAATACTCAAATGTCCTGAGGGCCTGATGAGGTTGACTGTTTGTCTCTTAGTCAGGGACACTCTTGTATCATGGTGAGCAGCCATATGTATATCAAGTTTTATCTTCAAATCAATATTTGGAGTGTATGAAACGTGCATTTGTGCATTTAGTATGGACCCTTATGACTATATGAGAACATGTCCTAAAAGATAGTGTGGAATGTGAAAGGAAGACGATGATGTATCTCTGTCAATCCTGCCAAACATGTAATTTGAGGCTTTTTTCTGCTCAAGCTCCAGTTTTTGCAGGGTGTAGTTTATGCAATATGTATAGTATATGTGTATATTTCAGCATTAAAACTGGAACAATTTATGCTCATGCGTAACTTTCCTCACTTTGTGCTGAGAAATCTTTGATGACTGCTCAGGTGGGTAAACTAAAGGATGTGCCTGAGTGCTTGAGGTATAAGAGCCTTAGTTATTATCATTCTTTGGAAAATGAAACAAGGCCACAAAGAGGTCTTGTATAAATTAAAAATGAAGCAAAACGAAAAAGTAAATAAGTCAGGAAAAATAATTAGCTGACATACGTTAATTTTTTAAAAATACTTGTTTGTGGAACAAAGTGTAATTAAGCCCTTAGTGAGCATATGGTATGCAAATACTAATGAAGTTTATTAGTATGGATTCAGCAGAATATTTGGGCAGATCATTCACATATACATATAAAAGCAAACTGAAAACTAGAATGTGAGAATGAGAGTGGTCTAGGAATGATGAATGTTCATTCTACTGATATTTTTGGTTTTGAAGGAATCAAGCAAAATATAACCTCTGTAAGGGACACAAACCAATTTCATTTTTTAATGAGGATGGAGGTCTAAGATGAGTGGAGGTTGAAACTAGCTGTGTTAGGCTAATTAAACCTACTCTCTTCTTCTTGTAATTTTCTAACACCAAGTACTGAATTAGCTGTAACCACTTGTAACAGTTCTGGCTCCAGTTTTCGGTCCTGTGTACACCTAGTCATGCTGGAACAGTTCCCCTCTCTCAACTTCTGCCTTTTAAGAGAAAGTCCTTTTGAAAGTTTTGTTCCAAGACCTGACTTACTGATTTCAGAGAGAGAGCTTGAAGAGCTCCAAAAACCGCACACACAATTTATTTAACATTGTGGTCAAATTAGCATTAATTAAAGCAAAAGGAGTTAAGAATCAGTAGTAACTCATAAAGCTAATGTAATCATAATGTCTTTTTTTAAAAACTGAGACAGAATATGGTCAAAACCTGGCCAGTTGTTGCATTATCTGGTCAAGACTTTCTAACATGAGCTTCTTGTGACATTTTTTGTTGTGCAGAACTAGTGAGATGGAATGAGTGAAAGAGAGAATATGGAGCAACAAAAAAATTGGGTTTGTGCAGTGCAGTAGTATTTGGAGGGGAAGGAGCAGTGCCTTTGACTTCATCACAACCTTCATGCCTTACAGCTGTGCTGTCTCTGGGGCCACTCAGAGAGCATAAACGTAAGCACAATGAACACATTGTAGGTCCACACAAAGAAGGATGTCTACTGTGTCCATCCTACTTAAAGAAAAGTCCATCTGATGGCCCAGTTGGGGTAAATGCATTTCTCTTGACCGTAACACAGGTCTAATAACACATACAAGCTGAAAACTTGGCATGATGTGTTAGTATATGGAATAGGCAAGTTGTCATTACATTTATGAAATACTCTTGGAACATTATGGTAACATATTAACTGAGTATGAGTATATTAATTATTTTGCTATTATACATTTACATTTTGTGTTTCTTCCATAACCTTCACTATGGAATATTCTATATTGAAGAAAGCGAATTTTAAAATTGAATTCATAGGGTGCCCCATCTTAAAGTGGCAGTGGTGTGTGAAATGGGTATGTGAATTATTTTGTGATTATACATTAAGTATTTTGTTATTATAGATTTACATTTTGTGTTTCTTCCATAACCTTCACTATGGAATATTCTACATTGAAGAAAGGGAATTTTAAAATTGAATTCATAGGAAGCCCCATCTTAAAGTGACAGTAGTGTGTGAAATGAGGCTGCAGAACAAGGATTAAAGCAGTAGAAGAGCTGCTGAATATTGTTACAATATAGTTTCAAATAGTGGGAGAGTGAGAAATGGTTTCTTAAAAGTTTTAAATATTAAAATATTTCGATGCATTGATGAAGACAAAAATTATTTGCCTTATTCCTGCAATCCTAGCACTTAATGGTTGGCAAAGGTTCATTACAGAGCATTAGTGGAACTCCAACAAAACGGATATGTAGTTTAAAGCAGGGAATTACCTCATACCTTGCTTTCACCTCAGCCGATACAGAATTCACTAGTGGTGACAGCATTTCTGATTCTGTTGATACAAAACACATTTCAGCTAATGGAATTACTCTCAATTTACCAGCAGGATAAGGTCTTTTTGCCCTTAAGTTGTATAAATTACACCTGAGAAGTTCCACATACTGTGCACCTTCAGATATTAAAAAAAACCCCGTTTTCTTATGTAAGAGCCTACAGCACTGAAAGTCATATTCTGCAGCTGAGAAGACAATATATTTATTTTAGTGCATGAAGGTACGTCTTGGTTGCTTTGAGAGCAACAGCTCCACTTAAAACTCTTACATTTGACTTTGATGTATTCCCACTGCAGGACAATTTTCAGCTTTGCTGTTGCCTTTCTAGTCTTTGTACACAGTTTATTGAGCAAATTAAAGCTGTCTGGCCCACCACCTTTAATTGTAAAGTGTAGTCCATCTTTCTAAGTGGAAAAAAAAAATCACTATTTTACTATAAATTAAAGATAGATTTAAAAAATTACAGTACAGCTCAGGTGTCATTTAGTTCTAAGGAAAAAAAAAAATCTTACTCCTACTATAACATTTCATATAAAATTAAGTATTTTGTTTTTTTGACAATCCTGTCTTTACCATAATTGAGATAATTCTGCAAACTATGATTTCTATTAACTTCTTTATAATGTTAACTGAAAATAACTTTTCTCTTTACCTATATTCAATTAATGGTATCCTCTCAACTGAGATTTTTATTAGATACCTAAGATATACAAACAGAAAATTGGTTTAATTGAATTTGCTCTGTAGATCATTAATTTTTAGGATAAGTACATCAAAAAATATAGTGGTGTTCAGCTAAAATAATATGAGCCTCATCTTTTTTTCACTGAAGTGCTCCATGGACTCATGGAGCTGATAATCTTGAAGTTGATAATCAAGCTTGAAATGAGGTTATTACATGTTATAGAAATTAATGTGAAATATACATTTTTTTTTTAGTGAAACAGATATTTCTCAGATATCACACCAGCTGAGATCTGAATTGTGGCTGATGTGTTTCTGAATTAATCAGTGGAGATTGTGTGTATATATCACATATGTTTAGAAAAAAATACTGTTATATTAAGAATCCATTACTGTTTGTATTGGCAATCTTCAGAAGACAGCACATACTAGCACTCAGGCTGTTATTGGCACAATTTCCCTTTTAATTGAGGCATTTTAGATCTAGATGGAAGTTTTTTTGTTTTAGTTTTAAATGTGAATCTATAGCTCTTTTATTAGGAATCTTCAGAAGTCCAATTTCCTTTATTTTAAAGAGAAGATTTTCCTATTCTACAACTTTGCATGTGTTTAAAAGGAAAAAGGATGGGGAAAAAAAAAGAGATTCAGGATGTTGCTGTTCAACAGCACAAGCTAGCACTTGAAAAAAAAAAACAACAGCCCAAAACACCACTCCAGAACGCTACGCTATTATTTAATTACAGTATTTGAGAACACTTTCCATACTTGATAAATGTCATTGTAAGCCCCAGTATTTTACTATAGCTGTCATAGTTAAAGGACACAGGAAGAATAAGGTTTGTAAATAGAAGCAATATACTTTAGGACTAGTTGGTATGATTAGGAACAATTGGTCAAACTGCCAAGTTTACAAGACCTTGAGGTTTGTCTTCAAGGCCTGAAGAAGACATGAGCCTGAAAACTTGTCTAATTTTTCCAGCTATATCAATGAGTCAACGAAAAGATATCACATGTCCCAACAAATCTATTCCTGTCTACTGTGAATAGTAAGCTTTTTTATTTTGCTTTTTTTACTCTTCATTATTTATAGTGTTATTTTTGTAAAGAAAAACAAAAAGGAACAGGGAGAAGCAGTATATTGTTAAACTAGTTGATATAGTTGGGGGAAAAGCAAACTGAGCAGATTTCAGACATTCTGCTACTTCTGCAGGAGGAGGGAGATACCCTTGTGTGGTGCCCTTGATGAGCTTGCAGCTACACGGGAACCGGAGACTCACAAATCCAGGCAGTCATGTTTCCTGTGGCAGGTAGCACAAGCACAGGAAAGGGTAGCTCCCCTATGGTGTTGCAGTGAACTGTTAAACCTGCACCAAGGTTTGTGACATATACAAGTGTGGAGGTCATTGCTGACTGTCATATGAAATGGGAAAACAAGGCGAGGTTTCACCAATACTTGCTAATTTTGCTCAGTTCATTTCTGTTTGATCATACTAAAATTGTCATAGGGAGCACATACGGACGAAACAAGGGGTACTAGTTGTCACCTTTGGTGGAGGAATTGGAAGAGATGTTACAAAGCGAACTTTTCCTGCGATTTCTTTTTCCTCTACTTACCTCTGACCTCAGTCGTTTGGCAGATTTAGATGGTCAAGAGGTCTCCTCCATCCTGGAAAGAACCATATCTTAACAGCACCCTTTAATAACACAAGTTGTCTAATTTACATATGTCTCACAATGCATCTGGGGTATCTTACTGCTATGTACAACAATTACAGTTACCCCAAACCTCAATTTACGCAACATGTGGTCTGAAGGGATTGCATCAGAACTGGATGAGGCACAAACAATGCCAAAGCTGAACACAGTAATGGAGACAATACGTATTTCATGCTTCTCAACCAGAGTGCAAACATGTATAAAGTTCAGATGCTACAGGCTGAAAAGCACTTAAATAGAGCACTAGCACAACATTTCTGCTAAGTGCTATGTTTGATTTTAACTAGACAACAAGCCTTAAGGATTGTGATTCCTTAGAGTAAGTTGGATTCATATGTGACCTATATATAATATCCTTATAGCTTTGCAGAAAGATTAAAGGCAGTGGATTAAAGCCAAAGACTAAAGGGACAGTATTAAAAATATATGGGAATGTTTTCATGCATGATGGCCATTTTGAAGAAGTGCAGCTAGAAAACATCTGAGAGAGGCAAATCTCAGCAGTTTGCAGAAGGAAATTTTCTCCACAGTCAAAATAGGAATGTTTCCCAGAGAAGACTGCAGGGGAATTGCTTATCTAGGTAGGGCCAAAGGTATCGAGACAGACATGGGAATGATGGTGTTGCTCAGACTTGAAGCTCTTCTGCTGATTCTTTTCGGTGCAGAGCACATAGAGACTCTGGCACCCGCAGTGGAAGCTGGTATGTAAATTGAAGAATGTAGAAAGCTGATGCACTTCATGGTGAGTGGATTAAGCCCTGCTCTTAGAGGTGTTTCTACAAATGGCTTTGAGTACCAAACCTGCTGATTATGTACTCTTTGTGACAGGAAAGAGAGGCAGGAACCATACAGGGATCTTGAAACATCTCAGACTTGCTACAGTATGTGCTTCTAAAGGTTCAAACAGACCTACTTTTTCTGACTTTGTGGCTATTTTACACCAATAAAAAATTATTTTAACTCAAGAATTGTGAACCTGGCCCTCCAGAAAGTTTGCCTCTTTTTTCTTTAACAAATAGCATACAGTTGAAAAGTGATACATTCCCCATGCTTGCTGTGTTTCTTGGATCGTCTGGCAAAAGAACAGTAAAAGCATTTGGCAACTCTGAGGTGTTACATTGCATTGGAAACACTCGATGCCAACGTACTCACATAAAATGGACAAAAAACAGGTAATACTTGTAACTTGTTGATGTCATGGGCCAGATTTTAATTATAAGGGATTTGTATACCATTATTAATTTTCTGACAAGTTGAATCCTCCTCAAACTTCTTTGCACAGAGCAGACTAAAGAAAACCCATACGTCCATGGGTTTTTTGACTGTTTAAATAGAGAAACTGCTTTTTTTTTTTTTTTTCTGCAACACTCCTCTGCCTTATTTACCTGGTCCCAGGGAATTCCAAGGGCAGGACACATCCTTTAATAAGGCCATGAACTGTATATCACAGCTAAGACTAGTAATAAACTCTAATACAGATGTTATAAAAGCCTTCTTAAAGCAAGGTTAATAACATGACAATAGTAAACACTCCAGTCAGCATAAAATGAAATGAAGCCTACAGTATTTTAAATGCATAGGTACAGTGAAAAAGGATACCAAGAAAAGACCTTTTGTTCATGAGTTTCTATATATATAAAAAAAATCAGTTTCTGCTTTGTCTCAGTTGAAGGTCACCTGTACATGAGCAAGAGAAAAATAACTACCGTACTTTGCTGCAAAATGCTGGGATTACATAGCAGCATGTACAATATTGCAAATACAATGCTTTAATAGAAGACTAATATTAAATTAGAAGAGTTCCATTAATGGTGAGACGTGTATTGTGTTCATTTATATTTATTGCTTTTTGTTTCCCTTTTTCCTCCTGAAAATAATGGTGTAGAAAGTGACAGAAATACTATTCCTCTACTTCAGCCCTATGAGAGAACTAAAATAATCTTGTAAAAATGTCAGCATAGTTAGCTGGCCAGTTTCTGAAGAAGCACTTTCTGCAGAAGATCACCGTTGTGTCCCTCATTCAAAAGGATATCCAAGTTCAGGATCGAATTTACATTTTGATGGGGTCTTGCACTGCTGGTTGGAATTAAGGATGCTTTCTGAAATTGGTGCCTCAGTCTCCAATCAGTTTCTCTCATCAGACGACATTTCCAGAGGGAGGGCGTGCAGAATATTTGAACTAGCAAAACAAAACAAACATGCCAATTTTCAGACAAATAATCACTTCAATAGTTTTCAGCAAAGAACACCAATTTCTTCCATTCATGAAAATTATAAAGAGTATTTGGAAGTTTTCAACATCATTTCTCTTCTCTGAGAAGGCAGAAAATAAGAATTATCATGCCATTCATCAGATAGTAGGCCATCATTTGTCTATCATTTCTGAAAGGGGCTAGATGTAGGCTGATTCTGATGAAAATGCAGGATATCTAATAAAAGATGTAAAATGCAATAGACTGTTTTTGTAACCTTCTGGAATGGGGCTTTTCTCCCCCTTTGTTTAACAATTTTCTCAATTTTCTTGCCCTTGAAAACTCTGCTGATCACTAATCTCCTCTCCCCACAACAAAAACCTTAAAAGTTTTAAGATATTGTAGCACCAACATGTAAAACCTGACTGAGCAGAAGAACGTTCTTTTAAAGTAGCTTAAACCTGCATACTACAAATGTTTTCAAGACAGTCATAACAGAACAAGTTAAGCTGAAATCACACAAGAAACCTTTTCTCTAAAAGTTAGGAAAGTTTTCCAGCTTGTGCTTCAGATTTGTCAAGAAATTAGTTTCCTTTTTCACTTTAGATCCTCTTAAAAATATATCACTTTTAAAATATTGTATGCCATTTTATTTTATAAAGTCACTAATTATTGAAAATATAACTGAGCAATCTGGATGTTAATACTAAAGAGTAAAGCAGCATAACATCACCTATTAAACACTTTTTAAACTTATCCTTCTTAAAACTCACCAGCTAGAAAAGTGAAACAGCTCTTAGGACATCATGGTAGATTGATATAAAATTAAATGACAAACTGTCCAACAAAGGATGACTGTATTTTCATTGTGAAAAGCTAAATAAAAGACAAATAGTAATTTCTTGAAGTAGAAACATGTGGCCATTTTTCAAAATACTTCCATTTATGAAGATGTGGCCAGCTTTATTTTTATTTTTTTAATTTTACTTTTTTTTCTACCAAATTTTCCACTGATAACCTTTTTGTAGATCACTGTAACACTTAAGAAGCTTTTTATTCTCTTCCATGATTTAACTAGCATGATAGTTAGCATGATAGTTAGCATGATAGTTTAGAGGATTTATTTTTTCCCTCAGCCTAGTTTTCATTTACCAGTCTACATATTCATCTCTTAACTGAAGTGACTAACACAATCCCTAGAGGTATATAAGTATATAAATACAAGTTGAAAGTTCACGTTATCTCTGCATGTAGCACTGGTGTTACTGTCTTCGGAAAACTGTCCCCACTTCAGTGTCCAGAGTTCAGACTAGTTGTTGATCACAGTGCAAATGTCCACAGAGAAGCCCCAAGCGCAATTTGGGAACTTATTCTGTCAGAGTGTTAAGAGGTATCAGGTTCAGGTCTATGAGTATTTAAGGGCAATGTTGGCAATGGGCTCTTCAGTTTGCTCACAGGTGTTTAGTATGATTTAATGAGTTTAAATGGAAGCTAGAACAACTGAAACTCAGGCTTTGCTTTAAATAAGATGAGGCTTAATTTCTAGGATAACTGTTCATATATTGTTGCGGAGAGAATCCACATACAATTTCAAAGACATGTTTGTAACATTTTTTAACCTGAAATCCATCACCTGGTTCAAATGAATATTTAGTTATGTGCCTGGAAGACCAGGTGACCCGGATCTTGCCTTGTACTGTAATTCCTCCAAAGCAATGCTCACTGTTTGTTGCACTTCTGTGGTCTCACTCCAGTTTGTCAATGAGATGTCCTGAACAAGTTATTCCACTTGTGTGGATTTCCCCACTCTGGGGTCTGTCAGCATCTATGCAGACAGATCAAAATCATTGTGAGCATTTTTGCTGCCAGCTCATATTCCATCGAGTATTTTTCAACACCACAACAACCTTCTGCTACCAGGTACGTGTTCCTGCAAATGCACTTCACAAATTTTGATTTGTCGTTTTCTCTCTATAGCTTCACTTCTGCAAATGTAGGTTGTTATCTTTTTTGTCACACTGAAAGCCACAAGTTGTCTTACTGTGGTTTTGGAGATTACAACTGCTGCAGAAAGCTCTGGACATTACCTTCCAGCCCAGCAATGTGCCTAAGCAGGTAGCCATCCTTGTGCTTTCACAGTACAGAAAACTCAATCTGTGATGCCAGTCCTGGTAGTGGAAACCCCAGAGGGGCCAAGTGAATGTTGTCGCACAGCCCTTCGTGCACTAACCAGTGGAGGGGCAGAGATCCTACAGTGTGTCCCCTCAGAGATTAGAAGTGGCATTTAACATTGTGCCTCAGGCCCTTTGCACAGTTCCTGATGTGTTCAACAGCAGCATGGAGGTGCATTAGTTTTCATTAGCAAATGCTAACATTTTGTCTAGAAGGCATGCAACATAGGTTACACACCTTCCAGGTAAATAGAAGTCGTTCCCAAAACCTGACTCAGAGATGTGTGGACTTACTAGCTCGGATCTCAGTGCAATAAGCAAGATTGCTTAGACCTGGTTAGAGTATAGGACATAAGGTGGCAAAGTGGTCAGGTGTCAAGAAGGGCTCTGAAGACACACTGTGGTATGCCATCAAGAGGGGAGTGAAGCTGTGCTGCAGGCTCTGGCTCCAGAGCCAACACTCGTCCTTGAGTTGCCTCTATCATCAGGCAATAAGGAATATTTGCAATGCTGCTTCCCACAGTCTCCTTTTGCGGATGGTTGGCAAGCATTTTCAGGTCTGTAACAGGAGATGAAGCAATCCAAAACAACACACAAAGCAATGGCATATCACTTAAGGGTGTCTCCAGAGGCTATGGTATAACATAGTCCAAAATGTAACTGTGAGACCTTAAAATTAGTTGGATCTAATCCAGCCTTCTGTTCTGTAATTTTTTTTTTGTTCTGTCAGCTAAATCAGGATTCCCCTGCTAATTCCCCATAAAAGCAAATTTAAGTAGGACCTCAGTAAGCCTCAGTCTGGGGTAACTGACTTTCACCTGCACCAGGACTGTTCTCACATGCCCTGTACCTCATGTGCACGATTAATGAGTAGAGTACAGTGATGTGAGGTGCAAGAACTCAAACCATCACTCCAAAGAAATAAAGCTCCTAAAGACAGTCTTGGACTCAGCTATAGCAGTTCAGAAACCTGAAGATATGAATCCCTTCAGTTTAAACATAATTTCTCTACCATGCACCATGGAATGTGTGTTTAACATATTTAAAAAATGAGAAAAAAAAAAAGAAAGTAGGGTAACCCTTTAAAAATGTTTGAGACAAAACAGTCATTTTCCTGATATATTAAAAATTTGCAACAACCAAAGACAAAAGCACTGAACAGGGTATTAAAGAGAAACTCTCTTTCTGCTGTTTGCTTTAACGATCTAAAATAAAAAGTTGTATTCACATACATAACCTCCAGCTTTTCAACTCACCTGGAGAGCTCCCCTACCCACAATGCACTAAGTGGATGATTAAAAAGAAATGGGGGCTTAACTGAGGGGTAAGCGTGGGGTCTCTGGAGCTTTGCAAAGCACTGAACCATGCAGCTACAGCTGTCCTCCAAACAAGCCCAACATTCTTTATTTATTTGTTATGAAATATTTATGGATGTTATGAAAGGTTTAAAATAATGTGTCTGTCTCTCTCTCTCTCCTCTTATTTTTGCCCTGGCACTGTGTTTTCTAATGCATAAATAATTCTGGCCTGTGGACAGTGGGACAGCACATTAGGTGGGATGTATCCGCTGTATCACATTCTTTCTGCCTGAGAGAAAATATCATTCCTAGTAATTTTCTACACTTATACAATCTGCGTTGACAGTAAATAATTGATGTATGAATTTAGGACTAAACTCCAACACAATATGACTTTATGTCAAGGGTTACTCCCAGCAGATTTTGAGCTAAATCATCTTGCAAAATGGGTTCTTTCAGTGGAAAAAAAAGCTTTTTGAAATTATTTTAATGGAAAGATGGGACCTCTGCGTAGTGCTTCTTTTGATGAGGTCTTGCTTTGCATGGCTGGTAATAAAACCAAGCAATCTACCCATTATGAGATTGGAAATGTTTCATTTGTGATCACAAATGGATTTTTTTTAGATTGATATAAGCAGGCTCTTTTTCTTTTTCTTTTCTTTTCTTTTCTTTTCTTTTCTTTTCTTTTCTTTTCTTTTCTTTTCTTTTCTTTTCTTTTCTTTTCTTTTCTTTTCTTTTCTTTTCTTTTTCTCCCTTCCCTTCCCTTCCCTTCCCTTCCCTTCCCTTCCCTTCCCTTCCCTTCCCTTCCCTTCCTTTCCTTTCCATCTTTTTTCATGATAGGAGAGTTAGCATGTGATAGGGTGCCCTCTGCTTTTCGTGACTGCATTTTCCATACAAGTACAATTATGTTTTAAATTACAAACTGGATATATTTGCAACTTAAAGATACGTAACTGGAAGAAAGGCTTCACATAAAGGATTACAAATATACTCCTAGTGACTCAATTAAAATCCTTTTCATCATGAGAAAGTGGTTACCATCAGACAAAAAGGAAACAAGGAAAGAAATGGATTAGAGAAGAAAGCTTTTATGATAGAAATGGAACCGAAATACTCAATACCCCTATATATCTTATTAAAGACTAGACAGGAAGATCAAAGAAAAATCATTATATAAGTAACCCATCATAAAATGCTCTTATTTAGAGCAAGGGAATTAACAGATTGGAGTGGGAGTTATTTGTTTGTTTTTAATTCTTTTTTATTTCATGATTTAACACACAGTAGAAAAAAAATATGTATTTCCTGTTATACTAAATATTTGCACCACTGCTGGTGCAGCAGGCATATACAGTTTATTTTAAATTAAAACATCATCACAGTCTTTCAACAAATATCAATATCATTACCTCTGTCAGTGATTCCTTCTCTGCTTAAAATTGTAATGACACTTGTTTACTTATGTTAAACCTCCACTAGTGGAAAATTACTGAATTTGTTGTGACACATAAACTGAATAGCAAAAGAGCTTTTTGTTAAAGGGACAAAACTGTCTCCTGGGACAACAGGGACAAAACTCTCTCTTATTTCTCAACATTCAAGTAAATATCTACTAGGGACTGTTCTATAGATGGCACTCATGCCTCTAAGCAAGAAGCACAAATTCAAGTTCGGTCGAGGAATATTAAAAACAAATACTTTGATCTGAAGAAAATTCCCTAAAAGAGATTGACAATTGTTTGAGAAATAGCAAAAGGTTTTTTCCTCTTATTTATAGATTTGTCATCTAAGACTGTAAAATGGTAACAAAAACTTATCTCTGATACAGAAATGCTTTGCAGTTGTGCCTTTGCTTGAGAAAGTTATGTGTACTGTAAGTTCTGTGATTCTGTGCAATGAGGAGAGGGAAGCTGTGAGGAAAGGGTTGAAAGCAGTCATGGTTTTAGTTAGTGAAAGTGCAGTTGAGACGTAATATAATAAAATTTGCTGTAATTTCTGCAGGTTAGTCAAATTGTTCTTAGGTGTGCTCTCTTACAGGAACGTTATTCAGCTTGGTACAAACCTAGCTGCAACTCCCTAAATGCTCCTAAAATACGCGGTGCATGTAACTTCTTAAAGACAGAAGTTTAAACCAATTACTTTAGCAAAACCTGAAAACTATTTTTAACTGAAAGCAGATAGAACTTGGGAAGTTCAAACTTAAAAAAAGCTACCCAGAAGGTATTTTTCATCTCTAATAGTAGCAACAAGCTGAGTTTTGACTGAATTTGTTATCAGTATAGACATATAATTCATGAGGCAGCCATTAGATTTTCTTAATAGGCTACTCTGCAAATCCAGAAAATCAGGAGTGCTCTTCAGATTATTCCAGCTTGAACCCCAAACTCCTAATTGCTACACCCCAGTACAAAGGGGTTATCAATCATATATCTCAAATATACTGGAACAGTCCCTGCAGAAATAAGCCTGTCTTGGTTTTCGTCTTAAGTGATGAAGCTGGAAAATACCTCTGAAGGTGAACCTTTGGGTTTTAGGGTGTTATTTGGCTCTGTTTCAAACACAGCCATGAGGAGCAGAGATCCTCCCTGACAGAAGCATTATAAGGGGGCTCCATGTAATGTAAGAGGCATTTAGAAATCTGAGTTGTTCACATCACTTCATGTGGTGTAAACTTAGTTCTGAGAATGAGAATTACTTTCCGCAATGTAAAGGGGAAAAAGTGAGTCTACTGTTCCCACTGACTTCAAAAGAAACTAGACTTCATTCACCAACCTTGAATTAGGCCCATAAATATAAAATGAAATATGCTTAAGGAGGACAAAGTGAACCAAAAAGATTAAAGGATTAACACTCACAGTTGCAAAACCCACAAAGGCGTCAAAAGCCACTCTCATTGTTCTGTCCCTGGCAGTAACAGTAGCAGATGCTAAGGAAATGAATAAGGAACCAAAGCAAGTATAGCTTGCTCTTTCATTCAGAATGGCCTCTTTCCTTGTGAGGATCAGTGAGTCAGGGGCTTTCTGAGACAGAATTGGCAACAATGATGGGTCCTTTTATTTCTGAAACCATACATACCCTTGGCATCTGCCATATGCAGTGATAGTGAATTCTGTGTGTTATTCTCTATGTTGTTCTATACAAAATAACTACACATTTTTTTAAAATGAATTTTCTTTTTTTTGCTTTTAAGACTTCTCTCTGATTCTTGTATTGTGAGTCCCCTAGTTCTTCTGTTTTATTAAAAATAATAAACAGCTTTTCAACACTCGTATTATTGGCATCTCTGAATACTTTATGTATCCACTCACCTTCGGTTTGTTGTTTTGTTTGGGGTTTTTTTTTCATACTGTAGAATCCAAGAATATTCAATCTCATCCCATATGGAGGTAATTCTGGAACTCTGATCATCCTTATCTGTACCCACCCTTGTTCTGCTACATAATTATTCAGATTGAGTGCCCAACATTGTGGTCAACGTCAAAGGTACAAGTTCTTTGTGGTTTTATGAATAATGCAGTAGTGTAATGCTTGCTGGTTTGTTCTCTATTCTTTTCCAAATAATTCCTTATGTTTTACTTGCCTTTTTGATGCCACTGAACACTGAGTTGGATGTTTCCAGAGAATGATCCACAAAGACTCCAAGATTACTGTTCTGCATTGAAATATCTAATTGAACACCCACAGCTACATACATGTATATGCGTATGTACACTCCTTATTATATATGCTTTTACATTTATCAAGACTGATTTTCATCTACCATTTAAATTCTTTGTCTCTTGGTGTTGCTAATACTTTCTCCAGATCCTCAACCAATGACATTTGAGTACCCTGAATGGTACTGTGTTATTAGTAAAATTTTTTACTTAATTTATGAGGCTGTTGAAAGAATTTCTATAGGACCCAGGCAGGACAGAAGGAAACTGATGCTGCAAAATGGGGTAAATACATAGACACATGTAAATGCCATAAGAAGGTCATGGTAAATGCCTGCTGAATATCTGCAATGTTACCATTTGCAACTGTCCATTTATGTTCCATTAACCCTTACCCAGCCTTTCTGAATAATCATTCATAGGTGATTTTCAAGTTTTTCCTACTGGTTAGGTCCATATGTTGTTCCAGGATTATTTTTAGAAAAAAACCACTATGCAATGGGGAAATGATAAATAATAATAATAATTTCTTTTTGCATAGGTGCTCATACTAAAACTTGTTTTATTTCCCTTGAAGAAAAAGTTAACACTCCACGGAGGAGCCGGAAATCAATATGAGAATTTATAAACAGGTTGAGGTGAATTTTCTAGGAGGTAAGGATGAATCTGATGGACTGGTGGAATCACAGAATCACAGAATATTCATGGTTGGAAGGGACCTTTGAGATCGAGTCCAACCACACACAAAAATAACCAACCCCAAAAACCCAACACCACACCCACCCACACCACACCCATCCACAGACAGAACAAAAGCAACAATCTTGGGCATTAGAGCATGCCCCGAAGTGCCACGTCTACACGTTTCTTAAATGCCTCCAGGCTATCCCTCCAGGGATGACCATAGTAGACTCAGTTTGAAGTTTGGATGGCAAAAATTTTTCAGGGCAACTCAAAAAATTTTTGTGTTATGGTGTCTGCCTTTCTCTGGTACCAAACCTGAGCTTCAGCTAGTGTCAACGGTATAGTATTCACAGGTACGTACACTGAGGTGACCATAGAATATCTTGCACAACTGGCTGTATCTTCCATCATTCACTAGTTCTTCTAGAAATATATTGGGATGCGCCACTCAGTATCTCTCAGAGAGGTGCAAGGTGGAAGAGGGAAGAACGTATGCTACTATACTGTGTCAAGACTCGCTGAGTCGCAGCTCAGAGTTTGAAAAGCTATATTCTTATATAGAATCTAGTGAAAAGATAAGTACTATTTTAAAGAGACTGGAACTGAAAAGAGTTATTCAAGACTATCTACGGCAGAAGTTTTGTAGATAAATTGATGGACATAGTACCAGAATAATATTGGGTTAGCCATTCTAATGTATCCCTGGTTTTGTACTTCTACTGTACTATTTCAGTTAGCTGAGGGTTTCTCATATATTGCTGACATGACATTTTCAGAAATTAAGTATGATGCCTGAGAATCTGAAATCACTTCAAGTGCTATGAACTGTCTGTTTCTTTTCTTTTACTCAGCTTCTGGATGTTTTTGAACCTACATGACTATTTCATGTTCAAAACTCAGCCGGGTTTTGAACGGGTACAAAGTACAACCTTATTGATCTCTGGATGCTGGAGAACTTTGGTTATTCTCTTTTGTTCGAGGAGTGAGAGAAACTGTCAGTGCTCTACACAGAAAGTCAGAAATGAAGAATTTTTACTGTTTCCCTGATGTTATTTCCTTCAACTTTGTAAGTTCTACACTCCAATGACTCTAGATCTTCCCTTTTTGATGACACCTGACAAGGTGACTGGAGAGAACAGGTGTACCAGGGTGCACAGGGTGGTGGTAGGTGCTTCAGATCACTGGAACAGATGCAACTACTCGGTAAAACTGCAACCTGGACATTAATAAGCTAGTAGAAGAGGCCTGATTGCCAGTATTAGCTGTGTTAATTTAAACACATTCTGGGAGTGTCAGGGCCATTTCCTGTGGTTTGCAGTTGTCTGGAAAGCAATCACCATCTTTGCCTTTCCTGGTATGTCAGTGCTCCTTTCTGCCAACATCTAGGCTAGCAGTTAGCAATCTTCGACCTGAGATAGCTGGAGCTGGGCTCTACACTAGTATAGCTGGAAGCTGTAAGGGAAACTCCAGCTCCTGCAAGTAGTTAACTCAAATGAGTGACACTGTGCTAGGCTATAAGTAGACATAAAAGACTTGCATGTGGGTTATCTTTATGTGAAATATGTAATACTCAATAATTTTGAATTTCTTTTCCCTGAATCATATCTCCTCCCTCTCCTTACTGCCTACACATGGTCATTTCATCTCCTGCACTTCAGAGTTCAGAGCACCTTTCCTCCCTATCACATGATTACCGAGGACCTCCCTGGGAGCTCTAAGAGCATTCTGGATTTGGCCACACTTGAGCCAGAATTTTACTTGTGGAAACCTTAATTCCACTTTCAAAGGGTAAAAGGATGTCGCACAAGCTCCTTTCCCCATTCTTTTCTTGCTCAGACCTTCTTAGAATCATAGAATCATATGGGGTTGGAAGGTACCTCTGGAGATCATCTGGTCCAACCCCCCCCGACCAGAGCGGGTCTACCTATAGCAGGTTGCACAGGAACTTGTCCAGGCAGGTTTTGAATATTTCCAAAGAAGGAGACTCCACCACCTCTCTGGGCAGCCTGTTCCAGTGCTCTTCTCTCACGGTAAAGAAGTTCCTCATCATGTTTAGGTGGAACTTCTTATATTCAAGTTTGTGCCCATTTCCTCTTGTCCTGTCACTGGGTACCACTGAAAAAAGATCAACCCCGTCCTCCTGGCACCCTCCCTTAAAGTATTTGTACACATTAATTAGATGTCCCCTAAACCTTCTCTTCTCAAGACTAAAAAGACCCAAGTCCCTCAGCCTCTCCTCGTAGGAGAGATGCTCCAGGCCCTTAATCATCTTTGTGGCCCTTTTCTGTACCCTCTCCAGCAGTTCCCTGTCCTTCTTGAACTGAGGAGTCCAGAACTGGACGCAGTACTCCAGATGGGGTCTCACCAGGGCAGAGTAGAGGGGCAGGATAACCTCCATCAACCTGCTGGCCACGCTCTTCTTGATGCACCCCAGGATGCTACTGGCCTTCTTGGCCACAAGGGCACATTGCTGGCTCATGGTCATCCTGTTGTCCACCAGGACTCCCAGGTCTTTCTCCTCCGAGCTTGTTTGATAGCAGTCATTTGATAGCAGTCTAAAGTGGGGGGAAAGTCATCGTCTGGAAATGCAGTCCATACTAAAATTCAATCTTAAAGTCAAAACATCAAAACCCAGAATCCAGAGAATTAGTAATGCTGTCACAGTGCTTGCTTGTTCTTAAAGGCAATTACACATGCAAGTGAATTGCATAAGCATTTATAACACTTATTTCTGGAGTGAAATGCTCATCAAATATTTTCAGCAAAGGCAAATATTTTCTGTACTCCTGCTTCATGTTTCACAGCACAAGTTAATGAGTTCACTGGCACTTTGATGTTCAATGTGTTAGGCTTCATTGTAGTTCAGAATCTCAGTCCCTGCTCACTTATGTCATTTGCGAATTTATCAAAGGACAGGTCTTGTGAGCACTGCTCATGAGCTTCCTCCCCACGCTCCTCCCCCTTCAGCATGTCTTAGAGTTCCTAGATTGCAGTTGTTGTAATTCTGTGAAGTGTAGCAACACCTGAGCTAACTTAAATTAGGCCTAGTGGTCCCAGGTACAATGTGAGGTACCGAGGAGGGAGTGCTGAGATGTGCCAAGGCTGGAGGAGTGATGCTGGTACCCAAGCTTGCTCCTTTCTGGCTCATTTGGATATAAGAGCAAACAGCCAGAGTCATGCCTTCATCTGCATCTGAATTAACTTTTGATGGGATACTGAGTGATGAGGCTGACAGAGTCACAGAGGGTTGTATTCTTCTGTTATGTTTAATGCTAGATGACCAGTACTGCAATGTTATGAATGTGTTTTTTATTCTAAACATGCCTTTCTTGCTTTTTTAGATTCATTCTAGAGCTTTTTACCAACAGATTTTGCAGGCGTGTTGGTCCTGCTTAGTCCCATTTATACATTTAAATCTACTGTCCACAAATTCATTAGTCTGAAGTACTAATCTTTGTGTCACAAAATTCATTTTGCCACATAAGATTCCTTAGGTTTACTCTTATTGTGTCAGCAGTGTGTCTCACCGGAATATTATCGAACAGTTCTTCTCTATTCTCCTCAAGGTTAGCATTTGGAAAATTTCTTTTTTTTTTTTTTAAATATGAAAACTGGATTACCGTAAATTTGCATTCAGAAATTCTACTTCCATGGCCTCGTGAATGTTACAGATTGAATAACTCTAGTTATTCCACTCTCAGCAATTGGCAGCTCCTTATCAGAAATGTATTTTTGGTGATGCATCTGGTGAGGCTGGTACATCACTGGAAAAAAACTACGCATGTGGACACCAATATATAGAAAAAAATGAAACCTTAGACCACTTTTCTGTCAGTTTTCCTCCATCTTAGCCAAAACGTTTTTTCAATATATTCTCCTTTCAGAAGGGAAAAAAAAGCAAATATTTTCAATGTAAAAGCAGATAGTTACAGAAAACCAAGCTTCAGCCCCAGCCCTGAGTACATAGTCGAGCAGATAGCCAAAACAGACAACCTTCCAAAGTTGCTTGACTTCCAAGTGAATCATACTATCTCTGTTGAGAAGACCAAAATTTTTTTTTCAATATTTTGATGTATACTGAATTGAGATGACTAACTTTTCTCTCCATGTATTGTAGGTAATGAACACTATTGTCTGAGATGATAGGTGGAAAATATCTAAGTAAATATTTTGAAAAAATGCTAAGTGCTATACTGCATGAAGTGAAAAGAGGAAGCTTCTTTCATTTTAAGAAATCTGGATAGAATATAGGTTAAGAATCATAATAAGTCTAAATTTCCTTTCCCTTTACTACAATTTTAGCATATATCTTCTACTATGGAAATGTAAGGCATTCCTTTAATGCATTTTTCTTTAAAATGTAAATTATGTTTGTGTCCACTCTCAAGGGTGAAAGCTTGCTTCAAGTTTCTGTAGATTTCCTCTTGGCTTGAGTTCCTTATTTTTGTCTTGACAAGCAATGTCCCAATAGCTTACAAATTTTATACATAAAGGGCTGTGGAGAATGGTGTGAAAACAGGTTTGTAGATAAGAGAGTTGGAGACAGCCTTTGGACAGGTGAAAGTTATTAAAAAGGACTGATGAACTGCACAGTGAGGTTCTTTTTCCAGATCATTCTTAAACCGGTAATGAAGTTACAGCCTAATTAATTTCATTCCTTTTCTTTTCACCTGCACGGCTGGAACACAGAATCAGAGCAGCCTGACATGCAGTTTTTTTTAGAAAGTGACCCTCTACTGTGTATCATCCTTTTACACTGGCATGTCTGGCATTGTTCTTGTGTTTTTAGTGCTGGTGCAGGAAAGAGCAAAATCTTTATGTCCCTCCAGCCCAGTCTTTGCAGAACTACAGTATGCCATTAGATATAAATATAGGTGCAGAAAGCTGTTTTGGTTACTGTCAAAAAAGTGTGTTTTCAAGACTTCTCCCTTGTATGTGTAGGAGATATGGGGAAGAAAGAACACTGAAATGGAAAAGCAAACATGGAAAACAAGAATTAAACAAATATTTGATCCCATAAAAGTTTAAACCAGCATAACTAATATCTAGGGGAATATTTACATGTTCTGAAAAAACCCACCAAAAACTCAAAAGGCATCTGTTTAAATCACCATTCTTTCAAGAGGTTAGATCAGCATATGCTGACAAGAGGCTTGTGTTGTGGTTTTTGTAGTACTCTTAGCCTAATTAACAAATGCATTACTGGCACAAGTGAGCCTGGAACAATTGCCAGTCAGAACACTCAGAGAGAAGCCACCAGGGAACACTGGATAGCAATAAAAAGCCATGGCTGCTTATTTTTAATTCTTTGGAGGGCCAATTCAAACAGCAAATGTAATTACAATTCTGTAAATAGAACACCCGAAAGCACTCCTTCTGGCATTAGTATGCATATCTTTGATATTTGTTTAACAAATGATCAAGTAGCCCTTTCCCTATGTTGCTTCTTATTTGAGGGGTTTGGAAATTTGAAAAGCAATGCTGAAAATACCATATAGCTGTATAGGTTTTCATTTTCAAATGCATTGGAAAATCACTGATTTGGGTAGTCAAAAACCTGAACAATACTTTCTACTTCAGGTGCAGTAAGTAGAAGAGGTAGGTTTATGAATACCTTTTGTGTTGTTATTCCTTTATTTGAAGACCAGACGTTGATTATGCTGGAGCATGGTAAAGCTAAAATTATTTCAAAGGAAAATTCTAGTATTCGAACATCTAGGTGCCAAACTAAATGATCTGTATTCCTGCTCTATTTTCACTTAACACAAAAACAAGAGTCAAAACAGAAAGAAGAAAACTTTGCTGTCCTTCAGATGTGCCATACTTTCCCATTACGTGACATACTGAGTGTCTCAGCATGATGTTATCCTACTTTGTAGTATTTTGTGCAGCAGGCAGGCTTGCTGTGGTAGGTTAATTCAGAGAAAGAGCGAAAGTGGCTAAGGCAGAGCAAGATGTGATCATAAATTAATAATGTTCAATGGACTGTGACTGTGAGAGCTGCTATTGGTGTTTCAGGTCAGGATAATCCCTAGACTCGGTTTAATTTCAAAAATGGCAGCCATATATTTCATGTGTAAGTGGAAGAAAACAGAAGTCTTAGGGGGAATAGAAAGCTCTTAGAGAGATGAAGGTAAGTACCAGAGGGAGAAAAAGGGGAAAGAATAACAATAATGCCAAAACAAGGTAAACTATCCTACCATCTGTATGTGGGTGCTTGATAAATACAGTAACATTAGCAACACGAGTCCTGTATTAAAGATTCATGTGATCAAAAATCTGAAATTCTTGCTAAGGTATTCCTGGTTTTCCTCTGACTTTGAGAGTTAATTGACAGCTTTTTTCTACCTGCCAAATAGGTGAGTGAGGTATGGTATCAGCTTGTCATTAAGATGTAAAAAAAGGAAAAATATCTTTAAAAGTTCTTTCTGTGTCCCCTCCAACCTCTCTGCCTACCTTAGTTTCCTAGTTTTAGTTGGTTTTTAGGAAACAGAAGCCACCTGTTTGGCTACTAAACCCCATATTTATCAACTCTTTTAGTTTCATTATTGCTCAACAGCCAGTGTTTGACATCGACTTTAAAAGACACCGCTACATTCTCAACAGTTAAAACCACACCGAATTATTTGTGCAGCAGGCACAAATATTTGCCTTGTGTTTCTAGTGTTTTTAAGAAGTCAGTCTTACTGCTGGAATGTATTTACATTTCTGAATGTACGACAGAGAGGAAAGCTCTGTAATTTGTCTGCTTCCAGTTTGCTTTAAAAGTAC
This sequence comes from Tringa tobata, assembly GCA_033628505.1. NCBI lineage: Eukaryota > Metazoa > Chordata > Aves > Charadriiformes > Scolopacidae > Tringa > Tringa tobata. The sequence continues at coordinate 8,781,213 of JAHREE010000339.1, read as the reverse complement.
CTGCTCTTTCAAAGTGGTGTGGTGGAGCCGAAGAGAGGCTGGCTGCTTGTTTAACCTAGCTGGCATGCTTCAACTCTGCCCAAGCCTTCACGGGAGGAGAAAGGACTACTCTTTCATGACAAGAAACAGTCCACTCCGTCCGGGATGCCTTAGGAATGCAGTGTGGGGCAAGGCAAGAGGATGGTGTCGTGGGATACCCAGTTTTATTACTCAGCAAGCCAGCTTTAGAGCACGCGTTTCCTTAGCCCCTACGCTGTCACCATGCTGTATATGACAGCTCTCTTCAATTTTTTTGTGTGTTGCAAATCAATACAAACCAAGCTGATGCAAGTTAAAAATAAACTTTAAAAAGGTTATTTGTAACTCAGATAATTTCAGAGAGTTGATTTGCAGTGTGGCCTCCAAAACTGTTGTCCGGGCACTGCTGAATGGGCAGTAAACTAGTGTGTGAGAACAATGACTGGGAAAAAGAGCCTTTTAATTTGGCTTTCCTGCCAAAGTCAATATATCTTGTACTCATGTACTGAGACAGGGAGCAAACAGGGTGCTTGCAGCATGAAAACCAACAAGGAGGCTTCTGAAAGGAACAGGAGTCCTGGCTGCAGCAAAGACCAAACTCCCAACCCAAACGCTCAAAAGTGAGGGGTGGCAAGAGGCTTCCCTAGGGACTGTGTGGGACTGTCATAGCTGAAGAAGCCAACAAAAAGGCCAGAGGGAAAAGTCAATTCTAAAAAAGACAACACACATGTATTTTTCTAAACTTCATTTCACCTATTTGGCTTTCTCCCAGCAGATCTCAGTGTTCCCTGTTAGTGGTATCTCCTTTTTCTGTTTTTCTTTGCTGATAGATTCAAGCTTTGTAGGTTTGTGGTACACCCATGGCAAGGGGAGCAGGGGACAGATTGTACCTCTCCATTGTGATCAGTATGGGATAGCCTCTTGCAAGGGATTGCAAGAGTTCATGGAGGCTAAACGTGAAGACAACATTTAGGCTGCAGCAAAAGCTAACTGTGACAACATCAGGGTGTGTGTCTTCCTCTCAAGTAGGTAGGTGATTTTAGGGAGGAACAGGATCTTGTGGTGGAGAGACCAGTAACTGGCTGAGCTCACTCCAGGAAATCAATTAATACAGCTGTAGCAGGGCAGCACTGAGTCTACAAAGTAATATTGCTTTCAGTTGTAAAGCTAACACAGCAATACCCTTGGGTTAAGTCTGAGCATCAGAGACAAGCCCACAGTACCCACCTCCCAGGGCCAGGGGTTTTGAAGTTAGAAGAAGTGATATCAAGAGCATCTAATCCTTTACTTAACTTTTGGATCTTGTCTTTAAGCTCTAGTGAAAACCATGTATTCCCCAACTTGTCTTGCCTGTAGGGCCAAAGCTGCTATGTAGTATTATTGTGGCATCTTCTGAGTTTGGACCCATCTCCCCAGTTTGTGGAAATGGAGGTGGTGGTCAGAGACTGTCAATAAACTGACCAATGGTGAAAGCTGTCATCCAGTGTGTAAAAGACAAGTAGTCAGCTCTGTCTTGAAAGCATTTAAATCTACTTGTTCCAGCTCTCATATGAATGATTTAACTACCCTGTAGGATATACTCTGGAGGTTTGATTTGCTTATTTTAATAGTTCCCATCTGTTCCATTTTGCATAAAGTAATAAATCCTTATTGGGTGTAATTCTACAGAGCAGTGGATACAGTAGTTAACACAGTTCTAACTCCTGCTTCAATCACTGACGTATAATGCTTTTACTGATGAGTGGATGTGTAACTGCTAAGGGCCTCCACTCTACATTCACTCAAATTTCACCATTTATGTCAGAATCTTACTTAATCCAAAGGTTTGTTTAGATCTGATCATCGCACAAAGTAAAGTAAGCAATAGGATTTTTAAGAGCTAGAACTAAGTTTTGTCAGAATACAAAGTAGGACAAGAAAAATTTGATAGCAATGACATACAGGAATGTAGACTAGATGAGCAAAATAAAGAATAAGAAACTGTATGAGAGTTACAAAGAAATCTCTCCCTCTGCCTACCATATCTTGCCAGGACATCTCCTTTCCTTACTGTTCGGTCTGATTCTAGCAGCATTTCAGTGGAGTCCGACTCGCAACCAATTCTGCACAGTTTCCTCTAGACCTTATAAAAAGTCTCCCCTATACTTCCATCCCCTCTAAGTTCTAGGTATGCATCAGATGCTTTCTCTCTGTATGTCTCCCTTAACGTCTTAAAACCTATCTTCTTTACTTACACTTTCAGAAATTTCCTCTTACCCAGAATACTGCAAATAGGCAGCTTTCCCCTCTTCTGCCTTTCAAAGTTGCTGACGGGAACATCTAGTGAGCAGCAAACAACCAACAACTTACCCTGTCTCATTATTGCTTCTGATTTCTTTTGCTGTTGTAGTCAGTATCTCTTCACAAGGGAAAACTACTTTTCCCCCAACATACAATCTGGTCACAGGTCTGGTTACTACTCTTTTTCAGCCTGACTTGATTTACTGGGATCTGGTTCTCTGAATTTTTTCTCTTGTTTATCACAGTTACCACAGGAGAAAAAGAAGTGTAAGACCAAATTGCTCTGTCCTCTTTGCCCTTCTCTAGAAGCGCTAGGAGTGTTAGTTAGACCTGCTTCTGTTTCCCGATGCCCGAATGGATGCTCTGATGCCATGGGGCTCGCCACCAATGCCAGCTAAGAAACAGCTGGTCCTAAGCTTGGTGCTACCGGTATCTGAGTTACCTCCTTCAGAAGCTTAGTCACAATCAGATTTTACTTGAGGCTCTGTGTTTAATTGTATAGGATCAATATTTTGAATCAATCTCCTAAAGTTTTGTTTTAGGACTTTTTCTCTCTTTTTTAACAGATGCATATCAAAATTTTTATCTAGTTTGCAAGGCTTTCCATTTTAAGAAAATTTTCCATAATTCAAACCAGGGACTTGTCTTGAACTAGAGTTTATGAAAAACAAGACAAAGCATAGCTTTTAGGATTTTTTTTTAACATTTGATGGCTGAATATGGAAAGGTTTTGTTATTTCTGCTAAAATAAAGTATAAAAAAGCCCTATATGTTTTAAAGATGAAGTATGAAGCCTTGGTTAATACTCAGATAAACAATCAACTTCATATGAAAGATATATTATCTGAGAAATAATATGCAATGTTCAAAAGCTGATTGTGAATTTAATTCATCAAAATATGAGTAGGAAGAAATGAAAGAACTTATACATCAAGACAGAATTCTGCTCAATTTCAGTATTTCCACTAGTTCTATTTTATACAAAAGCACACAGTTATATTTTTAGATGTTTGTGAACAATTCATAGATCTACAACACAGTATTTTATGCTGACCTTTTACATTTTTTCTTCTCTGAGAAGAAATGTGACAAGTATATGATGTCAGGTAATAAACCTGTTTTTTACAGAGCAGCAGCCTAATATGCAGATGTGACACTTTTGACACTTTTGCTTAGAATCAACTGAAAGCTTTTCTTTACACGGGCTTTGTGAAAGATTGTTTACTTTATTTTAGAAATTATTCTAGCCATTTAGAACTTGGGTTCTTGGGATGACATAAACTGGAGTTAAAATAAACTGCTTCAAACATAGCTCTTTAGGTTCCCCAGGAAGCAGAAAAAGTCCCAACTTCTGAGCAATTCTGCATGGCTTCCTTTTGGAGCCAGATTAGAAAACAATGGCCTGCTATATTTTGTTTTTAAACTTTGCAATTAAAATGTAAAAACATAACCAACAGAAAAACCCCATGGTTTCTCAACCCTAAGACTGTGTTCCTTCCTTCACTGTGGACATTTTAATCTGTGATGTTTTGTTTGTGTCTAATGTTCTATCAAACATTTTCCCCCTGAAAAAAATTAAATACTTTAGCTGTGTGTAGGTGCTGTTAGTAGCAGAGTACAGAGTCAGTATGCTCAGTGGTGGCAGTCTCACAGGCCACACAGAGTAGGTGAAGAAGGAAATGTTCACTGTCTCCTGTTGAAGATTTGGAGGGCATCAAACAAGCAGATAGCTGGTTCAAAACAGACAAGAGAAGGTGTTTCTTTTGCAATGCATAGTTAAACGTGGAACTGATTGCCACAGGTATTCACACAGGAAATCAAGAAACAGGTAGAAAAACTCATAGTAGCAAAATCCATCAGATTAATCATATATAAGGGTCATTCTTCCAGCTTAGGAAACCCTGAACCTTCAGTTCTCAAGACCACTGGGAGCCCATAGCTACATGAGAGTTTGGGAACACTTTTTATTTCCCCAAAAGCTGGAGGTCTTATAGTCTTACCTAGGAATGCACAGTTTGATTTTGTTGGGGGTGACTGAGCTGAATGGGTTTTCCATGTGACCTAGTGTGGAGAGCCTTAAGATCTTAATAGAACATTAATGTTAACATTAACAGCTCATTTGTCATTGAGATTCTGGAGCGAGTCCAGAGAAGGGCAGCAAGGCTGGTGAGAGGTCTGGAGAACAAGTCTTATGAGGAGTGGCTGAGGGGAGACCTTGTCGCTCTCTACAACTACCTGAAAGTAGGTTGTAGTGAGGTGGGTTTTGATCTCTTCTCCCAAGTAACAAGTGATAGGATGAAAGGAAATGGCCTCAAGCTGCACCAGAGGAGGTTTAGATTGGATATTAGGAAAAATATCTTCACTGAAAGGGTTATCAAACATTGGAACAGGTTGCCCAGTGAAGTTGGATGAGTCACCATTTCTGGAGGTATTTAAAAGATGGGTAGATGTAGTGCTTAGGACATGGTTTTGGCAGTTTTAGGTTGATGATTGGACTCAATGATCTTAAAGGTCACTTCCAACCTAGACAAAAACATAATAATAATAATAAAATAATAGAATGTTTATCAAACATTTCATTATTTATCCCAGGTCAAATGAGCTAGTCTGGTGTTGACTCTTCTTTCTGCGTTTTCAGGGACAAATTTTGTGGTCACTCTATTTTTTCTTACTTATCTTTTCAAAATAAAGTGTTCTTTGTGTCCAGCCATCCTGAAATTTCCTTTCTTGTAGACTAGCAGGGGAACCCTGGTCTGTGTAGAAAGAAAGTTGCCCTTAAAGAATATCCCATCACTTCTCACTCATCAAGCTGAAAGCAGTTCTCCTGTTTTGTTGTTGCCAGATAACATAGGTGACATGAAAAAAACAAAGCAGGGCGGCACATGCAGAAATAAACTTCTTGTGGAACATGAGAAATTTCACTCATCCTTCCCCCACCATAGAAACAAGAAAATAAGATTTTGTCTAACACCTATTAATCTACAGGAACTTGGCATCCTGATCCCTTAGGGTTTAACTTCCTAGTTACACTGCTACTTGGTACTACCGGTCAGCTAGCAGAAATGAAAGAACACCTAAACCATAGATCAGTCTCACAGCTACAGTACTTGGATAAACACAAGGAAAATGAAGGGTTGGAAGTGGTTTTTCTTGTACGTGCTGGTTAAATTGATTTATATCTGTCTGCCACTGAAACTCTGTTTTAAAACTAATGATTGTGGCTTCACGTAGAATAGTTGATATTCTGACCCACATCCTAAGGGCCTCCTTCAGTCCTTAGCAAACAGAAATAAAAATGACCCCAGGAGCTAGCAACCTCCACCGAGGTGCTGAATCAATGACATCTTCTTTGTCCAATTCCTCTTTAAAAAAAAAAAAAAAAAAAAAAGAAAAGCCGTTTGAGCTTTTTTTTTTAAATAATGCTTGAGGGCAAACTCTTCTACCCCTTCCCTTTTTGAATGTTGCTGATGTACCAGGTTCTTTCCAGGCTCCAATAACAGGCGACTACAATATAACTGGCTGGGCTTGGCTGCCAATCTATAATGTTCTTGGCCATGATTAATCTGATAAATAATAAATATATCAATCTAGTCTTTTAGACAAGGACAAATTCTTACCAGCGGGGAGGCACGAGGCCTCTTTTACAGCTGCCTGTAGTGCTGGAATTAATTATTTAATGCTTAATTCTTCAGGAAATGAGAAAGTTTTGATTAATGTTGTCCAGTGTCATTTCTTGCTTGTTTGATATGTGTCAGATAATTTTTCCTCGGCAGTCGCTCTGAAGAAGCCAGAGGCTACTGTCACTGGGATCAGACACTGAATTTCTAGAGATTAATTGAAGTGAAAATTTAGAGAAATGCACCATAAGTGCTTGCCCAAGATAACCTTTCACAGGCTAAATTTAGCTTCCTTTGGTAATGTTGGCCTCCTATTGCCCTGGTGTAAAACATTTATTTTTAATGTTGTGAAAAACCTATTTTGTTTCTTTGGATATTTTTTCCTTTTTTTCTTAACTCCACATATGTCAGCATGATTAAAATACTTAGGGCTCCATTCTCCTTCCATTTACCCCACTGTAAGTCTACAGCTTCTGCAAAGACCAATATAATGTTTATTAGTTTATTACAGAAGGGGATGGGTTAGCTAGGGTCGAACCATAAATTTAGAACCAGATTAGCTAGGTATCAGCACTACCTGCAAATTGTGTTAGCTCTAGCTCTACCACAAAGTCTGAATACTAGAGGCTTGTTTCTCTTCCTATTTGTCCCAAGGCAGTTCAACTAGCCTCATCAGATTTGCTGATTGCAAATATAAGTGTGACTTAGACAGACATCACTCCTGCATTCACCAGATGTTTTGTGCAAGATGAGATTTTCATTGAAATACCTAGACATTTGGGGAAATTCTTCTAGTGTCTTTACACAGCTAACTATCTCTTTTTTAAATCTGTCCCTCAGTTTGTCTGAAGAATATTTCTGCGTAGGGTGAAATTGTGGCATATGAAAGAAAAACAGATGTTTTCCTTCTCCTTAAAGTTGCGTGAGTATGAATTTAAGAGACTGATACTCTACGTGCAAGTCTTATGCTTCACAAATCCCATTTCCTCAAATACGTCAGTGCAATGTAGCTACTCTTGAAGAAAAACTCCCATCAAGACAGAGGACCTGATACTGGTTTGACTGCTGTGAACACTAACATAAAGGGCAACACGCAGCATACAGTAGCGGACATTCACATGGTTGTTTTCTCTGTAGCTCAGCACCATCCAATACATTTTTACTTATGTTGGTCTTTCCCACTCTTTAATTTACTTCCATTACTGTCTTTCATTGCTAGTAAATTAGGGCTGTATTCTACCTGCCTGTCTATTTTACTTCTCTTTAAAATCCTGCAACTCTTTGCACATATTACATCCTTTGAAGATGAAGTTGTTTAAATGTTAACACATTTTACCAGATTTTCCTTGCACAAAAATGTAGGTACATGCAGACATTCTTGTGAGTATATTTGTCTAAAAGATAACAATCCGGGGCTAGTGAGGCATGGTTGGCCGGCAGCTGTATACTTACGATTCATGTCTAGGGCCCATCACGTACTGACAGTGTTAAAACCTCCTTCCCTCTACTCAACACTGGTGAGGCCAGTCCCAGAGAGCTGTGTCCAGTTCTGGGCTCCTCAGTACTAGAGAGACATGGACGTACTGGAAAGAGTTCAACAAAGGGCCACTCAGATGTTGAAGGGACTGGATCATCTCTCCTATGAGGAGAGGCTGAGAGAGCTGGGACTGTTCAGCCTCGAGAAGAGAAGGCTCAGGGGGTATCTCATCAATGTACATAAATACCTGAAGGCAGGATGCAAAGGGGGCAGAGCCAGGCTCTTTTCAGTGGCACCTAGTGACAAGACCAGAGGCAATGGGCACAAACCGAAACACAACAGGCTCTGTGTGAAAACAGAGAGACACGTTTTTGCTGTGAGGGTGTCAAGGACTGTGACAGGTTGCACAGGAAGGCTGTGAAGTCTCCATCCTTGGAGACACTCAGAAACTGTCTGGACATGATCCTGCTCTACGTGATCCTGCTTGGAGTGGACCAGATGATCTCCAGAGGTCCCTTCCCACCTCAACTAGTCTGTGAACCAATCTGTGAACTATTGCTATAACCTAACTCTTATGTTCCTAATTTATTAGTTATGTTTTTTGTATGATTTAAGAGTTTTCATTAGTGATACTGGGACTATTTCATGAACTCAGTTGTCCATCCATGTGCTGCACCATTTAGATCTAAGGGACAGGATGGAGGAGTGAAATATTTAAAACATACCCATAAATAATCTACATGTTTTTTTCTAGACTTGTAGAAGTATCTAACTAAAATGTGTTGACCTAGGCACCTTCACAGCTTTTGGCCAAATGTGCAGAGCTCTTGTGTCTGGTCTGTCAGGGAAAGAAAACAAATAAACTTAAGAACTGTATTACCTGTCTAGAAAAAATAAGATTCCAAACTAGATATTGCTATTCCCTTTATTCCAGAAAAAATAACTATTGCATGGAAATTCTGGCTTAAGAGGAAAATCTTTTAAAATCTTATTGGATTTAGTTTTGTTTTAGTTTTGTTTTCAATATCAGCTGTTTGAAGCTGTGTGGGAGTCGGGAATCGTAGAACTATAAGATAGATTACTAAGCAGGTGATGGAATTGTAAACATATGATTAATTGCAAAAGGTTTTGAAAAATACATTTACCAGTTCTTTCAATTATCACATGGGAATCATGCACACATGCACATACACACAGAGACTTGCCCACATTGAGCATAAACAATTTATATGAGGATGGATCCATTAAACAGATATTTTAAACTTCTGAAGGGATATAAATTATCACTTTATGTGAATTTCTCCAGTATCTATAGTCAACTTGAGCATTTGAAACACAGACAATGTCAGGAAATAACATATTATATACAAACCGCTTTGCATTTTTCTGACTAGTTCTTTGAATCTCGAGGCAATCTGACATTTTATTCCACTTGTTCTTAAAACCAAACAAAAAAATGGCTTGAACTAATAAAAATATGAAAATGAAAAACTACAAAAAGTTTGACTAATTCTTTGCTCACAAAAATGGAAGAAAAAACCCCCAAACTTAACTAACCTAAGCTAAATGCAAGGCACAAAAGAAAGGTTTTACAATGTATGAATGCAACTTCAAAAGTTGAATTTGTTTAGGGAATTTGTATTTTCTGCTCCTTTCTTCAGGAACCTATTTGCATTTTAAATAATTAAAACATTAAAACTGAAAAATTTATAAATGAGAGCTGCGAAGAGAATCCTGCTTGGCAGACAATAGAAAAGAAATTATTACCCTGCTAGGTTTGCTTTAATGTCATATCTGTCACTCTCCCTAAGGTAGGTTCATTACCATACCAAGTGCACCTCCTGCCAACCCCCCCTCCACACACACATACTCTTTTTCTTCCACTCCCTGCCACTTAAGGACTCTGGATCTCTAGGGGACTTTGATCTCATTGTACACACTAACCCAAACAGAACCTCTGCTGTTCTCAATAATTTTTTCTTTAAAAAAAAAAAAAAAGAGAGAGAGAGAGAGGAGCGTGTGGGGGGGAGGGGAGTGAATTTGTGTGAAGAGTGACAGAACGCTTTGTCCAGCGCAGCTTTGGCTGGTTGTAACAAGCGTCAGGACATTAGACGCAACAAAAGCTGGATTGGCAGTATCATCAATCACGGGTCTGACAGTCGACTTCAGTTTGTTTGTTCCACTCTGCATAATAAGTGATTGGATCAGGTTTAATTAGATATTGGGTAATCAATCATTGCCAACAAGGCAACCCAGCTTGGGATCTAGATGCTGCAAAGGGGGAAAAAAAAGCAAATCTCATCCAGGGCACATAAATACTCAAACATGTAAGTGAACGGGTGAAGCTTCAGAGGAAAGGTATAAAGATGTCTGCAAGATGGCACATAATAGAATCGTTCACATCTGTACTACTTGTTACCAGACATCTGCAGTTTGACATTTTACTTTCGCTGCATAATTACTTTTCAATATAATATAATATACTGACCTGAGGGAGAAAGACAAAGCAATTAAATTATGCATAAGATCCTTTCCACCCCAACCCTTACCAAAAAGACAGAAAAAAAAAGAAAAGAAAAAGCAAGAATAGGAATTAGCATTCTTATGGCTTTTTAAAGAAAAAGACAGAAAATTCTTCCTCCTGATTGCTATGATGATGAGTCCCACTGCATAACTTGTCAAATCAGATACTCTGAATTGAGATTACAGTAAATGATTATTTCTATCTTATTTTGCAGTGTGCACCTATAGATTAAGGCCCACAAAATAAAGTAAGAGGAGTGATAGATGAAGCAAATTAATCTCATTAGCATTAATTAATCCCATAAATTGAGAGAAGTGTTAAAAAAATTCTTTTAGAAGACCTAAAGGGAAGTGTACTTGCATTTTTTATAAACACATAATGCTGATATAAATTAACACAGGATAAGATGCATCACTCATTAACAAGGACCTCATTATCAGAGGCCATTTTAATGTACAAGGTAGGGCATACACAAGGTAGGTGGGAGCAATGGTGTGTCATGCTGCGTGACAGTGCACAACTCATGGGCAGACACGTTATGTGTGTATGCAATGTGTGTGGGGAAAAGTCTGTGAGAAAGTGGGTTCAGAGAAGCTGGCAAACTGGGAGGAGAGTCACTTATGCTCAGCAGCAGCAGGAAGTGCTGAGACTCAAACCCCAGAAAACTTCAGCGGAATCTGAGCAAGCACCCTACGTGCTGGTATCTGGCATTGTGTTCATTCTTCTTTATATTCTGCTGAATATGTAGGTGTCTTGTAGGAATTGAAAGAGCTGCAGCAAGAGAGTCTGCATCACAGGGCACAGTGCTGCAAGGAGAGAGGTCTGTCTGGGTTAAAATCACTGCCCCAGTAAGGATCAGGAAGGATTGCCGCCTGTGCCTCCTACATCCTGGATGAAAATTTCGGATGAGACTGATTTAAGGGTTTTATTTTTCTGTTTATCTGACCTGGCACTCCTGTTCTCACAGCTGAGCACCCCACAGATGTCTTTGGTCTGAGTTAGGCAAGACACTCTGTTAGGTAGATGCTATCAAAGGAATACCAGGATCATACTGAAAGGACCAGACTGTTTACATTATGTGAAGGTAAATGCTGTCCTTTGGACCTTTAAACCATAGCTGAAGAAGAAGTCTACCAGAGCCTGGTGACTAAGACCCCATATAGTGAAAGAGCTAGTTTTCATTCCCTTTTGCACAGCTCTTGTTGCTAAAGCTTTCGGCTTTGCAATCAGAGTGGAGAAAAGATAGACATCATGGTCAGACATGGTACCTCTCTCTTGAAGATGTGTCAATTGAGAGAAAAGAATTCAAAGTTTATGCCAAAAAGAAGCCAAGAGTAGGCATGTATAACCAATGTATTTGATTAAAGCAACAAGCTGGGACATTTGTGGCGTTGTCTGGAAGTTGCAGGTGTTTTCTGGTCAGGGTGGAAAAAACATCTGAACTTTTATTCTATGGACCCAGTTATAAAAAGGAAGGAAAAAGAAGGCTGCAATAAAGACTTTCCTCTGCTCAGCTGCCGTGTGTTACATCGAACAATGTTTCATGTTTGACACACACTTTAACCTGACACCAGTGTAGTGATAGCCTGAGTATTTTGTCCACTGAAGAAAGCTTTTATCTTGATTTGTTGTGTTATGTATTGCAAATCTTATGATGTATCTGGATCAGCTGCCATGATTCCTAGACCTGGGAGTACCCATCAAATTATCAGAGTCAACCGTCATGTCATTCTAAAGAGATAGTGGCCCCTGACTTCTCTTCAGTCTCCTCTGCTGTAAATCGAGGATGGGCCAATCTTTTCTCAGACACTCTGAAGCCCAAATTCATTTCCTTGAATGACTAGTGAGACTGGACTCCTCTGTAATATTTACAGTGTAACTTTCTAACATCCAAGCCCCCCTTCATCTGATGCTCTTGTTTCTCTTCAGACTCACAAGGTTCGAAGCCAGAGCCACTGGTCTTTATACTCTGTCCTGCTTTTATTGCAGAGCATTATGTCTGACACAGTTGCCCCATACTGCATTCATCATTTTCAGCCAAATAGACAGCCTTGTTTTGAAGGTATGAAGGAATAGGAAGTTAATCATTCTGTTAATCACTGGCAGTGTTTACAAAAAACTAACCCTACTTTTGTTTCTGTGGGCTGGCTTTTGATTTCCCTGCAAAAGAGGTAATAAAACCACCTGAAATATGCCCATGTCCTTTGTCAGAACAAGGGCCTGTAAGTTTTTTAGAAGGACCATAGCATTTATTGGCAAATAAAACACAATTAAGGAAGTGAGTTCCCAGGTTGCTGAACCTCATCCCCTGCTCTGGCAAGCCATCAGGTGCATTGTCCTCAAGTACAGAGGCTGTTTGACCTCCAGCGCTACCAAAGCCTTTTGACAAAACTGTCCACCATCTCTGCCTGCTCCACTGGAAATTTGGTTTATTCATTCATGGGGATACCAACTAGCTGAGGATGTGTAAACTCGTAACAAGTGTGAAAGTTCTAACAATTACTTGTCTAAATACCTGGTGGTTTTTCATGGAGTTACTTAAATTAGAACCAAAAATAACTAAAAGCTCTGTGATATTGTTTAGTACTGACATTTCTATTTCAGCCTGAATTCCTAATCTTCTTTAAACATAGCTGATCCACCTAATCGTGTCAAAATATTAAAGTGGAACATTTCAGTAGTTTTGAAACAAAGTGGTTTTTTGTTTTTTTCTAAGATTTCTTCTAGGCAGGTTTACAGAAAATGGGTTTTTATGTACAAATATACTTTCATCACTGTTCATCTGCAGAGCTACCTTTCAAAGCCTGGGATTGATTTGCAAAGTGTTTTACATGACTTGGAAAGCTACTAGTGACTAAAAAGAGGGAGAGACTGTGCTGAGAGCCACAGTGCATTCTGCTTGGCAGTCTTGGAAATTTTTTAATATATCGTGACATGAAACCATTTGACAAACTGTGCAGGGACTGAAGATCCTGGGAATTTAGGCTGCTGATCCCCCATCAGGCTGCCACTCAGGATTCTAAGGAGTCAAATGGATGAGCAGGCATGAGACCTGCCTGAATTGGGTTGTAACCTCGTCTAATTCAAACCTTCTCTGTGAAATGCTTGTGCTGTAACCAGTCTAAGAGATCAGTCAGTCAAAGGGAAACACAGTCTTTTGAAGAGCTTTTCAAAAGCTCGTTTTATTATCGCCAGCATTACTACTAGAGCAACAAGTACTATACCATTTGTATCCCAGACCTCAAATAAAGGCCAGTGGCCCATTTTGCCAGGCTCCAGGCAGACCTGCTAGGGCACAGGCTGTCTCTTTCACAGTAACTTTATTGGAGTTCTTATACAGTATACAGATAATTGGGTCTCTAATCCATCTGTTAACTGTTCAAATTCACATGACTTCCCTTTATTCAGAAATTCTGTGACAAAATAGTCTTTTAGCTCATCTTAGACTCTCTTTATTCCCTGACACTACATAGAGAAGGTTTCTTTTTCTCTCCTTGGTGCTCCACTGCAAATAATCATACAGCATGTGAAAGGAGCTCTGCCCACAATCTCCTCTGATTCTTATTCCCTTTCCCTGAAAAGGACTTTCACAGCTGTAAACTCAGAAATGGCACTTTCATTGACATTTCTCTGGCAATATCTACTTTGAAAGCTTGGGAAAAAAGCTTTCATGCAAGGTCTCCTTGAAACTGATGTTATTGTTTTAGTAAAAGAGAGAATAGATGAAACAGACTATGGACAAAACAATGAATGCTCGCTAGAAAATGAAAATACAGTGGGGAGGAAAATATTTTCATAATGTATTTACTAATTCAGTCAAGTTAGACGTTACTTGAAATTGAATTGTAGCAGCGTTCTTTTCAGAGAGAAAATCGGTTTTCTGTCAACAGCGTCTCCAAAGATGATTTTGCAATCATCTTATAAATAAAATTGTTATGATTTCACAGTATTTTAGAAAAAAGTCAGGGGGAGAGTTAGTTGGTTGTCAAGCTTTTATAACTGTAGTCTGGCTTTCTTTAGCAAAGACCTCTTCTGAGTGTGTACTGCAGTTTATTTTACAGTGAAGTATTTGTGATCCCAGGCGTACTACATTTTTGTGATCCCCTTAACTACATTTTTCCTATTTGCATTTATATATGTCTTGCCTGTGTACAAATCCAGAAAAAATAACCCGAGTTGGCAGTGTGTACACTTCCAAGAGATTCCCACTTTAAATATCTTCCCTCTGGGCCATATGGTTTAAAGATATCTCTGACTGTCCTCAGAGCTCATTTTCTTTAATCCTGGATTAGCCTTGTTGCCCTTCTTTACCTTTTCAAGTACTGCAAAGTCTCCCCCCCCACCTCCCCTCAATGCAGTAAGGAGAAAAGAACATAATACTCAAAATGATTTAAATTTTGACCAAAGCAATTCATAATCTCAGTGTATACTCTCTGGATTTCTAAACTTGCCTAACATTTCATTGGCCTTCGCAGGAGAATGATTTTTCTGTATCATCTTGACATTGTAAGAAAGAAGATGACAAATGTGTCAAGATCTTTATAGTCTCTCCAGCAATCTTATTTGTCTTGAATGTTCTTGCATAAAAACAGACTTTATGTCCAGTGGCCACCTACACAAACAATTGTAATTGTAGTCACTGGTCACCCGTACCAAACTGTAGATGATGGAGGTGTCTCAGTCTCAGACTGTGACTCAGAAGTCACTTGGGCATCTCCAAAGATTCACTGAAGCAGGGTCTCTGACAGCAGAACAAGTGTTGCTTGTTTGGGATCAAGAAAAAAATACATAATTATGTAGTAAAGGGGCTTCAAATGGAAAAGCTGTGTTATACAATGCTTTGTGAATGCCAGATATATTAAATGGAATTTCTGAGTTTTTATGCTCCTTTTTCTAATCTAGAATAGTAACGAGAGGATTAAAGATTGCTTCCATAAATCCTACTTCTTACACTGACTTGAAAAATACCATATAAAAAATCATTCATCTTCTCCCTGCAAGTGCAGAATTGCTGAATGACAGTCAAATACTAACAAGCAACATTTTCAAATTATGTAGCTCCAGCTTAATAATGAAGACCCCCAGATCATGAAAAATCAGTAGCAAAACGGAAGCCACACTTTTTCACAGCCATCAAAATAACTTTAAGTCGGTCTGCAGAGGTGGTGATGGCTTAAGCAATCATTTTTTAATGGAAGATTGTAAACACTTGCCAGAATCCTGCATATTGGTGGTTTCTTAGCAGTGAATACCCTCTCAGAAACAATTATTATTATTAACTATTACTATTAACGCTCTTAAAAATATATTAAAATAAAAACAGAGCAAAAATAATAGCATTTAAACCAAACTGACTGGTTTGAACACCAGTAACACCATATATAACACACAGAACATGCCTTCACGCCTGCTGTTATCTGTGCATATGAAATTACATTCAGTGTTCATAAATGTTTTCATGTCTTGACAGATTTACCCTGATTTTGGTAAATACTACTTCATAAGGTGGATGGTTTCCGTGCTAACACTCCCCATTATGTATTGAAGTTGGCTGGAAATGATTTTGTGACGTTAAAGAGGAGAGCAGGGCTCCAAGGTGTAGGTAAGGGAGCAAGAGAGAGACGTGAAAAAGAAGAAGCTGGGTGAGATTTTGCACTCTTGCCACCAAGCCAGCAGCCGGCGTAGATGAGACAGTGTTACAAGTTTAGAACAGCTGCCAACTAATGTTTGATCAGGGATAAAATATGCCGAGGTGACAACATCTTGCTCCCCTGCATTTCAGGGACTATCATTAAAAATGCAGCAAGGCTCGTACAGGCCCAGAAGGTCCTATGTTCTCTCAAGATACAAGGGAGAGAGACAAGTTCACAAGATGTCAAGAACAATATCCATTTGTGTTTACTATGCAAACCCGCTGAGTAACCTTTCTATGCATGTTTGTACTAAGGACCATTGAGAATTTAGGGGGAAAAAAGGGCTGCTTAGAGTGAGAGGGGAGAGGCAGCCAGGGAAGAACAAATAGGCAGAGAGAAGCATATTTGGGAAGCGGAAAGACGCCACTGCATGGGTAACTGGCTTCTCTGCGGGGAAAAAAAGAAAGAAGAAATGCAAGATTAAAAGATGTATACATTTACACACAAACACAGCTAGAAAAGCTGCAGTATGGCTACAAGTTAGTGTCCGCAGCCCCTTCCCTCCTCCCCTTTTAATAATATATTGATGTAAGCAGCTTGCGCATGCCAAACAAATTCTCTACATAAAAAGTCAACTGTCGGAAGGAGGCTCATCAATCTGGCAAAGTGCACTCAGGTAGAACGCCTCTCGGGGCGCCCGCCCTGGCAGCCATGCTGCTCGGGGGAAAGGGATCACTCCAGCTGACGGGCTCATAAATGTTCATTAAAGAGTCTTTCCGCCAGTTTACAGAAAAAGCAGCTGTTTTGCAGGAACGCCGGTAATTTATTTCTTAGTGATATTATGGAAAGCTGTTGCAGATAATTGAACTGTAGGAAGTTTTGCCGTTAAAATGGCAGAGACAGCTAGTCCAATTCACTCAATCAGCACCTCTTTACTAGTACAGCAAATTTGGAGATGTTCATTTTGGGATCCTTTGCTGCAGTTCTCTAGGAGGGATGTTATGTATTGCTTCCCACATTTCTCACATTGTCTCATCATTTCTTCTTCTCCAAAGTGGAGGGAGAAGAGGAAATGTATTTATTTTTCTGCTACAGCTATGATTTCCCAATGGATGACAAAGAGAGAGCTATGCAATGTTGTCAAGCAACTATGAAAGGCACTGCTAACACAGTTGAATGAGGAAACATATTTTGTAGCTTTAACTATAATAAAAAATCACTTGACTTATTAATTGTGTGATTGGTCTCCTTTCTCCTGAAGTTAGTGATGAAGGATCTATTTCCTGCATAGAAGACGTCACATGAATTAACTAGATATTTTCCCTAATTGTATAATGCTTTAGAAATAGAGGTCTGTGCTTTGGTTTTAACATTGTAGAGGCTGCAGTAGTGATTCATAGTAAAAAGAGCACTGTGTGTGGTGGGAGAGCGAAGTCTTCGAGTAAGAACTAAAATAGTGAGATCAGATCTTACTTTCTTTTTTAATAACTGCTTAAAAACATCTTACATTAAACTTTTTCATAGATTAAAAATAGAATGCTAGCTTAGTAAGCCTGTTAGACAAAGATTGCAGGTTTGCATGAATAGTTTACCATCCACATTTTCAGAAAAGAAGCAAAAAACATGTTTACATCTGTTTTTTAAAAATGAATACTGACAATGAAAGTGTTTCTATTTTAGGATGGTCACTGTAAGAAGTATGATAAACCAGCATGAGTGCTAATACAATTATTAGTTCTTGGGAAGAAAAAAATAATTTTTAACTTGGTTTCAGTAGAGTTGCATTGGTTTTTGCTAGGGAGAACGATGGTCAAAGGATAAGAGTCTTTGAGAAGACTATCTCAGAAGATTAGATTTCTAAAATGGAACAAAGAATCTGCCACAACGAAGGTCAGCCAGTTTGCTGTACCATACAATTTTCTGCTCTGAAATCGGAGAGGAGTTCCGTTTGGCATCTTTATCTACTAGTGTACAGTGATTGTATAAATAGGAGCCTTTTAAAACTCCCTTCACAAAGTGTGATTCTACATACAGGTGGGTGACTAATAAAAAGACAATGCCAATGCTTTACTTCTGCTTGGATTAGATGTGGGCTTTTTTTAGTTTTGATATGGTTGTTTAAGGAGTGACTGGAAACCAAATATGTCTGGTTTAAAATGAGTGACAATATCCATGCAGGCTTTTGGGTTGGTTTAGCTGAATTGCCTTTTAGACCAACAAAACTCCTACCTGTCAACCATCCATAAATAAAACATTTTATTGCTTGCATATGAAACTCTGAAGACCTTAATAAAGAGCCATTTTTTACAACCTGGTGGCATTATTACACTTTGAAAATAAAGAATCTGTGAAAGATTCAAGCCAACTGCAGTACATTAAAGAAACACCCTAGATATTGTGATGTCACATACCCCTTCCACTATGACCCAATATTTTATAAAGATAATTATCTTTATAGTGGTGTCAATAAAAATCATACCTTGAAAACTCTCAGCAATTCTGTTAGTTCTGGAGGTAAATCATGATGAATTTCCTGAGGGCTTGCCTCACATTTTGTTTGCCTTTATAGTTTTCTCTTATACAGAAAAAGTAAAGCTTCTCTAATTTAACCTAAGACAAAAAATAATTCAGATTAAGGCAAATAATTAAGAAAAATATTAACAGAGAAGCTGGCCTATATTTGGATGACATCTGAAGTATGGGTCAGCAGTCAAGATGCTTCCCTTACACTGAAATTTTTAGGCAGTAGTCCCATTTTCTGAATCATTTAGAATAAAGGAAACAGTACTGTATTTTAAAGTAGCCACAAAAAGGGCAGTGTATACTGATGCAGAGCTCTGCTTCCTTGGCTTCCTTTGTCTGAGGAGAAAGGGACAGAGCTCAATCAGTGAGACAGAGGGATCACTCATCCAGATTTAAAGTCCTCGCAGCCACCATTTGCTGTGGGCAAAAGGTGAATGAATAATAAGAAAAACTGGATAAATCCATGAAGGTGGAGTATAGACCTAAACTGGTCCAGTGAATGAACTGTGTCTACCAATTTGCTAAAATGAGAATAACAATCCCAAGAGTAGAAATTAGCCTTTTGATAGGGATTTAGCTCTATATAGCAAGTACTTACTCTGATGTAAGACTGTGCAAATCTAACTCTCCTATTTTTTTCTTTTTTTTTTTTCTTTGTGAAGTTAGGGTATGTGCCCTTTTTACTTTTTGTCCTCCTATTGACTGCTTTCTTTAATGAATGTTGATCCACAGAAAGTAATCTTTATGAACATACTATTTATGATTTCTGTCCAAATTGGATATTTTGGTGCAGCAAATTGTCAAAATCTATGCTATTAATACCCAGGTGGAACAAACATTTTTCCCATGTGCATCGAGTCCCATGGACTCGGTAACCTCAGAGGTCCCTTCCAACCACTGAGATTCTGTGATTCTGTGATTTGTGTCTAATAGTGTTGGATATAGTGGTCAAACCCCTGAAATTACTTTGTGAGGGTGGTGGTCCCACAGTGCAGGAAGTCAACTGGCTTGACTACTAACATTGGGGGAAAGAAAATCTCATCATCCCACCCTTCATGGATACCTAAACGCCAAACCTAACCAGATCTTTAAAGCTGTTGGATATCGAAACAAAAAGAACACTTTCCAGAGATCTTATTCCTGTATTATACCCATGTCTATAAAGAACTTGGGTATTATTATGAGAGTCATTGTAAATAAGTATTAGTCTACATCTCAAAAATATATATATTTAAAATAGGCCTTCACTTTATTGCAGTCTTATGCTAACTTGAAAGAGGGAGTCATTACTTTGAAATGAAAGTCTAAACTTCTTATGCTACAGTGGCACTAGCTTTCCTAGTCTTACAGGAACCAGAAAAAAGTAAAGTAAAACTGCAAAATATTTAACTTTTCATGAGGAAGATCGCTGAGAAATTTTGCCAGGACCTCACTTCAAGTTTCTTCAGAAACACTACATCAGATACAGACATTTCTTTGGAGATTTTCAAGACCCGCCTGGATGCAGTCCTGAGTAACATGCTCTAGGCAATCCTGCTTCAGCAGGGGGGTTGGACTAGATGATCTCTATGATCCCTTCCAACTCTAAAAATTCACTGAAAATTCAGTGAAATTATATGAAGGTACAATTAAATTTCAAACAAAAGCAGAAAAATGGAAATAGAAAATTGACTTAGAAAATTATCATTACAAAGCTTTCCAAGTGTTAAGATTTTGAAAGAGCAAAGCAAATATTGTGTGCAATTTTAACAAACTTCTGTTATTTTTTTAATCTTTTTCTGTTATCCTTTCATCAAGCTTTTGGGTGGTGAAATTGTGTTTTGCAAATAGCTGTCTTTTTTCTGCTGCACATATTCTTCCAATTATTTGAATGATGTCATTGTCCAAGACTTGAAGTTTGACTGTTATCTTTACAATGAAGAATTTAAATGATGCTGACAACAATATGACATTATTGAAATAATTAGCATGAGCAGTAAATAATTATAAGAAGGAAGCCTGTATTTCCCCACAGACACCCCAGTAACTAACTTGTACTCTGCTTATGAATTTTGGAGCATATTTCCAAACTTGTATGTGGAAATATAAGCACGAATCACATAACTGTGTGAATGCAAAAATAAATGTTCTCCCACACCTGAGCAGTTCTTAGTTTTCTTTTGTTTGTCTTTTTGCTTATCTCTCTTGGTAAGATACTCATAATCCTGCTTCCTTCCTTTTACTACACTCTCTTTCTCCTTCTGTCTTCTGAAATGCATCAGTAGTTTGCCAAAAGTTTGGATGTATGGAAAGAACAATCCTAGATCTGGTATTTTTCTTGGATTATATTGGGCAGTTAAAACACTATCTTTGCTTGAGAGTGAGAACATTAGAACCCACTAAAGCTTTAAAATGTCTAAGGAAAGTGAAAAAGTAACAAATCAGGTATAAATTAAAGTTGTGGTTTGTGTCTAAAAGCTGTCAATTCCTGTAAGATTTTCACAATTGTTTGCTAAAAGTCCCATCTCCTAGACTCTGTTGATAGTGCCAGAATCTCATCATCCATCCATAAAAATGCAAACAACATTAAAAGATTTGTTCTCATGGAGCAAAGAAACCAACCCGAATTGGTCATTTGAAGGCACCAAAAAGTTTCAAAAAATGCAGAAAGGCAAACTGATGATTGATGTGATATAAATATAACTGTAATTTGGATGAGGTGGTACAACATTGTCCATTGTCAGTTACCTCATCACCTTTGCTGCCCCTTGCTTCCTCTTCATCTTGTTCACATTCCCATCAGTCATTTTATTTTGCTTTTTAGCATTATCTTGACCTCTTCTTGCACCACTCCTAACTATTCAACATGGTTGAGAAAGCCTTCCTTCAGTCATCTAACAGGTGATTAGCATTTTAGCTGTCAGCATAAATGTTGGGATGTCTTCACTTCAAGATGAACAGCTCTTTAACACTTAGCCTCGACTTGCCTCACTAACGAATGCCACCTGCAGTTGGTGTCAGTGGCACGTACATGGTTATGGCATCCACACACACAGAGGTGGAGGGATTATATAGTGCAGGTTTGGTCTGCAGGTCTGTAACACCTCAACAGTCCCTCTGATTTCAGCACATGGATGTGCTGCTGGCCTCCAGCCCCCTTCACTGTGGAAACCAGCTCAGCATTCAGGATGGGTCCAGGCCAGCAACGTGCTGCAGCTGGACATGGAGAGGAATTCCATCCAAGTCAGCAGGAGCAGGGGTAAGACCCAAACTTTTTCCAGATCTTTTGCAATATATCAGAAATATTTGGAATGCTCTAAGCTCAGGCTATAACCAGAGAACTAGTTACCTCATAGTTTAATTTCTATTGTTTGTCACTATTCTATTTTTATCCTCAATTTTCAAGTGGGCTGTGATTTTTAATTAGGTTGTGCTAGAGTAGTATGTTCCTGACAAACTTGGAGAACTTAGAGTTTTTTAAAGGGGAGCTTCCTCATCATGTGGGATTATCAGTGCTTGCTTGTCTCTACTAATTAGAAGTACTTATAAATTAATTATAAGCCTGCTTTACAAACCAGTAGGAGAAAAACTGTGTGCTATGCTGGATATGATTAAGATATAAGAGCAAAGAATGTGAGAGCAAACAGAGAATTTTTATTGACTGGCCTGTCTTTTAGCCTTTTTCTTGTGAAAATCATTTACCTTTATAAGACCTCCTGCTTTTTGTGAAAAAAAAGATATGAGCTTCATTTGAAAGTGGAGCTATGACTATTTTAAGGCAAAATTGCAACGAAAGCCTAAAATAAATAAAATACTTTTTAAAAAATGGAGAAAATATAATATGTAAATACTTACACCCTTTACTTTTGACACATAGAGGAAACAAATAAAACCACAAACAGTATATAACCTCAGGAAGAAGTGTAACTCTCCCTGCAAACCATTCCTGCTTTACATGAGTGGGACGGAGGGAATTATATACTGTTACTTAAGATTTGACACCTTTCCATGTCCCCCTGAGTACTGCCTCTTTGCTGATCTACCATAGAGCTGGAATTGCAACACCAACCTTTTTGTATCGGTTCATCAATCCGTCTTCATTT
Organism: Tringa tobata; assembly: GCA_033628505.1. Classification (NCBI taxonomy): domain Eukaryota; kingdom Metazoa; phylum Chordata; class Aves; order Charadriiformes; family Scolopacidae; genus Tringa; species Tringa tobata. Next base: position 8,759,059 of record JAHREE010000339.1, on the reverse strand, counting down.
ACCTACTTGAAGAGTTCTATCACCTGATATAATAACACATGCTTATATGTACTATTGCAGTTGTAAAAAAAAAAAAAAGCATAGGAAAGGCATGAACAGAAGGCAAAGATTAGAATATTCAAAGGAAAAAAAGAAACCAACCAAAAAAAGTCAGGGGGCCTGTTATGTGTGTAACCTTACTGCTGCATTGTGATTGTCCCTTATAAAACCAGGAGTGCGGGTCCAGAAAGTGCAAATGAAAAATAGCTTGTTTTGGTAAGATGAATGGGCAAAATGTTGTACTTTTTTTTTTGTTCGTTTGTTTTGGTTTTTATTGTTGTTTAAGAATGTTCAGAAGAAGGTAAAAATCAAAGAACTCACAGTAAAAGGGAAAAATCATTGGGTTTCTGCTTTATTATGGGCCTCTGCCTTTTGTTTATGAGATTGATTGCTCAATATGTTGTCCACACATCACCATCATCTCTGAACTAGCCTGAAAAAATGTTAAGACTCCCTTCTGTGCACCTTTTCTTTCCATGTAATGTTTTCAGTGGCTTCTCCATCTGATTCTTATCTTGTCACCTGATCTAGAGACCTGCTGTGTCAAAGGACACCAGCTCACCAATGCAGCCTAAATCTGTTCTGCCTGAGTCTGAATAGACAATAACCCAGACCAGTGAAGTGAGCCGGGGTACAGCACACCAGCTGTATCGCTGATCTGGTTGGTGACAGGCATCTGTCTGTGACTGCCCAGCTACCCGGTATTCTGAGAATGTCAACAAAAACACATATTCCCGATCTCTACTCTCCTTTTTCTCTTTTGGGACTTTGTGTACTTTGTCACATTTAGAACTGAATGACAGAAATAACCTTTCGCTCTCACTAAGAAGGATAGCTTGACACAGAAAATTGACCTGAAGCTTTCTGTCTGAAGAAGGGACTTTTATGAAAAAAAGACTTTTGGAAAATACTTTGCCTTTTTGAATTTTTATTTTTTTTTCCTGCTTCCTATTCTCTGCATTTCCAAACTTCCATACTCTTAGTTTTTGCTCACTGAGAAGGTGTCAGGCACAGTTACAACACAATACATGCTTCTGCAACATTTCCTTCTCCACAGATACATTGTGATCTGCAAAGCAGTGGAGAAAGCAAGGCTGCAAGGGATGATCACTCTTTTCAAAAGTAATTTTCTGAGGAAGTCTGAGCAGATGTACACAATCTCATGGACTGATATGGGCTGTGTCTGGAAATATTTTGAACGAAGCTTGCTACCAGTGTGCTCATTGAGGTATTATTGAAACATTGAAGATTATTTTTACTTTAATTAACAATTTTAGCAAGAGTTGGATATTGATGGAATTGTCCATCTATCAGTGACGGTGCTCTTCGCGAGGCTTTGAGCAGCAGTCCCTGAGAATCTGTAGCAACTGGCATTGCTTTAATCTGTGCTTTCCACACAGTCTCCAGTCTCTGTTCACGAGCTGATATCTCTGACAAACATACATTCACTGAATAATGCCTATGGTAGTGTGCGGGTTTTTTAGGATGAACTTTAGATCTTCTGGATTCTTAATACAGCCATTTTTCTGGTTTCCACCTGTCTTTCGAGATGGCATGTGAAGTCTCAGAGGGGTTTCACAGTGGTTTTTTAACTTTTCATCTCTAGGAAGAAATTTTTCTGCTCTTTACGGCCACAAAGAGAAAGACACTGTTTTTTATTTTTTCCTAACTGGACTAAATTGTGTGCTAATATTACACTATTTCTGGCAGTATTCACGTGTTACATAGATTGTATTTTGACTGAAAGTTGTGTTGCATTTTCCTGAACATAGTATGTACAGAAGAGCATGCTGTAATGAAGGCTTCACATGCCAGTTTTATTTAAGTTGCTATTGAATGCTGCTAGAAATTTTCATTAGCTTCCCTAAGAATTTTTGTATATTTTACTATGGGAGTATTGTCTCTTACATCTTAAAATGGTTGTCCTATTCTTCTTTGGCTTTCTTTATTTTTTTTTTCTTTGCTTCACATTTACTATTTTTTCTGTGTCTGTAAGGTGGATATGTGCTTCCAGTTCCTCTTTAAAGACCTAGTGAGAGTTACTATCTTGTTCTATTTAGAGGGTTTCCTTCTCTTATATGCTGTAATAGTGTTATTTTCATTTCTTTTCAGAGCCTGCAATGGTGTTTTGTCCTAATCCCTCCATGACTGTTTTAAGTTGTTCCTGTATATTCCCTACTTCCTCATTGTTTTCACCATTTTTCATTTTAGCAATCAACTTATGCTGACTTAATCTGTCTCTTAGGGAAAGAATCTTCTTTGAATTGTCTTCATGCATGAGGACTGATAATGTTTTCACAGGTGATTGGAAAAGAAAGTGGTGACTTGTACTGCTGTCACTTTACAGACCTTTTCTGTATCAGCTGATACTAATTATAATTTTGCCATAGGTTTCTGTATGAATTAGGTACTGACTGAAGTGTACTATGGACTGTGTGAATTTAGTATAGCCTACTTTTTAATTAGGGAACATTAGTCTGCTCTGTTAGTTGTTATGATGATGATGCTTTGAACGCTTTCTTCCAACCCTGAAGGGAATTTCTTCAGGAATGTCAGGCAAAGGCATTGTTTTTAGTTTTGAGAATTGACATTTGCCTTTTGTTTTGCAGTTTTTCAGGAAGATTTTTATTTGGATTTTTTTTTTATTATTACTACTGTCATCTGAGGCAGAATATATGGTTCATTTACTTTATCCAAGTGTTTAATTTTTAATTTCTTCTGTTTCTGAGTAATTCATAGCGTGTACATACAGGGATACAGTACTTGAATATATATGTCCAACAGATAAATGCATCATCTGTTATCTATTAGGGTTACATAGTAATTATTGGCAAATATTAATTAATTTCTTTGGAATCTTACTTTTAAAACATTGCTCTGTTCTCACATACTTACTTCAGCAGAATCACAATGATGCAAAGGCCACAGACAAATTTAAAGATCCTAAATATATTATAGCTTCAGTTTCAGAGTTTCATTCAGAGACATGACAGGGGCGGGAGACTTGATAATTTTGAGTATTTAGCTTTTGCAATAGTAAATGCAGCAAGTACCAGTACTAGTTGTGCTTAATGTTCCTGTACATATCTACAAATACATATTCATTCTCATTATGCCTCTACTTGGGCATCAGACACTTTTATCCATGAATTTTAAGTATAACGTTCTTTCTGCACTCCTTTCTAATTATGAGGTTGAACAGAAATGAGCAACCTTGTAATTCTACTCATGATTTATAATTTCAGAAAACCCTAGGTACAAACCTACATTCCAAATGTCCTCATTTAAAAATGGACTGCTGTAATTATATGATCATTTCATTTCAAATCTGCAGGGGACAGTAACTCAATATAAAGCATGAAAAAATTAATGAGAAGCTTAATTATAATAATATCATTAAATCCTAATAACAGAAAAAGTCTAACTTCACTTTATTTTAGCTTGGACACCTAATATAATTTTATTACAGTACAGTAGTGATATTTTCTGAATTTTTAGAGACACTAACAATGTAATAGCAAAGGCTGGATAATTTCATTTTCCTTTCCCTTTTTTTAAGTAAAATGGAAAAATAAAACCTCTTCACAGTGTACAGGTATATCAACAAGATCTAATACTGTTTACTTAATATCAGCCATAGATTTCTCATCAATATTTAGTACTTCACTTTACCAGAAAATTTTTGCAGCCATTGCATAATTTTTCACAAAAATATAATTGTTCTTTCATAATTCAGGAGGTAAATACCTTCATTCATAGTCACCCAAGACAGGATCCTTGAGGTCCATTACTTTCTACTTTAAAAAGCAACATACAAGCAGTGTCAGTTAAACTTCAGTTACCGTGGCTACAGAATGGGGTCTGGTACAATTTTATTCATGGATTATTAATATTTAGCAGATATCAGAACTTCTCTATTTTTTTTTTTTTCACATTCACAATCCAGATACTTTACAGAAGTTATTTATAAAGAACACAACATTCCTGAACACACAGCCCTGCTGGTGACAAATGTTTAAATGTGGAGTGCATTAGTGTGGCATCAGACATTGTCAATAATGCATGCTCACCACCATTTAATTATTTTGAAAACATCTGTTGAAGTAAAATATGTTCCAGAGGGGAATGAGGAAGTCAAGTGCATTAGTGACTGTGTTAACCACATTTCACTCTGTAACATAGAAAACCCTAAAGGGAAGACCAGGATTCAAGGACATCAGGAGAATGTTAAAATTAATCTTCACTTTTAGTTTTTGTAGCTAAGGAAGCGGTTTAACTAAATCTTTTGTGTATAGTTGGTTTTCCAAAAAAAATTAAAATAGGGCTAAAATACTGTGTCAGAATGTGTAATGGAAATTCTTTATTTTTTCCATAGTACACCTGAATGTATGCCATTTGTCTGCTGAGAGATCCTAAGCGATTACTGACATAGTGTGATGCTATTTTACAAGTGAAGTTTACCTTACTCTTGGCTCTAAGTGAGGGAGCTGCTAAGCTTCCTCTCCTTAGTCTTTTTGCCTTTCTCTCACAGAGTGTTTGGTTTCACTCTAGAAATAAATGGTTTGTTTCCTTTTCAGCTTTGTTTTTCCTAGCCTACTGCAACTGCTAGAAACAATTTTAAAAAAATAATTAAAAATCATTCCATGGTTGGTTTCAGAGCCTGATGTAAATAAGTTTATGTATGACTATTTAAAATGTCTATAACTGTATGTTAACATTTCATCATACCATCTTTCATAGGTTGTTTAAGGAAGAAATGTAGGATGTTTATTGAGACGCTATCTGACATATTCCATTCGAATAATTCTCATCGTACAATTTTTACAAACAACTTTGACTATTGTTGTCAAGTTAACTTAGTGGGTCATAATTAACGGTACAAGAAGCTAATAGACTTCTAGGCAGGGTGTGCCGATACAGATATGCCACAGGCAGTATAGGGCAGCAGCCTTAAATTATATTGTCATGAATTTAGAAATGGACAGCATGTTCCTCTAATCACTGCACATAAAGGAAGAGAGCCAAATAATGAATACAACAGCCCAGCATGTCACACTCAGCAATTAAACTTTCCTGGAAGTCCCTTAACCAAGTCAGTGGAGATAGCCTGGAGCCTCCAAAGAACAATGTAGAAGGTCCAAGCAAGGTACTCACCAGTGAGCTGGCAGCAACACCCAGCAGGGAACAGTCAACGCTGACCTGAAGGGATCTGCCCATAGCTGAAAATGCTATCAAAGTACAAAATAAAGCTGGACTAAAATAGCAATAAAGGGGAGCTTTCTGAAGAACAGGTGATGTTATGGTCATGGAGAGAAACTTCCAGGATGGGAGAAAGCATGAAGTTTCAGGGAGGAGGAAAATTCAGGTTGAAGTCAGCAAAGAAAAAGAAAAGGAGGGCAGTACATTGCCCCAGAGAGGCTGCAGGCTGATGTACTCCCAAGGTGGCAGGAGAAGGTAGAGCCCTGCCTTTAGGCCGTAAGTCATGACCACAGCCAGGGGTTCCTTGACTGCCCATGCTCAGGGAGAAGGGACTGATTCTTCCAGAATGTTTAAACCCACTTAAGATATGATTAATTTTCCGAAGGGTAGTGATGTCTATCTATTGACTATAGGGGAAACACAGATGATGAGATTCCTAACTGAGGCCCCGTCATTAACAGTTCAAAGTTTGGCGAGATGAATCCAGGCTGGGAGTATATGGGGTTAATGGTCCTATTTCTTTATCTCACCAGGCAGCCAGTACTAGTGTTAATAGTGGGAGCTCTCTGAAAGCCATTAGAGGAATTCTGGGGAGCTCTACTGCTTCATGGTCCCTTTCATCAGCCTCTTTAGTATGACAAATAGCTTGAGGCTGCCTACCAGCCAGTTATTTTTAAAGGTGTGTGAAAGTGGCTAAAAACATCTGTTCAAAGCCACCATTTTGAACTGTCTTTTCAAAGATGAAAAAAAAAAAAATCAACCTAATTTAAGCTGACTATGCATAACTACATTATCACCAATACATTTTTCCATTTCTTGATTTTGCACTGGAAAAGATAATTTCTCCATATAAACTAGATTTCCAGCCAAGAAAAGAACATTGGGAAGAAAACTAAGCTTTCTGTGTACATAAGTCCGGACTGCACAGGTGATAATCACCCTTCGCTCTAAATTACCAATGAAAAAATATCACTTAGCTCTTTTACCAGATTTTTGAAAATATGAGAAGAAGCTTGTGGCTAGAACTTTTACTTTCTCCCTATTCGCCTATGCAGATAGGCGAGGGGAGGATGGATTTTTCACCACAACCTTCTGACCGTCATAAATGAGTCAACATTAGAGAGCATGTTTATACCAAGGGAAAAAAACTCCATAGAAAGACAGTGGCAGGGATTGGTGTGGCACAATCACAAGATTAGTAAAGTGAACAAAGTCCTAGTTTGTGCTGAAAGAATGTTTCTGGGGAAAAGCTTTTGCAATATGCAATCACAGAGCAGGTAAAGAAATTACTGTTTTATTTGCAGGATTGTGAAGGTGATAAAATAGTGTTAGCAATACTGCAATTCTTGAATTCCTGGACTTGGCACTTCACTTCTAGTTTGTCTTTTTTTTCAAATCTCAGCACATTGTTTTCAGAAATGAAGTCCATTATGCTTTTTGTTGTACATACTATAAATGTTTTAGTCACATACATATATGATGCAGTTGTTTATTTTCAGCTGTTTGTTGGGCCTTATTTATGTTATTCCAACTTCTGAGGTTTTTTGGTGTCATTTGAAATATGACAGTTTAGAAATAGTTACAATAGAGAGCTGGCTGCATGCAGTGTTTTTTCCTACTACTTCATATTAAAAACATACTGTTTGTTATTTAGTTCCAACTTTGAGTTCTTTAAAATTGAACAGTTGGAGAATACACAAAAGTTTCTGCCAGTGAATTCTTTCCATACACAGTCAGTTAAAAAAAAAAAAAAAAGAAAAAAGAAAAAAAAGGAAGTCTACATATTTAACATAATTTATCATCTCTACAGCCTGAGCAATTATCCTAATAGCAGGGAACCAAGGCCTACTGGTAAGTTTTATCCTCCCTTTGTCAGGCTTGTTTCTTTGATATTAGTATCTAGATGCATACCACAGGGCGAAACTAGGCTTTATTAAAGGAGGGTCAGCATTCTGTTAATCTAATTTAAAAGCATTAAGGGGAGTAGAGGAGCATTAATTGATTTGTTGGGAGGGTTCTGACTCCAGCCAACCTGATCTTGCTGTTTACACTCTCTCTTCATTTAGACTATATTGAAAAAAAACCTACTTGAGTAATAGTACAATATGTATTTTATTTTGCATTTAATTTTAAAAAAAATAATTCTGTAGCAGATGCTGACACATATATTACATAGCTACATGTCTCAATGAAGTGACTAAAATGAAGTGATTTAAAACATCACAATTTTCAGTAATCAGAAACAAGTCAGTTTTAAGATAATGGTAATAACTCTGTAAAAAGTCTTTAGCACTAAGAAACTAAACTGTTTCAGTAGCATGGAGCAGGCTGCTTGCAGAAATGAGAATTGCATGCGATGGAAATGTAGTATCAACAGAACAGTCTTGAATCAAATGAGAAAAAGTATTTCTGGAGCTGCCTGGATATTTTTTGGATGATGAATTAAAAATCACAAACTGTTAAAATTGTTGAAAATTTCTATATTTACCAATGAAATTTTTGCAGTTCAGATTCTAAAGTTACTTGGAAGACACACTCCTTAGTTTCATAATTTCTTTTTTCCCCCTGACTCCTATCTCCTCTTATCCTTCTCTTTATATGCAATGAAAATGCTAAAAGAACAAAGGGAAATTTAGTAACAGCCTGGAGGAAAAAAAAAAAAAAGATGAAAGTAGTTCTCTGTGCATTAAAAGCATGGACACTCATTTTTATGGATTCATACCAAAGATTGATGAAGTTGGCATTTAAGATGGTGCAGTCTCTGATGGAAAATATGATTGAAGTTTTCCCACAGTGGGAGCATTTGCTGGGTTTCTTTCTGTGTGGATTTTCTCCACGTGAGGCTTTTCTTCAATGGGGACAGTAATAAATGTCTACCAATGTCTATTTTGACAAGACTTGTAGGAGTTATTCTCTCTAACAAATCTACTCCTCTGTCATATTTGGGTGACTCTGGCCAATGAATGAAAAATTACTGAAGGGAAGACAAACACGCATATTCATGTGTGATAGTAAAACTTGTTGGCAGAGAAGTCCAAACAGTCCCAAACATTTCCAAAATCTAAATTTTGGAAAATAAATGTACTTTAAAAGGTTGTGAATAAAAATTTTTCCTTGTAATTTTTTACTGTATTTTCAGGTCCTTCAAGTCAAGATCATCATAAATTATTTTCAAAGCCTTCTGTGCAAGAACTTGCAAATACATAAGTCTCTTCACAGATTGCAAGCAGTAAAAAGAGAAGCAAAGTGATTACACACTTATGTGATCAGTTCTATATACTAGAGGAACTGATTAAACTCTTGATTAAATAGTGTGAACTCAGATTTCTTACACAATGTATTTTGTGTAATGTCAGTAATTTGGGTGTCTAAAGAACATGCCTTAGATTTAGCCTTCCATAGTACATTAACTGAGAACATATCACAGAACCACAGAATGGTATGGAGTTGGAAGTGACTTCTGGAGATCTAGTCCAACGCCCATGCCAAAGCAGGTCCACCTAAAGCAGGTTGCACAGGAACGTGTCCAGGTGGGTTTTGAGTATCTCCAGAGAAGGAGACTCTCCTACCTCCCTGGGCAGCCTATTCCAGTGCTCTGCCACCCTCAAAGTAAAGAAGTTCCTCCTCATGTTTAGGTGGAGTGTCTTGTATTCAAGTTTGTGCCTATTTCCTCTTGTCCTACCCCTGGACACTACTGAAAAAAGACTGTCCCCATCCTCTTGACACCCTCCCTTTAAGTATTTGAAAGCATTGATCAGATCCCCCCTTCAGTCATCTCTTCTCTAGACTAAAAAGACCCAAGTCCCATATCTATGCTTCTGACAGAGATCCTAAAAGAAGGAAGGAAGAAGGAAAAGACTCACCTGTGTTGTATGGTATACTGACAAGAATTCTCCTGGTGCTTGAGGTTGACTTTGGAGTTTTCTATTCTGCATATCCCTAGCCCAAGCAATGCAGGGTACAGAAAATTAGATACTTGTGAGATATGTTCATAATCAAAGTAATTCACTCATGCTGTGTCCTGGTGATAGCAAGAGCACTCATCTTTTATAAAGCTTTCCATCAGTCAGAGAGTTTGAGAACCTCAGGTATGGGCTTTAGACACCACCCTTCTCAGGAAGTCCTGAGGAGCTGCTGCTGCTCTTCAGGTAACTTGGGGAAGAATGGAGGGAGGGTTATCAAACATTTTTCTGGAAAACACAAACAGTCTAGGAAAAAGGTCAGATTCCACAACTTTTCTGCTCCAGCAGCAGCTAGGCTGCTTCTTTTGACCCATCCACTCTTGAGGGCACAGTGGCCCATCCTTGTTGAAGGAGAGCTGAGAGTGACTACTGAAAACACTGTCAGCCTCTAGGTCAAGTGCATCCCTTTGCCACATGGCTGCACTGGGTTTCAGCTCTTTGAAGTCATCTCCTACTGAGCGACAAAGAGATTGTCCAACTAGAAACGTTGCCCATTCATGGAAGATGTTCATCTGCCCCTTTAACAATGGGGTAACAAGAAGTTGCTTTACTTCTTTTCCAGACTTCCCCTACAGAATCACTCAATCTGGAATTTTGATTACTTCAATTGGTCTCAATAATAGCTATAATTAAATATTGAAAATCTATGCTGGAATAAATTTTGGGAATAAATATGGTGATCTACTCAGGTGGATGTCTCTCAAGAAAGTAAAGTTATTTACCTGCAATTCCTACCCTACAAAGATCAATTTTTATTTAATTAACAGTTTCCTAGTTCACTCCATGTAAAAGAGTTCTGTATTTTATTTTGGTTTTGGATTTTTTTCATCTAATTTCTGAGTAATTTGGGGAAAATTTAAAATATAGCTTGATGAATACTAAAACAAAGCATTTGCAAACACCTGGTTCAATTATGTCAGCTTTTCAACTTTAGACAGGTCAGTTTTTATTTAATTCAGCATTTAAGTTGAATCTTTTTAAGTCTGCCTTAACATACAGCAGCATTTGCTTTTCATGTTTATGTGATGAGACTGTCACTGTCAAATAAAATGGTTAAAAAAAAATTATACTTTTTGATTTTGCAGCCTTGAAATAGTTTTCATTTCTGTTTTCTTAAACTGTTTTCATATGTAAAACAAAGCACGAAGAAGGCAAAACTCACAGCTGAAAACCTGCTTTCCTGCAGTAAAAGATGGAGTTTGTCACATTAAAGACATTTCAAAGTATCTGAAGGCTCAGGCTCAAACACCAAACTTGGAATGGAGGTACCCCAGTTAACTGCTGCAGTTTAAATTCTTACATCTTTTGTACAGGCCTGCTCTTACATTACTCTAAATGAAATCTGTGAAAGCCAAAAGAGAACACTTAAAAAACCAAAATCCATCCCTGAAAAAAAGTGGTGTATTTTGAAGATCCCTCCACACTTTTTTTTTTTTTTCTCTAGAAGCCATGATTCTTCAATAATTCAAGAGGAGCAAGAACCAGCAGATCTTACAGCATATTTGATGTGCCAGCAAACAGGCTGGAGATTGTTTCATTTCAATTAGCCCCTTTGTTGCCAACAAAAGACTGACAAACACACTGAGAGAGGGACAGGCATATGGCACTTTTGCTTTCCACTTTGCTTTTCATTTGATGATAGTCCTCTTATCACAGCCTCTCGCCGATTCCCCTGCCTCGTGCCCGCTTCCTCCTTTGCCTTACTTTATCTACTATTGTTCTCCTTGTATCATCTTACCTGGGATCAAGTGATTCTCTCCAGCACAAAAATAAGAAGACGTATTCTTTTTCAGCCTCGTCTGATCTCCCGGGCTAATTGGCTCAGGTGTAAACCAAGCCAGCAGGGCTGCGACTTTGATGTGACACTTTAGAGCAGCGCACCTGGTAACATCCCTGTTTGTGTGTCAAATACCAGCCGGCCTTGCCTGCTGCTCAAACCCAGCTAATAAAAATGCTAGTAATCACGTTGTATTACAAGGCTCAAATTCATGCTGTTACTTTATTGCAAGGTTGTCATTAATTTTGCAGGGTGAACCTGGAATCCGATCTGACCTGTTTTTAATAAGTGTGGGTCTGTGTGCGAGTGTGTAAGTGAGTGACAGAAAGGTGACTGCCAGCTGTTTCTTCTTTACATATGGTGTTACCTTTTGCTTTGATCAATAATGCTGTTTCACTTTATAAAGAAACTCCTTTTGTAAGGATGCAGAAGAGGGGCATTCCTACCTCCCTTGTCCCCGTGGTTCATTTGTAAAGCGTACACAATTAGGGAAAGGTCAGTCAACAGTAAATAATATCTTACCACTTTGCTAGAGATTGTTCGCTTCTTTTGCTCTGTAGAGCTGTACCTGTCCTTGGCCAGTTGTCCTATTGCTGTTGTTTGTAATGGTGTTCAGTAGAATTACAAACCTAGCTGAAGCCGGGGACAAATAATAGTGTCCCTGCCCATTGAAGGGGGATTGGAACTCAACAATCTTTAAGGTCCCTTCCAACTCTAACCATTCTGTGATTCTAATAATGACTTTCTAAAAATTGCAAAGCAAGACAACGGCCAAAATGAAAAAGTCAAAATTCTTCTGAGTCACTAGCACTCTCTTCAATTCCAGTGCGGTACAAATATAATTGCATTTGCATATAATATATATAAAGCTATATATATATATGTGCACATACATCTTTGAGTTTTAAAATGCTAAATATTTTCATTTTGATTGTGGGAAAGATGTTAAATCTTCCAAAACTGTGCATAGCTATAACCATAAATTCCTTGAATATTTAACAAAGATGTTATCAACAATGAATTTATTGTCTGATTAGACCAGAGCCACTGGAATTTGTGTTGGTGAGTTAGAAATGTGGGATAACAATAAGATTTTATTTTCGGATATAGAATTTTCATCAAATGACTTTGACCATTGTTGTTACTCTTTTTGGAGAGAAGTTTTTTTGAACACTGACAGAGACCCATTGTACAGAAGCTAAAATGCATGAGAATTTGGAATAAGGTAAACAGATTAATGGCCTCTGGAAACTTAATGAAAATGGTAACTAATTTCTGGAGATACTGGGGGAAAAATATCTAAAATCCCTTAATTGAAAATTAAAGGGAAAAAAACATTGAAGGTGGAGAAAATATGCATTAAGTGTTTCCTTCCCCCCCCCTTTTTTTTTTCCTTTTCCCTCCCAAAGCCATGGAACACAGGTTTTGAGCTTTCAGTTTTACATCATGGCCAGGAGTCTTTAGAAGAATACTGGAAATCAGCAGCTCAAACTGAACTCCTCAGCATCACAAGGTGAGCCATTTAGTGGTCTATCTATGGTACACATGCAGGAGTAACATAATCTACCTGATCAAAAGTAATCCAAAGTTTATATAAATAGGTAGTAAGTAGAAAGCAGAAACCTGAAAATTGTTCAATACGGCAACAACAACTGTTTAACACAGTTTTGAATTGCATGCTTAGAGGCCTTTGTCCATTTCAAGTGACTTAATCTGTAACATTGCATCCTTTTCTGATCACTTCATTAGAAATAGAATGAGGAATTGGCCGTATCTCAAAGGAATGCAAAAAAGAAATATCAATTAGTAGATAAAAATGACTGATTTGCTTCATGTCTTTATTGTAATAGAAGTTTTTAGGGTTTTGTTTCCTGTACCGACTTCAGTTAGAGCATTAATAGACTCTCACAGAAACAACCATGAATTGCTGGCAGGCAAAGATCAGAACAGCAAAGCTACAATCGAGGGACATGTTGAGGAAGTGAGAGCTAAACATCAACTATTACTGTAGAAAGTGAGAGAAAAGCTGAATATAAGGAAAATATTTCCTTGCAGTTTGGCTTTCACACTAGTGAAAGCATCTTCATCAATACTTTTAAATCTGCACAGAACAACCCAAAGCATCCCAGTGATGAAGAAGGAAGAGGAAGACACAATTTCTGTTCCACTTTCCTGACTCTCTAAATGTCCGGGACCACTAAACAAGTCTTACTCCTTTCTTTCCTCTTAGGAAAAATTCTGTGCCCCATCTTTAATCCCCATCCTGAAAATGGTTTGAGAAAGTCTTTCTTATCTACCTCCCAAAGTCAGAAGTGGAGCGTGTCCTCCCTTGCATAAGTGGGTTTTCAATGTTGCCTTGAAATACCAAGTGGTAGTGGCAATGGAAATTTGAAAAGAGATACCTGCTTAGACCACTAATAAAGGGCAGTTGAAAATCACACTACTGTTGTCTACTGCAACGACTTATAGTGTATGTTTTATTTTGCTTGTTATTGTTGCTGATTGACAGAAATATAAAAGAAAATCTCCACTCCAGTCCAGCTCTGCATCTCAGCGCAAGAGAGGCTCTTCTATTTTTTTTGGTGACCTATCCTTGTGGATCCATAGAGCATATTATGCTTACAGTAAGTGGTGAAGTAGAAATTGGCTTTCATGAGAGGCAGAATCAAATTCATCAGGAAGACACCATATATTAGCTTAGTGAAACAATTGTTGCTCAGTTTAATAATGAGGAAAAATAATTTTTTAATATCTTTCAATTTTTAAATTGATGATAGGAGTCAAGGTGGAGGTAGAAATCATATAGCTGAACTGAAATGTTCTGTTCATTTGATTAATTTCTATTACTGAAGTAAAAAATATTTAAAATATTACCATTTTGCCTGTATTTTGCACTTTCCTTGATTTTTTTTATTTTTTTTTGCTATTTTGTGATTTTTTTTAAAGGCATAGGTACTTAAAAGTTCTGGTTTTCTCTTGGATTTGCAAGTAAACATAGTGGTTATTTGAATAAATAAATAATTTAGATTCTTATTGACATGATCCTGAGCCTGCATTTTTTCTGATGTTCTTTGAAGAAATACCTGTGTGCACTCTTGACATTTCCAGGGTGGCAATGAAATAGTGTGTCTTGGAAGAGTTTCAAAACCTGGCATTTTGATTTTAATTACTGAGGGTAGGAAAGCCTGCAGAAGAAGAAACTATTTAAACTGTCCACCCTTATTCCTGAAAACAGTACTAATTAATAAAATGAAATCAAATTAAACCAGTGTTTGTCTGGTACAAAAGTAACAGGCTAAAGGAATATGTGAGACATTATAATATATGCATGTTATATTAAAATAATTACGGGCCAGATTCTATCCATTACTTAGGCACTTTATGCTGTAATGAGGCTCAGTAATTCAAGCAGGAACCAGACACCTGTTTAAGGAAAGTTTAGTATCTGGCACTAGAAAGGTCATACTTCTGTGCAGCTGTCCCTCTTCTGCCTCCTTTCTGTAGTCTTCTATGATGGAATAGCTTCTCCATTATCAGTATCTGTCTCTTCGACAGATCTGTCAAAGATCATATTCGACAGAAGCAACATTTCTGTATGTGTTCATGTGTTCCCTTCTAGGGGACAATTTCTCACACTGTGGAGCAATGCATAATCCACATTGCTAATAATGAGGATACCGGTTTATCATTCTGGACAAACTGAACTTCCTTAAGTGGTAAGTCCATATGTATGTAAAGATTTTTGTACCAAGTACCGTCATGGTTGCTATTCTAGTCACTAACATCAAAAGAGATGGGAATCCAAGCACTTACCCCAAGTTGAAGCCACTCTCCCCAGCACCACCAACAGAGAGTGTTTTGGAGAGTGTAGCTGAAGATCACTGGGGTATTGCCTGTGAAATATTTTATAAAACCTTTTTTTTGGTGGAGGTTGGAAAGAATTCCCTTCCTACATCTCCCTCACTTGCTCCAGCTAAGTGTATTTGAAAATCCTCATAACATATTTCTAGAGAAACAATCAACATAGAATTTTTGGGGGTTAGGAAAAATATTATTGTCATCTGTTTTCTTTTTGTGACAGGCACGAAGTCTGATCAGCAAATTTTCAACAACCATAGCAGTATAGAGTAATTATTTAATTAAAAAAAAAATCAATAATGTTAAATTTCTTTTAGACTACATTTATTTCTTTCCAAAAACACAGCTGAAAAAACAATATCCTCATACACCTTTCAGCCTCTTTCAGTCTATACCTTTGAAAATAGTTTCAGACTGGAATTTTCAGCATTTGTTAGAAGAGCTGTGGGATATGTGTCATTGAGAAGGGAATCCCAAAACAACTGACTACAGGAGATTGCCCAGTATGAGTTCAGTGAAGCCATGCTTCTTATCTTTCAAGAGAAAGTCTCTGAGAAGAGTGTGGCAAACTTTCAAGATGGTGTTTAATATACATGTGTCTATTGAAATAAGTTTTTAAAAAAGTTTGGGGAGTAAATGTATTTTAATAATAGCTATTCTGCTCCTCCAACAAATGTCCAGCCCAACCCATTCTTTAAAAGCATGTTTTATTATATTATTTGCATTAATCCATTCTTTATTTGGTTGTTTATTTGTTTGTTTTAATGAAAAACCTGCCTCACTGCTCTCGCTGGAGTAAGCAGCAGAAACAAAGGAAGACAGCCCTGCCTAGTTTTTCCGGTTAACTTAAATCTGCGAGGAGAAGCTCCATTCACTAGTACAGAAACTCCCTATACAAGTCAGAAATGTATTTTTTTCAGAGCCAATTCGTTTATGTAAATTTTTCTTTTTTTCTCTTTCTCTTTCTCTTTCTCTTTCTCTTTCTCTTTCTCTTTCTCTTTCTCTTTTTTTTTTTCCTTTTTTCCTAAAGGTTAGAAACTTTATTCTGGTCTACCTCCTACCATTGACCTGGTGGTACATCATCATTTTTTCTTATCTGTTTAATTTTCATCACTTTTTCTTATCTATTTTACAAAATATATGCACAATTGTGTTACCCTTAAGGCTAACACAACAGTGGAGTATTCAGTCTCCACAAATATTGTTTATTTTTGATGTCTTGGCTCTGAATGCCAGCCAGACCACTAAGCAGTTAGACCTGTGATTGCGACTATGGATGGTGAAGTAACCACAGAAAGGTTTTACCACCATTCTGTGATGATCAGTCTTTCTGCAGATTTTTTTTTCGTATTTCTGTTACACTTCTTTACATGACTGGGTCAAGTGCAATCCCAGGAGGGAAGGAGAGTCTGCCTCTTCCCTTAGAGAGCAAAGGAGCATGTTGGGGCAGAAAGATTTGGAGACCTCAGGGTGTGGTGCAAATAACATAATAACCTAGGAGTGTGCAGCTCCTGCAGAGAGACTGAGAGACCACAGGAAAGAGCAAGAATCAAACAGTCAGGCTTCTGAGGGGATGAAAATAACGTAGCAGGGCCCAGAGGGGACCAAGGCAGAGCTTTTTGCGACTCAGAAAGCCTCTGAATTGCTTGCTTAGGAGAAAGACACACAGTGGGCAGGCAGGCAGCTGACTGTAGAAATCATTTTTGTTTCCATTCTGTCTTCCCTACTTGCTTTGAGTTCACTCAAAGAATTTTCCCTACAATTATTATGACTATTATTAATAGTAGTGTCATTGATAGAAGCTTTGAAAGCTTTTTGGTCTCTTCTTGGAGATCCTTATCAGAGGTGATGTAGGTAGAGCCACCTCAAGATTTCAGTCAATACAAAGTCCTGCAACAGGAACATATCAGACTATGTATAGATTGCAGAGAAAAATGAGTATCCTACCTAGGCTCAGTATTCAGATCCATTTCTTCTAAAAACATTGTTACATTTTTATCTGTTTTATCTTGTACAGCTCTTGAATATTCAGATGAATCATGTGGTAAATTTCTGATCTCCCTTCCAAAATTTATGAAGAATCCTAAGAAATCAAGAAAAGCGGGGAGGTGACCTTCTCTGGGGACAAGCAGAGTAGCTACTGTTTTCCTGCTAAATAACTCTTGATTCAAGTGTAATCACAGTATATTCTACATCCAGCAGCATGTCTTTTAAGAAAAAACAGGCAGTTCTGGTCAATTTATTAGCTACTCCTTTCCTGTTTATATCACCTGATGACTGGTATGGCTGTGTTTGGCATTTTTAAGAACACAGTGGATTTTTGTAACAGAACAGTTCTAGCTTTCTCTTGCGTATGGAACCATCCTGTGGGGTATTCGAATCCTTTAATGATAGTAACAAAGCTGTACATTAGTTAACCCATCACATCATATATTATTTTATTATTCTTTTGGTTTTCAGGCCATAATTCTGCCTCTAACGTTATGAACCACATGATATCATTCTAACAGGTTTATATTTATCAGCTGTAATACTAAGTGCATTGAAAAAAATATGATGATGTTTCTTTACAGTATGTTATTAAAATCCAAGTTTCTTTTCAGTATTTTTCATACTACTGTCATTCGTGTATAGCCCCCCTGCATCTAACCCTCAAGTTTTAGTATTTGAGGTCCAACTAATCTGAAATTATTTCCCTCATTTTCCCTCACCTCCATTATTATTCATCTTGAATTTGAAATGATCTCTGATTTTATATTCTTTGCACTTACTTTTTTGTATAATATGTGGAAATTCACCCCATCCATTTGAAAAAGTGATTGTTTAACTGCTGCTTACCCAAATAGTGAGCTGGGTGAAGCTGTGACACAATACAGAACCTGGGAAATTTCCCAGACCCATAACTTTCTTTTCCTTTGGTATCTTCTTTCCTTTGGGTCTTTTGATATCTTATTTAACATTCTGCTACTGTGTCTTAGTGACTCAGCTTGTACTTTGTATTAGTTTTCTGTATGTCTTGTTTTTCTGAGGATGTTTGTCCTGTTTTGTTTCTTCTTTACATTTAAGAAGTCAGTTTGTATTTCCTACTTTAAGAAAGTCCTTAGTATCGTCCATTTCCTTCTCTACCCTAAAGTAAGCTATGACAAATGATAAAACATTTGTCCCAACCTACTCTCCAAATTAGTTTCTTGGGGTTCTATGTGTAAAAAGCATTCAAAAGTTTGTAGACATATTAATACTTTAGAATCTGAGAGCATTTGTCTTTGATTTTCATGATAATACTCTCCATTTTCTCGGAATTCTCCAGTTGTATCCTTCCACACTCACATCTTCAATTTAAAACACAAATCTGCTACTACTTGCTTTGTTTTAGTCAGATTTTTATCTGTACTAAGTTCATCTAAGTAGACGTATGTTCTATGAAATTTTGTCTCCTTAGAGATGTATTCAGCTATGTTTCTCTTCTTTTCTGTAGTATATGCCGTTTCCCACTCTGATAGCTGGCTGTAGATGGCTCTGTATCCATTACAATACTCAAGTGCATTCATTCCTTTCATACTTAGATTTTTTTTAAGAAAGCTAAATTTTTTTCAATAAAAGAACATTTTCAATAAAAGATCATCTGTTAAAAAATGATATTATTTCCTGTAAGTCAGCCAAAGGCATTTCTTGCTGTCCCTTCCTGGGCACTCAGTGTTTTGGCTTTACTGGAGTTTTCATTCTGTGTCTGTTTTTATTTTCAGTATGTTTCTTTTTCCTTCCACTTTTCCTGCAGATTAAATACAACTATTCCTGTCTTGCAGATCAAGTCCTTGAAGTTCACAATGGCATATTTTTTCTTCAAGCATACTACATCTGAAGAAACAGTAAGAAGTTCTCCAACCTTCTAATTCTGCTACATCTTTATGTTCATGCATGATAAAGTTGAGCATATAGCTATCAGTGAAAACTGTCTTTAGAGTATACCAAAAGACTCTAAATTTTTGATATTTTCCCATTCTATTCAAATGCACATATTTTGTCAAGTAACTTAAGCATTACTGATGTCTGAGCTAAGATCTCCTTGAATTACTCAAAGTAAAATGCATCTCTTCTTGTCCTGATACAACTAATTAAGAATGCATTAGCATAAGAGCAGTTACCTTTTTCTGTAATGTATATTATATTGTACTCATTAAGGCTGATTTTCATGTTCCCGTTCATTGTTCCTGATCACTTTACTGGATTAACTTGTTCCAAATATTCAAGTTCAGAGATCATTGTGAGGATAAATCTGAAATAACTTTGTGGTGTCGTGCTTCTCTACTTTTCCAGATCATTAGAATACAAATGAGCAGTGCTGATCATCGCGCAGGACACTGAAGCATCTTGATTTCACTCGTTTCCTACCATGAAACTTACCATTTATTCCCCTTCTTCTTGTCAGTGGTGCTACTCACTGCAACACTGTCTTCAGCAAAAGAACCTTTTCCAAAGACTTTGTGAAGGTTCCTACACACTGCTTTAGGCAGTTTTCCTTTATCCACTACTTTGTCCATACTTTCAAGCAATCTTAATGCATTTCTGTAACCTTACTTGTACCGCTCCTCATACACACATGTTCTGTATTAAGTAGTGCCTTGCTTTGCTCAGCTACTTCCTAACCCTGGTTTCATGCAATTACCTTCACAAATAGACCGTTTCAACTCTCTTTATGCAGGGATCCTCTTTTGTTTTCACCTGGCCTTCCCTGACCTGATCTCAGTGAGGTCAAGAGCTGTTTGAAATCCCATTAATCCCATCCAAGATTACACCACATCTGGCCATCAGTATTGGGCTAGCTGCTGTCTTCAAATACTGCATAAGCGTCTGTTTCTGTAACTCACCACAGAAAATCTTGTATATTAGGGAATCTGGAAAAGCTAAAGAGCACATGGGCTAAGAAACAAACATTTGCAAAGGTTCATGAATGACAAAGTTTTTTTCCACAGCATTACTTCTTTTTTTATATTCCTTCCCTCACAAGTACATTGAAATAACATGATTTTTGAAATACAGCTTGAAGTAAAATATTACAATAATCAAGACATTTTTGAGAACTTACAAAGCCCATTATGAATTCCCCAGGCTTAAAATATTTAAGGATAAAGTTAAAGAGAGTTAACAAAAATCTCCAAGAATATAAATGTGCAGTTTGAACACTCAGACTACTGTAACTCTCTCTTTTAGTGAGGTCATAAAGTTGTTAATTTTAAAGACATGCCAGATTATTTTTCTTTTTTTGCTTTCTATTTTTTTTTCATGGGCCTCTCACTGAAATGAAACCTGGAGAGTCACTCAGAAAAATTCTTGTTATTTTCAGCACAACTTAAACCAATTTACTTTGCAATAGCAGAAACAGAAAGACCATATTGAATATATTTCTAAGAATTGACAGAAAAAGGAGATTATGTTTCAGAATCTGTCACTAATAGGAAAAATGCATTAAGTCTACTGACAACATCAAGTCAATATTTACCACAACTGAGTTTTTTGGAGACTTTAGTATTACAGCAGTTCATTTGGATCAACTCAGTTGTCCATTAACATCATGAGCTCCCATTCAATATTATCTGGGAACAGTACTTAAGAAGAGAGTAAAAGAGGACAAATTGTGCAGGAACTGTTGCCCATTTCTACTTCCACCTTCCAGAGGAAAGCTGAGCTGCTGCATTTAATAGCCATCAATGAACCTCTTTCCTCATGAAGTTGTCTAATTGCATTTTAACTCACATAGACTTTTGAAATGTAAAACATCCTGTAGCAGTAAGCTTCAGGTTTGTAGGGCAGAGGTGGTTTCTCTTTTTAAGCTATATATATCCTTAGAAGATATACTTGGAGGAAACGGACAAGGTATGTTTCCGAATAGGAGGGGTTTTACCCTTACAGAGAAAGGTAAAGATACACTTATCTTCAAAAGTTAGAAAGAAGCTTGACAGTCGTCTTTTAGAAACCATAGATCTGAGAGGAGAACGAGTTTGCCACCAGGTAGATAGCTGAGAGGAGCTATGTAAAAAATCACAGCTCAATACCCTTTTTTCCCCTCGTGTTTTTTCAGCAGAAACAACTGTTGAAAAAACAGTCTTTCTACATTGTTACTTGCCATTTGTTGCACTACAGTTGGGAAAACTTTTTTTTTTCAGATTCACACAATTACATTGGGGTTTGTCAACTCAGTTTGGCTTGTTTATCATTATTGAGTCATCATGCTCACAGAACAACTCCCTGAGTAGTCCGTTTATAATTTATTTTGCATCTGGCCTTGCTGTAGCTTTAGTATGGGAAACCTTGAATTGGTGGGTGTGATGTGTTTGGGGAACTGCTTGTATGGATCCTAAAAGATTCTCTTTCCTAAAACCTTTCCCATTATCAGTAGAAGATATAGTTTGCAAAAATGCCTACCAAGCTTTGTTGCTGAAACAGGTATATCTCACAAAGGCTTGTTTCTTAACCAGTTAGGATTACCAATTCATTTTTTTTCTATCTATCTGCTCACTGACCTTTGAATTCCCTGTCATGCACAACTCATCCTGATGAGGAATCTTCCACTGAATTACTTTTGTGCTAAGTGAAATACAAAAGAGTTTGTACTCTGCAACAGGAAGGAACAGCAGGCCTGAATTAAAAAATAGTCACAGCCCATGAATTGTTTTGAAAAATAGGTCCTTATTTAAATGAGGTATTTGTTGGCAATGAGAAACTGGTAACTTCTTTGCTTGTTTTCAGGAAAAAACAGCAATGAAATGCCCTTCCTCATTCCCCAGAGAAGGAAGAGGTGGAAAGGTCAAATGGGGCATATTTGCCATGGAAAGTAGACATGGCTAGCAGATATTGGCAATGTTACTTGCAGGTGGATCCAGTGAGACAAGAGGTGGAAGGTGCCTTGGCTGTGTATGACACCACAGAGATGGAGTTAACAACTTGTACAGGTAACTTTGGAGAATGCTGAAGGACCCATCTGCCTCTTTCTCATCCCCTCAGCTGCAGACCAAATATCCTATAACTGGCATGAAAAACCATTGGCATAAGCTACTCCTGAGTGAATGTAAAAAGTAGTAAGTTGTACCATTGTTTGATTTGAGTCTCCCTGAAACAGGATAGAGATAAGAAAAGTTGAATGAAGTATATTTAGAAAGACAGAGAAGAGCATATTGCAAGTAAAGTAGGAAAAAACACTGCCTAGTAAAGTGGATGTATTACCAGACTTCAGAATAAAGAACTGGAAAAAAAAACAAGGGATGAAAAATACAAGAAACTTGTGAACTCTACAGGCTTATGAACATGATGAATATCAAGAAGCTGCATCTATCAGAACTTCTGCAGTAGATTACCACCTGGTTCCCAAGACTGAACACCAAGCTGCCAAGATCTCATTACCAGAGTTGTGAGTGTCTCCAATTTTAGAACACAGGCTGCACTTACTACCGGCTTGGTTATCTGTTATCTAGATTTATCATGGCAGCAACAGATTTGGTGTCTCTGACTGGTCAGCAGAAGTCAAGCAAACTGAGGTGGATAAGGCTTCTACAACCTTCGAGTCCAAATGGGTAAGTACTCACTCTCCTTGTTAGGCCATGGGGTCATGTAGTTTCCAAACCTACCCCTTTGGTATATCAGAAGATGTTGACTAACAGAAAGAGCAATAAAATAAACTTATTTCTCCAATTGTCAGCTGGGGCATTGCAGCAACCTATGGCTTACCAGGCAGTATGCTAGCAGTTAGGAGGCTGTCCAGTTGCAGCCAGAAAAATGTCTAAGCCGAAATCCAAGATAAAAATAAGAGTTCCAATTAAACACTATCTGGTTATTATATACAAATATTTTGTCTTGCAGTGGAGAACTTCCAATATTCCAGTATTTTTGTCCCATAAAACTTTTAATATAATTTGACTTTATTTAAAGTCAAAAACATGCTGAAAAGTTGAAAAGAGAATGCTCTGAAGGAAAGCACACTTCAGCCTGGGAAAAAAGTCAACCTGGCTTTTCAGTGAACTGTAGCCATCCTTGTTCTGTTTGTCAGGCCTTTGCTGTGTTATTGGGTGATAAACACTCACTCACTCCCATCTTGGCTGTATGAGCAAGCACTCTGGCACCTAAGACATGCTGCTCAATGCTGAGATCCCTAAGCTGCAGCCAAGTGACAGCACCAGGACTAGTGTGGCCATATCAGCAAGGCAGAGCAGAGGATCTAGTCAGGGTCTACCACCACATTAGTGCTGGTGTTTTGAATCCAGGATCTGAGCCTACAGCGCTAGTGGTGCTGCTATTCTATTCTTCCTTTATCTCTTTTAACAAAGAATCCTTGGTCATAGTCTATTTTCTCAATTGCCTCATGTTTATTCTGACAGTCCTAGGGAATCATGACTGCCTTCTAGTCTCTGATTTACTAAAATACATACATTTTTTATTTTTATTTATGCTTTTAAATACTTGCCTTTATAATTAAATCCTCGCCATCTTAGATTTCTTGTTATAAATAACATGCTCTTTTTTCTTTACTGGTCTTCTAGTCTAAGTACATAGTTCTATGTATGTCTCATGAAAAAGTCTGCTTGTTCACTGAATGTGGTAATCTGGTGGGTTGATTTTTCCTATCTTTGGTATGAGGGGCTGTCATAATCAACTGGAATTATAGTAATAGCAACTGCATCACAGAAATAATTTGGACAGGTGCAATGCACCAATTAAAACATAAACAAACCCAAAATGTTTAGATTCACTCCAGCAGTTTAATTTTTTTTTTCTCAATCCTAGAGTCAATTTGCAATTAATTTAATACTAAAGCAGAAATGACAGATGATCTAATTGTTAATGTGGTACAAGTTTAGAAAGACATTAGAGTACCATTCTGGAGAACTGTTGCACATAATTGCTCAGGTGTTCAAAACACATTTCATTCCCCTGCTGTGCAAGGACTTCTGTTCCTGGATTTTCTTTCAATGGTTCCCCCAGAAGTGGGATTAAAAGTAGAAACTTAATGATAATGAATTAAATTGTTCACATCTAAAGGGGGCTGATTGGCAGGATGCCGGAGACAAAGAGATCCCTGACGATGGTTAAAAAAACAAAAGTAATTGGATTACACAAAGAAAATAAGATAAACATTCATTAAAATTACAGTAACAGACTGTGATTAATGAGCATATACAAGTGCAAGCAGCGCATATCCTTTAGGCCCTGCAAGGCCTACATCCAGTGGTATAATTAATAATTCTTAATTGTTTAGTAAGTAATTGTTATGCGCTTTCCAGTTCAAAAGACGTGAACCTGTTTTCCCTAACCTGATTTTATCTGTGACTACTATGGATTCATCAAAGCTATTGTAATTGGTAATGAAATTCAGCCTGTCCTTTCTTTGACTATGAAATTTGAGTTGATGTGGTTTTGCTTGGGAAAGTCTTCATGGAACTTGAAGAACTCACCATGGAGGAAAGCTCCATGCATGTGGTCTTCCTTAACATAGCAAAAAAAATTTCACATTTGGATGTCAGAATGTTTAAACCTGCTGAGAAGAGCTATTTTTGTGCATGAGGTGAAAATTTTAGCTCTGCTTGTCCAGCAAGAGTCTGGTAATTGAACTAAAATACTCTGATGGGCTGGAGATAAAATCAACCAAAAACATATTTTTGATTAAAAAGAACCTGGTTTAGTCTTTTGGAAGTTCTCAAAATGTTTTGATTGCTACGGCAGCCATAGATCCAAGCCTAAGCCATACACTGCAGGAGAGCACAAAGCTGACTACTTCCACTATCCTTTGGTTCCAAAACCCTTAACAACATGTCCTATGCACCAAAGTACCTGTTGAGAACATAGGGTATCTAGTGTGTCACAGACAGATTTTTATGTTTGGTTTTTTTTTCTTTCACAAATCATAAACATGGCAGAGTCCCTCTCCAGAGGTTCTGCCCTACAATTTTCCTCAGGGCACAGAGGTTCTTGCAACCTGTCCCTACTGTCTGGGTGGAGTGGGAGAGGAGCATGGTAAAGAAGAGAAGACAAGCATGGCCCAGGTTTCTTTATAGTCCAGACATGTACAAAATTAGTGGTGGGCTAGAAAGTCTTTTTGCAAGTGCTATATACATCTACTACTGTCTGCCAGAAAGCTAGGCATGAAGAGTGGCCCCAGGTCTGTGGAAACACAAATGTTATTGCTGAGAGTTTCCTCTTGTTTGATCTTGTGTTCCTCAGCTATGGTCCGGGCATTGACTCTTAATGTCTTCAGTGTTTCCATGTCAATGTTTTCCTTTCCAACCACAGTGCGTTTTACATGCTTCTTGATGTACATAAGGGTCCTATTGTAGCCACAGTAATCCCACAGGGATACTAAGAACAAGCAGATAACATTATCACGAGTGGTTTCCCCAATAAGATTATTTTTAATCAGTTAAGTGGATCAAAGTTTTTTTGAAAACTCTTAAAAATTAGATGATATTTGTCTATCACGGGTAAGGGTTTTATAATCCTAGTCCTGCTGCTTTAGGAAGACATGGTTTTAAAACAAATAAATTAAAAATATAATTTTAAGAAATTGTGTCAAACGACACTCACAAAACTTACTCCTCCACAGAGGGACGGAATTATTTAAATTAGAAAATTGAAGTATGGACCCATAAGAAGACTTAGGAGTAAATACTATATTTCTAGTACAGTGGACTGAGGATAAGACCAGATTTGGAGATCCAAACTAGTTTCTGTTAAGGTTGTGTAAAGATCCTCTCTGTTTGCTAACTAGCAATCTCTATGCCGTACGTTCCTTGTCAGCATATGAGCTGTGGTGCAAAACCTTGTTGAGATAATTAAGCTTTAATGACTGAATGGAACAAGTGTTCTTAGGGTTTTTTGAGGCAATAGTACCTGGGAACCCTTATAGTTCCACACAGATAAATCATACTCCCAGCTCAGGCTAACAGCACATGGGATATGATGTCACTCTGTACATATGCAGTAAACTCAATGCATTGTGCAGATTAACTGGGCGACATTGGATGTAGAAGGCATGGGGATGATTTATGTAAGAATTTACTTAACTATTTTTCCAGATGCCCAACGAGCTGAGTGTTCGGAAAAGCAGCTGGTTACCATGAAAACCATGTTACTGACTGATTGATGGGCTTTGGGATCCCTTGAAACTCGGGACCTGAGCCCCAAGCTATATCCCCACCCTAAAATGGCTTTAGGGTGCTCAGTGTCAATTAACTGCAGCCAGGTTCTGTGCAAACTGAGCCCAATGTGCTTTCTCCACTTCTAATGCAACTATATGCTCCTTGCTTCCCTGAGGGAAATGGGACAGAAAAGGACACTCCCAAATCATCAACCAAGAGATGTTTTACACCAGCAAGATCCTTGGCTTCCCCAGTGGGGTAACTCCCCAGTTTGCAGACCCTGTCTCATTAACTCACAACGATCAGAACGGGACTTGCATAGTCACACAGAGGTGCAGCAGAGTGCTGTTGTTGAGTACCGACACGTTGATTATCAAGTGGGTTTTCTGCCATCAGAAGGAATCCCTAGCCCCTCTCATGCTGTTAAAACTGAGGAGGAAATTTTGGCCATGAAACTGGGGACTGAAAACTACTGGGGGTTGCTCTTTGGCTTAAACAGAACAACTGTTGTAGTTGCACCTTGGCCTTTTAGATAACTAAGTTTTCCTGTGTTGTGTTATTGATATCAGTTTTAATACCTCGGAAAGCAATGGATTAAAAACCTACTAAAATTTTCTCTTTTCTTCAAATTTATTTTTTCACTTAAATGATGTAACTTGTTTAAAGTTCCTAGCTTAAATACTTATCAGTTATAAATCAAAATAACTCAGCTAAAGCTCATCTGTCAATACTGGTTTATACCCAGAAAGGTTGGGCCTAGAGGTTTAATTTTCCAGTGATTTTCAATTTGCCTGCTTATGTATTTGTCTGAAAACTAGGTCTAAATTACTGCACACTATCAGGATAAGTGAGCTAAAAATTCTGAAATTCAGGCATTTTATGTCTACTTTGTATGCAGTGAAATGCAATGAAAAAGTGAGATACAAAGCAAGGAAAATATAAGGCTCTCTTTTCTGGAACTGACTACAGTACTTGAACTTTTTTATGTCTCTCTACTTGCTTCTTGCAGCCACACCACCATGCTCTTCTCCCATACTGATAAGAGAGAGTAAAAATGCTTTTATAATAGACGTTTAAGTAAATTACTATGTTTAACACTATATTGCACATGTAAAACAAAAGTAAAAATTTGTTTTTGCTAATTTTTCAGGCCTCATCTCAAACAGATGAGCCACTCCCTCTGCTGGGGATATTTCTACAAACTGCTCTGTAAATGGAAAAGATGTTAAGTTTTTTCAGGGAAATACCAGAAATACCTCTAAATTCACATAAAACCTTAACAGTGTTATAATGTAGAAACATTTCTCAAGGGTTTTTAAGTGTCCTTAGGCTATTTTATAGTCTTAAAATATCTACCTTATTCCAAAAAAGAAAGAATAGAAACACCAAAACATAAAGGTTTCTTAGCCAACCAAAATACTTTTAGGTATTTTTTTTCCTTTTCACATATTTTTAACGTTATTTGCAGCTTGCCAAAGATAACTGACTGATAATCTGTCACAGGGAAGTTTTCCTTTTAGCTACAGGTTAGGTTTAGCCTAGACAAGAGCTGTAGGACATAAGCAGCAGGATTTTTACCTTCTTCTGTTAACACTCAAAAAAACACCTGAAGGGTAACGATTCTCAGGAAAAAAGCTCAATTCATTTCCAGCTTTTGTTCAGTTACTGGCCTTTTGGATGAAGCTGCAGTGGATTCCAAAGAATGTTTCTGATGGGATGCCAGGAAGTGTTCCAACATCTATTTATACGTATATTGGTTTCTCAGTCAAGTTGAAAAAGTGTGAAAACACTTGTATTTTAAAAAATAAGTGTATTTAAAAAGATACAGAAACAAAGGAAAGGGTTATCGGGCACTGGAATAGGTTGCCCAGGGAAGTGGTTGAGGCACCATCCCTATAAGTGTTCAAAAGACGGGTTGACATGGTCCTTAGGAATATGGTTTAGTGATTTTTCTTGCTTTTTTTTTTTTT
Source organism: Tringa tobata (assembly GCA_033628505.1). Taxonomy (NCBI): domain Eukaryota; kingdom Metazoa; phylum Chordata; class Aves; order Charadriiformes; family Scolopacidae; genus Tringa; species Tringa tobata. The sequence goes on along the minus strand of JAHREE010000339.1, from coordinate 8,731,134 downwards.
ATTTGTCAGAGTTAGGTTGATGGTTGGACCAGATGATCTTTAAGGTCCCTTCCAATCTAGATGATTCTATGATTCTAGGATCAGATTATCCGTCCACTGTATTTCAATTCTTTCCTACCTACTATGGCAATAATTCATTTGCCTATATCAAGCAGGTCTGACAGAAGGATACATGTTTCAGAAACAAGGAAGCTCCTATACGCTCTGAAAACTATTATCCAGGTAGAGGAAGGAAACCCAAATTTGAACCACTGCTGAAGACTAGGGAGCACATGTCACCTATTTTACATTTTGTTTGGTAGCCAGGATTTGTACCAGGCTGCACGCATGGGAAGATCAAGGTGCACATGTGTGACTGCAGACCAGCCACAGCACTGATGATGTCTTTTCAAGTAAGAGTGGCAAAAGAAATGAAGGCAAACTGACACTAGAGGTTATAGGGAACAAAGTACAGAACTCTGTTGGGAATTACCTCCCTTTAGTTCTGGTTTTCATGCAATATCTTCCTTTATTTTTTAATTTATATAAATGTCAAACTAAGTGAAGTTTATAGAAAAAAAAAAAAAAAGTAGAAATAATTTGTTCTGAAAAGATAAAATAGGAATTGCATCCTTCCCAAGGTTTTCCCTGGGCTGTTTGTAGAATTTTACCTTGATTCAGAACAGTTTGAGTTCAAACAAACTCCTAATTTTTTTTTTTCTTTGAATTTTGAAGAATTAAGTGCCCAGCCCAGTAGTTAGTGTCTTTGTGGTGTTTTTGTTGTTTTGGTGGCAACTTGTTCAACAGGACAGAATAAAACCACTAAGTGAAGACTAAATTCTAACAGCCTTATATTGAAAAGTACTAATTTCAATGACACTATTTGAATAGAGTGTAGTCTTTGAACGTGCCTGAATAAGGCAAAAACTGGAGTTGTAATTGCACTGGGAATAGACTACGTGGCTGGCACTTATCTACTTTCAAATTTCTACAGTTTCATTTTCCTTCTAACATGCATTGTTAAACAGAGGGAATCCTAATGGTCATGGGTGTCAGTGGAGAAGATGATTGTACATGATTTACTTAATACCACTTAGCTACGACTGACTTAGATTTTTTCATATGCTCACAACCTCTTTCTGTGATTCTTTTGTGCAATGTACACAAATAACAAAAGGTAGGACATTTGGGAACCAAGAAGCAGGTTTGTTTCTTGAGAGCTGTAGGAACCAGCACAACTCAGAATAATATGAGTGGTTTCTAGGAAAAAAGGAAAAGACATGAGAAAAGTGATTATATACAAGTTACGGAAAAGTGTGCATACTGACATCCAACTTCTTAAAAGTAAGAAAAAAAAAATAAAAACCAGAGATCACTAAATGAAGCAATTTTATGGTGAAATTGTGGAAACGTCACTTGGAAAAGGTTTAACAAATAGACCATGAGATCTTAGGAATATTCTTGTAGACAGAATCTTTGAGAAAACCGTATGAGACCTGAGGGACTCCACGGAAGCCAAAGACTTAACTTCAGCTTTATGTAGACCTCACATATTTAAGACTTTATTAAAATTGAAATTTATACAGGGGAAAAATGAAGCTAAATTATATCCTTATTTTTGAGATTTGTTATACTTAACGTCCCTGAAGTATTTATTTACTATGTTTCAGTGCATTAAAAACCTTCCTATTTAGATCAAACACTTTTAATATGGCAGAAGCAATAGGATAGGGATAATGTACATAAAACATAGGGGAATGGCGCTGGCTCAAGAAGCTCAATGTCAAATTAATGTTCAAATTAATGAAAATCTCACAAAAAGCTTTCAGTTGTTGCTCTTAAGTTGTACGTTAAGAATGTATGTAGCTCTAATTCAAGCCTCTTTACTACTGTTGTGGTATATAACATGGCTCTTTTCAAGTGATTCTTGGTGCAATATGGCTGTGTTACTTTTCCCATGTCCCCAGATAAAACTGGAGGTTGACAGAAGCATAGCATTGAGGCAAGAGAAAGTGTGAACCCAGCAAAGCAGGTAGGTCCACACCCGAAGTCAGATAAGCACTAAAAGCTACAAATGTGGTTTCACAGTATTTTGCCTTGAGGGAAGGAAGAACCACTAGGATTTTTTTGATGGGAAGTAGAACATGCCAGTAACTATATGAAGGGCTAAGTTAAGGGTTTAAAAAATTCAGAAAGCATGAAACTGGTAGGTGCTGAAGGTAGGGCAATGTGTTCTACCTGCTGAAGATACAGCTGCTACTTTAGCAAATGCAGCGGTCATTTTTGCTTCTCTCCTGTGGCTCTTCCAGGTGTTTCAGGGAATGCAACATCTGGAGGATAGCACACAGTTTTACTCAGGTCATCTATTGTTCTGCAGATTACAAATGAAGTCCTGTCAATTTAACCATGTGCTGGCTGGAAAAGTAACATCAAAAATCACTAAAAAAAGAAGTGGTCCATAGTTTCTCTAGCTAAAAACAAACTGGCATGTTACATTATAAAATTTAATAGCATCCTTCACCTCAGAACCTTGGCATTTCCTGTGTGACACAACCACTGCTAGCATCTTCGAGCTTGGGAGATTATGCAGTACTGTGGAGTGGCCTCTCTGAGCTCAGAGCCTGTGCCAGCTCACAGCAGGTCACAACTTTATTTCCATTATTTTCCTCTTTGTCTGATTTCTCACAGTGGCTTTATTAAATGTATAAGCTGACGTATGGCTGCCTGGTACTGTGGTTCTTCTAGCCATGCAAAACAGGGCAAAAAATAGTCTTGAAATATGTGGATTTTGTTCACAGATCATAGGAGTATACTGGATGTATCGAGATGCATCATGCCTACTTTTTATTTTACTTTTTATTTTACTTTTTATTGAAAGGATTAGTGGATTAGTATCCTAATAGAAATGTGATTTCTGTTTTAAAAATGTATATATTTAAATATGTACATGTCATATAATCTAGTTATTTTATCTGATCTTTGTAAATCTCATTTCACAAGAGTTTTCAAATAAAAATTCCTTGGATTTCTTTTGTACACTTCTTTGAAATGAATAAATCTCAGAATCAGAATTTTCATGCTTTTTGTATATAAAACATTGTGCGTATGGGGATTCTGATCAGAAGTGTTAATGGAAGAAAAAAATGTTTACATTTAACTGATAATTCTTTGTACTGAAATCTTTGCACCTTGGCCAGATATAAATGGCTTTCACTGAATTGTGAGAAGATATGTCTGTACTGTTGGAGTGCTCGAGCATTATTTACTATATTGCTATTGCAAAGTAACAATATCTATAAAATATAGCTTGTGTGTCTGTGTGTGTGTATGAGTGCATGCATATCACATTCTGCCCCCTAGAAAAGTTTAAGCCTGGTTACTCAAAGTTTTTAAAATTGTTTTCAATCTAAAAAAAAGTATATGGAAACTACAGTCTAAGTTATAAATAAGAGAAAAAAAATCAGAATAAGAATATTTATGTGTCTTTTACCAGAGTTTCACTAATATATAAACCCTCAAATTTTTCTGTTCTTTTAGCAAGTAGAAAAGATTCATAATTTCTGCCAGCCCTCAGGTTGTGTAGCACAGAAAAGATGGAAAGTCTTCTTTTCTTCTCTGCACATATAAACCACTCTGTCCTAAAAGGTAAGTTTTCTGGAAACTAAATGACTATTCTCTTGTGCAGTTTTCCTTCTCCTCTGGCTCAGTTTTGCAATCTTTCAGGGGACAGCAGAGTATAGCCCTAATAATGCCACACACCTTTCAGATTATTGTCATCATGAAATTACCTGTAAATAAAGTGGGTTCAGTTTGGAATAGTTTTAAAAGTCTTGCAGTTAAAAGTCTAAATCTCACATGACTGTGACTTCATATACTTGAGTGCATTTCTTTCAGACCTGGCCATAGATATTTAATGTTCACTATGGTTGGCATTTTAATAACAATATCTTTTTTGGGATCCGTCCTAAAGTGACAAAGCAGGTCAGCCAGAGAGCTAGAAAGATAACCTAGATGTTCCACTCTATAGTGTACAGTCATAGCCACTTTTAATGTACTATTGTTTCAGTGAACCAACATAGGTTGAACCTCCATGGTTTCTTTTGCTCAGAGAATGAATTATCATGTTTTTGTTGTTAAACTGATGACATATGTGATCTACACAATGTATTCCTTCTATAAGTGTCAGTAATTTTTTTTTTTAAGTCTGTTACAAAAGCAGGTGCATGGTGGGTTTTTTTTCATTTTGAAATGTAATAAAGTCAGTTTTTGGCCTCAAGCAATACTAGGATTTAAAATAGGAACTACTTTGAAGCAGCATGAAGTTGCACCCAGCCTCTAGGTTATTAAATGTGTTTTCTCTCTCTAGCTTCCTAAATGCATCTCATTGTTTAATGGAATTCTAACTGTAAGATTTAGTTGTAGGCATTTCAGCTGTACTTCCTTTAGAAACACATAATGATGCACCCATGACTTCAAAATACACCAAGGGGATTAAAGGTGGGGGGAGGAGGAGGGGAAGGGAGGGAAGGGGGCAACCCAAAACATTTCTTTACTTCCAGATCACAAGGAGGAATCAACAAACTAATAGTATTTCAAGAGAAACAATAATGTACCTGGTGAGTGGATCATCTCAGAGATCAGGTAGAACTGGGCTTCAGACTTTAAGGGTTTTTTTTCAAGCACAGCTTAGTGCAATTTACCACCAACAATAGCCTGTTCTTTTAAAACACTTTGGTAAATAAACATTCTATTCCAGCAAGCCTGCCCTTCCAGTCAATGTAAGATTTTCTTTTAACTAGGATCGATTGATGAACTTTGGCACTTTCAAAACTGAGCATCTGGATATGAAGGCAAAACAATCCTCTCAATTACAGGAACATAAGTATGTTACCCAGAACTTGCTGTTCAATTTGCATGAGTTTAAACATATTCCCCAGGAGATATGTAGTGTACCTAGAAGACTCTGGACTCTGTAGTTACATTAAATAAATTCTTTTGCAAAAGCAGACACATACTATGGAGGTACTAGCTATAAATTCAAAGTAAAGCCAATTTATATATTGCACATAAGTGCCATAGGTACTGATATAAAAATATCCTCTTGCAAAAAAATGGACTCGAAGTATCTAATCTAAAGAAGAATATTATTATTTTACTTTGATGAGAGGTAAAGGTAGCACAGCTAAGACAGTTGGAGACACGCTGAGGGAACAACAAGGAGGAAGAAGAGAAAGACACATAGCCATTCTTTGCTTTATATTCATTTCACAGACAGAAGGTTTCAATTTCCAGAACTGTCAGATTACTCTTTCTTATTTTAGCGTCTTTTGTATTCAATTAAAAAGACTTTTTAAAGGTACATTTAATTATTTCAATCTTTTTCTTTTTAAGAAATGTTTCAGCTTTTTTTTGTTCCTGTAGGCTTGCTTCAGAATGCTAATATCTTCTCCCTCAGCTACACTCCAACCCCAAGCAAAATCATGTTAGAGCAAGTAATGCTTTCTGAATGGAAGTTTTATTTTCACACACAGTCAAAATGAGTTATATTGCACCTGCACGAATGATGTTTCCCTTATTTTATGAAACTGGAAGACAGCCAAGTTGTACAGCGTTTCTGTAGGTGCAGAGTTTTTTCACACGCCTCTTCCCAGCACCACCTGCTTCAATGATTTGGGTGTTCCCCTCAGGTAGGTCACAATTTAAAACATGTTAGTACTCAGATTGGCCCTGCCCAGAGATAATACACCCTTCTTTTTTTTTTGACAATGGTTGTGTTAGCCAAATATGACATAGTGATTTATGTTTGTTATTTTTTGAACTTTGCATAACTCTGTTACTGGATGTCAAGGGCAGCTGATGTTATTATACAGAGATTTCCAGAACCATAGCATGAGATCCGATTAGACGGTAAACAAAAATATTTGGACTAAGGAAATGGAAAGCTGAATGAGGCCAGTAGTCCACCTAGTTCACTATCTTGTCTCTAACATTGGATGGTAAGAGGCATTGAAAAGGAAATATCAAGAAATAATGCAAAAGACTGTAATTTTATTATCACCCTGTGCTGAAGTTCACAGGCAGAGTGGGATGTGGGAGTCTGGTTTGCAATGACCATGCTCTACCTCGTCAAACAACGAACTTCATTTCACACTGGGCTCAATCCAACACCTTTTGCAGCAGCTTGCTCATGCAAAAATAAAGTAAATCCAGCTCCACAGTGGGAGGGTCTGTCTATCTGGTGTGTAAAACAATTCAATCCTAGTAATTTTTCTGTCTATTTTTCTGCTTTAAACAGCTTTTGTTTGGTTAATTGGTGCCGTAGGCAGATAACCAATTTTCTCCTGTGGAGGGATTAGCAGAATTCCATTGTTGAGATGTTCTAATTGTTAATTTGCATGCTTGAGAAAGATTATAGTTTTGATTGTGAAACCTACCAGGGTTGATTTTTTTTGCCTGAACAAAGTAGAGAAAATAGGTTTTTGTACTTAATTAATATCTACACGGTATCAAGCATTGGACAACATCAAACACAATTATGAAGCATATTTAAAGAACAAATGTCCCTAATTCTCCTCTTTGGGAACAGTTCATGGCCAGCTCTGTCTCCAGAGGAAGTTAGATAAACCCTAAGGCTGAAAAGTCCTCTAAAAGCTGTTAAGCCCACAAAGGAATGCGGGATCCCAGCAAACCTCACTCCTGCCACTGTTCTCAGTTCATATATTCGAGGAGTTCCTCTTCTTTGTCTTTGTCCTTCTCTTCAGGGTGAAAACTAAAATAAGCTTGAGTTATTAACTTGAGCTGGATAATTGGAGGTAAAGTCCTACAGAGGATGAGGCACTTTGAAGTTTTCATATGAATTAATAGGTTGTGATAAACCTCGGGCCGGGGGCGGGGGGGGAGGGGATTGAAAACTTCATATATGCCTGGCAGCTCATCAGAAAGCTACTAACTATCTTATCAGGTCCGGGAATTTTATTCTGTTTAACTAACTTGGGCTAAACCCTCTTTCAGCACTAGGCACTGTTTCTAGAAAATGGTAGAGTATTTTCACTTTCTTCTTTAGGACAACACATATTGTTGTTACTTTGCAAAGAGATTTGGCATCAACATTGTTCTCAGATGGTATCAGTCACTGTTAATTTTAATCCCTTCTTTACTCCAGTGCTTGTGCACTGTTAGAATACAAATAGTGAGAGGAGAAGATCTGGTATCTTGAATTTCTGATGCAAAAAGTCCTGCTCCACTGTGATCTGTTGGGGCCATTTACAGCTGTGATGAATAATTACAAAGTCACTGCAAAATATCCTCACATGAAAAGGTTTCTTACGGGACTAGTGGAACTCCTTACATGAGACAATAGAAATTCTCTCTTCAGCTACCTCCAGCTTAAGGATAAGCAAAGCTTTTTAAGTGTTACAGTCAAGTTTTGAGTGTGGGTGGGGATTACTAGGACAAGGCAAATTAAAACGGTGGAGGGAAGATGGATCAAGTGCATGGGTCAGCAGCTACTGTGGAAAAACATTGCTTGGATTCAGAAACTAAGAAATGTCTGGGTGATAGCAGAATAGAAGGCAGCTGCTGCCTTCCAGTGAACCCCAGAAATACGAAATGAAAATGGTATCTCGGAGGGTTGGTTTGTGTTTGGTTGGGGTTTTTTTGTTTGGTTGTTGTTTTTTTTCTCTTGTTCTGTTCTTTGGGGATCTAAAATGAGAAAACAGTATTTCTGCAGAGTTGTCTTTCTGTGATCAAAGAAAGGATGTGAAGAATTAAAAATATGCATTGGTTTAAGTAAGGAGATCCTAAAACCCCCATCCAAAGAAATGTTTAAGGTAATTATATACTGGTGAGCACTACACAACAGAAATTGGGGTTTTTTTAGCTGACTAAAAGAAAGGGAAAAAATGAGAGGATAAAGCAAACCAAATGAAATAAAAAGTTGCATGCAAACACGGATAGATAAACACTGAAAAAAAATTGTCTTCAGGACATTTCATAACAAAAGACAAATGTCTCTGTGAGCATTATAAGTTTTACTGATGATTGCATTAAGACTTTGGGGGGAGTCATCCATTTTATTTTATGTGTACTGGTTTAGTTCTCTTTCATCAAAAATATCTGTTTATTCATAGTGATTCCAGCTAGACCTTGTTCCAGTAGGACAGTTACCTGTCACATCACTAAAAAGCATTGGATTCATCTGTTATTAGCATGTTAAATAGTGTCTATATGTTAAATATCAGCACAAAAGATTTTTTGTCAACAGTAAAAAATACAGAAAGGTTACACTGGAAAAGTGCCTTGTGGGTAGATGTTCATGATGCCTGACACCACTGGTGGGCGTCATAGAGGTTTTGAGTACACAATGAATGTGTAGATGGACAGTTGCAAAACTAGTGGTGCCTCATTTATAGGCTGTTGGGCAACATTATGTTGGGTGAAGAAGAGTCATTGCTTGGATTCATTATGGCAAAAGTCAATAGTATTCTCCATGCAAAAAACACGTGAATAATTAGTTGCTATGGTTTGTGCTATTTTAGCACTTTTGTACTGATACTGAGACTGTTCATAGGTCACTATTCATGAGATCACTTCCATAAACTAGGGATTTTTCCTAAAGAAAGGACAAATACAGACCTCAATATAGACCCTCTTCCCATTAGGTGGAGCGGTATAATAATAGCCCATTTAGATAACCCAAATCCGAAATGACAGTGAATAGCACAGGGCAAATTAAAAACCCGCACTTCCCATCCTGAATGACTGCTTTAGCCACTAGGACATGGCTGAACTGGTGTGGCCCTGATTAAAATGGAAAATTCTCAGTAGCCACGACGCTGAGGAATGTCGTGTGTGAGAACTGGCCATTGCAGCCAGTGGTGCAAAAGTTAAGTCTACATCCAGACTCTGGAAAACAACTGCTGTTTCCTCTTTGCTCATGTTAATTCAAGCCCTTTGCAAAATGCTTCCAGACATTGGAAGCCTTAACAACTTGGCCTTAACAGCTCCAGAATAACCTTAAACTGTTTGTTTGTATGTTTTATTTTCAGTTTCAGCTGCTTAGCTGGATAATCATTTACTGATTCTCAGTGCCCATGGAACAATCGCTGTGACACTGTGAACAAGTTTAAGACACAGGCAGAAGAGACATTTACAGACTAGACTATGTAGGGTGGGGTGATTTTTTTTCAAGCTAGATAACTGTAGGAAATCTGGGATTCTTATGCTGAATATCCTTCATAGCCTTCAGAGAAAAAACCTGAAAACTACAAATTGGGATGAAATAGACTTCCATTTGAACCTCTCCATGATATTCAACAAACTACATTAAGTCTTGGAATATTCAAAGTCTTGATTCTATGCTTCATTCTAGATTTTGTACCTTAATCAATGTAATCTGAGCAGCCTCTATGTCTGGCAGCCAGAATTAGATGGTAACCTAACAAAATTTATTTTTACAGTCCCTTTGAAAAACTAGTAAATTCATCACATTATGTTCTCTTGCACTTTTCCAGTTCTGTATTCTTTGATATAGGAAGGGCTAGATAAAACTTCTGATTTCTGGATAGTTAAATCAGTGAAGGTCTTAGAGACCTGTGCATCTTCTTCTGTACCATCACTCTGATCTCAGTCCCACAAAGACAAATATTAAAGGCTGATATTATGCATTGACAAGGTATTTTAGCTAAGAAAATGCAAAACTGTAGGTTTTGATAGTGTATATAGGAGAAAGTTATTTTGAAATTAATCTGTGATTGCTCACTGACCATGATTAGTCAGGCATGGGTAATTTTAATTGACTATCTGTAGATCTGAAACAGCACTGGGTCTCAGAAGTCAAATTAGAGTGGTCCCAGATTGCACTCTACGCAGTTTACTGGGTCACAACAAAAAACTTCATTAGTAGTATAACATGTCAAAATTAGTCACTTAAGAATGTAAACAGCTCCAGAAACAGGAATGAGCAGGCCTCTAGCCATCTGCTTTGTGTGTTAGTTCCACTTTTTCACTGTAGGCACTGATTTTTGTTCACTCAGCCAGATGATCGTCGTCTTAGATTCAGTGGAGTGTCCCGAAGTAGCAGAGAGCTGGAGATGTCAACAGATTGCGATGCCTTCCAGTAGGGGCACAAGGCTCTGGGCTCAGCAGGGAGGAGCAACATCAACAGCTGGTACATCCCAGGACCTCTTTTCCATCTTCTCCTCTCATTTTTTGCTACAGATGTGAGAAGCAAACAATCTTGTCATTATTAACAAAGGCACCCCGGCGTAACCCTATATTCCCTTTTAACTCAAGCCAGCAACAAACCTTCCTCCCCCATCCTCCCTCCCACTCTCTTTCCCTCCCTTTTACTTCTCTCCTTACTCTGTTCTCTGCTATTCTGACATTCTAAATGGAATAGAAGTAATTAGTTTTTAAATTTTTTTTTTTGCACCAAAAATATGGAAAATGTACATCAGCCATACAACCAGAAAACAAATCCTAAAATGTGCGGTGATCAAAAGAAAACATTAGCAAGCCTCTGAACAGCAGTAGCAGTAGCAACGTCAATTGCTAGTTCATATAAAAGAGTCCGCAGGGGATTAGGCAATTGCTGTGCAAAGAATAAAACAATGGTTTCTTAAAAATTAGTGTTCAGCTGATAGCCATTTAATTAATTAAACTGTTTGCTTTAGCATTTGTGATTTTTAATGGAATTTCAAGAGAGGTTAAAGGGAGGAGCTGGTGGATAAAGTTTAATACAGACAGAGAAAGCTGTCACTTCTTTGCTAAATGCATAGTGTTTCAGTATGTTGTCATTCCCACCAGTAGACTGACAGACAAAATATATGAACATAGCAACAGCTTGTGGAAAAATCACCCTAACCTTAACTGAAAAGGAAATACTAGTTGGTAGTGTTGTTACTGTACAGCCATGCTTCAGAGATGCTAAGGACCAAAGTGAGAGGAAACATCTTACACCAGAGATGCAAAACTAATTTTCAGAGTTAACGAGCTGCTCCAGCGGTCTGTGTGGAAAAAAAAAAAGAATGGCATTGAGAAATGACCTAGTGAGAAAAAGTAATTTCATTTGCTGATGAAAAAATGTAAAATGATAGACATCCTCACATCAAAATCATGATGAAGTTAAACACTCATATTTCAGTATATCTACTAATCAGTGGGAGTGAGGAAGAAATATTTCCTAAAAAAGAGGCCGGAGGGGGGAGCATTTTGGTGAATTTTTACTACCTTTCAAGCTTCTGGCAAATACTGGAGAAAGGATATTGAACTTAATAGGGGCCAGATATGATCAACTACAACTATTTTATTCTGTGTGGATCACATCACCTTTATTTCTGAACTTAAATGCTGTGCTGGTTACTTGGACAAAAATTAAGTTTATTATGAAATAGGAAAGGCATATATTAGGAGCTGTAAATCAGGAAAACTTTATTCTCATTTATATACCCCAACTATGACAACAATGCAGCCTTTCTGTCATTAACAGAGAATCTGACTATGTGGCAAACTTGGGATGAGATTCTGTTTGCCATTGCCCTTTAACAAACGCATGGAAGGAGAAAGGGCAGGCTGGTCACTGAAGTCCTTTAGCCCTCTGAGAGTCCTGATCCTGGGATCAGGCAAAGGCGACATCTAACCTACATCAATTGAGTTAATCATAAATGTCATGAACATTTTAATTAAACAGCCATAATGATATGATGATCATTTTATACAAAATAGCTTGTCCTCCTCTCACCCCCTCAATGCTCCTGTTAAAGCTCAGCTCACTGTGCACAAAGGAATGAAAGATTCATGACCTGGAAAGACAGCAAGGGAAGAGGAACATGCCTCTGTAGTAGTGATGGGCATCATACTTGGTAAGGCAGAAGTGTATCTAAATGTCTTGCATCGGTCTATAACCAGGTCTTCACAGGTTCGTGTTGCCCTCATCTCTTCTTGCCAGCTGGGCTTCTACTTAAAAGCTGCCTTTGGACTTTCCCATACCCCTCGCAGTTAACAAGAATGTACTAAAAAAAAGTTACACAATACTCTGATGTCCCTGCTATCGGCCTATTACGCTATCATAATATTTGATTTAATATTATCATTACACATGGTAGTACCATGATGTTTTTGTTATTATGAAAAGTTCAGGTGGCATTACTTATTCCTATGTTGTTATTTAGTGACTAGGCTTCTCAGGATATATAAGAGCAGAGCCTTTAATTCCTACTGATTCTATTTCTAATTCTATAATGAACTTGCATTGGTAGGGTCAAGACCATATAAGTTTTAGGACCTCCTGAGTCTTGGGAAAAAAAGGTCAGTTGACATACTTGTTCTGAAAAATGTTTGGCTATCAGAGTGGCAAGTATTTAAATCGAAGTTGTATTGCTCTTGTAATGAAATAGACTGGAAACTTCCTGCAATATAGTGTCATGTTTGCTATCCAAGAAAAAGCAAATCAGTCTAACCTGGCCATTAATTTACCCTAAATTTTTTGTGGATAGAGTGATTACAGATGCTGTGATGGAAGGATCAAGTTTTCCCTGTACAAAAATGTCAACAAATCTAGTCAAGTATAGTTACAACAGGTCCTGCACACTTGTTGTCCAGCCAGTTTAACCCCTATATTGTCTATCAAAGCCCTGTCTATCTCTCAGTCTGCTTCTCCAGGGAAGTGCAGTAAGGATAGGAGAGAGGTATGTTTAGATTCAGATAACAGGAGAACAAGGATAATAGAAAACACATTTTGTGTATTCACCTTTGAAAAAAATTGTGAGCAGGTTTCTGTAGAGGGTGGGAAAACAGGAGTCCCTGAGGTATTTTCATGACAACACAGAAGTCTCTGGGTGTTCAATAACATGGCATGGTGATGACTGATATAGGCACAAATTAAGCCAACTTTCGTATTATTGTCATTCATTTGCATTGGTTTATTTTCTACTCATAAATTTATACTAAGAAAACAAGGTAGTACTTTAAAGTGGTGATTGGAGGTGTGGAAAGGAATATAATAAATCTTTAAGTGCAGACTCACTTAAAGGACATGAAAGCTCTGTTCTTTAGGAAAAAAAAGAGGATGTTTTGCAAAATAAGATCTTCATTTTTTTATATAGAATGATGTATTATAAGTGCTAGTTAGCAGATATTCAGTTAATGTAAATTATCAGCATTTTTTATAAATGTAAATGAATATTGTTTATATTTTGTATACCTTCTTCTTTCAGTTTAGTTTTCCTCAATGTCATGCATCCCTTTCCTTTTATTTCCCACAAAGGCAGAAAGAACCATACAATCACTCTGATAATAAATATGCAGCAGCATTAGGCACAAGAAGATTTGTGAATTCTTCATTGAAAAAAAATAATGCATCAAATAATATACTAGACTGGATCAGAATAAATTGCTGAAATCAAGTAGAAACATGCTTCTGTCCAACACAAACATGTCCCATGTGACAGCTCCATTATATTAAAAAGGAAAAAGTGGGAGCTTCATGTAGTATGATGCAAATCATAGTTCTGTTTCAGAAAGACTTTGGAGTAGTAAATTATGATCTTGTTTAAACTGTGATTCATCTTGTAAGACAGAAATGATCCGGAGTACTTCAGAAGCTTAGGTTAAAGCTTTATTCCTGTTTAAAAATTTTAAGTTTTGTTTCTTTTTTCTTTGAATAGCATAATTCTCTTATCTTAATTATAATGTGCCACTGTTGCAGTGCATGCTGTTAGGAATTAAGCTTAACCCTTTGAAGAGGGGATCCAGATTCTTCTATTTGTGTGGGTTACCTGTATAAACAGAGAAATGTGCAGCCACCAATGTACTTAGTGTAAGGTTGAGTACCTGATAACAATTGGTACACATTACCCAGAAAGTACAAAGGGGTCAATTTTGGTCCTTACAGCAAACATCAAATTATCTTGCACAGGAGAACATGTTGCTGGTTAAGGCAGCACAAAGAGTCTTTTACTATGTCATCTAGTACCGTTATAAATTATTAATCACTGTGACTTGCTCAGTCTCAACAAGAAGTTTCATAAGATGTATACACTAGGCAAAAGAGAGCTGTGTAGAGAAGATACTCTGTGTGAATAGGGCACAAACATTCAAGCAGAGCAGGACTGGATGGGCCACACTTTCCCATTCGTTACCTCTCTCCTTGGGCAGAAAGAGAAGCAGGACCTGGACCCCCTGTAGGCACCTCCCAACCCATCACGTCACTCCACTTCTAACACCTCTGGGTGTCGCATCTTCTCGAGTTGCCATTCTCCTTTCCCCCCAGGGAACGGTCCTTGCTTTTAGTTAGGACAAAAAGCCTTCTGGGAACCTTGTCAAGATTAATGTCACATGTTAATATGGCAATTGCACTCAAAGGTCAGAGGAAAAATCAAAAACCCAGCCAACTTTTCTGTTGTGACTTCCTTGTTGTACATGGGCTGTTTTTATAACCTGCATTTTCCACACAGACATCCATTCATCCCACAGCTTCTACAAAATGAAAAGCCCCTAGGACCCACAATTTAAAAAAAAAAAACTGCTTTAGAAAAATATTTCAATTTTTTTCATTTGTTTTAAGAGGTGGGAAGCAAGAAAGCCGTTAATGATCATTTTTTGTTTCTTCCTGAATACATTCAGCCTATAATACAGTTAAAAGTCTCAGTATTGTGCGAGTGATAACATTCTGTTATTCACTTCACCGTGGTAAAATTGACCATAGTGAAACCAATTGCAATAATGTCTCAGGTAAGTGACCCAAGGGAAGCTTAAATTCCTTGGAGATATAGGATATGTTCATAAGCTTTGTTTTTTATGGCAAAATGTGTAATTCTTCCTTCTTCCGGGCTCATGGCTTCTTTTTGATAAAGTGAAGGCCCTCCTCTTGCTGCTTAAATTCACTTTTTTCTGTTCTTTGGAAAACACCTCATAGCCTTAGGAAGGCAATCTCAGTTCAGGGAGAGAATGGGAATGATAAGGGTCAATTAGGTTTGGTCTTCTAATTTCTCTTCCAGAACAGTACAAGCAACTGTCAGAGATACACAGAGGGGTGTTCAGCCCAGCAGGGCTTTCCTGCAAACCTTGTTTGGGTTCCCTACTCAGCTTTGCATTTTATTTTAGTTTTAATAGAAAAAGATGATTCTTCTCATATTTTGATCTTTGCTGATGTGTGGGGATTTGTAGTGTTACCTTCAGGCTAATGCATGCACCCTTTGACAGGCCTGGGAAAGTACACGAAACTGCTACTTTCTGCTTATCTGGCTTTTTCACCTCAAACTGTCTTCAGGTTGTTTCAAGACTTGTATTCACAAGAATTTCTTCAAAAAGGAAGACAAGTAAAAAACCTGACAAAGGTTCCAGTAAATAAGCATGAAAACAGATTTTTCTTTTCTTTAGGACACACTTTTTCAAGAGAAGGAACGCTTGGAGAAAATAAAATACTTATTGTACAGTTTTGGTGATATTAAGAAGCTATTGTGTCTGAGAAACAAAAACACTTGTAAGGAGTACTAAACAACTCATCTGCTCCTTTGCTTTTTAATCAGAACATTATCCTTCCATTCTTTTCTTTTTCTTATTATTAATCTTCACCACACCCTCATACTTTTCCTGTCCTGCCACTTCCTTTTTTTTGTCTAAAAGCACCTTTCACAATTTGCAAAAACAAGTCTATGTTTACACATTTGAAACATATTAAACTTATAGAAATTTCATTATCCAGTGTTTACAACTCAAGAAGCTAGGTAGCTTTTAAATTTGTATGAGCAGCATATGGGTGGACCTTCTCTGCAAGGTTTTGGGTTTTTTTTAATTCATTCTGTACATAATCGGTATTTGGAATTACTGCTTTGATACTGAACACTCTATGAACTCACTGAAAAATTAAATAACCACATCTGTAAAACAATTGTAAATACTTCTAGTTGTAAAAAAAAAAAAACCAACAACAAAAAACCCACCAAAACAAAGCAAGCATTCATGCTTCATTTTTATGAGAAAGGAATATCACTGTAAAAATATTCAACCTTGTAATCAATAAACATAACCTTCCAGTGTGTTATTACAGATCTTCATTTGTCTTCAGGTTTTACTTGCAAACATTATTGGCTGCATGGCATGAAGGTCATTTTATGGAAAATACACATATCAGATGTGACAAAGGTAACATGCTACCGCAGTATCTGTGTTTGCAGAAAACTGCTAGAATAAGCTACTACAGAGTAAAAATAATAATACTGAACTGCATTAGCTTTTACAAACGTCAGTTTTATGAAGATAGTGACTGAAAAGTAGGCATTATTCCTAGGTTTTGTTCTATATACTATTAATTTTGTCAAACCTGGTATTTGGCATTTCAAATACAAAATGAGAATTTTCTCTGTGCTTTCATCTTCATAGCAATAGCACAAACTTCCCAAGGGGAGCAGTTTGTTCTCAGATTTATCCATCTACCTCATATTTTTCCAACACCAAGGACAATGTTTTCTGGGGAGAGGAGTTCAGTTTTGTTTTTAGCGTGGTAGTCATTTTAAACATGTCAGCATTTGGAAACAAAGCAGTTTAGCTAGAAATCTGGGCACAGTATCTCAACCGAGTGCAGCCAGCTTAGTATCAGTCTGAAGAACTCGCTATTCAGGCCAGATGCTTGCAACATCTCTAAAGGTTCCTTGATTAATTGAGGTGAAACCACCCTGTATAACAGGGTCAGCACACACAAGCTTTCATTATTTTCTTCATTTACATCAATTAGAATTATGGAGGGCCTGGGGCTACTCCTGACTTCTAAAAACACGATCTACTCCTAGGTGATGTTTAAATAGAGCACCGGAAAGACTACATCATATTTCATTTACAAATAAAACTTTTATTTCTTTCATCAATGACAGCAAGATTTATATTAGGTGTATTGCTAAAGCAAGTCATTAACATATATCACACAAGGTGGTCAGACTCTGAAGAACTGGCACTTGGTGTATATCACAACAATCAATCTAAAGACAGTGAATTTCACTTTTGCACAGGCTGCAATCAAGAAAGAATGAACATATACTCCAACAGATTTTGTGAATTCCAGTTTCCTTTTTATGACAGCTTTTTTTTTTTTTGTAAGTGGTGTGCAAACCACTGCTTTGTATTATGGCTCAACTGGAGAATGCCTTTACCAGGCTGGAAAAAAAAAAAAAGAAATGAAGTTCAGGTCCTCTACCTTGAAAGCTAGATGAAAGGAGCAAGTCTACCACACATGAAGATGACATAGTATATCAAATGTCAGAATTAGAGAAGTATTCCAGAAGTGAACCAAAAGAAACATGGTATTGATAATACTGTAATTTTCTACGGTCCAGTGTGTAACAGCAGACATCTCTCCTGCGGATGTGGTGTTCAAGGTGAAATCAATGCCACATTTTCCTTTTCTCAGTGTAAGTTATTGCATGTCACTGTAGCCTTGTCCAGCAATACAAAATTTGACTCACCAAGTGTTTTATCAATATGTGCAAGTCAGTTACTTGCAGCAACATTATTACTGCAAATATAGTGAATATTTTTGCAAATTTTAATAAAATTATTCTGGGTGGTGGAATAACATGGTTTGTTAAATAACATTGGGTCAATGCTGTGGCTGTGAATCCAACCATACAGGGCTGTGAACTTAAGTATCCCGTCTTTTGTGTGAAAGGGCTTCTACTTACTCCACATTATTTTTCCCATTTTCTTTCCAAACTTCTGTAAAACCCTCTAGCCTGTAAAGCTAGTAACCATATTCATCCCACAGATAGAGACTGGTAATAGTAGAAATGGAGCTGAGGAATACATTTATTTTTTTTACTTTAACCTGAAGTAAGTAGTAAAGACAATGACCAATGTTATTAATCCAGATGCCAGACCAGACTGGAACCGTCCTACTCTGACATCAGGAAAAGCGTACAGAAACAGCCTCACTTGGATGGAGTCAAGTGGGCCATCAAACTATCAGGCTGATATTGACCCAGGGTACTTTGTGATTTGAGGTCTTTGGAGATCCCCCAGATTTAGAAGCGGGGAGGGCTAAGAGGGTCTCATAGACATCTCAGCATGTTTTATCTTTTTTGCCTTCTTTTTTTTTTTTTTCAATATTTGTCCAGCACTTCACATTCCATGGTATGAGGAGGAAAAGTAGATATTGTAACAGCTCTAATAAACTTTCCTGACAATTTCAAAAATCTAGTCTGCTTGTGTCTATACCAATCAGATTTGAATGTGCTTTTTGCCCATTAATTCTAACATTCATACAGTTAAAACCCAGCACTAGTTTTCAAAACTACTTCCCTCGCATAGTGGGAAGCAAGAGGTACTCAACTTTTCAATTTACTAATAGCATAACTGTAATCTGCTATAACACAGGCTAGACCACAATTCATGGAAGAAAGCAATGTTCTAGGTCTAGTCTCAAGTTTTAGAATGTATCAAACATTAGGAATTAGCTGTTGACATGACACCTAGACACCTGGCTGTCTACACAAGGCTGTTGGAGCCAACTTCAGGCCTAGATATGGAGGAAAAAAGAAGGAAGAAGGAATTTGGGTTTAATATGATACAGTGAACTCAGTTGTATTCACTATAGTAGCAAATGTGATTTAAAAAGATGAGAGATAAAAGTTTGCTTATAAGTAACAAGAAGCATTGGAAAGGTAAAGAGTCACTGTATGAGACAACTTGAGAACTTGGGGATCTTATGGTCTACTGCTTCACAGATCTTGGAGGAGAGAAGAGCACCTGCTCTCAGAAGAACGTACTCAGATATTGTGGATTAGAAGATTTCTTATGATGAGCACACCTGAAGTCCTGCTGAGCATATAGCTCAGGACTCTTCCAAACTGAGTCATGTCTGAGTTGTGTTCACCAGCAGAAATGTGCATTGCTGCTCTGCTTGTGCTGTACTGAGCATCTTGCAGATTACTCTGATTAAAAATCTTAGTTCTAGTAGCTGTAATTAGTAAGTGATAAGAAAGGAGGGGCTATAAACTGCCTGCAAGCTTTGTGGCTGGTAAATCCCAAATGGTTTTGTTGTTCTGTGGAAAATACATGTTAGAGTTGGTGCATAAATGCAGCATGACAGCTAGACGGGTAGGCCCATCATTCCACCTGTTGCTATACACAGAATGCAAAACATTTTTCGATGTGATGAGTTACTATATGAACAATAGATAGCTTAAATAAATATGGATAACATAGCAGTTAAATACTGAAGAAATAATGATTGTCACAAAGTACACTTTTCTCAGTTCATTTACAGAAGTTCACAAACCTTGTCAGTAATTCCCAGAACTTTGTGTATTTTACCTCACTTTCTGTTCCATCCTGACACTTTCTAACAGCTTTAATCAAACAATATTTAAATTTAGAAATAAAATACCTTGTGGCAGGACTGTACTAGACACAATAGCACTTAAACAATAGCACTTAAACACCTAACTCCTGGCTGGTAATGAACACCACAGCAGTTCTTGCAAGCTAGGCCTAGATAATGAGTTCATTAAACATATTAGATATTACAGTTGTGATCATACAAAGTCTGGAGAGGTGGGAGAGGGAAGTGAAATTTCTGCCATATGATCCACTGGTATATGAAATTGTGACAGGATCTTTGTTCCATCAGATACTCTGTGTTCAGCTCCTTTTCATGAAGCTGGAAAGGATTTATTTTCACATAGAACTTTGCCCTGAATTGATATTATAATGATTCTTGTAATTTTGGTCTTTCTCTCTATCTGATCTGATATGTTAGATGTTGACAGTAACTTTGAACATATGTTTCTTCTGTAGATTTTGACAGAGTGCTGTTATTTCCTGTATAATAACAGTTTCAATTTCCTGTTCGCCAGTTTAGTTTTTCATACAGTGATCACAGAATAAAATCTTCAGGGAAGACTGAATATAGTTTGATCTATAAAGATGGCTGATTAATGAAATGATTAAACTCATTCTTTGTACCTAACAGATAATGTTGAAATGATTACACATTCCTCTTCCTTTTATAGAGCTGGTTTCATGACTATCAAAAATAAGAAAACCTAGTTAAGAAGCTTCTAAATTTTTTAAAGTTGCAAACACTAATTTAATATGGGACTGCAATTAAAGAACTACAAAAAATTCAACAAATTTTCTCCATTATATGAATTTAGAAATGGTAGAAAGTTGATTTTTGTGACTGAAATATTTCTGTAAGTTTTAGAATGCTATTCACACATTTATTTTTAGTTTAAAAGACCCTTCTGCCAACAGTTTACACTATAGAAACAGAATAGTTCAAATTACCATCTATTATGAGCTGGAATAGATCCACTGGTGGCACTGAAGCAATTTAGACACACTGAGCGATATCTAAACTAAGAAATAGTGCTATACACTAGGAGTGGGTCTATCAGATGCCAAGATGACTGCTATGCATGTGGGACTCCTACGGGCTAGGTTTAATGTGGTTTTGTGAACTGAACACCCATCAGCAGCTAAAGCACAGTCAGGTTCCCTTGTGAAGCATATTCTCCTTGTTGAATTTCATCTGAAAGTAATACTACTTGTGCTTGTGGACACTCTTCAGTGTGAACCAAATCACAATAAAAAATGCAACTAGAAGGATCCACTTCAAAATGCACTCATGATCCAAACTACACTGACATTGTAGATGCTTCTCATACAGTTCTAGAGGATTTCTCCAGCATCATCCTGAAAATTATTTCTGTGTAACTTCTGAGATTAGGATGTCTGTTGAATCAGCCTTGAGTTACCTTTTTTTAATTCACTGCTAGTTTACATCCATAGCTCAGAGGTAAGTTTTACACAGTTCTTTGGACAGCCACCACTAATATCTCTATTGTACATCTTCTGTCTTGTAACCACGACGAGGCAACTCATGGCAACTCCAAGGCAAACCTTGAAGTCCTAGTAAAGACCTGTTTTTGCCGCCTATGGGATGTGACATGGGATGATTCAGATATCCTCAGAGATGCACAAGCAGATAAAAAGTTGGAGAAATATGAGAGTGAATGATAATTATGTGTAATTAGGAAAAAAAGAATTACGCAGAGTGAAACATCAAGAAAAAAGAACAACTCTCCTCTAGGACCTTATTATTGCTCCTGTGGAAATGAAGGGCAAAATTTCCACTGGGTGTGTTTAGAAGTCTTCTGTTTCCAATATAAAATACCTAAGAAGATTCTGAATCTTAAAAGTAATCCCTTGGATTTAATCAGCCCCATCACATTCTTCAAGTTAGTCATGTGCCCAAGAGTTCAGGTGGATTGTGGCAGATATGCTGCTTTGCAGAATTTAATAAATAACTCTCAATTAATAACTTATTCAACAAATGTAATGTCTTTTACTGTTTGCAGAACGTTAGTGAGCTACTCATGATTTCTCTGTATTTATTCATTATTTCAACTGATTTGCTGGATGTTCTTTAATTTAGTGGACCAGTCACGAGCAGTTCCCTTTATGAGTATTAGTAATTTGATATTTTAAAATAAGTTGTCTCCCAACATTGATTTTTTATCCTGTGATTGCAAGTGGGAATGAATACAGACAATTAGATTTATATGAACATTTACAATTTTACAGGAACAGATATTTATCTATCTTTTCTTGCTATTGTTACCAGGAGAAACCAGATGTTCCATAAGACCATGATGATGCTAGGTAAACTGCTGCCATTATGAAAAAGGTGCTTTTATGTGTGTGGATGCAATGTGTAATCTGCTCTACATAAAGACAAAACTTCTCACTGGTTAAACTCCACTAAATCAGGGGTGCTACAGCAAGGAATCACAGACAAACTAGCAACTACATTTGAAGCTTATCCACCCTTTTCTTCCTCATCATATATTTTAAAATAAGTTGTGCAAAAATGAGATAATACACTTTTGATTTCCTATGACTTAAATACCTACGTACTTGAACTTACTTTTTGATATTTGTTCTTTAATAAATTTTTATAAGCTCCTGATGTAAATCCAATCATCCTTGTAATATTACTTCTAAATATATTTTTTAACCCACCACTCATTTCAAACCCATTTCAAACCCATATTTCATTTTTAACCCACTAAACATTTCAAAATTCATTTTTACAGTCTCCTGACTGCGCACTTGCTTTGCCTTGAGGGCTTTTTCATGAAGTACCCCTTTTTTAGATCCTTTAAGGTTACACTTAAATGATTACTAGGTAGCCTTCTTAATAACAATAGATGCCATCTATGCCTTTGAAAAGGCATATCATGCCTCTAGCTAAAAGTGGGGACCCATTTTCTTCAGGTTGGCCCAATAACATCACATAAAAGTTTTCTAAAAACAGAATTAAAAGGCAACACCATCATCCCCTTGCTTGTGCGGAACTTACCTTTCCCATGTTG
>JAHREE010000339.1:8555132-8708435 GCA_033628505.1 Tringa tobata | reverse complement strand
ATTTTATTTTATTTTATTTTATTTTATTTTTAAAATTATGTTACTTACTAGGATTTTGAAAAAACCTTTCAGGACTTCTGTAAGCTGGAAAGTTGGCTGTACATCATTGTGACTGAATATTGAACTAATCACTTCAGTTAACTGTTGGCGATCACTGACAAGAGGGGAACTCAATAAACCATGAATTAGTTCAGAGCTCTATTCAGCTCAATTTGTTGCTGTAAGTTACCTTTTGTGAGTTACAATATCCACTTCCCAACTGAAAAGCTCTTACTAAATCACAGCAGCAGCCAATTTCAGTCATGACCCATGCAGGGCTGCCCTTTTCTTTGTGGTATTCAGCTGTCATTCAAGTCAACCCTTTTCATTAAATACACTGTACCCCATCCTATGAAGGCTAGTTCAAGACAAAACATTGCAACTGCATACTGCTATTAAAAAAAGTATGTATGCACTTTAATCCTCTGTATATTTACTCTCATTGATAAACAACCAGGGTGCTTATCCCTTGAAAGATGAAAAAGCAGGAAATGTACTTTGTCCTGGTGCTTATCTGACCACATCAAATACCATGACTGCTCATTCAAAAGTAGCTAGGTGTGCAGCACCAACTTTGTTATTCTGAGACCTCGTACAGTCTTGAATTTTTTTACTGACAAGATTTACAAAGTTTTATTTATGAATATTTTCTCCTTTGAGAAAAGGAACTCTGTTATTAGATTTTTATAAGTATTTTTTTATTCTGTTTTATAGTTCAAAAATATTTGTAATTCTATTGCAATAAATTGAGGAGTTCTCACTCATACTTGCAGCATGACACAACTCATGGGATTTGTCTCTATCTAAATACTTTGTCTCTGTCTGATGTGGGATATACTTCTGTATGTAACTATTCTGTCAGCCTACACAAGTTCAAAATATGATAATAGTGTGTTCTCATTTTTGGAAAGATATGTGAAAAAAAGCCTTGGTTATTGTTAAAACCAACAACTGCAATTATCTATGATTCTCTTCATATGTTATCCAGAAATGTTCCAAAAAGCACTTTTTCAAAATAGCACATGTATGACATGATTCACTAACTTTTTACACTGTGAGTAGTCTTGCGGCATGTTTAGGGAATTCATTTAAATATTCCTGATGAAATTTTGTGTCCTGTACTAGAATCATAGAATAACGGAATAATTAGGGTTGGAAGGCACCTGTAAAGGTCAATAGAAGACTGCAGATCAAATAACCAAAGTAGCCCTTGTGGGACTAATAAACTATGGACCCCAGAAAGCCTTGAAAGGAATCAGAGATCTTTCAACCAATCAAAACAGATACACACCATCTCCTTTTCATTTAAGTAAGAGTGTTTTACAACAGAAAATAAGATAAACACAGCATAAGCAAAAGTGGAAGGAATATAACCAAAGCAAGCTGAGATGCAAGAAATCTGTCCGAAGTAGTTCCAAAAGGATTTATTTATTTTTCTTCTTTATTTTGACCTGATCTGTTAATATTATTTCCTGATTATTTTATGCATCTTTCATTTTTTATGCACCAATAATGAAAATGATAGCGTGTAGCAATCATAGGCATGCATGTTTTTTAGTTTTTAGTTAAGTTTGCTATCACAAATGGATTCCAAACTCCCTTATTACAGGAAATGGCGTGCAAGAGTTTCTTTTTCCAGTGCAAATTGAATAAATCTGTTCTGAAAATTAGTATCTTGTATTTAGTTCTTTTCAATAGACACATGTCAGTACGTGTATTCATTTTGTGGTAAATCCTCTATTTGTAAGTATAATACTTTCTTATTCTTAATTCCACCATTGAACTACAGCAGCCTTTGTATCAGTACACCTTCTTGTTTGCTTTTTCATCTATAAACAAAAATACTTTATATATAATATTTCAAAAAGTGAATATTCTTAACATCTGATAGATAAATACAATCCTGGATATTTTATAGTTGTAAAAGCAATCGTATTCAGACTGCTACATGTACAGAATTTTTTACTAATGCTCCATGAAACTTCCAGTCTCAGACTGCCCACCACTGTGGAAAACACGACAGCTTTGAGCAATTTTAGTCAGCTGGAGAAGTAGAACATGAGCTTTCTAGTCATGAGACTTAACTATGCATCCATATTAATAAAACTGCAAAAATTATTCTAGGCAAGTAAACCCTCAAGTGACTTTTCCGTTGATGGGCTTGTAGTCTCCCTTCCATATGCTAGTTTGTCCATATTTTTTTTCCTTCACACTTATATTTAGATTGGGTATAGCTAAAGGATCTTGCAGTATTTGAAGACTTTGCTTGGCAGCAGCCATCACTGTACAGTCACCAACCTGCAGACATTTCCATACAGTCAACCTGCAGCCGTTAGGGTAGATCATGAGCTAGCGAATAACTCTTGCACAGTTCAAAACAAAGTCTTACTCTGTACTTTATACCAAGGTAGAGAACAGAAAAATCCAAACCAGCACAAATAGCTTATTTAACAATACCTAAAAATGGGAAAATATGGACTAAATCTCCACCTGCCTTCACATAGTGCAGCTATTCATTATGGAGCTGTTTCAAAGCAGAAAGTGCCTCCATAGGTGAAAGGTTTTCACCTGATGCACTTTCATTTTCCACAGATGCAATTCCTCACCTTCTAGGTATGAGCTTTAGGTAGGCGGTGAACAATTGCCCAGGCTTTTTTTATTTTGAATGAAGAGGACGACCAGAAAAAACTCCTTGGACAGGCTGCAAGCACTCTTACTCAGTGCAAATTACTAGCTCTGTTATGAGTGCTTAGATGCAAAGAGACAAAAATAAAGCACCCAATAAAAGAAAACACAAACCTTTCCTTGAGAGTGATTGAAGGGAAAAAAAGGCTCAAGGTAAAGCAGTTGGTGCAACTACAGGCTAGTTCACACTTTGGGTAATGCTATGAATAGTGCTGCAGGTCAGCAGAGCTCTCTGGAACCTCACTGAGCTTGACTTGCCCTGACTGGCACTGTCATCCTTAGCACCAAGGGACTTAAAATCCAATGATGCTGGCAGATTGCAACCTCATTGATTTCATGGTCAGGGAACATTACTGAAAATCTGGCTGTATGACACATTCTTACTCAGTAAAATTCAATTACCTGTCTCAGAAGCCCAGGCAGTGTATTACTAAGAAAGTTTTATGTATAATACAGGGAGAAAAACATATTGCTATTCACAGTGACATGAGATTGTTATCTTCTCCTAGACTTTCATAACATTGACTGACCCAGCACTGAGGTAGCTGAAGTACTCTTATCAAAAGCTGCTAGCATTTATGTTTCACTGTGTGCTCCTTTCTACCAGTTCTGCTAATTAGTTGCTCAGGACTTCACAACAGTACCTTAATTTTTGTAAAGAATTCTTTTGCTACTTTTTTTTCTTTCTTTCTTTTATTTTTTTTTATTTAAGTTTAGCTTCAGCAATGGTAGCAAGGGTTTGACTGCTGGTATACAAGCACTCCTCTCACAAAGTAATAGGCACCTGACCCTTTCTGGATAGATCATTAATCTGAATCAAATATGACTATATGAATATATAAATCATGTTTTCTTTTCAAAAGCAATGAAAGTGAGCCCTCCTGGTATGTGACAAGTCTAGAAATATGATGTTAAATGTGTGTTTATCTGGATAAATAAATACCTGGAGTCCACCATAACACCTTAATTCAGTCTGTGCACTCTGAGTATTCCATTGTGTTAGCTCTCTGATCTTCTCTTTATTTTGGAAGTACAAAGATTCTTGAAAGTTAAGAGATCTCACTTCAAACTCCTGTTCCAAATAGTCGTGTGCTTGCTGTTACAAAGGTCTCACCTAAAACCCATGAGAGGATCCTCTAGAAGAACCTGGAGGGCAGCTCTTTTCTCCCCTTTCCCTGCTTTCTTGCTACAAGGCTAGTGAATTGTTTTCAAACTTAGTCTCCTTCCAACCAATGTGTTTTTAAATGTTTTCTGTAAAGTAGAAATTTCATTGTGAGAAAAAAGTTTTCCCTTTCGTGCCTAGCACTGTTAAGAGAGTGCTTTAGAGAGAGGAGAAAGATGGTTTTGAGCTGCTTCCAGCTCAAAACTACTACAACTGACAACTACACCTGGCCATGCGATTTTCTCCGGCCACTGACTAATTGAATAAAGATTTTTGTGCTTTACGGGGCCTTCTACTTTTGCAACATTTTGGAAGGGAGCCTTCGTGCAGATGCTGATTATATGAGAATGTCTACCACATTAAGTTCTTCAGGAGACAAGCAACAGGACCAATGGTGACTTGCTCCTCCCAAACAGGACTCCATGATGAGAAGGAAGGTGCTGGGCGTGCTGCAGACTGAGGAGCATATGCCAGGAGCCCAAGTTCAGGTGCAGCAAACACCAGCACCCAGAGAGATTAAACACCATCTCTGCTTTACCCAAGGAGTAAATAGGTGGGAAGGGTTTCTTTAGACCAGCCACAGGGACTCTGCCCCAGACTTGGGAAATGGAGAATAAATAATTCTGTGGTTTGTTTGCTTGTTTTATTACTCTTGTTGGAGACTATAAAGAAAAAATGTATTTTGTAATTATGAGCTCTCAGAGAACTCTGAGGCCTCTGGGCCTTCTGATTTGTTTATTTCTCTTTCCATTTTTCCTTTTTTTTTCTTTGAAACAGAGCAAACAGCCTTGGACAAGGGTAAGACTTTGCAGCAGTCATAAGATGTCGTAGCTAGAAAGAATTTCAGCAGCAAGTAGTGCTCCTCAGGGCTGCACCTGCCATCAATTTAGAGGAGCAAATGAAGTTCCTACAGTTTAAACAAGCTTTTTCCTAGACTTCACCAGGTTGTCTCCCAGTTGTACATATAGCCTTCTTCTTCTGCCTTTTCTTGGGTGAAGGAGTTTTATAAGATTTTCATCTTTTTGGTGGTATGTATGGCCTGTACATACGCCGTTTAGTTTGTACTCTGTCACATAAGGCTTAAAGGAGCCAGGGAGATCTACTGTGTCACACAAAACGTATTCCCTTTGTATTCACTTTGCTTTGCTTCACTGCAGACTTTGAGTAACACCTTTGTTCTATCTGTGCAGCTGATAAATTAGTGAGAGGAGCACGCCTACCATGATAAAATTAAAAAAGGTATTGAAGACCAAACTTTCTGGAGAATTTAAAAACAAAGCAAAATAGAAAAACCTCAGAAGTTGAAATCTACCTGAATTTTTGCTTACGTGTACCTGGAAAGCATTCTGTGCAATAAGCACAAGGTTTCACAGAGAAATAACTCACTCTGGCAAAAATTTTAAGTAGATTGTTTCTATTTTAGTTGAAATTGGAGATGTGGCAAAGCAGGATTTAAAAAAAAAAAATCATGCTGAGCATTGAGGCTGAAGGGAGGTTCCTTCGGCCTCCTTGTTCAGTCATACTTTTTGAATCTTTAAAAGACTGATGAGAGCAAAGGGCAGTTGTTCTTTTCTTTGGAATGCATGTATGATTTTAAATAAAGAAAGATGCTTAACAAATGGAAAGATTAGTACTTCTGCACATTTTGAATGAGTCATGCATGACAGTACCCTAATTCTTTTTATATAATCCAAGTTCACACAAAGCATGCATTAAACATGAGAAATCCATGGATATTTTACATATTCAAGACTTTGCAATGGATCATCAAATCCGTAAAATCTTCAAAAGTATGTGACCCTGTGAAAATATACTATTATGTGTTTCATAATAATAAATAAAACACATTTTTATCATCATAAGTTTTTCTTTCATGGTGCACTATCTAAATTGTTATTTTGGTCTAGATACAACAGGAATTTGAGTGTGTTAGATAGTTGTTGCTAGAAGAAATGGATAAACTTACCTATTTAGTCTTTGACCACGTGTTCTTTCATTGGGTGCATGCTCTTAAGAAATTTAATCCCAAAATAATCTTATCAATATAAAAGCTATAAACTTGTGCTAAACCTGTTTCTGCTCTATGTTCAAACTGTAATAATAGATTATATAGTAGAGTTTTCTCTATGTCTTCCAGAGTAAGAGCATTTACTTGACTAAAACAAATTTACCTGCGATAATTACAAGGAAATTCCAAAAGGCAGTTTGAAACCCTCCTTGGTTTCTTCTCAGGCTGGTTCTCCCAGTATTGTGATATTTCTTTGGTCCCCCAAACCAAACCTTCCAATACTCCCTCTGTCTTTACACCTTAAATAGTTTCCCAGTAAAGTCATATCTGTGCTTCATTTTAATATTTTCCAGCAATGGTTGAAAAGACTGAGACAGCTGTAGGGCACAGATGTTGATGTTTGAAATGATTTATCTCCCCTTTAGTGCCTCTAGCTAAGTGGTTGACTTTTTATGCTGTTTTCACCATAAGTGAACCTTGGTGGGTATTTGGTTAATCTGGGGTTAGCCTTCTTGCAGATGTCTTTTTGTGACTGCTGAAAAAATACTTTTTAATATGACTTTCATGGCCAATATGGTTTAAGGTTGTGTCTTTATGAGTGGAATTTGTGTTTAAGTTAAGTAAAATCTAGTGATAAGGATGCAGAATTCTTTTTGTCAAGTTTTGCTTGAACCAGACTGCGAAAAGCCTTTTTCTGGGACTGGCTTCCTACATGACAGTATTCTTCAGATTCATGGGTAAATTTACTCTCTCAGTTGCACAAACAGGCAAACTCATAAAAAGAGGTTCACCAGCTCTCTGTAAATATGTCCCATTATGTTCCTATACCTAATGGCACGTTGTATCTTGAGCTTTGTTAAAGCTTTTAATTAAAACATGTTAACAAAGCCTAAGAAAAATAAATGAAACTACTCACAAGGAAATTAAATTGAGAAGCTAAGCTCATTTATAATTATTGTATTTCAATTAGGCTTTACTAGGACTGGGTGAAGGGAGAGATAAAAAGAAACTGCTTTGATGTCTGAGTTTCATAAATATTTCTAGTGTCCTGTTTGTGAAGTCCACAATATTAATGATAACAGTTTATGGCGTGCAAGCTTTTTCATGCCAATTACTATACCCAAGAATTCAGTCATAGTATTATATCAAAGCATGTCAAGGCTCGCGTAGAGTGGAAGTACAACTACTCACACCTCTGACTCACAAATTCAATAGATTTTATAGTTTGTCAGAATTCCTTATTCATTCAGACTACAGAATTTTACCAGGTGATTCCTATACCAGGTTCAAATCTTATAGCTTTTTTAGAACATACTTATTAGATCACAAAAGTGTACTAATATTAAACAAATTTTAGCTTCCAGTTTTTCCATCTTATCATCTTCTGCTTCTAAATGAAGGAGTGGTGAAATATCAGGAATCTTCTAGTGAGACAGGTACATATTACCAAGAATTTAGTCACCTCTTCACGTTCTCCTACCACCATACTGTGTTTTTTCCCTGTCTTTAAAGATCTAAAATCTTTTTTTTCACAAGTCAGTCTTAATCTTTCATTTTTTAGATTAATTCTTAAATTAAAATGCACTACCTAATAATGTTATCTAGCTCATTATATACTATCTTCTGTTTGCAACAGCTATGCCTTCCTAAATTACAATATTTTAAAGTATAATTAGTGACAAATTACCATACAAAGGAAGTAGTGCCAGATATTTTAAAACATTTATTTTTCCATCCAAACTTTCTGACTTTAAAGATCAAATAAGTTCTGACAATCCTTGCTGATTTTCTTTCTGAATTTCTTAAATCTTCTATGATAGTTCTTGTAACAAGTGTGATTCTTAAAGCATATGAAAATGCCCATTAATTTTCATAGAGATGACCTTATATGAGCAAAGTTAATGATGCACATATGTACTTACTGGAAACAGATTAGGAGGCTAATAGATACTACTGTGCATTTTTCATCATGCTATTATGATCATTAAAAAAAAAAAAAAAAACAACACAACCTTTTTTGTTTAAAAAAAATCTTTATTTTTATCATCAAGTCATTGATTTCTTTCCCCAGAGAGGAAATGGCACTGAGTGATTCACTCAAGTTGTTTGGGTGAATTAGTTCTAATGGATTTCTGTATATTTGTTTTGTTAGCTTCTGTCACCACTAGGAAATGAGCTCATCACTTAATCTGGAAACCCAAAAGCAACTTTCAGGCACGCTTCATGTAGGCAAGTGATTATGCAACTCATCTGATCACAATACTCTGGGAAAGAAAACAATGGTATAAAAGTAGTATTAAAGCTGAAGCCATTGTTAATTTTTTACTTTAAAAAGCCATACCACCAGCTCTAAATTAAAGTGTGAATTTACCACTTGCTTGCTTCTTCCTATTGCTTTCCATTCCACAGGAATGGAGTGGAATCCCAGCATCATTTTTCAGAAGAAATTGTTAGACAGATTTAACATTTGCTAAAAATACTACTTGACTGTTTGCCAATGGCTTCTTGGCCTCCATGGCAGCCATGACACTATCCCAGGCTGCTTCTCTCTCCAGCTGTACAAAATAATTGCTTATATTCAAATATGCTCTCTGCATCACAATGAGTCAAGCATTCACACCAAGTTAATCTCACTCAGGCTCTCGTGTCCCAGAGTATTTTGATGTATTAAAAATAAAACACAGCCCTAGAAGACTGTTGAAAAGTTAAGAGCATTTCAGTGAAATGACTGAACATTCATTTTTGTGAAATGACTGAAAACTATAATTGTTGTTGACATTTTGTAAGTGCTGCACATCCCGTTGATAAGTCTTCCTCATACTACTTTCATGGGTCAAGAGGTTGTTGCTAAGCAATAGAGCCCTAAGCATCTTGGTGGACCTCTGCTGAAGTTACTCCAGT
Organism: Tringa tobata; assembly: GCA_033628505.1. Classification (NCBI taxonomy): domain Eukaryota; kingdom Metazoa; phylum Chordata; class Aves; order Charadriiformes; family Scolopacidae; genus Tringa; species Tringa tobata. The sequence goes on along the minus strand of JAHREE010000339.1, from coordinate 8,699,640 downwards.
TTATCAATAGTTTTCTCATGTAGGGAGGACAGATGCAGCCTAACTGCTGCCATGCAAAAGGAAATAATCACTTTCTTGGATCTACTGGCTACTAAATCAACGATAGCTCTTGGTAACTGAAGGAGCATTGACTTGGAGGTTTTGTGATCACAACTGTGCTGGTAGAGCACTTTCATAGTACAGACCGGGTTTGGTCAGTGCTGCACAAGTATGTGAGACAAATGAACACAAGGTACAGTATGATCTTCAATGTTGGGAGCAGTCCTGGGTGTTGGGAATAGCTTTTCAGATCAAAATAATATTGAGGGAACCAGCTACCTGTGAGTCTGCCCTTCCATCCAGCTGCCAGGGGAACTCGGGGCCTTGAGACACAAAAGTGTAGTGGGTGCACTTTGAGGACTGTGTTTGGGTACTTAAGAGTGACTATCTTTAGCTTGTTATTAAAACAGTAAATTTCCAGTGGCATTTCAAATCTGTTGAATTAGGGGATGACCAATCACACTTGTGGTTTCTGTATCTCAACTGATAAGCAGAAACTCCTTAAACTTGCCAAAATGGATCAGCAATGCCATCAGACTGTTCACTGCAGTCTGTCAATTGTAACTCCTCCTTTACAAAGGAATTGAAATCATCACATCCAGAGGGGAAAAAGGGTGTGAAGGAGCAAAGCAGGATCTGGTGGGTCTTTTCAAGCATTTCCAGAAACTATGTCAGAGTTTCTGACCCATTGTATTTATCGTTCCAATATTAATTTTGCATTAACATACAATATTTTTATCATAGAATCATTTAGGTTGGAAAAGACTTTCAAGATCATCAAGTCCAATTGTAAACCTAACATTGCCAAGTCCACCACTAAACCATTTTCCTAAGTGCCACATCTACATGTCTTTTAAATCCCACCAGGGATGGTGGCTCCACAGCTTCCCTGGGTAGCCTGTTCCAATGCTTGACAACCCTTTCAATGAAGAAATTTTTCCTAATATCCAATCTAAACCTCCCCTGGTGCAACATGAGGCTGTTTCCTCTTATCCTGTCATTTGTTACTTGGGGGAAGAGACCGATTCCCACCTCTCTACAATCTTCTTTCAGGGAGTTGCAGAGAGCGATGAGGTCTCCCCTCAGCCTCCTTTTCTCCAGGCTAAACAATCCCAGTTCCTTCAGCCACTCCTCATAAGACTTGTTCTCTGGACCTCTCACCAGCTTCATTGCCCTTGTCTGAACACACTCCAGCACCTCAATGTCTTTTTTGTAGTAAGGGGCCCAAAACTGAACACAGTATTCAAGGTGCGGCCTCACCTGTGCTGAATACAAGGGGATGATCACTTCCCTAGTCCTGCTGGTCATACTACTTCTAATACAAGCCAGGATGTTACTGGTCTTTAAGTTTATTTAAGTGTCTATTTTGTAACTAGCTGTAGGAATCAGTGGCACAAGTAATACTGATACATGATGGCAGAAAACTGACCATAAAAATCTGGGCTGTTCACTACTGAATGTATTCATTGGTGACTATAACATATTCTTATACAAGAATAGTAACATGCATGCCCGATCTTTAGTCATATCAAAAACACTTCTTATTTTAACATGTATTTTTTATCAAGTTGTATTAAATATAAAATAAAATATAATCAATGCTGTATCATACTTTATTTCTTCAAAGGGTGAAGTATATTAAATAATTTCTAAATGTTCTATTGTTCTACAGGATTAGCTATATCTTTATTCCCACATTACTTATTTCCTTAGTATGTGGGATGAGCACTGATCCCTCAAGTGTTTAAATGCCATTTAAGCCGTTGCCTCAGCATACAACAGTTCCTGTTACAGACACACTTATTACAAAAGAATGGGTGAGGAAAGCTCCGCTCAGACCCCATGCAGCTGAGACGCATTGCTGTCCACTGGAGAAAAGAAATGCAGAGAAGTGCTGGTTTAACATACCAGCCATCAAGCTAGGCCCAGTTTAAGTTTCCCCTCCCCCAGCTCGCCCTCCTTGTCTCTCTCTCTCTCCCTTTGTTAGATTCACACACTCTGCTTTTCCAATTGCTTTAGCCCGAAGCAGTTGACATTTACCCCAGCTAGATAATCGAGGAATAACATTTGCGTTACAGTTTAACATGACCTCTGCCTCTACAGCTCTTTTTAGATTACCTTCCCCCCCAAAAAATGGTTGCTGACACCATAGAGAGGCAGGAGGTGGGAAAAAAAGAAAAGAGAAGCTTATTATTGCAGTGGAACAGTCAATGTCATGAGAAGCTGCTCTGCCCTTTTCAGTTGTGGGTGAGCAACTATTAAGGAAAAGGTATTAAAAGGAGGAACAACTGTGATGCGAGGGACACACAGGTTAAGCTCAAAGCAAAGGTTAATGGATTGACTGTTACCTGTGTATGAGGCTTAATGTTGGTCTATACACAAGAGAATTGCTTCTAGGATGTATTTTTTTCATGAAACTAAATTAAAGGGCTAATTTATTCCAGCATAAAAGAGTGAGATGATGCTGTTGTCGTTGTTGTTTTAATACACAAGGACACATTTTCAATTCAAAATGTTTGCTGTTTATTTCCAGCACAGGATGCTATAAGGTGATAATGTTTGTGAAAAGGAGAAAATTACATATTTGGCTGAAGATACTCACTGAAATCTTAAATGGAAGAATTTTTATGTTGGTCAAGGAAACCAAACAAATTTTAGAGTAATAGTTTAATGGTTACATCACATTTTAAATGCAGATATTTTGGTTTAAAAAGAGCGCATCTCAAATAGGAAAAAAAAAGAGTGAAATTTTCTGAAAAGTAGAAGGAAAAAAGATTCAATATTTCCTCCCTATCTCTGTTTTTATATTTAAAATTCCTTTCTGTATTATTTATAAAATAAAAGTCAGACACCAGTGTCTGCAAATTCTTAGAAGAGTTTCAAGTGAGCGGATCAGTATTTAACTGGACAGTTAACATAACAGTGAACATAAAGTGGGAAAGGAGTTCCTTGTTTGTAAATTACTGAGTCAATCTAATGTCTATACAGTAAGGCCAGATCATCTCTACTAATCCCAGGAGGAAAAAAAACAGGCTGACATTTTCAATATTATTTTTTTCTGTTATGCCATCCTGAAAGTGCAAAAATATTTAGTATTTATAATGTTTTCATTACTGTCACCAATACAGGCAAAATATTATGGAATACAACTACAGCACTGCCTTCTCCCTTTGAGTGAATTTAAGTAAAATCTTCTTGTCCATAGAAGAAACAGTGACAGAAGACAAATGCATTTAAAATGAAAGGAAAACAACTAATATCAGGTTTAGGCCATCTGTGGATTTTGAACTTTGTAGAGGCTGTTTCATCATGATCAATTTCATTATCTAGACTTTTTCTTAAACGCCACCTTCCACTTGATTAAATCATGTTTTCAGGGAAAAACTAAACACATAATATCAGCATGAAAGCTAGAAGCAGAGAAAGAGGCAAATCAGTTAAATATTCAGAAACTGTCACCTAAAACTTACAACCTATTCTTGCTTGCTTGTAATTTTGGGAGGGAGGATCACCAAAAGAAATACATAACAGAATTCCGAATCATAATTACTAGATTACCAAGAGTAATCAGCAATATGTTAGTATATGGAAATATCAGCTTTCAAACAACTATCATTATAAAAATGGATTATTAATGCCTTCTTTATAATATGACCTGTCATTCTGCTTCATTGCCACTGTTAAATCATTCCCTGCCATTCATATTTGGGTATTTTGCGCATTTTTATTTTCAGTTTCTCAGGTGACTTCCAGCATTTCTCATGGGAAACTATTCTGAAGCTTAATATATTCTACTGTCCAGAACTTCTTTCCCAGTACACATTCTTATACTCTGTTATTTCAAATTATTTTTCAGCACAAAAACTGGGTTATATCCTCACACATTTATATCAGCTGCAGCCGGTAAGATTGAGTTATTAGCAATTGTTCCCACCAGAAGACTTTAATCCTTATTTATACCCAACATGAGTCTTAATTACACTTCCTCAGACCACTTTGTATTATTTATAAACATATTTATTTCTTAAATATTTGCTTATCGAGCACAGAAAACTAACATATATTCTCAGACAATACTCACAGTGAAATTAATGACCAAACTCTTCCTTTTTTAATTCAAATCTGTGGCATTTGGTCCAGACACATATTGTTGGATGAGATTCAAGTAATGCAATATAAAAAACTGTGTAACTCTTTCCCTACTGTAAGAGGATAATGTGATATAGTTCATAAAAAATTAATGCCTTTGATGTTCACAGGGTTTTTTTGTATTTTTTGAACTTGTTTATGCAATCTGTGACTCTTCCTGTGGCCTTCAGGACTCCAGTGAAGGGACTCTTTCCAAAAGGATCTCTTGGTCACAGAGCAGCACAGTTTTGAATGCTCCAAACATCAAATGAAATTTTGAAGATAATACAGGATTTCTGAAAAGTAGCACTTCATATGGGCACATAACCTGCCTGAGGACATTGATGTCAGCACCAGGCATGACGAGAATGTTTCCACACAAGCGAAATGGCTGATGGGTCATTGCCAATACTATCTCCACCCAGTAGATGCAATTCATTCCTTCTAACAAAGGCACAGAGCTTGAGGAGGAGGGAAGACTGCTCTGTATTTATGACCAGGTACAAACAGTGATCTTCTTCCACTGTGATATGAATAGATGCACCAATGACCAGGCATCATTTTTGAAGGGTGCTACCAGATGACTTTGCATTTGACTCTTTTCTAAATGAGTCAGACAGACACATCAGCCAGAATAATGTTAAAAGTTAAGCAGGGGAAGGGGAACAAAAGTAATAACTGATGCACCCGAAGAGCTTCTGCCTGAGCAGGATTTAACAAAAGTTTGCTTACATTAGCCACTAGAAAGCCTGCAAATGATGAGGACTGTGCTTACATGGACTCCTCTGTAGCCCTGTTGCTCCAAGGTACAGGAGAATGGCTGGAATCAAGCAACAATGACTAGCAGCCTGTGGCATGAAAGCTAAAACATAAAGCTGCAGCTCCATGTGCTCCTGGCTCAGCTCTGACTGGGCTGAGAGGCAACGGCCATGGGCAGGAAATTTCCAAGACTGGTTCTTCGCAAGTCCTCCTCCTCCAGCCAATCCTTGACCTCCTCCACCTCCACCCCCACCTCCTCCTGCTTCTTGCCCCATCATTCCTCTCTTCCTTCTTTCCTCTCCTCTTCCTCCTTCCTCTCGCTCACCCAAGCCACTTTCCCACCCACCAGCATGCCTTGTCCTCCCTCAACCCCTCAGCCCCCCAGCACGGCTCTTTCATCCCAGCCCACCTCCCCACCACCCATGTGATACCAAGGAGAAGCAGAGGCAGCCAGAGGCTTCTCCCAGCCACCTTCACCTTTGATGTTGACTCTGGATCCAAAACATCCTCAGCAGGGCTATGAGCAGGAAGGGGAGGAAAGACCAATACTTTTAAACATTTTGTTATCCAAAGCAGTTCTTTGGTGTGTTTATGAGATAAAATTAATGACTGCAATTCCCACTGAGAACAAGTACAGATGCCATTTCTATGCACGCAGACAAATTGCACCCATCCCACAAACCCAAGGATGTTATGTAGTTCTGAGATGGTCTGTAGCACTTTACCTGTAGCTTGGCTGTGCCTGTTTATAAAGCAGTGACAGAGTACAGTACCCCAAAGGCAGGCTCAGAAAAATGTTGAGCCAGTCAATGTTCTGGTAAGAGTGACCCTGCATCAGGACACTCTTCCAGTCACTTCTGATGTTGGTAAAGGAGCAATCGTTCATCTTTTGGACTATGAAATTCCCAGATATTGAAGGTAGAGAAACCCTGGAAGGAAGCTATAGGCAGCTCTCCTGTGGTCCCATGCCAGCAAACCCATCCTGTCACTCCCCTGCGGGATTTGTTGCAAGATGGATGGTGTGCTGAGGTGGAAGTGAGGTGAGCATAGTGAGATGACAGTGTTAAAGATACCTCGTGGTTCATCTGCAGGGATATTGCTGTGTGTCCAGAGCTCAGCAGCAAAGAGGGCACTGAACAATGATTAGAAAACTTTACCTTAGACATACTGATAGAGGGTGATTATACTCAGACTATATTTCAGTTAAACACTCCTTGTATTATGCCTCTAACAGGATAAGCTCTGCCTCACTTTACAGCAGTAATACCACACCAAACTTTGTAGTGCTTAGAAGAACCAATTCCCATGTTAACAAAGTGATTCCAGAAAGATTTGTTTTAAAAGTGCGAGATCTGGCCTTCCCACGTTATCTGAGTACCATGCACGGGCAACACGTAATGATGAATGGCAGGTTAAACACCCTGCCTTCGGTTCACTTGTGTCGAATACGGACACTCACCTGCAAAGAACTGCCTCCTCTGTGTCTCCTCAGGCATTCTTCCTGCACAGTGAGGCCTTGCCCTGACGTATCCTCAGCAGGTGCTTAAACTGTAACACTATGTAAAGTTTTAAATACTAAAGGGATATAAGAAAATGCATAAGCTATAAAACAATTTAAATTACGTTTCCTTATAAGTTGCTTCATTCACTCAACAATTTTTTTCATCTCCAAACTTACTTCATTTATTTGTGAACACAATGAATTTAAAAATTATAAACTGGGGAAAATGTTGAGCTAGCTGCCAAGAAACCAAAAAGAAAATATACTGGGAAATTTACTATTTTGCTGACCGCTATTTGTATTTCAATTGCTGCCACACAGAATGATGATGATTTTTTTTTTTTTCTCTCTGTGTGCATGTGAATATTGTAATGGTTGGTTTAGGCTTTAGTTTAACAGCACATGGAGTCTGTATCTTTCAGCTGGGTACATTTATTTCAAGGTACTTAGAAGCTGACTTTTATGAGATTATTTAGGCAGTGATTATTTTTGTTGAGAAATGTGTCCTTTATCCCTCTCATTCATCCACTGCTAAGATATTTCTGTTTGTCAGAATGCCTCCATTTCTGATAAATGACTGAAGACTGACTGCTACACTTTATTAAAAAGTAATAACAATTTTTGTACGCACCCTTCACATTGTAAGGGGGGGACCATGAATCAAAGGACACTGCCTGTCTGGGCCTGATAAATGCATCGTTTACCAGCTGAGGAGTTATTTAGGACTGGCTATTAATTTAAATCACATTTATCTTCCCTGAATGGGGGGAGGTTGCTGTGATAGGACTGCGAATGACCAATAGTGCAGCTAAGTGCACATTATTTATTACTACCGCCTGCAAAGCACTGCACAATATGTTAAAAAAAAACAGTGCCAATTACCATGGTTAATCTAGTCAGGGCAGTAACAAATTTCTTCCTAACACAAGCCAATTTCTACACTTGTACTTTTTAGTCTCTAGAAAGTCAGCATTTATTCAAAATTCCTGATCATTTAAAACAGGTTATATATCCGTTCTTAAAACATAATAGGGAATATTAGCACGTTTAAGTCTTCACTGTGAAAAAAAAATAAAAAGCCTTCTTTAGACATTTAAGAACAGAAATTTCTTGAGCATAATAAAATCATGTTAACCCTGTTTTCTAGGAGATTTTCGAGTTTTATTCAGAGGCATCTGAGTAAAAAGAAGCTTTGTTTAGGTTTAGGGAACAGTTATGCGGAGCTGCTCTGGGCCACTGCCATCTAACCTTTTCAGGAAATTTCAGACATAGAATTAAGGTAATTCTGATGAAAAATATCATACAGAGGGCTCTGTAAAACCCAGCATATGAAGTCAGCCTACTGCATGTGCTTATGAGATATAGTAATATAGTCATCTATCCCTTGTTGCTATGGGTTATGGTAGTGGTCAAGAAACTTCTAAAATTTGTGTGTGACTAAAATAAATGTTTTTTGAAGAACATCTACCAATTTCACTAAGTGCATCTGCAGTTGTGGATGGTCACCCTCTGAGAACTTACTGAGAACAAGAAGTTCCTGAGATGGGCAAGGTGGTCTCCATTGTGACTCCCAAGTAAGTGACAGAGCACAGTGGCACAGTAAGGAAGACATGGACACATGGAGAAAAGAAGGGAAGCACAATTCTCCACCTTCTTGCATGGAGAATATTGATTACAAGATAATGAATAAAGCATTACTTTATTTATCTACAATCACTTACATTCACACTTACTATTCTTGTTCCATACCAATGACAAAACTACAGTCCCTTCTAGCATTCAGTGGCAACATTGTTTTTTCTTAACATTGACTGGTTGTTCATCTCCAACAAACAAAACCTATCTTTTCCACTGGTTATGAAAAATCTCAGTAATAAGCAGGTTTCTATGGAAATGCACTCAATAAGCAACAGTGATTGCTAGTTGCTACTTCTACAGAGTTTTAGCCGTACCGCGTACTCTGGCAAGTTTCTCTCTACTGTTGCCTTGCATGTCAACTATTCTATCACTGGAAGAATAGCTAAGTAACGATTACCAATGTCTAGTACTATCCAGTGTTATATATGAGTAATGCTGTTCTTGCATGCTTGCTGCATCAACTCCCAGTAGCAATTAAGCCTTCGCCATTAAAAGAAAAGAACAAATACTGAACACCAAGTTTGGAGAAATTGTTGGGTTTTCCATCCTTTTAGCCCAAGAAATAAGCAGGATATTTTTGTGCAAATGCTCATACAATACATAAACAGAAATGTGACTAAAAATGTAGAGACATATTATAAGAAAGGATTAATTCTAGAAAAGTGTTATAAACACAGGTTACTGGAAATCTGAAGCATTTGAATTAGACATAAGACCTTTACAATTTTTTTTTTTAAACAGGGACACCAATTAACTGAATAACTAACCAGAGGTCATACTGATTTTTCTATCAGGAGAATATTAAGGCAAGGTAGTGTTAGGGTTTTTTTCCCTTGAGGTACATCTGGTGGTCTTATTCAGCCACATAACAGGAACTAATCCAGGACATTTTATTTAAAAGATTTTCATAATTGTCGCCTCACTCCTAAAAGTCTATACAACTCTGGCAATCTGTCTTTCTTACTGGTATAAACTTCCTTTTTACGGCTCTGAGGATTTGTAGTATACCTTTGGAATCTAGAGCTGGAAGGGACCATGGGGACTACATCCAATTCCATGCTCTTACAACCAACCATATCATATAATCTTTTTACACTTATCAAACTCCACCTTAAAAGCAATTAGTTTTTTGTTCCTCATCCTCTACACCTTTACCGTGCTTGGGAAGTTCTTTCAGGGAATGACTGCTGTGCTAGATAAGATTCTTTTTTCTAATTTCCAGCATAAATGTACTTAGCTATTTCTTTTCATGCCAAAACTGGCAGTCACAGAATCACAGAATGATATGGGGTTGGAAGTGACTTCTGGAGATCTAGTCCAACGACCATGCCAAAGCAGGTCCACCTAAAGCAGGTTGCACAGGAGCATCCTCCAGAGAAGGAGACTCCACCACCTCCCTGGGCAGCCTATTCCAGTGTTCTGCCACCCTCAAAGTAAAGAAGTTCCTCCTCATGTTTAGGTGGAGCGTCTTGTATTCAAGTTTGGGCCTATTTCCTCTTGTACTACCCCTGGACACCACTGAAAAAAGACTGTGCCCGTCCTCTTGACACCCACCCTTTCCCCCCCTCTCCCTTGTGTTTATCTCTATATGTATTTATAGACAACAATCAGATCTCCTTTAGGCTCTATGTTTGTTAGGCTAAACACGCCAAATTACTTCGGTGTCTTTTAAAAATTCATATACAAAATCACCTTGCTAGTGTTTCTCTGTGTTGTTTCCAGTAACAGTTCATCCTTCTTTTAATATATACATGGTCCTCCAGATTAGGTTTTATTGGGGCATTGCATGGTACTACTAATGCTTTCCTATTTTTTCTGGAAATATCTTCGTACTATACCTCAGAAACACATTTGCCTTTTTTCACAGCTACAGCATATTGGCAGCTCACGGTCATACTGTGATCAACTAGAGAGTTTAGGTCACTCTCCTCTTGGTGATTTCTGACAGATGAGCTCTCAGCTTATAACAGACTATTTGTGTTATTAGTCCCTGAGTGACTGACCTTGTACTTTGTGCTATTGAATTTCATCTTACCTCTATTCCTGTCGATCTCAAGGCTATCTGATTCTTTCATTGCGATATCCCGATCCTCCTTTGTACTGATGTTGTATCCTGGCACTGATGTTATCAATATGTCTGTGCACTAGGAAGGTCCTTAATAAAAATACAACCACTCCCTTACTGAAATGTCTCAAAACTGGACCAGGAGAAACTACTGCCATACTCCAGACTGATAGTCCCCTTTTTATACACGCTAGCCACCACTCTTCAGTCAGACTTTTACCCACGTTGTCTATCTCCTCTGACAATCTTCAGCTTCTCCAGCTTTACCAGTTTTACTGGTCTTCTTATTTGCACCATGGCTTTTGATGTTTGATATTTGAATATCTTCTGTTTGTTTGATGCTAGAGATGGAAGGATGGATTCTTGTGTTCTTATGTAGCTGTTCCTTGACACCTGATTTGCAAATCACTGTCTTACAAAAGTGCCTCAGACAGCTCTTTCTAAGAATATGGATTTGGACCTTTATGAAACTGTGCTGGTAGGAGAGAACAGGAATGGGACAGACTGCCTGGTGGGACTGCAGCTTTGTATTGCTTGAGACACATCAGTGAAAGAAAACACAGGCACTGGAGGGAAGTTGAACAGAAGTGCATGACTCAAATATGTGGCAAAAAAGAATATATAGCTTTCAAATTTTAAGCTATCAGGCATACCAATATGCCAACTTCCTGTCAAAAGCACAGAATAGAATGAATATTTTTAGGTCAAAGCTGCTATCATTTCATATAGTTTTTCATAACCCAGAGTTGTACAGGCTGAATATTCAGGGCAGGAAGATTTGCCCTGAAGAGTTTGCATGTCAATCATTTGTACTGCAAAGAATGGGTCATATCCATGTTGGGTCACATTTTACTTCACTTACTACAAATTCCCCAACCTAATATATGAGCTGTGTTCTACTAAAAAATACTTTTGATCATGTTTGTGCCATGTTATGACTCTAAGCATTTTGTTTTCTACATAGACTATAGAAAAATCCTTGACCTGGTTAATCCTCAGGCTCTGGTCTTTTGCTGAGTAAAAGATACACAGACACCTCCGGACCTAAACACAGAAGATCACACCACTTGTTCTATTGCTTTCCTTTTTACCATGAAACATTTGTAGGAGCTCAGTCTGTGTTACTTCCTCTGCTTACACTGCAGGTATTCAAAAGACAGTCAGTCCTAATTAACCCATCCCCCTTCACACATCCCCACACCCAATTAATAATGTTCAGTGATGGATGAAGCTGAGTTTACATTAATGTAATTTTTTAATACATTAAAGTGCTGCACATCTCCGGCATTTTATAAATAAATGTCACTAATTTATAAATACTTGTGCTATTCTGGGGAGCACAGAATGTGAAGGGGAAAGGGCAACAGGGGTACAATCGTCTCTCTTCCCACTCCCATTTGTAGCTCCTGGGAATGCTCAAAGAGATTAAAACTTGCTCTTGCCAAATCCCAGGACATGCAGCTATTACTGTGCCCAGTGCTATACAGTCTAGGCTCAGAAAAGAGCAGCTCTGCAAGTTACTCTTTGCTGCCACTGTTAGAAAAATTGAGGTTTTTTTCTAAATAAGGAAAGCAAAAATGGTCAGGTACTTCAGAATCGAAATTTCTCTGTCAAACCACCTTCCCAATGCTTTTGCAAAGCCTGGAGCTCTGTAATACGGACAACAAATATGTGTTTCTGCATGTGGAGAGCTACAGGGTGGAAAGGTTTTAAATTCAGAGTCACAGTTACCAGATCAATGAAATGAAGATTATCTGTCACTTAAATCACAGTTAATTGGAGTTAATGCATGAATTTAATTCCACATTGCAACTTGGGCCAAGAGGTTAAAATGGCATAGAAATGCCTAAAAAGAGAAAGTATCACTAGATGAAATTTCAAAAGTAGCCACTGATGCTGTCTGGCTTGGTCTTGAGACCTACTTTTGTACGTATGCAGAAAGTCAACAAGATGCAGAACTATGCAAACGTTCTTTGGAATTTTGTCTGTTTTGTGGTCATTGCTACCAAATTTCTACGAGTTGGGACTCATTTTAATTTCATTTATTATTATAAGACTGTACATTTCTGAAGCAGGAAATTATCACACATTTGTAGAGTGTCTAGCACGTGTGTATAACAATAGCCATAAATACTTCTCCAAACCAGGACCTAAGTATATGATATAACCCAAAAAATGAAATAATTTTAAAATGTAATCCACTAAAGTAAAAAGAGAAAGAAAATTATGGTTCTGTCCCCAAATATTTACATAAACAATTAATATTTATCTATGGTAGAGAAAACAGGTTATTTAGCCTTTTTACAAAATGAGCCAAAAGATTCAATTTATTGTTTTTGCTTTCTATAGCTGACCTCTCCCATCTTTGTTTTTTAACCAGAGCCTTTTTGTTTTTGATTCAAGCTCAAGGTGAAGATATTATACAGGTAATTGTATGAAAGTTCAAGGAGTTTTGGTTTTAGTCAGTATCTACAGCCCTTTTCTCCTGCCACTTTTCCTGTGAGATCGTCTCAGAATATGCAGCTGCATTGTTCTTTTTGAGCTATGTTTGCAGACTATTTCTAGCCCACATCAATGCAATCCAAATAATCCTCAGAAGTTGCTTCATTATTTATTAGAAAAAGCAATCTGGCATGCGGTGTGTTATCGACAGCTGAAATCCAATACTCAAAGGTCACCAAAACAAATACCAGAAAGAAAAAGGTGTTAAGGCAAATAAAAATACACCTTTTTAATTTTGACTGAATTGATTAAATAACAATTGAGTGGTGTCACAGGTCATAAGGCTTTGAGACATAAGGTCAGCTTAATAGAAAAGAGCCTGGGGCCATGTCACAGGGTATGCTCTGCGGCCTAGCACCGAGGCCACATCATTGTGCTCACTCCTGCCCTTACCCCATGTAGTCTGAAATGAAGAAATGCCTAAACAGAATAGAGAGCAGTCTAAATAGACTAGTGCTTATCGCTGAGGGCTACCCCCTGAGTCAATGCTGTTTAGAACTGATTGCTTTATTTGAAGTGAGAGTACTGGGCATCTCTCAGTAAACATTTTCTAAAATTCAGTAGGCTGAGGAAAAAACACCAACAAACAAAAAAAGAACCAACAAAAAACCTTTCTACACCAGCAGTACTCTATAATATATGTACATCTCATTACAGTCCCACAGTTCAGCCCAGATATTTTGGAACTGACATGAAATGCATGAATTAGAAAGTGAAACGCTTAAATATACTGAAATCAAAAGAACTTTTTACAGGATTTTGAGAAGGAAGAACTGTACAGTGGCTTATACACACTAACACATTTACACTAACATTAATTAATATTACGCCATTTGTGTAGTAGTGTTTGGTTTTTGTATGCCAAAATGTTTTGTTCCTAAAAATAGCCAGCCCAGTAAATCTACTGTTGCAGAAATGCATACCTTCAAATGCTGTGACTGATCTTTTTAAAAGGGTTTGATAATTTTACATGTAATAATACAAATGAAAAATCTTGATCTGTATCTACTTCAGCCATCTACTTAAACCTGTGCCCCATCAAAGTACATGAGAAACTAACTTCAATGACTTCAGTAAGATAGCTGGAACACCTGTGGTATTGTATTCAGAAGTCTGTTCCTAGAAGCCCAGAATATAGGGTATTCAGTATAGGAAACTAAAAAGATAAACAGATTATTTAGCACTTCCATGACTATTGCTGGCTCCAACGGAGACTAAGGCATATCCCCCTATTCGGTAGCTTCCTCTTCTTCTAGCACTCTTCTCTCCAAATTCCTCTATGTTATTCCCAGCTTGGACTGGTAACGTAAACAGCTGCCACTGAAGTGTGCAACAAAATTCCTCTACTGAAGAGAGCTGATCTAGAAATAGAGTGGTTTTTTTCTTGCATATATAGGCATATATAGTCTATTTTGGTCCACAGATGTTGCAGCATCCATTTGAAAATCAGCTCCTGCAATTCCCTGTTAGTTCCCAGACTTCCTATGGCAATGGTGTAGCTAAATTTTGCTCTAGTTTTTGGCCTGATCATGTTCCTACTTAACAAATGGATAAACCTCTGCTGATTCTCAGGAAAGTGATTCTGATTCTCATTTATTATTTAAATTATAATTTTGCCAACTAGTATATTGCCTCACTACATAACTTGAGTAATGGTAAGTTCTAGAGTCTATCTAGCTACTCTTCTTTTTTCAAAATTGGCCATTATCTATGAAATATGTAAGATGATGTACACAAAAAAATTAATTATACAACTATTGATAAATTATAATTTTCAAGTGCAAAAAGTATTTAAGGAGGTAAGGTATGAGATCAATCAGATAACTACAATTACTGTCTCATATGACTTCATGGTGGAAAGCATACTTTTTACCACTGAGAATCTGACACCCCTTTTAATGTATATTCTACTTAATGACAAGTTATTACAGCAATTATAATTGTTTAGAGATGGAAAAAAGTACCTTTTGTTTTATGATTGCTAATCTATCTATTTTTTATACTTCTTGTCCTGGAAGAGTTTGTTTCCTTTTTGAACAGTTTATTTTAAGAAATAACCCATGGTTTCAAAAGATAATGTTTTAAAATGTAATTGTATAAACAATGAAGTTCAGGACCTATTCTGTCTACGAACATCAAAAGCAAGGATTTTAATTCACAAACTTCTTTATCAACAGTGGTAAGGCATATAAATCATTCAATAATACAGAAAATGTTTAGTACTCTTAAGAAATGAGTCTGAACTGCATCAATTATAGAGCCTGTAGAAACATAAAGATGCATTTTCCTAAAAGGGCCTCTTTTTGTGCACACAGAAAAATCTGTGCATGCAGTTTTAAAGTACCTGGATGAAGACAGAATGAACTCTAGGACCTATAATTGCAGGAAATATAATTTTATTTATCAAAAGTCATTTGGAGAAATTGTTTATTTCTGTGGAAATTACTTCTCAATTCTGTATATTCTTATCTTGTGGTTAGTGCTGTGGATTGTGCACGTGTAGAAGAAGGTTGGACTGCAGCCTTTTAAAAAAATCTTTCAGGCTGATGGCATATTATCTGCTATGGTGCGTGAAAAATGGCAATGAAAAAAAAAGTATGTTAATGTGCAGAAATAATGCACAAGTACTTGATGTATAGAATGTTCTTTCCTGTGCTCAGGAGGACTAGGTCCTCACTGGGCAGCTGCGGTGCTCTGAGGTAAGGCAAGGTTCTCCTCTTCCTCAAACCCTATAGCCAGGGAAGAGGCAAGGAGAAACTGCGAAGAGGCGTCTCAGGAACAGCCTGGAGGTCTCTGATCATTCACACAAAAGGGCTAGTGCAAACTTTCCAGTAATGCTGGATTTTCAATGTCCTGGTGCTTTGCAGGTTTGTATAATGAGCTTCTCATCTTCATAACTCATAGCAGGACTTTTGTTTGCAATCTAGACAAAGAACCAGACAACCTAATGGCTGATAATATCTATATTTTAAAATCTTTCTCTTACACGAAAGAACTGAAACATACGAACAAAAAGGTTATGCCCTATATGCCCCCTGCTCCTGCTTTCCTAGGCTGGAGAGCGCTGGTCTAGGCAGACTATAACAGTTGCAGGTTTTCTGGATTCAGGTAGAACATTTATTTTCTGATCACTTTCTCCCTCTCACAGTCGTCTTAGTCCACTGTGAAGAATGAGGAGATGCAAGTCTTGTAGATAATTTGTCACAGTCCTGCAAAATTTCTTGTGTGCCAGCAGTCTTGGATTAGATTCTTGTACTAGACACCTAAATTTTAAAGGATTTGACACCTAATACCTTAGGTTTACGGTAAGGACAACAGGTTCTTTTACTTCTGACATAGACTTGTTTGTTTTGGTATCTGATATTAAAAGTTTTAAGTGGTTTTGCTAGACAGATGACCAGCTTCAAAGAAATGGTCATGACTACAATGCGTCCCCCTTAGGCATCTTTGAAAGTATTGGCTTAAATCAGGGGTCATAAACTGAACTTCAGTTTCCTTGGTTTGCTTATTTACATTTATTAACTGCACTGCTTTAACCTCTCACCTCTTCCTTAGTAATGTATTTAAAATTACACCTTTTATCTGATTTTGCATTAGGCTAGAAAGTCTGTCTAATGGTAAGCATTTATGCTGAAATACTTGCATAAATATTCTTAACTTTGCCCTTTCTGGGTCATATTCCCCATTCCTATTTTAAAATCTATATTAGTTCATGTTCTTACTTGCACCTTATCTGGCATTCTTCAATTCTATTTCATAGATTAAATAAAATTGGGTAAATTCTCTGAGGTTTCATTCAGTCTTTTCTTCTCAGTAAATTAATCCAGGACACAAAGTCCTGCGAGTGGGTAGAGGGTTAATCAGTGTTTGCATAACCTTTTCCTGAACTTTCTTAAGTTTTCCAATTAACTGAGGTAACTGGAAAAACCCACACATTTTGTGGTATACAGTGTTTCCTTTCCCCATTAGCAAAGTTGCTTTAAGCAGCAATGAATATTTCTAAAGATTCTAACTAAAACATGAAAGTTTAAATTGTTGGTCACTGTATATGAGAAGCACCAGCTGAGATGGATTTCAGTGGTAACTCTTACCTGGCTGCTCACAATTCACCTTCCTATTAGTTTGTGAGCAGTAAAAAGAGACATATTTCTTCTCCATAGAGGAAAAGGCCTTCCTATGTATAAGCATTATGTAAGACCTCTCTTTCCACACTCTGTGCATTGATGGACGTTGCCATAGGGCCTGAGAAGCTGTCATTAAAGGAGACGCAGCGCAGGTGTGCAGCTCCCTGTTGAACAGTACCAGTGACAAGCCTACGTACTCCAGATATGTAGCTGACATAACACCTGCAAGCGAGGCAGTGAGAAAGTGGAAGCTGTAGTAGAAGGTTCCAGAAGTATAGTCCATTTGAATGGGTACACTGACATAAATATGTTGGTTAGGGAAAGGTATAGCTGCCATGGACTGAACTGGTGGTTTAACCCATCTCCTTAATACTTGAATGAGAAAGGTGAAAATTGACTCATATGTGCAAGGTAGAGATGAAGCTGACATTTAAAGACTGCCAGATTATTCTCAAAATCTGTGAGGAAAACAAGTCTGGCAAGAGCAATCCACTTTATCCAAAATCCCCTTATTCCAAACCTATGTCAATAAACATTCCGAATCTGACTACTGGGGAAGTGAACCAGTCCTCAAGGAATGATGGTTGAAAACCATCTTTATCACACAGAATTATGTGAAAGGTACAGAATGGGGCCTATAATTTTCGATGCCTTGGATCCTAGTACCATGTGAGTAAAATAAAAATCCCACAAAAATTCAAACAAGCATCCAAAAAATGCTAGTTACACTGTTTCAGTAGAGATAGAGATTCTCTCGTTTGTCTCTAGCACTATTCATTTTCTCATGTAGCTGCTCTGTTATTTCTTACCTGTGTTCTTTGACTTAATGCTTCGACTTTCTTTGAAAATTATTTATTTATTTGAAAATAATAACCTAAAACCTACTTGAAATTAAGAAACATCACATAGTTCATGGGTTGGATAGTTTTAGCTGCACCTGATAATACGATCAGCTAGCTGTGTCCTGAAGAAATGGTGCTGGCTTCTTATTGCCTTCAAGTTTCTTCTTAATTATGGGGAGATTGCCGACTTCCCCAGTCACAAATTTAACAGTGTTTCCTTGTGTTGCAAGCTGTCAAAGTGTGCTAAGTAACTGAGAGGCCCATCTAGGTATGTTTGTAATGTGAATAATTAGAGACATTCCTATCCTCATATACATTGACAAAACTGAAAAAAAAAAAAAAAAGTCCTCCCTCTAACAGGCCTAGTGGAAAGCTAGAAAGCTAGAACGTGTTTGAATAAAATATTCACTATGAATCCTTTATTTGACAAAAATTCCCAGACCATGACTTCCTTTCGTAGTTCAAATGTCAAGCATCCCTTCCACTGTGGTCAGGGTGGCATGCAGGAACAGAGGGAGACCCTAAACAGAGGTCTTTAATGATGACAAGCCTGGTTAACTCAATGACCCACAGCATCTTTTGTCTTCCTTTCTCCCTGTGTTGGCTCCTGCTGATTCAGATGGGGGAAGCCAACTAGCAGAGCAGTTGCTCATGCATAGTCTAGGGAAAATGCTTTCTTCACCCTTGTGCATAGAGTGCAAAAGGCCCTTCAATTTCCTCTGTACTGTTTTTCGGTTTTTGTCTTTTTCTCTGATTGACTAGCTTTATATTGATTGAAAAGGCATTTCCTTTGCCCAGCCTTCTGAAAAACAAAATAAATGTTTTCTGTGACCCCAACTCTTAGATTTTTCTTTCCACAGAGCTAAAGAAAAAGTTTCCTGTCAATTATATTGAAGAAAAAATTATATTGTTGTTTTGTAGCACTTTTTTTCTCCCTATGTGTCAAAAGGGAGCAAATGATGCATTAAAAGCCTAAAAGCTGAAATAAAGATTAGGTGTAAAGTGCTATTGATCCCTTTACAAAAAGAAGCTAAGACAGATTCCACTCCACTGTCAGGTTACATTTTCAGTAAGTTACCCAGATGCAAGATTTGAAACTTCTACAAAGGAGTCTTTAAAGTGTTGTTGAAAGTATCAAATAAGATTAGACCAGACAGTAAAAACAACCATTAAAAAATGTCAGTGGTGCAGCTGAGGTAGTCAGGCTGTATTGTCCCAGTGTTTAAAGTAGACCAATACCTGAACGTTTAATATGCCCGTATGAAGATCTAGAACTTTTAAAATATCACTTATTAGATTCTCTGTGTGTACAATCTACAGATATATATACACACACATATATATGTATCTCCATGTCCAGAACCTAAAAGGTCTTAAGCACACAATGAAGTTTTCATTGGATAGAGCAGAAGAAAACTCCAGTTTTCAGTTCCCTAACTCACTACTCATCCAAAAAAACAGTCTGAACATTTTGAAGATTATTACAAGCTGTATCACTTCTAATCAGAACAAACTATTACTGTAAGTCACTACATTAGATTTTCTTCCAATTACTCTGCCTTCTTGATCCTGGCACACTTTTGTGACATTCCTTTGCTCCAAACAGGAAGCTGGACAGCAGCTGAAAAATTATGTGACTTCCTAGCAGAGAGTATATGGTCAAATGTCATCCTCCTCTGTACTGCTTTGATGTGCCAAAGTTTATTAGAAACTAGCTACCCAAGGCATTTACATCACTTTCTGCATCAATTGGTAACCAAGTTTAGCAACTGAGTGTACAAAGTGCAGACAAGATCCACTATGAAACTTTTGATTGTTAGTTGCACAAGCTGGGAACACTGGAGATAGATAAATCTAAAGAAGAATTAGGCAGCTGCTGATTAAATTCTATACATAAAAAAGAATTCTACAAAGCTAAGGCAATGCAATGAATTTCCTGATTCTCAGCAGGGCATCTTTACAAAATATCCAGAGATTACTTTGGAGGAAAAAAAGAGCAAATAGAAGCAAATGCCAAATGAAAGCAGATGGTGAACCTTCATTGTAATCTAACACATCTGGAAATATACCAGTGATGGAGAAGGTAGACTCTACTACTCAAGAAACACTAGCAATAAGCAACTTTTGTAGAGCAATGGGGTAAAATTTGAAATCCTGAAACACTCATGATAGGGGCATTAATTCAACAGAAGGGGTCAAGCCTAAGGATGACAGATTATTTGGGGTGAACTGTTTTCAGCTAATACCAGAAGAGGTAGGAAAACTCAGAGATTAGGTTTAAATTCAAAGTTATAGGAATGTAAAAGGAATTTCTAAGTGGCTTGTATACCTGTATTAGAAACCTGAGGAAAAGAAAATAGTAATTTCTATTATACAATCTATTCTGTGAGTCTGTGAAACTAGAAAACCCTGGCTTCACATAGATTTATGTTTTATGTTTCTATTCCCTTCCTATTTGGAACCATTGTCCTTATGTGCCTTCTTACAGCACAAGGTACCCAGGTTGTTCTGAGCCACCCATATTGTATCCTAAATAAACATATGATACTTTCAGATTTTCCCTTGTCTCCTAGCTACTTTTTGGATTCTGGCTAATCAAAAGGCAGAGCTCTGTATTTAGCTAGCTCTTGGATGAGCTTTATCTCTTTAGCCCTAGCTATGGAGCTAGCTAGCTCTAGTCCAGAGCTCTTCCATATTTCTAACATAGCTGAAAAATGTGTGCCTCATCCAGACTGAGGATTCAGAGGTTCAGCTGCAACAAAAGCAGAGGCAAGAAGCTTGGACAAGAGCTTCATCAAATTGACTGACGAATATTCTTTCCGTGTTTAGCGTTCCCTTAAATGTCGAACAGGAACATAACCAATGCTGTGTCAATGTTCTAAAGGGGTAAAAATAGCCCAAATAATCACAGACCACAGGGTCTGACACAATGTCTTGGAAGAAATATTAGAACAGCAGGTATGCAATGTTATCCATAAAATTTTCACACATAGAAATTCAACTTATTCTAATGAAAATGAACCTGAAATGCCACCATTAGGCAGTCCTGTGGTGCAAAAGGACCAAGCAGCTGGTGTCAGGCTTGAAAATCCACACTTTGTGCATTTTAAACTCTTACTTTGGGCTAGTTCTAGTTCAGTTTAATGGAATAACTGCCTTTTTCCAGCTGGAAAATACTAGGTGAGCTGCTGCAATGTGTTTTCCAATCTAATTTCCATGAAAAGGAATGTAGTTTATGTGTTTTAAGACCGCTCCATGATGCAAACTGGAGCACTGTAGGTTAGAATGATTAAGAGATTTACTTATTATGAATTAATAAATCATGAACAAATCAATTCAGCTAGATCATATCTGCAATGATGTATCGTTTAGTAATTGCTTACAGCAAAGCCTTTAGCCAGTACTTGATCATACTCTATAATCAGTGGAGGAGACAGAGCAAGAGAATAAGCTGGAGCTTGGTTTTCACTTTGGGATGAGCTGGCAACTTGCCTATTTTGCTTGTAGAACTCAGACTATTTTGCCTGGCAGCTGATAATCCTCCCAAACATCCAACAACAAATTCCTGTACTGTATTTTCCTGTCTGAGACTTTGCCTCTTCTGAATTGATTTAGACCATGTGACACCAACAGGTACAGCTATAAAGTGAGACCAGCCAGACATACATCCTGGCAAAACAGTATATTTCATGGATAATCA
Organism: Tringa tobata; assembly: GCA_033628505.1. Classification (NCBI taxonomy): domain Eukaryota; kingdom Metazoa; phylum Chordata; class Aves; order Charadriiformes; family Scolopacidae; genus Tringa; species Tringa tobata. The sequence goes on along the minus strand of JAHREE010000339.1, from coordinate 8,678,342 downwards.
AGAGACAAAAAAGCAGAAAAATCAGTGAATTTGTTAGAAATCTTCTTATAGTTTTCAGATCTAACAATGCTCTTGCTGCCAGATGCTGCTTTCATTCATCTTCAAAACTGCCTGCATTAATAACAATTGTTCCATTTAGTTGTTACTTTTAAAAATATTTTCCTCATACCACTATCACTGACAACAGCTCTGTGTGAAACCACCTAGAGAAACCGCTGAATCCATCCATTTTAACACATTGAAAGGAACTCATAGATAGCCTAGTGAAGGGGAGCTGTGGGTGAAGTTACTTGACTGATTGCAAGAATGACTCTCCACTTGTCTTAAGCTAGTTATGATTAACTACGTGGTGAAGATATATCAGTGTTGATGTGTAACATACTGGCAGCTGATGTAGAAAATAACAGTGGTAAAACAGTAGCACAAACTTCAGCATGCATTAGCATTCATGTTACATATCATGGGTCACTACAAGACTTCCGCAGAAGACTCAATAACCACTAAAACTTGTATATGTCTGTCTTTACACCTTAGAGTTAGCAGGAACATGTCATGGCACAACACTAACACATCTCCACTATGTTTCACAGTCATACCTTTGTAAAGAATAATCTGAGTAGCACACTCATGTAATTGGTGTTTTGGCAGTGCCATTGACCTAGAAACAGAGAGTAAGTTCCATTCATATATAGAGGAAAGAAAGTGGTTCATCTGGAAAGAACGTGGAAGTAATGGGAAACAGCAGGCACATACTGAATTTTCAGATATGACTGCTCTTGTTGTGCCACTGTTGTCTCCATTAGAAAGGATTGTAGTTATTACTCAGTTAATTTTCAAAACATTACTGTGTGTGTAAACACCATGTATACCAACAGTTGAGTTATTTTAGGAACTGTAATAAGAGAGCCTTTGTTGCATACCTCATGTAATGCCCGTGTTTTCCTTATCAGATTTTCAGATTTTATTCTTGCTTTCTGAATTTTACAGGACTACATCTCAGCAGCTTGCTATCATTTTAGAACTTGCTCCTTTTATCATACCTGGGATTTCTGTAATAGGCTTTTACATTGAAACTCTGCCCTTTAAAGTATTTAGCATGTGCAGTGTATGAAAAACATGCATAACTTTATAGCTTTTATTGAAAATATATCCATAATATATCTTACACTGTTCACAATGTCCCATACTAATTACAGTGCCATATATCCCTTTGGTTGCTATTGTTAATATAGTCTGTATATGATATGCCTGGGAACCGGAAACATCCACTTTGTGTAGCTTTACATACACTAATCTTGAGGCTTAATTCTGAATCCTTTCCAAAATTTCCTGAAAAGAGAAAACTCTGGCCTGTACTTCGGAAAAGAGCTAAAGAGAGGTATGGGGAAACCCCCCAGATTTTACAGTTACAAATAATATTCTTTCTACTACCTTACATAAATGAATCTCTAATGAAAGGCAGAACTGTTTGGCTTATGTTTATTTTGCAAATGTCATAGATCATCCAATTTGCTAGATATGCTATGTCTGGGCAATAGTAATAAGATGACTTTCAAGCACCAGCTATAGTGCTGTGTGTCTGGGGGGACCCTCTGGAGGGACATGCTGATTGCTTCTTCCTTGGGAAAAAATGAGGGCGCCAATGGGAGGCGGGGGGAATTTCTGGGTGGAGGAAGCAAGATGGAGAGACACAATCTGGTACAGGGTCTGCCACACTGTTCAAGCTGAAAAACTTGAAAGAGAGGTCAGGAAGAAGCAGGGAGCAGAGCTAAATCTGGGAGAGAACAATGGGAGACTGTGGAGTTGGTTGAATTCAGGAAAGCACTCAAGCTGCTGTGCAGGAAGCAGAAGCGGAGGAAGGAGCTATCCACTATGTGACCAGACTCCAGACAGTATGACTATACTATAATAAAACCTAGCTGGAGAGAAACAGGACTCTGTTTTTTCTGATACACTTACTTCAGAGACAAAGGCAGGGCACTTCCAGGCTCTGGACCCCTTCACAGCAACCCAGCTCAGAAGCAGAAGAGGAATGTAAAGAAGCTTGCTTTTTAGATTTTCATATTTTCTTTTTGTCAGGCTTTACATTTTGTCTGTCAAGGAGGATAAACAATGTCACATGATTTAGATAGCGCATTACACCCAGCAACTGAAGTACTTTGTCCTGTAGGTTGAAATTTGTTGAAACAAATTAGCAGCAAAAGGCTTCCTTGTCTCTAAGGTAGAATACAAACAACGAAAAATAATTCCAGCATAATGCAAGTAATTTATTAGAAATATTGTAACCAGTTGAAGCAGTGAGGAATATTCATTGAATCAAGAACAAATGAAAACTATTTAAAAGATTTCTACCTTTCTTCTAAACTCCTTATCCCTTTTTATACAAGCCATTCCTGAAACCTTGCTTGTACTCAAACCACAAATGGCAAGGCACATCATGTGGAAGGTGATCAACAAGGGTTGCACACTGTATTTTAAAGTTATTCCTCCACTAATAATTAACATACTTAGTATTATTATTGCAAGTTATATGTGAGGGAGAGTATCTGTTTGATGAATTTATTCTTAGTTTGTATGTTACCCTCCCTTAAAAAAGGAAACAACTAGGTCAGATCACACTTGATAGCAGGGATTGATCCTGCTTATCCTTGGTTCAACTTATGCTCCCAGAAGAGGAGAAGCCTGAGACAGTTATGAGGAGCTTAGAGTATGCAGCACAAGAAAAGACTGAGATACCTCTGACAGAAAAAGGGAGCAAACACATTCCTAAGAGTGACAGAAGAGACTTCCTAGGGACAGAAGGAATAATGCAGAATTTGCCACAGCTCAGGAAGCCCCTGAATTGAGTGAAGGCAGACCTGCAAGCAAGAATCATAGAATCATAGAATCGTCTAGGTTGGAAGAGACCCTTGGGATCATCGAGTCCAACCATCTACCCTACTCTACAAAGTTCTCCCCTACACCATATCCCCCAACACCACATCTAAACGGCTCTAACCTGTCCCGCAAGGACACAGGGTTTAGAGCAAGGTTTCTTTCCAAACCTTTTGCTTTCTACTGAATTTTCTCAATTTTTAAAGCAGTCCTGCTGTCGTTCTTCTTCATATAAAATATTGCTCTTGGACTTAAAAAGCCTGTTTGGTCTTTTAGGGAACGAGTCCTCTCATGCCACTGAGAGAGAGCAACTTGTTCTTATAGTGTCTTCAGATGATCAGTGGTGGTGGTGGTGGACCACTGCTACTGCTCTGCAGCAAGCTGACTGAACATAAGGGAAAGGCTACTGTGCTCTTAGCTGAAGGAAACAAAATATAGGCCATAAAAAGGTACAAGAAAAATCAAAAGATAAGAGGATCAGCTTTCTGAAAAATATTGATTGTATGAAAAAAATAAGAATACTGAAAGCATTCTCTCTGAGACTTTTCACAATTAGGAAGGAAAAGAAGGGGAGTGTAAGAAGAAACAGAGACTGCAGGAGAGTGTAAAAGGAAACTGACTGTCCATAGAAGACCTCTATTTTTAGATTTAAAAGAACACTGTCTTTATCCATGTCTTCTGTGGAAAACAAAAAAAAAAACACTATTACCCATCTTTTGAAAACTGGAAAAGAGTAAGAATATAAACAAAGAAGGAACTGAAGACATTTGCATCTTTTCCCATATTAAAACACTCCTTCAGAGAAATGTGTCAGAGGGTTCACTCTGTGTAACACCCAGCATTTGTTTGTTCACACTGACCTAATTTTCAGAAGGCTTTAGGTTTCCATGTGCGTAAGCAATTTATCATGACTACAAACACTGGAGTTTGTCATGTATGTATAAAACAGAGTTGTCAAGGAAAAAAGTTATTCATGGAAAAGATGTATCATTAAACCATTAAAGCTTTCTTGCACACAGTTCCATGTAAATCAGACCCAAAGTATTTAAATACTAATCTGTGCTAATGCTTTTACTTGTAAAATAAGTAAGCATGTTTTTATTCCATTTTAGACAGCCAATCTGTCTTTCTTGTCCATATTTACATTTTTCTCTTGCATTAAGTACATATAGTTTAACACATTTAGAAGGTGATTCTTCAGCTGAGGAATCAAATGCTACATCAAAGCAGATACAACATTTTCATCATGTATTTAATGACAACATTTTGCAAGGGCATTAGAAGTAATAATTGCTCATCAAACAAAATAAAATGAAACTTGGAAAAAATGTAGAGCAGCTTTAATAAAGTATTTGAGCTGCAAGGAAAAATATTTAAATTTGTAATCAACACATACAAACAAATCACTCACCAAATTTCCTAATATTGTGGTGCTAAGTAAGCTAATTATCCACATTAAATATTATTAAAATAGCACTTTTTCCTTTGAAGTTAACACACTAGTATTAATATAACTATCAGACATAAGAAATATGAAAAACACAAACAACAAAAACCTATGCACAATATGAAGTACTTATTCTTTCAGATGTTTGGACTTTGTGCTGAAAACTGTCAGGTTGTATCAGGATGCTGCTGTTTATAACAAAACACTAGAAATACAGAGGACAGAGAGAGATCTGACTTCCTACTGCAGCACATTGAATAAATTTCAGAGACTTAAATTCTGGAGTCAAGACACAAATAAATGATTTTTTTTTCACTTCTTTAGAGTCAAGAAGTCTCTCTCCTACATTCACTGATGTAAAACTGAGAAGAGACATGGAGGGTTTTATTTTTAAAGCCAATATATTGACATAGTATACGGTGAAGTGAAAAATGAAACTACCAAACTAAATTCACAGCAAGAGTGAAAAGGACAGATTTCTATAATTATTCATTACAAAAGTTACAGATGAAATCCATTACAACATTCAAGTATTCAAACTACCTTAACTTTACTAATCCACCAGGAGAATACAAATATAACTCAACTGTATTTGTTTTAGAAAAAAATTTGTACTCAGAGAAAAATAAGCATTATGATGACTAAACATAATTCTGTGAAGTATGTAACTAAAAATTAATTTTAATTAATTACTTTAATTAATCTTGCTTCTTAAAATGCAAGAAAACATAAAATTTCATATGTATTACATATAGTTCATGGGAAATAAGAAATGTTAACATTCTCCTGTCTTACTTGGGACAAAGAGGAACAAGGCGAGAAGGATGACATATGGAGAATTTAACACAGGACATTTTAGCAGCATTACCAGATGATTCATACATACAGTCAGTATAGGCGTTCATCAGCCCAACTCTAGCTTTATAAAAGTTAGAAACAGCCTTCACTGTTGTTAATCCAACTAAAAGGCATCTACATGTACAAGTTTTAGACATTCCACCTAGGTTTGGTACGATTTTACCTCCGGAGATATATCTCTCTTCCTCCCTTATTACAGACACAGTCTAGAAAACTTGATTAGATCAAATACTTAAACTTTATCTGGTTAAACAGGATGGACTCAACCACACCCTGTGATCAAGCTGAGGGCTGTTTTCAGGACAGGACAGAAAGTAACTATTTATCTGTGGAAAAGACATGAGATTTTAATCAATGGGGAAAAGTGGTTCAAGAGGTCTGATAAACTATATTGTCTACATCCCCCATTTATACCCCTCTACTGAGTTCACTTCCAAATTAGGTACACTGAGCATATTCTTTCTCTAACTGATTACACTAAACTATCTTGAGGAAGGGCTGGCAAAGAAAATGAGCTGAACCTGGCTGTCTTTTTCTCCTGTGAGCCACTGGCTCATGACTCTATCTTGTCATTATTCCCTTGTTTACACCTTCATGTCTTCTTAAAACTGTTTTAAAATTCTTTCCTAAAGCTGCTGGTGAGAAGGAGCAAAATGTAAAGGTTTCAGACATAAATATGCATAAAAGGGAATGAACGGGCAAGAAGTAATAAAGTTCTTAAGACCTAAGGGCCAAGTTTAAGTTTACAAACTGTGTTTCGCTTAGGAAGGGGGAATAACCTGAATTTAAAAAGACAACAGAGAAAAAAACCCTTATGAGTGCTAAAGTCTGTTTAGGATCTTGTAAAAAAAAAATGCCCTTTGGACCTCCTCCAGTTTACCCATATTCCCACCCAAAATTGAATAGTTGCCCTTGACCACACATACTTGTTCCAGAAGATATTACATCCTTTTTTTGAAAGTGTTTCAGCTCAGGCTGAAAATGCTGTATAAATAAAAAATATTGCAAACAAACATCTCAGCATTTCTTATTTGATTTTCCTCAGAACCTTTTTATCTATCAAAAGGCTTGGTTTTTTCTCAGTTTTTTATTTTGTGAGAAAAATTATTAAAAATATTCGGTTACTGGAATTTTCATTGGACAGTAAAGCTGTCTTTCAAACTGTCTCTTAGTGACAAGGTGGAATACATCCTGTTAAAGTTAAAATAGCTTTATGTTAAGATGTTAGTCCACAGCAGCATCAGTTTTGGAAATATGTCCATCTCTACGGAAACCAGTTGATCAGTACCAATTTATAACAAGTAAGGATATTCTCTGCTGTTTGAGAGAATAAAAAGTCTTTGCCGAATTCCTTTCAGCTTTTATATAATGTTAAATTTCTTAATACTTTATTTTCATATAGGTCTGTGATTAATTTGTACAAATACGATCAATAAATATGAGGGCTTTTTATACCTGTGACTTCACAGTGTTTCCTGTAATAGTTTAACTGGGTAAATGAGAAATAATCTTTCTTGTAACCTCTTTGCAACTTTTACTATTCAAGTGCTTTGTTAGCAAGCACTTAAATATAATTGTACTTGAAAATTAAACATATAAATGAAATTAAATGAAAATTTTTTGGAAGTCCATTTAGTTGGGTTTTTTTTACTGTTTAGCTGACACTGCTCAGAACAGAATGTATATCTTGTAGATGCAGTATATAAAGAATTCCACCTTGTTATCGGTCAAAAATTTGGCATAATCTGAGTTGAGGCTTCAAAACTTAAGTTTAACTGTACTGCTGTGAGGATTTCAGATTCTTGTAGGTGTACAATATAACTCTGGGGTTTGAGGCATACAATAAGTATACAAGAACTTTCAAAAGAGTATATTTAATGGCTGCATCACATATAACTTCTAAGGTGTGAAGTGTAAACATCTGTAGGTAATACATCTGACTCCTAATAGCCAGAGAAGTAATAAAATTATGTTGTGATTAAAAATTGTATTTGCACGTTTCTGTAACCTCTACATCATAGTTAAAATACAGTTACAGCTGAGGGCCAGTCCACCACTTACCTTTTGTGACACTCTGCAGAGCTTACTGTCAGCACTACAAGCTGCAAAGTAATGGAAACAAAACCCAAAACAATTCCCAAACCCAGATCAGCTTCTAACCACTTGTAAGCTCAGCCATGTTATGTGATAAAGTGATCCAGCATGTATTTTGCATATGCAACTTTTCCAACACGTGAACTAGTCATACTCATATTTAAGAGGATGTTTCTTCCTTTTCACTTTAGAATTTATAACTTTTTGATACAAACAGGCAGAGGACATTTAGTAGTCTCTCAGAACTATTTCCTCACTCAGGTTGTATGAATAGTCATTAAAACAGCATTCCCTCATTTTCACATAAATCACCTATGTAATACCAGTGTAGGGCACAAATGCAGAATTGTGCAATCCACTTAAGTCACACTTTACGTAGTTGAATCTAACATGGTAAATTAATAAGCCTTTTTCAGTTGGAATAAGCATGGTTGAAATATTTTTCAGTGTATCTACACTTGATATTTAACTTTCTAAACACTGTAAAAACAACTATGCTGACTTTAAATTCATTGAACTATAGCTGTGTGAAAAACGTAGAGAAGATTTTTGGATTTGACCTGTTTTTAAATACATTCTGAATCCCTGAAAGAAAAGAGGATTGCAAAGAGCCAAATAGATAGAGATGCATTGCAAAATATTTGAACTGAAATTTTTAAATTTCAAAGTGAGCAGTTTCACAAGGTTCACTTTTTTCTCTACAAAAGACAATGTTGTATGCTGCAGAAACGGGAGGAGTTATAAGAGAAACACTGAAAGAGTAGCCAAGGTAGTCTTGTAGCAGGCAGTAAGTAGTAAGAAAGAGTTTTGAACTTAAATTTCTGTGGTGATCCAACAGGCTGTACCTGGTATGAATGGCACTTTTAAATACACTGAATGATTCAGGTGAGCTGGGGCTGAATTTCAGGGGAAGGGGGAAGTTCATGGAGAACAAGGTTGGCTTTATTAATATACTAAATTTCTCTCAACTACACTTTGATCACTGACTTAAACTGATGTTCTTGGAGTGAAGAAACATATGCTAAAGAAGAACTTGTCACACAGGACATCTATAATTAAAGAAGATCTTCAATGAAAGCATTTCACAACATCTCCATTAAGCTTTGTCATACTGCAAGAAGAACATGAGCCTCTGTGTAAAGAAAAGTTAAACAATTGTCAGTTGAAAGCAGATGAGGGTTTTATTGAATACCTGTATTACTAATGCATGAAGGGGTACCCATGCAGAGCATAGCAGATACAATCATTGCTTTTAATCGTTCTACAATTTTTATTACCAGTGGACCTACTGAACAAAAAGAAGGGGATAGATTTCATTTATGGTAGCCATAGTCTTATTTCAGGAGAAATCAGTGACCTAGGTCACTGAGTTATCACTGATCCTAGTACCATGGTCACCTCCACATGAAGAGACAGGTAGGATTACTGTCTTAAAGATAGCACAGATCAGGACATTCAAACCCTACTGGCTGGGGTCACATAAAGGTTAAAGTACGGATAACTGTTTCCAAATCTTCCCACTAGGAAGGAATAAAATTATTTGGCAAGGCAGTTAAAAGGCAAAAAAATAATATGCATTTCTATAACTTCTAAAGGAATGTATAATAACAAAGAAATGCACATTACTTTCATTTCTCTATGTCGCCAGCTACTAAAAGGCATTATTGCAATTTCTATACACCTATTGTTTGGGTTTGTGCTAAGGCCACAGTGATTGTATTTTGAATCATAGTTCAAATGTCCATATTACTGGAGAAAATTTTTTTGAAGTTCGGGTTCAGTATAGGCTAATGAAGGGGCACTGATGGTTGCTTTGATCAAGAGGCTAGTATCAGTTCTTGAATTTTTGAAGTTAAAAAAAAATAATTCTGAATTTCAAAATCCTGCTAAGGCACTCTGTTGTTTTCACCTGGTCATTTCCACTCACAATAATAGCTCTTTTACATTATAAGTGTACATGACTAGAGGTCTCCAGACATTTTAGTGGACAGTTATAAAATTATGTCGAAGGGGGTGAAATAATTCTTTCAGAAGTCCCTAAGTTTAAAAGAATTAATAAAAATCCTTTTATCAGCAGAAGTTTAAAGAAAAAAAAATATATTCCCTCTCCTTCTTTATACTTGTACCTGGAAAACTGAGAATATAGAGAACAGGCAAATATGAAGATATATTTGTTTGTTCACGCATTCATCTCTCTGAGACAATAGCAATTGCAAAGAGCAGGAAGTGTACTTCCATTTGTTGCTGGTTTTAATCTCTTCTATGGTTTTCTTATTGGCTCTTTTTCTCTGTCTGCTGCTCTTTCTGCTACAGGTTTTCTCAAGTACCCTCATTTTCAAAGGGAAACCCACCTGGTTTCCATTTGATATCCTCAAGTCCCGTGGTGTCAATAGAACTCATCTGTTCCCACCCATGCTTTTTGTATTTACATATTAAGCATGGAGAAATCAAACATGTCTAAATTTTCAAGGGCTAAATGGAAAAATCCTTTATTTTAAAGAAATATTTGAGGTAAATATTGTGAAAAGTCAACATGTAGCAAACCCACAGGAATTATAAGTATTTCAGGAACACATCCATTAGAAATGTATATTTCTGCTTGGTTTTCAAACATCGTCAAAAAGAATCCATTCAAAAGGTCAATGATCAAGCATAAACAGAGGGGAGGAAACAGGTAAGACATAAAATTCATTCAAAACATGAAGGCAGCAAAAACCTGAAGGTTCTTTCTTAACATATGGGGATTTTTAAAACCAGACATGGGTGCAACAAAACTTAAAAGGTGTCCTGAATCAATTCAGAAGTTTGCCAATTTGAGCTTGAGCCAAATGACTATCCAACGAAGAGTAACAGATGCACCTGATGACATAGCATTCCAGTTCAAGGACGTAGCAAAAAATCACTCTAGTTCTCCCCAGTGACAGATAAAACTATTGATTGAACATTTACAGCTCAAATGTTGTGGGGTTTTTTTTTCCTCCTTTCTAGAATAACAACAGAATTTGAAGTGTATGAAGAGCTTGTGGGTTTGGCTTCAATTCAAGGCCAAAGAAAGGGCTCTGACTTTCACCACAGTCTGCAGAAACATTTACAAGCTCTGTATTTGGATTTGTGCAAACTTGTTGATCTTTCAGACTATCAAGCATTTTCAACAGCTGGAACAGAGAATAGAAAAATATTTCTATTTGTTTTCTGATGGAAAAGTTTACAGGTACCAAAATCCATCTGAGAAAAGGTTAATGGATAACTGGAATCCAGTTATATCTTGTGCGTTACTCACTGAGAACCTGAATTACTGATAATTGATTTACTGAAGCCAATCCCCAAAGAGAGTCGATTAATTTGGATTACCTGAAAGCATGTACTGTTTTTCTAGGCAGACAAAAAGAAAGACAAAAAGAGAAAAAAAACTTCACTTTTCTTTCCATTTCATTTTGTTCACTGGATGAAGGGAACACATTATTTTTGTTTATATTTAAATTAAAAATTTAAGAAAAATGGGCTTTTGAAGAGACCCAAAAGCTTATTATTCTGAAATGGATTATTATTTTTTTTAATTTTCAGGTCTTTATCCAAACATTAATTTGTCTTTCCTACATTTAGGTAAACTTTAAAAAAAAGAATGTATTTTAAACACTTTCTGGTTTTTAATATTTCTTTTTGTTGTAGAAAAGGGATCTACACATACATAAAGACTGAAAGTGCTTTTCCTGCCCATGATTTTTTTTTTATCTCTCTTCCACTCCACTTTTCTCTAAAGGAAGGGAAAAATAAGGAGGAACTTCTCAAACTAGAGTGAGTGCAGGACTTTTTCTTATATTCAAAGTCATCATTATTAAATTGTTATTTTTGTTTTCAGTTAGTAAGACTGATATTAAAGCAAAGATTATGTATTTTTTTAAAGTGAAAATAGTAAGAGAGGCAAACATCTGTCAACCAGTTTCACTAAGACACGAGAAACTGAGCAGACAGAGCATCGCCCAGAGAAGCTGGCTTCTAACACAGGAACTGAGGAGACGAAAAAAGAGAAAAAAGTGTGAAAGAGTTGGACATGAGTGTGACTTCATTTCCTAGGACTCTAGCTGGAGTTTGTGTAAGAGAGACAGGAGCACTGTGTCTACTACATCTGGGAGTAGTACACCACAACAGGACCAGGTCTGTAGATCACATGAAGAACCAGTGCACATTTTGGGGGGGTTCACTTCAGACTAGCTCTAGTCTGTTGCCATAGACTGAACCCCCATCAGCAGCTGGAGTGCCTTTGGGGTGTTCACAGAGTAAATTTTACTGGTTTGTTTAATCTGAAACCGAACCAGGTTGTGTACTCCAAGACAACTATGAGATCTGACTCAACATATGTTAATTGGAGAGAACTGGGAAACTTTCTTCAAAACACTTTGCTGATTCAAACTAGAATGTTAATGTAGACTCAGGGAACTCCTACTAAGGATGAGGAACTTAGATCAAGTAGATCTAAGTAGATTGAGTGATTGTCTCCCACCCAGAATACAGAAGTACTAGTACTGATTTCTGCTTCTGTATGTCTAGCCCAACATTAAGCATATCCTTTAAATTGTCTTTTCCCTATTCCTTCCCGAAGAATTTTGACTGTTACAGTTTGCCTTCAGAGATGAACAAACTTGCGGTTAAACAGTTATGCAGTTCAGAAAAGTGTGTAAATGGTAGTACTTCAAAAGGCAGATTAAAAGACCTGCTTAATTTTTTCATGATTATTTTTTGTACCCTTCTGTGATCTCACAGTATCAGTATGTAATATGACATTAACTTTGACTTTTCCTACTCCCTAAAATATTACCATTTATGCATATTTTAATGTCTGTCATGCTGCGACTGCATTTTTTTCCTCTTCTCTGCACTGCAATGTTGAGGAAAACCCACAACAAAAATACTGTATATAGCAACGCTGTATGTGAAGGAATATAACAAATTTAGAATCCGCTTAAGATTCGATCCTATATTCAAACAAGTCATACAACAATGAAACCTATTTATTCAGGCTGTTGAAGCTGCCTGTGCCCAGAATACACTTTCTGATGAGCAGACACCATTTTATGGGGGTTCTTCTAAAATGGAAAGAAATCATGACACGTTATGGATAAAACCTGCATTTAAAATTACTGTTTACAGCTTTGGTACAGCAGTTACAGAAATACTGGAAATACAGTAACAAATAGACAAATAGGTCAGTCATGGTTAACTGGGGAGGTCCCAATGGATTGGAGGGTGGCAAATGTAACACCCATCTACAAGAAAGGCAAAAAGGAGGATCCAGGAAACTATAGACCTGTCAGTCTAACCTCGATACCGGGGAAGGTCATGGAGCACGTCATCTTGAATGCCATCAAAACCCACATAATGGGCAACCAGGGGATAAGGCCTAGTCAGCATGGGCTTATGGAAGGCAGGTCCTGCCAGACGAACCTGATCTCCTTCTATGACAAGATAATGAGATTATTGGATGAGGGAAAGGCTGTTGATAATGTATACCTGGACTTTCAAAACGCATTTGATACTGTCCCCCATACAAATCTCGTGGAAAAACTGGCTTCACATGGCCTGGATGAGCATACGATCTGCTGGATCAAGCACTGGCTGACTGGAAGGTCCCAAAGAGTGGTGCTCAATGGAGTTAAATCCAGCTGGCAGCCAGTCACAAGTGGTGTGCCTCAGGGCTCAGTGTTAGGACCATTTCTGTTTAAGGTCTTTATTGATGATCTCGACAAGGATATAGGGTGTATCATCAGCAAGTTCTATGATAAAAGGTTCAAAAGATATTGAAAGTGGGTAGAATTTCTTCTAAACTCCTGACTAAAATTATAGGTGAAAAATTTTCATTGTTTTTGTCCCTTTTTGTTCATTTCTTGTCAAATTATATTACACCATCAATTCTGTCCTGGTTATTCTTTGCAACGTTGCTCAAGGTCTGTGGGAGAACAGGTTTACCTGTCCAGTCCAGACAGAATGAAGTTATTAATGCACCAAAATAGCTAGAAAACTAGCAAATATTAGGATACAGTGGTTTATTTACGTTCTTGGTTTTTCTGTGTATTTTATCATTTTCTAGAAAAATATGTTGATGTGATTTCTTTCATTACTAATTTCTGAATTTAAAATTTGGAAGAAGGTATTTTTGTAAAAGACCCTATGGTTTTGGTTTGGTTTTGTTTTTTAACTTACAACTTATGTATATGCACTACAAAATCAATCTATTTTGAAAATGAATGAAAGAAAAGTATTTTTAATTTTTGCACATGAAAATGTTGTTAGTCACTCCACATTTTTTTCTTGTAAGACTAACTAATGGAATCTAGGCTTCAAGATGGAACCTTATTTTGGTATGTGTGGACATTTTCATTTTTGTCCTTGTAACCTCAATACTTGCATACATAGATCATTGAACTATTGTTGTTCATGTGTTCTTATATGAAATATACACATATTTTAGACTTCCTGTGTAGTTGTTTTTCAGCTAAAATAAAGTTCAGTTGCTAGAGTAAATCAATCGCATTTCTGTTTCCAGTACTTTTTGTGAGAAATCTATTAAATAATTTTCCCTTTTTTTAATAAAGATTGTAATGCACAGATGTTTCAAGCTTACTTGTTTTCTATAGTTGTTAATATTTTCTCGTTATGTTAACTTCCTCCATTTCCATTCCCACCTTAAAAAACAGTAGCTTAACAGTCTGAGTTAAAATAAAAATTAAATCAGACTACTGTTAATACATACTTTCTATTTCCAATATTAAACAGCTGCCTTAGGAATCTGAAAACAACATTTTACCTTTTCATTTATGCATTGTTCATCTCATTTTTTGCAACACCTATTTCCAGAATAATTTTATGGGAAAACCAAAGATAACAGTGTGCCAGAATAAAACGGAGTAAAACAGAGACTAAGTTCACAATTTTTTAAATACCTATTAGCTTCTACACAAAACCATTACATTTTCTTATTGATTATTTCACAGCAGTAATAATACTAATAATGATACAAACAATTTTTATTTTCATAGCCTAAGAACTCTTTCCATTTTAAAAAATCCCAATTAAGCTGCCTATTGTTTCTCATGTAGTAATACTTCTCATTTTACACCTGAATGGTTACCTCCAAAGTTTTAGGATTTTTCTAACGTGAGGGACTGCTGTCCCACCACTGCCCGTAGAAACATCTACTGCTATGGATGGTTTGAAAACCTCAAATATACAGCACAAAAAGAATTCTAGCAGAGATAAAATATGCTTTAAAGTTTTTGTCATTTTATTCCTATGGCAAATATAAAGTCAGAGATGAAAAAAATAATATATTTATAATACATGCTTATGAAAAAATATATCCTCACCAGTGTATAGCAAATACACCAAGCAATTCTAAGCATGTATATAAGGAGCTGAATAAATGTAGACATCTTTTGTTTTCTTTTACTGCAATTGCTTGATCATAAATTGTGTAAGTGACTGTTCTTAACTATTTTGCAATGTTCATTTCAGTTCCTGGATGAGTATACTTCTTAGCACAAAATACTGGAGCACAAGGGTTACGTTCCTGCTCCTCTGTAGAGGAACAGACAGCTGGCATCAAGGCATTCAAATTTTAAGTCACCAAGAATCATTATTGCCTTCTGAAGCAGGACCTTAAAAACAGCTCTTATTTCTCCTTCAGTATATCCATGCAAGAGCTCTGATACATTGCATTCACTGTTTCAAAGATACACAGATTTTCCACTATTACAATCAAAATAAAAAGGAAATGAAGATTCATGTCCCTTTACATGAAACTGATACCTCTGCAGGTAAATATTCTCACTTCATTCCTAGAAGCATCCTAAGCTGAAATACAAAGTCCTCAGAGTTCTCCAACATGGTCTTAAATATATTTACATAGGCTGCTTATATCTTTTCCTGAAGTCATAAAAAGGTCACAGAATATTTTGCATGAATAAAGACTTCCTATAATGTCCGTGTTTCATCTGGGATAGAGCTAATTTTCTGTCTAGTAGCTGCTGTGTTTTGGACTTAGTATGAATAGAATGTCAATAACACATACTGTTTTAGTTGTTGCTAAGTAATATTTACATTAGCTAAGGACTTTTTTGGCTTCCCATAGAAGCTGAGAGAGAGCATAGACAGGACAAGCTGGCCAAAGGAATATTCCATACCATAGACATAATGGGAGGATAGAAATTGGGGTGTGCCAGGGGGTAGGGATCTGCTCAGAGGGGGTGGGCAATCAATCATCAATTGTTAAGAGTGACTTGTGCTGTATCGCTTTATTTTGTATATTCTTGTACCATTATTATTATTATTATTGTTATTATTGCTATTGGTTTTTTTCCTCTTACAGTTCTATTAAACTGTCTTTATCTCAACCCAAGATTTTTTTCCTTTCCCCTCCTTCTTCCACTTCTTCTCCCTCCCCTACTGGGAGGAGGGTGGGAGTGTGAGCAAGTGGCTGTGTGGTCCTAGTTGCTGGCTGTGGTTTAGCCATTACATACAAATACTTTGAGTTTTATGATGAAATCAAGAATATTCTTTGAGGAATGACAGATTGTGTTCACAAAATCCTCTGAAGATTGTAATTGCAACTAGGAAGTCTTTCCCATTCTACTCTGAATAATCACTTGGGCTCTGCTGAGGGAATTTGATGTGACATTGGCTCTGTCACCACAGCAAAGTCTTACGTGTCTCCTGGCACAGACCTAATTTTGGATGGAAAAGTCTGTAGTACATTATGAAAACAATTTCCCATAAGAGTTTTGAATTCAAATACTTTCCTAAATGCTCATTGTTTTTATTTGCTTAAAAAAACTATATATTCTCCCTTTCAGGCTCTTCAAGCGTTTTGTCTGTGTTCAAGTAAATAAACAAAAAATCTTACATTATTATGTGATATTTGTAAACGGCATCGATGCCTGGGTATTACACTGTACTTACACTGAGCTCTTTTTGTCAGTCTCTGGGAAGTTATTGAACTCCAGTTGTCAGTACCACTGTAGATATTTTTCTTTTGAGTTCTACAGGTTGCTGTGGAGCATGCATCCACAGAAACATAATAAAGTTTAGGAAAAATCTTAACTGTTGCCTTATGCCATACCTCTGGTGGATTCTATAGTTTACCGTTATGGAAGATTGCCATTCTTCGTGCTTGTGCAGAAGTGAGATTCTGGTTTGAGAGCTACTGTTTCTGACACCTATTATGTGTTACTGTGCTGCTGACAGTTCATATCATTTTTATTTAAAAAAAAATAGGCTCTGCCAATGCACAATAAAGGCCTTACTTACATAAGGAATTAGTACAGCTGCTGAGATTTGTCCTTAGAAATTGGCAAAGAATGAGTACAGGTGAGTGCAAAACAACTAAGAATTCATAGTGCTACTTGGAATTATTTTACATTGAAATGGCACTCTCTGCCTAAAGTTATAACTAAATGGAAACCAATGAATAGTGTTATGGTCCCAAAGTCTCACCAGTTTCTCTGTTTAGATGTCTCTCTTTTTGGCTCTTTTCTTGGAGCCAATGCAGATATAACTGATGACTGAGAAGAGTCAGGAGTTGCAGTAAATTTAGCCAGCTGTGATTGAGATTGATGGGCTTTAATAATATTCTCATCCATGAAAACTACTGATAATGCTCACACTAACTGCAGATTCCAGATAGATTTCTACATAGCGATGAAGCAAAATATATCAAAACTGTTTACACCTTCATAAGAAACTTTGTATCTGATGTGGGTTTAGTGATGAATATTTGTTGTTAATGTAGAGATGGCCATGATCTCCAACCGTTCCTATTCCCAGAAAGGAGCACCAACATCAGAATTTCCAAAATGGAAGAAACAGTGAATGGATGCTATCATATAAGAAAATGTAATATATCTGTAGCAGTAGCTTTTCAAATTTTTCTTATTTTTAACTGATCCTGCACCTAGGGAGGAATAACCTTATGCACTGGTACAGACTAGGGGCTGACCTGCTAGAAAGCAGCTCTGAAGAGAGCGACTTGGAAGTCCTGGTGGACAACAAGTTGACCATGAGCCAGCAATGTGCCCTTGTTGCCAAGAAGGCCAATAGTCTCCTGGGGTGCATCAGGAAGAGTGCGACCAGCAGGTCAAAGGAGGTCCTCCTCCCCCTCTATTCTGCCCTGGTGAGGGCACATCTGGAGTACTGTGTCCAGTTCTGGGCCCCCGAGTTCAAGAAAGATAAGGAAATACTGGAAAGAGTCCAGCAAAGGGCTACAAAGATGACCAATAGAGTGGAGTACCTCTCTTATGAGGAAAAACTGAGAGACCTGAGGCTGTTTAACCTGGAGAAGACTGACAGGTGACCTCATCAATGCTTATAAATATCTGAAGGGCAGGTGTCACAAGGATGGGGTCAGACCCTTTTCAGTGGTGCCCAGCGACAGGACAAAGGGCAACAGGCACAAACTGGAATACAGGAAATTCCATCTGAACACGAGGAAAAACTACTTTACTTTGAAGGTGACGGATCACTGGAACAAGCTGCCCAAAGAGATTGTGGAGTCTCCTTCTCTGGAGATATTCAAAACCTGCCTGGATGCAATCCTGTGCAGCCTGCTCTAGGTGAACCTGCTTTGGCAGGAGTGTTGGACTAGATGATCTCCGAAGGTCCCTTCTAACCCCTAGCATTCTGTGACTCTGTGATTCTTTGACAGATAAATGTTGGTGTTCTTTTCTTTTTTGAAGGTTGTAAGCAGGTGTTTGTTTGTTTCTTTGTTGTTGGCTGTTGGTTTTCAGGGGGAAAGGGATGTTGAGTTTTTTTTAAATTAATTTCTTTATTTTTCTTGGCTGAATACAGGGAGATTTGCAATAAATCTGTGACCACAGTAGGTACTTTTCACAGTTCGAGGGAAGACGTAGAATGAGAAGTGAACAAAACATGTAGCTGCTTGTTCAAAGTATTCATAACTGAATGTGAAATAACATTAGCAAAGATATCTTTTGGCATCTCAATTAATAGTTCAGGCTGCACTAATATGACAATGTAATATATTGTCTTTGTACAATGTAAGTCTCTTAATGTGCAACTTCTGATAATTAGAATATCAACGTGTAGAAACATGAATGGTTTTCACCCAGCCCGGTAGATCTAAAAGCAAAACAAGTTTTTATAAATTAATAGTAAAATTATCAACATAAAATTAAATTTTCATACTATTATGATGTTATTATGATGTATACAATGGCAGCATGCCTATCGATAAGCAACATAAATTTATCTGTCTCTGAATTGGACCATGAATTTCATATGCACTGATTTCTTGGGAAAAATACATCTTACAGTCTGCAAGGGGGTTTTTTATGTTATGCTTTAGATCTAAGAAAGAAATTTTCTTCTGTCATCCCATCCACTTCACAAGGCAAAGATAAACCTATGTTAGGCTGTGTTACCATGTTTCCCAGTGGTATGCACTACTCACAGCATAAATGATTATTTGCAAATGGTCACAGGATTAATCATGACACCGTGATGGTAGGATCACTTAAGTTTCTGCCACATACCTGCCTGACTGCACAAATGCATAAACTTAACTATCCTAACAGCAAGTTGAAATATTGTTGTTAAAACATCACTGAAACTTAGATACAGCTGCTAAGATGTTGGGAGGCGAATTATTTCTTTTGCTTAACTTGATCATCGTTCACCAAGTGTACACCCTAAATTGTGCAGCCTCCACCAATAATAAGAAAATAAATTTCTTGCTTCTGTCTTCAGCACTCTTTTTTTTTTTTATGGCAAAATACCTACTAAGTACTTTAAGCACATGCTACAATTGTTTTTATTCTCTATACAATAGAATACATTAATTTTTATAAATATTAATGTTAATTTAAACTGTGTTTTTCCAGAATTCCAAGTTTTGCTCTCTAAAATAAATCAAGCAAGAATAGAAGGTGAGTTTTATGACAGGACATAGGTAGTTTCTTCTTTTTAATAGTCTGTTTTCAAAATCGTAGTTGCCCTTGCCAGGAATCAGATATTTTAGCAGCATGAGAAAAAGAAACCTAAAACGTAGTCATACAAGTTTCATAGCTATGTACACCATCTATTCTCTCTAGATAACTAATACCAAGTACTGGTAAATTAGTGTCTTTGAAGGTTCCAGGGGAGAGAGGTTTCTACTCTTTTGCTCTTTAGTTGGACCACTTAAGCAGGTACAGATAATGGATTCTAACGTCACACAAGCTGAGAGGAAAGAAGTGTTCAATTTACACATTTTGCTCTAGTGGTAGTATTGATTCTGTCTTATAAACCAACTTGTCCCCACATAAGACAAACAAAAAATATTTTTGAACTGAAATGCACCAATCTGTCCAAAGCATTTGTTTTCTGGAGGAAAAAAAAAGAGAGAGGGAGAGAAAAAACAACCTAGAAAAGCAAGGAGGGACATGGCTTTGTTTTTGTTCTGATAATGGTTCCATCTGTGAAAATAAAGGGTGTGAAAATCATCAAAAGCATCCAAGAACTTTTGCAAGGTGGATAGAGAAATATGCTTTCATTCTGATAACCTTGAACTTTCAGAAAGACATAATAGAAAAGAAACTAGATAGTGGGAAATATAAAAATTGTGATAGAGAATTGGATGGATTTAAAAGTATAGAAGCATATGTGTGAGAAATGTCTTCTGGATAAAGGTCTTATTTCTATTTCAGGTAGCGCTAGAGAAAGGCAAACCTTATTCTTGGCCACATTAACATAAAATTTGTCAGCAAACTTGTCTAAATTAAATAAACAAAGGTGATGTAAAACTCTGATTTCTGGAAAACAGCAAGAATTAATAAAAGCCTTCTAAGTGCCTTAAAATAGGAATAAGATGAGAAGCAGCCTATACAGATTAATTAAGAACAAATCATGTCAAAGCAATCTAATTTCTTTGTATGAAAAGTTAACAGGCTTGTGGGTGAGGGAAAGTATGTCATACATGCTGACTTTAGTAAGGTTTTTGACATTGTTGCACATGACATTTTCATAACTAAGCCATGGAAATATAAACTTGATGATACTACTGTTTGGTGAGCATAACTGGTTGGAAACCACACAGAGAATAATTATCAGTGGCTCACTGTCAAACCGGAGAGATTTATCAAATTGGGCTCTTCAGGAGACTGTCGTTAATTTAATATGATTCAATATTTTCATTACAATGTCGGATGATAGCACAGAGAATAAGCCTATTAAATCTACAGATGACACCGAAGTGGGACAGATGCAAAGACATTGGAGGACAGGATTAGAATTTGAAATGGTCCTGTCAAGCTGGAGAAAAAAACCCACATGTAAATCAGTAAGGGCAAATGCAAAACTCTATACTTAGGACAATAAACTCAATATATCCATAATGGGAAATGCCTGGGTTAATAACAATATTGTCTCTGCCAGATGTATTTCTGTTTAAACAGGAAAACTGCCTTTGTCTAAGTACTGCTGCTCTTTCCCACTTCCCTACCTATCCAACGGGACCAATCTGGCTTGCCGGCTTGCCCCAGACATCCATTGTTCATTTCTTTCTCTTGTCACAAAGTGTTTTGGAACAAGTTCCATGACCCAGAGATTTTCTCATTTCTTCTTCTGTCTCATGTGCTATACTCCTTACCAAACAAGATTGACTATGAATACTCACAGAGTATTCTCTTGTTCCTACAGTCTTTGACTCTCTTCTCCGTTCAGTATACTGGTATTCTCATCTTCCACTTCCTAGATCTCATCAGCTTCTAAGAGATATAAATAGTAGCCCTTCTACAAAGTATTTATTCTTCCTTTTCATCTTATCTTTTCCCAATTCTCCTCTGCTTGTCTCTGCATTTGTCTTGGTGAGCATATACATTAATTAGTTGTACATCATGGAGATCTTTCTTGCTCTTGATCTTTCTATATAGTAGCATTAGTCAAAGACCTATATGTTGGCTTTCAAAAGCAGAAAAAAAAAAAGAAGAGAAGGTAGACCCCAAACTCCTACCTAGAAATTTTCAAGTGAAAGACTGGGGTTTGTATTAAGTAATTGGAACTTAGTGCTCACTTTGATAAGTAGATTGTTTCCTAAACACAAGTCCAAACCCAAAGAGATTCATGTGGTCTTCAATATCTCAGAGCAAGCATTCAGTTCTTCAGATGTTTGTTGAAGTCATATAAATGGAGTGATTGTATGTTTTTATAGTAAGATTCAGAGGAAAGCAGAATATTATTTTAAAGACCGATATCTGAATAACCCACAGGCACAATCTGGATTTCCAGTCAGCCACTCATCTCCAACCCACCCACATGGAACACATCTTCTATTCAGTTATGCTGATCAAATTAAATAGTGTTCTAAGTCCCAGGTTTAGCAAGAAAAATCTTATTCATTGATCACTTTTCCACCAGCTAACCATCAGAGAACCACAGACCATTCTGCTCCCGCTTAATCGTGTCCCTAGAAACATTTGTCTCACTCATTAGTTGTCAGGCTGCTGAGTCCGGATATGGGTTTACAGCAGCAAACAAGATGAATTAAAGATACACAGAAGCTGCAGTTAAGCACCAAGGATCTAAAACTGAAAAGCTGGAAAAGGGCCATCAGTTTTATTTTGTAACCAAAAAATGTAAAAAAGCTTTAGTGAGATACAAAACGAACAGTTTTTCTAGACAAAATATGTACAAAACCTTAAAGAAGTTGTGGATCAATAGGAGAGAGTCCTAAGGGAAGCAAGAGGAATGATCAGTGCTAGGAAACACATAGGTTGATACAAGAGTGAAGCTGTTCTTTCTAAAGAAGTGAAGATTGAAGAAAAGAATTTTTATCTTTTTTTTTTTTTGTGACTTTCTGTCAACATCAGCATCTGCTCATGATTAGCTCCTGAACCTTCACAACCAACACATACCTAGATAGATCCACTCCAAAAGGCAAGCCTTTGTGCATTTATAAGCCTTACTGCATTGGAATCACTGTAGAACTTGAGCCCTATAGAGTAAACTTTCCATCATGAAATGCTTTTATCATTTCTTCTTCCAGATCATTCTAAATATTTGTTATGTAGATTTCTAAAATTATACCCTTTCTTTTTTCATTGTATATATTTCCTCTTCTGTCAAAAAACAAAAAACAAACCAGAGATAGAGAGAGAAAATCACCAATGTATCCTGCACTATTTATTATAAAAGTGAGAGGATAAATCACTTAACACTCTGGTAGGGGAATGTTTATGCAACCTCTTTGATTAAATGTGAGCATTCACAATAAGAAGTCTATATGCAATTTATCACAAAGTTAAGACAGTGATAATGCTAGCAGAGGACAGTCCCCGAGTCTGATCTTATTCCCTACCTTTTATTTTTACACTGAAGGTAAATTTCATGTATGATTCAAATCACAAGGACTTAGCCGAGTTAAGAAGTTAAATAAAATTGAAAATACAATACAAAAATATAAAAATACATAACATAGAAGATTTTTTTCAAGTAAAGGCTGCAGGATTAGTGATTTTAATGACAAAATTTACAAATACTGGTATTTTACGGGTCATAAATACGAAGAAGTGATTAAACTGTACATTTCTTCCATTAATATTTTTCCTTCATTGCAAACTTGTGAAGAGTACACGTATCTTACTTGTCAGTAGTTTCTATTGGATAGTATAGATTCATACTTAACAATAATTGCCTGAGATTTGTAGTTCCAAAATAATTTATAAGGTTAATTCTTGATATTTTTATTATTTTTTCATCAGACACACATGTATATAATTTGTATGTAAAGTTGCTAAAGGGAAAACCTCCCACATCAACATCTTTAGGAAAAGTATTCTCACTCAGATAACTCAGCTGGAAAGACTGAAATCTAACCGAATACCTCAACGAGCATGAACATGCTCATTTAAATCAGATACGAATTAGTATCTGTGTGTTCCTTCTATAAAATCAAAAGTGAAATAGGATTATTACATTGCATAGGTGGAAACAAATTTGTTAAACATGAGGAGTTTTTAATGTTGAGGATAAAAAAGTATAGGACTACAAAGAACGTTTGTGCCAGTTCTTAGTTAAATAAGATGCACTTCAGCTAGAGTCTACAATTCACTTTTTTGGATATATATCCCTTCATATACTGTGAAATTGGTGGACATCAGCTACTAATCATATGTTACAATCTGTACTTGGGTACATTTTGAAATTTTAATTTTTACTTCCTGATCATTTTAGAAATTGAATTAAAACTAATGGTACAAACTATGTCTCTGCAAAGATGTGGTGTGCACACTAAAAAATGAAAAGCATTGACGAAACAGGTAAAAACATGTTTTAATGAGTGTATCTTGAAAACTGGTAAATGGTGGAAGATCTTGCCAAATATTGAAGGTTTTCAGGGAAGCTTTTTAAAAACGTAAAAGCCAAATCAGCTGGCCATACATGTTTCTTATAAATCTGGCTCTTACGATAAAAAACTTTCAGAGTTAAGGATGTTTGCTGCTAACAGACTCTTTTCATAATAAATGACATATTCCTAAAGAAAGTAATGCATTTGAATGTTACTGGCTTCTCAGACTCAAATGTAACAAAAATAAAGCCATATGAGTATGAATCATAGACAACAGAAATAACCTTTCTATGGTGCAATCTACCTCAGATTCTCAAAATTACTTTGAACAATATTAATTGATAATGTTGTGTATGTTCTGCTATTTCTTTTTGTGTTACTGGCCACAGAGAGTGAGTACCCCAAGGCATCCTAGAATTTTGCTAGGGAAACAATAACAATGAAAGAAAAATTGTACATTGAGATTAAGCACTTTTTTTCTAGCTTGGGTCAAAAACATGCTTTAGAGCCAACCCTTATTGTACAGACCAGGGTCAGACCACACAAACTAGACTTATTTCAAATGAAAATAATTTGGAATATTCACTCCAAGAACACACTTAATATCCTCCAGCTGCCAATAGGCATCCAGTCCAGGTGACAGTCTAGAGCCAGTCTGAAGTAAACCTCCCCTCCCTAAAACATCTATATTACATGGACCCTGGGTTCTTGACACTAATCATTTCATACCACAGGTCCATTCCTATTGGGGTGCACTGCTTGGTCATATAGTCCTAGAGTCATCTATCTAGTCATCTAAGTGGCAAAACTGCTTCAGGCTATGGGATTTTGAAATCCAGCTACCAAGTTCAAGACACCGCAGAGATCCTTGTTAGTGTAGCTCCCCTGTGCACCTGAAGCCTTTGAGACTCATATTGCTGGTGACTTTGTTCTCAGAGGTGTACATATACAAACTCACAAAGTCCTGATGTCATATGTTCATCTTATGTTCATGGTAAAACAGCTTAATCAGAAGAGAACTTAATCTCCAATGGCCATTTATTTGCTAAGTAGTAGCATGTATGAGAAAAAACTTGGTTTGAGTTCCTGCTTCAAATCAGGCAGAGTGATGGTTTAAAAGTAGGTCTTCCAGTACCTAGATTTATCTTTTAGAAGACCCCACAAGCAATTTCTTCAGTATCAACTGTTATATTTGCTCTACTCTGCTCAAAAACACAGGCCAAAAAAGCATGAGGCAGTTCAGCTGCAAATGGAAACTGAGCATGGAAAAAATGGTGTTGCCTACTTTAAGAAGCCAGAATATGCTGATGAGGTTACTTCAACAAAATAAAATGTCCTATTTAGAATTTGTAATCAGATAAGTCATATGGTCGTTTCAATGTTTATATTATTTGCAACATTCATTTTCTAACAACGTTTTTGTCATTCTTGATTAGCTCTAATTAGGCAGACAGAAAAAGATATATTTTAAAAAGCAAACACTCGCCAGCGAAAGACAGGAAGAATGGCAGCTGTGATTTTCCCAAATCAGTTGTCCAAGTGACAATAGAGACCATATTTTCTGAGCCATAAGACTGCAAATTTAATCAAAAAGATATTTTTATTCTTTGTTTAAGTATAATTATCATTGGCTGTAGAAAAACACTACCAAAATAGTTAGGGAGTAATCAGTAACAAAGAAAAGAAACTTGTAGTTTGTTTCTGAATTAATAAAAGGAAAAGTTTAATATATATGCTTGGAAAATATCTAACACAGTTAAACAAGATCCATGTGAAATATATCCAACCGTCAAAAAATGAAGGCAATTAGCAGCAATTATAGAGCTTCTTTCCCAAAACTATGTATTGTAAATCCTTTTAATCAGGGAAAGCACCAATAACATCAAGTCATTGTGTGTCTGAACAGGAAGCCTAGTATGTAAGAACACTTTGCTCTTAATTAACTTTTGGATACCACTTTCTGCAGATTACTATCGGCAGAGGTGCTGCATAGAGGAAACTATGTATTTTAGATTCCAATTAAAGGATTAATTGTATTTTTAAGTGCAATATGGTAATTAGAAGTAATGGTTGTTTGCTGGAGGTATACTGTACTTAATAGGCTGGTGGATTAAACAGTCCCTGCATTAAAAGGAATTATTGTATTTGTCATAAATACCTTTGAGGATAAATTTGCTTTCAACTGCTGGAGGAATTCTTTGATACAAAACATGAAGGATTACATGAAGGTGACAGGAGAGGTAGTCTGCATCTGTCAGGTGTGCTCCTGATCACAGGCCAAGAAAACTTATAAAGTAACCTGGGGCACATTACATTTTGAAACCAAGCCCTGTTATCAAAAATCAAAGAATCCTATGCAGTTGAATGTTTTGTATTTGGAAAGGAGAAAGGAAGAAGTAATGCATTTGGAATTTATTGTGTTTCTGTACTAGCTGCATTTTTTCTACTGGGCTCACTAACCCCTCAGTTAGAGGGCAACTCTGTTTATAACAATATCTGCTACTGTAATGTAAAAATGAAGCTGCAAAAGTTAAGTTCTCAGTTTTTTAACACAAGCCACAAGCCATGACCACAAAGGATAATTTAATGAGAAAAAAAAAATCCAAAAAACAAACCGACAACAACAACAAAAAAACCTGAAGGACCTATCCAGAGTGAATACTTTTCATCTGCTGCTTCAAGACTGGGTAGTTTCATATGAATTATTTTTCATGGGAATTTTGCAATAATCTGTCCTAACCCCACCCACCCTTTCATGTTGGATATGGTTGGTAATTGCGAAAGTGCATGGGTGGGGGGAAAATTGCTACTGCGATTTTGGAATAATTTAGTTTCTAGAGATTGAAGGCTTTCATTTTTAGCAAATGTGTAATCTAGAGTAAGCCTTTTCCTATAAAAGATGTAGACTTGGTATACCTCCCTTCAGCTATACTGCAAGTACAGGAGTTGACATTCCAGTAGAGCCAAGGAGGGAGACATTAGGGTTAGAGGGGAGCTCAGCTTTGATTTGGTTGAGTGGGGAGAACTGCGCAGCAGGTCAACCATATTATGTGCTGAGTGTGCATGCATACTGGTATAATGCCAAGGAGAGGGAGAAGGGGGTAAACAAATCTTAGAAAATACCATAAGAAGGATGAAAAACAACAGCTTTTTGTTGTAAACTGTGATTAAGTTTGGAACCAGAGAGAAGGAAATGTAAAAGAGCATAACACAAGAGACAAGACGTTTAGATACTAATAGAAGAATAGAAAAAAAATGTTATTTGCAGTTATATAAAACTTATGCAAACAGATTTGTGAACAAAATTATTTAACTTAATTTAGGTTTAAGTACCAGTGTATCACTTGTTGTAGTGTTCAGCTTTCAAAATAATTTTTCAGTTCTCCTCTAGGTGTTGAAAGTAGCTGAGACTCTCAGTCTCTTAAAGTGTTACAGAATGAAGAGAAATTAAGTAGGAATGCTTTTGGAGAGAATACACATTTAGAAGAGAAACACTGACCTTATGATCTTCTCCTTGAAAGAAATCTCTCCTCCATAGAGCTGAGACACTTCCTTTCTTGTTTCAAGAGATCCTTCAGCCCTCACCCTTCATGACAGATGTAGTTTTCAGTAAAAGGGAAGACTCCCCTCAAGTATGATTAGACTTGAAAACATCAGGAAAGCTACATTTCTCTTTATTTGTTTATTTATTTGATGATACTTTAACGTCCTTTTCAGACCGAAATTAGTTTGTCAAAGAAAACAAACAGAAAATTTAATAGCTCTTCATGAATGAAGTTATTTCATTTTTTTTTTTAAAGTTGTAGATCTCTATTAGAAGGAAGGATACAAGATCATAAAAGTACTTTTTACTCATCAGCTTCTCCCAGGATTTTTCCTATGAAGTTGGGAAAAAAAAGGAAGTGTAAAAATTCTGTTTTGTTACAATACTAAGTTAAAAGTCCTACAGCTGTTTCTCTTCAAAATATACACATAAAATTCTACCATTCTCTGAGATGTAATTTATGTATTATTGTTGTCTCACATGGAAATTACTAGAATTGTGGTTTCATAAGGTATGATGTTAATTAAAACTTAGTGTTAAGTGTATGAAGGCCATCAGAACAAAACTCTGGAAAATTCTAATGGAAAGAAGCTGAAGTTTTAACAAGTCACTCTAGTATACACTAAGTGTGAATCAGAGCTCATGACTGTATGCTTTAAAAAATGTAGGAATAGATAGAACATTGATAATGAAAGATCTAAGAAATAGAATCTGTTTTCTGAATGGTTTAGAAATAAACTTTGTGCCAGGGTAAGTGTTAAGTCTGTTCCTCAGTCTGATTGTCAATTTTCATCTGAAAGTTTTAGCAAATGAAAGAATGTCTAAGGTAATGAAAAGAAAAAGCCAAAATGATTTACATTGACAGTCCAGGTCAGCCTGCCAGTACAAGTCAGTTTTTCCAACTCTTAAGCCAGTGAGTCAAATAAAGAGAAGTGAGCCTGCTAAAATGGTTATTCCCGAACCCAATTAAAGGCATTCTGAGGTTCTTTCAACTTATCCAATTATAACCTTCAGCAAACCACCACCTAATTTTTTTATTATAATTATTTATGTAAATGCTAGCTCATAGACAATTAGTCTTCTCTGTAGGAACTCACATGAAATACTGCATTGGCTTTGTAGAAAAGAATTGCATAAAAGTTAAATGGCTTTAGGAATAAAGGAACTTTAAATTGTATGGTTTTCTGAATCAATTCAGCAAGCCATAAAATCCCAACTAGCTAGTTTTGAAAAGAGCATGTCTGGCTTGTGAATTTTAGCGGCTTGAGAGTGGAGCGAGTGGTAAATATCATTACGCTGCAAACTTATTTGCAGTCTTTGAAATGAAATAATTGCATTGGTCTGCAAAGCTGGGGATGCTCTTTTACAGTTTCAGCACAAAACTATATTTATCTGTTTCAAATTCTTCATGTTCTCCCTAGTAATCACAATTCTTTCTGTGCATCAACTGGATTGATTCACAGCTCTACATTTTAGGACATTTGCCTTCTCCTTTGTATTCACATGGTATGTGGGAGATTCTTCAGGATTTTTTAAAGGTTTTGCATTACCAGCAGAGAACAATTTCCCTTAGCCCATGTATATATTAACACCTCTTCTTCATTAGACATCAAACATTTCTAATTATTCATCTTCATTAAGACTGCTGACTGATTTGGAGATAATCCCTAGAATAAGCTTTATAGTGAAAAATCAGTTCTGGTACCAGAGATATAGAGGAATGACCTCCCAAAGGAGATATGGACCTTTAGCCATTTTGCTCGATGTCTGTCTCTGATAATGACAAACGAGAGAACAGATACTTGATTTGGTTCACCCATCCAGCATCCCGTAATTGGTGGTTTAGGGACAGTTGTGCTGACTGCCATTTTGACTGTATGGAAATCAGATGTCCTTACTTATCCTTCTGCAGAATGATCAGAAGAACCCTGAATTCTCTGTCAAAGCTATTTTTAAGGACTGGCCTCAACTTTGACACCTTCTTTTCTTGTAATAGTCAGTTCAGTCTAAGAAATAGCTCACATCAGTAGGTTTTCTGTTTAAAATCCAAGTTCCTTTTGAACTTTGATTAATTCCACTTATCCTAGTAATGTTTTATTATTCAGAAAGCCAGTTTTCTCTAAAAACTTTCACTAGCTTTTCATTCTGAGATTTCTCCAGTTCATCCCCTGAATAAAAATAAAAATAATAAAAATAAAACAATAATAATAATGAACACATGGATATAAAGGTCCTGCTTTCAGCTGGGAAAGAGCTACTTTTCTTTCTAGTGATTGCCATGAAAGGAATGTCAACAATACCTATTGGATTTAGTTGCTGCTAAGTGATATTTACACTATTCAAGGACTTTTTTGATCTTCCCATAGAAGCATAGACAGAACGATGGAACGGCCAGTGAAATGTTCCATATCATATTCATCATGTTCAGTATTTAAATGGATGTTAGCCAGGGGGTGGTAATCTGTAATCACTGCTCAGAATGGTGCCAATTCACTGGGTGGTGAGAGTGACCCCTGTCATTAATACTGTTGTCATTATTTTTATTAATTTTCCTTTTCAGTTATTGTTTTTATTTAACTGTCTATCTCAGCCCATGAGGATTTTTTTTCTCACTTTCTTCTCCTTTTTTTCTTTATTTTTTCCCCTTTTTCTCCCCACCCTTCTTGGGGAGGGCTTGGGGGGTGAACAAGTGGCTGTGCGGTTCTAGTTGCTGGCTGGAGTTAAACCATGACATCAGGAAATTCCCCAAACTTCATCTTAGTGAATGTCAATGCAGATAACTTTTGTGCTGTAGTCCCATTGTTGTAAAGAAAATCAGAGCTCAGTCCAAGTGATTCTCTGCCTCTTCATTTCGACAGGCCTTGAGGACAGTAAAGTCAATACTGATACAAGTGTAAACCTTGGGTTTCTTCTCTATACTACCATTTTCCAGATCAGTAGAAACATATTTTTCCCATTAATTCTTCAATATCATTACACAGAGGATCATCTGTCGCATATATTTCTTAGAACTGCAGCAAATAGTATGAATCTGATTCAGACTATAGCATGCAGCCTACATTCAGTTTAAAATGTAAATATTTAGAATTGTGAAATAAATTAATTTCACCTCAAGTGAGCTCTCTGTGGACAAGCACTTGCAAGGAAAATAACAGTTAGGACTTGCAGTTTAACTGTGGTTCTTCAAGATGTGAAGACGACACAGATTACACAACACACAGGTAGTAACTGGGAGTCTGTCTCTGGCATTGGGAGAGGGAGGGCTCTGGTGAGACTAGAGACTGGAGGTTGTGTAGCCTTAGCTATGGGAATAACAGGTGTTGGTAGATTTGGTAGATTTAGAGGTCAGAATGCAACCATACCGTAGATTCTGCTATTCAAAGTGAATGTGATTTCTTGTTGTGCTTTTTTGTGTATCAAGAATGCCAAGAGTGGAGGTGCTTAACTTTGTCTTTTTCACAGCTCTTCGTCTCCAGTCATTGAGTTAAACCAAATACACATCTATAAATACCAGAGCTCTAAGTGACCAATGAGGTGGAGAATAATATCAATTAAGAGGTAATTCTCAAGAAGAAATACATTTGAAGTAATTATTTAAATATGGCATCCCCTTTACAACTAAGGCTGAAGGAAAAAAATCCAAATGAGCTACTAATTTGCCTGTTGCAAAATACTGCTATGAATGGTGACAGTACTTACAAAAAATGAACACATATACACACATCTGTAAGAACAGTTTATGTTTAAGTATTTTATGTGTAATATGTATAAACACTAGTACCAGTGCAATAAAGTTATTATAGAAGTCCTTAACATATGTCCCCTTTCCTTCAGTGGAGAACTTCATACCGAGGCCACAATTTTTCCATGTATTAGGAAAAAATTCTCTTGTACCAAAAAGCAAAGAAGCTGAAAGTCTGTGATGCTGGCACATAATTTGAAAAGGAGCTAAGACCCCCAAAAAGTTCTAATAACCAGCTGCAGAAAAAAAGTCACAATAGGACATAGAGGTATTTTTTGAAACAGGTGTATTTTCTAAGTTCTTGAACCCTGTTGCCTGTACTGCTTCATTTCATCTCCCTGGTATGCATTCTGATAGTATATCTTACATAGACTCTGGCAAAAATTTAAAATACTTCTTTTTTAGTAGCAGATATTCAGTGTTTTGTTTTGACCACTAATTGTTTAAGGCATACTTGTCATCATATTTACAGTATTTAATTGAAATTAGAGTCTTTTACCAATGAGAGAGTAACATCAGCCTGGGGTTGAACTTTTCCTGACTGAAGTCACCCTGAGCTCTTTTGCTTGTCCATAACTGCTAAATGGGTGTGATTAGAGGACATACAGAAAGGTTGACAAAAAGACTGTTTACACGATTGGATAGTGCAATAGTTGTCTGCCAGCAACTAAGAGTTTAGATGTTATTTTATAATATATAGAATCACTTTACTATCATGGCACTAGGAATTTATCACAACATTGGCACCTGTCACTAATGGCCATTGAAATATTTATACTGAAGTGGTAGATGCACTGATCAGATGTGATTCAGGAAGAACATGCAACTACCTAAGTAACACTTAGACATTGAAATAGACTGCGAAAAGGTGAAGCATATATATTCAAAATGGTGAAGGCTAAAGCGGAAGATGCTGAAGTACTGGTGGTGCTGTGTGTGCAAAAAAAGGTGATTTTTGTGCTTAAGCCAGTACAGCCATCTGTGTGCTCACCAACACCAATTCATCACGGTTATAAACCAGACTCCAGCTTATGCATATATTTTTCATCCACAATTGCATTTCACCTATGAAGGGGGGAGGGGACTTAAAAACAAACAAATAAAAAACCTCAATGCTTGCTACTCTATTTTCAAAATAAACTGTCCAATAATTAAGCTTGAAGGGATGATTTCCTTAGCAATACCTACCTGCAATTTGTTAAAAAGATGTGAATAATTAAGATGACAATGAAATATTTCACTTCTAGACAAATTAAGTGTTTTGTTTGAGCCAAAACATATATATTACTTCCCATCTTTACATTCCCGTGAGAAAAATGAGAGAAAATCATTTCAGGTTGGTCCAAAATTGATTTTTTCCACAATTTTTCAGGTCAGCCAATGAAGTGAAAAATCAATTCTTCACACAGCTTTAACTCAAGCCCTTCTTGAATATAGAATTATTACTTCCCTCATGAGCATTTTCCATGGCATTCCCCACCACAGAAATTAATTTATCTTAATTTGGCATAGATTAATTAATTTATCTTCACAATACTTTTGTAAAAGGACTGGGAATGCTAGTTTTATTTCACACAACAGAAGTTGAGGTATGGTTAGATCAGAGAGCAAAAATTGCACTTTTGGGTGCTCCCCACAACTGCAATCTAATTTAGCAGTGTGGTTAGCTGTTGCAGAGCTGAGAGTACAGACTAAAGCACACTTCCTACAGACATCATCTTCTCCTATGCTTCCGTAGTGCCTTTTTAAAAAAGATTGCAGGGTTTCATACTGGACACCAGAGACAGGAATACAGTTAATTTTTAGCTGTGAAAAAATTACTTTAAAGGATGATCACACAGGAACCAGTGCAGAAGCACAACGGAGTTAGAAATACTTAAGATAAAAGAACATATTTCCCTCTAAGAGTAAAATATTCATCCAGTGTTGGAGTCTGACGCATTCCAATAGAAGTGAGGCTACAATATTCTACAGTGAATCTACAGTACTCTGCTACAATCCATCAAAAGCTGCTGCCGAAAAGAAAAGACTGCATAATGGGGAATATGGAACGAGACCACGCATCTTTAGATCCTAAAGACTACAACGATAAAGATCAATAAGATGTTTGAAAACCTATCTGCACGCAGATACACCTGTGATGTTCCACTGACAGTAACGCAGATTCAATGAAATGCCAAAAATAGTGTTTATCTCCATTCACATTTTTAAAATAATGCCACAACATATTACTTGAGATACAAAACAGCAACCCACTTAAATTCATATGGGTAAAAATCCCATATCTTTTTGTCACACCATTAAGGTGAAACTAAACTTTGTGATTTGTCTGCCTGAACATCTTCCTTACGTCTCATTACAGGGCAAAGTAAAGTGATTTTCATTTCTGAGATGTGATTAAACTCATATT
Source organism: Tringa tobata (assembly GCA_033628505.1). Taxonomy (NCBI): domain Eukaryota; kingdom Metazoa; phylum Chordata; class Aves; order Charadriiformes; family Scolopacidae; genus Tringa; species Tringa tobata. Next base: position 8,645,043 of record JAHREE010000339.1, on the reverse strand, counting down.
CATGTGCCAATTGAGGTTTAGAATCTTTTATTGGGAAAAAATATAGACTTCAGAGCTAGCAGTTTAGCACTATAGTACAACGCTCTGTGAGACCATTAAATCTAATCCTTCCTTCAGACTCACTCCAGGGGTGATTTCAATTAAATTTGTTCAAAATTTATCAGTTTCCTGCATGTAGGCATAAATGATTCAAATGCACTTACATATTCACTGAGCAGGATGTATGAAGGATACATATAATTGTTATAACTTTTCACAGTTTTTTAATATATTTACCTAATAGGAGCTTTTCAAATTCAAAACTTTTGTCCTCTGCATTAAGTGCTCTTGGTGTTCATTTGGAAATAAAATCTATTTTTCTAGGCAAATTTTCAAAATATTCCATAGCCGTCAAAACTGCTCTTTTCTTTGGCATGCTGGTTCAGCTATTTTCTAGAGCAAACATAATGGCATTTAGCTTACTAATGATTTGAAAAGCCATTTTCTGTCCGCTGCTATGGAACATGACATTGTTGATTCTGACGTAATTTTCAGGAGACATGATGTAGTCTGTGCATGGAATTCATCATCATTTCTTTATTTTCTCAATTATCATCATGGGGGGTATGCTTTTAAACTAAACAAATACATCAATGGTGAGAAGACAAACAAACAAAACGGCGCAAGCATCTCAGAGATAACATTAGACAAGGGGGTAAGCACTTAGTTCACAATAAATGTGTTTGCTCTTATCTATCTACAAGAACCTATTAGACATCTTTGTGCCCTGAAGAATTTATCTGCAGGAACCCACTGGACAGGGTCCTTGCTTCTAAATGTGTATCCATACCTGAAAGTACTGCTTGTGTACATACCTATATGCCTGTTTAGGTATGACCATTTCATATATTTTATACTTGAAAATCTTCCAAAGGTTGTACTAAATCTACCTTTGGTTTGGTAGCTTCTCATGCCTGCCAAATGGAAAAAGCAGAGAGGAAACTAAGTAATCATTATGTGCTATTTTCTGAGTATATAGCTTCTGCAGACTATGTAAGTTAACTCTTTTAGCAAGAAGGGGAAAAAGACAATCAAATTGGTGGAAACTAAATATTCCTTCCAAAACATATTTGGGCATCTTTGGATGTAGCCGAAGGCTCAGTTATTAGCAAGCTGTAAGGATTAAACATTACGTTGTACTCATCACCTGCTGGATTCTGCAAATCTTCCTCCTACAGAATAGCACTTACTCAATGGCTAACAAACCCACTTCAATAAGACTGCTTATTAAATAAACTATCATCCAGACTGAGTAGGAGTGGCAGACAGGATTAGCATAGTAAGCATTTTGTTTGAATTACCTGCTATAATTCAATCTTTTTATGCTTTTGTTCTGATTTCTTTTCATCATTATAAACTCAGGGAGAACAGAGAACCTTTCTTAAATTGTGTTGTATAGCTTTCTTTCAAATAAACTGCATTTTAAAGATGACATCAGATGTCATCTTCTGCTTCATCATAAAATGTATGAGCCATAAACCACTATGCATGATCTGTCTAGCTAAAGCTGACTTCTTGGGGACACCTTCTCTGCTCCCTCCACCAGGGAGCAGGGCAGGATAGTAGCTTCAGATATTTAAGTGGTTCCTCCCTAATGCTGCTAGGACAGTCACAGAAAATGAGCCTGCATTCATCTATCAACCTACCCTGAAAGTCACAGTTTCTCAAAAAAACCTGAAAGAGCAGCATTAATAGAAGCAATAAAATTCAAGTTAGTGTACACCAAGGTTAAGAAGTAGAAATTGATGCTTTGACTTGCTGTCTAGAAACTAGAACTTCTACACTATTCAATTCACTGCATCATTTTACTTATTTCATGCAGTAATTCCTGCATGTAGTTAACTGACTAACTCCTAGTGTTAGTACTCTGGCTTTTAGTCTGCACCAGATACAGCTACAGTTGTTTATTTTTATTAATTCCCTAGCTACTCTGGGCACTATAGAAAAAACCACAGCTATACATAATTTGTTTGTATAGTGACTAGCACCAGAGAGTATTGGCCCATGACTTGAGGTTCTAAGAATGACAGTAATGAAGATGATTCCCAAAGGAAGGTCTGCTTGGCAACTTTCAGATCTAAGACAATAAATTTTTCTACCTTCTTTGGAGATAGAAACCATAGGGAAAATCGGTGGTGCAACTGCTGCACATTTTTTATATAAAGCTGAGAAGTTTCCTGGAATAAGCCCAGACAAATATTTCATGGCCCAATCATTACTTATCAAATAAGATAGTGTATTATATAAATGCTTTTTAGTATCTACCTAAATCACATTTTAAACCATCTGAATTTTAAACCTCATGTGTTTTTTTTTTACCTTTGTATTTTTTAATAGTCTGGATTAAAAGAGCCTTTAATATTTTTAACTTCTTTTTTTTCCGATTAGACACTCAAAATAAGGTATCTGAGGCTGCTATTAATTTGCTAATTTATTCATTATGGCCTAGTTTCACAATTTATGACAAAAATATCTTGATAAAAACCAAGACTTCAGAACAAAAGTATTTAACCTGAAATTGGGAGGAAGATTTTCCTGTGTAAAATAAGAAAATTCTGTCATCTTAACTTTTCAATAAAATAAATTAAAAAGTGAACATTAATATTAGAAAGTAGTTTAAATATTTACAAAAAAAAAAAAGTGGTTTCTAAACTTTTCGGAAAGTGTTTTTCATTAACATTTGAAATAAAACTCTAGCCATTTTTAACTTATGAATTTCAAATAAATTGAGTGTTTAAATCTATAAGCAGAAGAATTTTGTTTTCAGGTCATATTTGCAAAATGCATGAGGTTTAAAGCCCCACAGTGTATTAACATCCGAGAGGTGCTTTGTGTTGTCACAAGATGTAAGACTTATATGAGAGCCCTATGTTAACTCTCCGGTGCTTCTGTGCACTGAAGCTAAACAAATTAGGTATTTCACGGGGTAGATTAGTAGAGTCCTTGATTTTAATACCTTAGTATATAAATGCTAATACTGGAACTCATAAATAAGGTAAGCAGGAGGAGAAATAAATCTTAAAGGGAAAAACAGTTGTTTCTTCAACCTCGCAGGAAAACCTCTCTGCAATTTCAATATGTTAATTTACCTTTTTTTTTCTGATAAGTGAGGAAAATAATTCAAATGTTTTAGCAAGAAAATAATTTAAGGTAATCAATACAAGACAAAAAGTGAAACAAACAAAAAAAAACCCAACCCAAAACACAAAACCCCAACCAACCCTATTTTATGCTGATAGATTTATATGGTTCCATAAATTTTCCTGGGCCTTCAAAAAGCATTGAGAGTATGTCCATGCTTCAGAGAGTTCGCAGCTAATGATAACAGTTTACATATCCGCTTACTATCTGACATGCTGGAACGCATACTGCCATAACATAACTCCATCTGTATCACTCCTGAAGACTTTAAAGTCTTCACTTTAAAGAATCACATTTAAGGCTGGTGTAATGTATTGCGTTAGGATAACTCACACAGTTCACTACAGAGTTCTTACATGAATGGTATTCAATATCCAGCATTAAATGTATATAATGTGCTGAAGGACTGAAATCACATCAATGATAATTCTCAGATATATTTTATACATCTTTTTTCTTTCCTTATCTGCTACGTTTGTTAAAATTTTAAAAAGTAAATTTGAACTGAAAAAATTGAGACCGTATTCTAGTTGGTGCTTTACTTCCTACAAAAGCCTGTACTGCAAAATCTGTCATAATTGGTACTGATTTTTTTTTTTAAATGCAAACAATTATACTACTTGCTTTAACCAGTTGTTAAAGCAGCTTTTTTCCCAAGGGTTAAAGAAGAATTTTGAGTAAAAGAAATTTAATTTATTTACCTCAATTTCCTTTTCTTCAAATACCAAAGTGTCACTATTTTTCCTTGGAGCTAGGGAAAGCACGTAACTCCCACTCTTAAGTTACCTTCATCTTAAATCTTCTGACGGCTTTTGACACAAACGTTTGTACTGCCCCCCTCTATTGAAAATCACAGGATGCTGAAGAGGACCCTTATTGCATGCAGTCTCACAAAATAATTGCAGCAAAGACGAATGCAGTAAAACAGTGCTTGATACTAACACCAGAACACAGACCTTAAGTGTCTACTCAAAGGAAAGTGTAAAATGTGACAAGAAAATTAAATAACTCATCTTTGTTACTGTATTCTTTTTCCTCTTGAAAAGCAAAAGAATTCATCTCAGGCCTTTGCAGTCAGTCAACAGAATAACTTTAAACCACTTCCCTTTATCCCGGGTCTTCATAACAGAATTTTAAGAAGTTAAATATGTAATTTGCTGCTATATCAGAAATTATTAAGTATTGAGATAAGTTAAGAGATAGTAAAATAGGGTAAAGACCGTAAGGTAGCAGTAGATTTTGTTGATAGGGAAATTACTGGATTGAATGGTGACAAATCAAAGACTCGCCTTCTGGTTGAGTTGCTCAGATATTCTATAAATGATTTTGGTAAAAATACTGTTTTTTTTACTGAAACAGATGTTGACATAAATTGACAAAATATTGTCTATACAGAGGATGATCTGTTTGTCTACCACTTGCATTCATTTGTTCCCCCGCATGGTAAATCCAGAAGATTGAAAAGTAATGGAAAAAGGATGAAATTCAAATGCTCATAGGGCATGAACCTCACTCTTAGGGCCTAAAAAGAATATGTGCTACAGACAAAGGAATTATCAAGTTCTAAGCAAGAGAGGAAGACCGGATCTTGTTCACCCATCACAACATGATTCTAATCTACCAAATACTGTGGGGGAAAAATAAAAGGGAAAAATAGTAGATGTATTTTGGGACAGGTGGACATTAATGTCATTGTACACTATGGAGAACTCATCTGAAATATTGTTATCTATTCACAATGTGCACATTCAGAAGAGCTGAATTCAAGCCAGAACCCATAACACACAATGATGAGGAGAATCAAACCCTATATTGTAGCAGAAAACCAAGAGAGCTGGGGCCATTGTCCTATCAAAGGAAAAGCTGAACAGACAAGGAAGTAGCTCAGAGAACTACTACTAGGTAGCAGAAATTTAGGCAGGGGGCAGGGAAAGACAGACAGGAAAAAAAAAGCAAACCAACAACCAAAGATAATAATTCCTCATGAAAAAAACTTGGGCTGAAATTATCAGATGGTGCTTTGCAGTCAGAGAAGGGAGGTTCTGAAAAAGTTTTCTGACGGTAAAGAAGATACACCAGCCATAAGACCCGCAGACTGTAACTGCTTTAACCATGTTAGAAGAAAGCTTTCTCCTTCCCTCTGTGACGTTAACAATTGAAAGGCAAATTTTTCTGCCTCAAAGTTTCAACTTGTGTGACAAAAGCTATTAAAACTATCAGTATGAAAGCTAATGTCCTGATTTTGCAAAACTGCTTCTGATACACGTTTCCCACAGGAAAATCCAGGTCTGTGGCTGTACCCTGGCATGAGGAACTTTTGGCCAAAGTTATGGTAGCGTGTCTCTACTCATATACAATGCTACAAGAAATCCAATCTCCATTCCAAAGAAATTAGACATGTTTTTTTCTTTCTCAGCTAAACTGTCTATGACAGTAAGTCTCAGAAATTTTATCTACCTTCAGTACTCAAGAAGGCTGAAAATTTGATGACCCTGTTGAAATTTGAGTGTGGAGATTTCAAGCATTTAAATTACAGTTTTTCAGAAGCACAAAGTTTTATAAAGAACAATATACTTTTCCATTGCCTTCAGCACACAAAAAATAAAACAACAGCAAATATTAAAGAAAAAAATGTCAGTGAAATCCATATAAAGGCTCAACAGTTTCATTACAGAACAATTTTAGACTATGGGAGGTCAAAAACCAGACATATGTCGACTCCAAAATTTTTTTCAGTCTCACATGTGATCAGTGAGAGTTGAGAAGTCTTCATACTCCACTGAAGATGCATCTGACATTACTATGTTACTGGTGATGTCAAACATAGGCCCCTCTGGTTTGTTTTTCCTGTCAGTTCATGCACAGGAGCCAGACAATTTAACCACTCAGGGGACAAACTTGGCAGATGAAGAACCCAGATGCATCTGAGTCTGGTTGGCCTTTGACTGATTTTTATTGCAAACTTTGTCAAGCTGCTATGTAGCTAGTTTGGTACAGGGGTACCTTGTCCTTCTGGAACAAGTTCCTTCAAAGCCATTTCTAATTATGAAGAGTTCATATACTTTTAAAATATGATTCATGTTATGCAACATGTGTAGCTACTGTTTTGTTCATAAGTGGAAGATGGAAATAAGTGCATACAAACTAGACATCATAAAATACAATCATTAAAAGAATAGATGATTATCACTCAGGTGGAAATAAGATGTTTGATGCCCTGTATCATACCAACTTCTGTGTATCCAATGTAATCTCTTGGGTGTGGCATTCATTGAATAGATTTGAGATAAAAAAAAAAAAGTATTCATGAATTAGTGAGTTTTCCTTCCATGAATCAGTCCTTTGCCTCCTTTCTGTTTTGTATGTAAGTTTTGTGTATCTGATATTGTTCCACTCACACAGCCACTATCATGATGTGATATTTCTGCAAGCTGAAAAAAAACTTCTCCACTTCTCCAATTCATGAATAAAGCCTTTATTATTTCTTGAGCCAGCAGGAGAAATAAATACACTTGAAGGGAAAGCCTGAATACAGATTTTATACAACTTCATGAAATTCCAAAGTTACCCTAAGTATGGCTAGGGCTCAGCCTCCCAGATAGACCTTTCTTCCCCCGGGACTGAATGTTACTGATGAGTCCAAAGAGGATGTTGAACCATTGCTGACACTGCCTGAATGGCAAAGGCTTATCGAAACAGGTAACGATGTGCCTTGTACTACATGTATTATGTTTCTTAATGTGTTGGAGGAGGTGTTAAAAAAATGTCCAGCCTTTAGTCAATGGTATGGCTACATCCAACTGTGCATTATTAAGAAGAGCCTGGAATGTTTTCACCAGCTTAGAGTTGCTACCACAGAACTGGTTTTGTAGAGTTTTTTTAACAGGGCAAATGCTCTGATATATCTAAATTTGGGGTATATGTACATACATTTGCTGCATTACCAGGGTTAGATTTTATTCAAGAGCTCTGTTTTTGTCTAACTGAATTAGTATGTCTTTGAATCATTGCCTAAACATGTATTAGTAACTGCATTTATAGTTCTTATACTTTTAAAAGTACACTGAAGTATATCATTAACAGAAAAATAAATTCTCTACCTCTTCACATACCCATAAAACAGACCTTGACACGTGTTTTCTATCAGTTACAGCAGCAACACTGAGATGAGGATGTCTTTTTCCATATAAAAATTGCAATCATGTCATATAGACTTTAAAATAAATTTACTTTAAAAACTCTTCTCCTCTGTATTTGGATATAAATATGCATTAATAATCTTTTCTTCCTTTCTGATTTTTAAATAACTTTTAAAATATTTGTTTTTATTAAAATATAATCTTCTAAATCACATTCTTTATTTCTGTTCTTGTGATGTTTACTTAGGCTCATGCTTTCATCATAACCTAATCTGTCATATTTCAGCTGGTTTTGCTTGTCACTCAGACTTCCCCTTTGTCCTGTCAGCATTTAGAACAACTGAAATAAAGCACCATTGATAACAGTTTTCATGCTGAAGTGTTCATTTTAAGTATTTGTGGCAGTACCGCACATTAATTCTATGTATAATTGTCATACAGATTATAAAATTTCTTTAGTAAGGCAAAGATTATGTGGTCTGTATTGGCTGTTATATCCAAGTGTCTGAGCACTCAACCGAACCATTCTTAGTTTTGAAATGAAGGAGAAAACAATTGTTTTCTTATTCATTTGCTAAAACTTACCACTGTGTATTTTTTAATACATTGGGAAGTAACAAGGTGAGCAGCCCTACCAGCCCAACAACTCTAGGTCATTCCATCACTGTTGGGACTGCTGTTTTAACTCTCTATTACCTTTATAGATTATGTTGTTTGCAGACATTAGTGAATTAGACTTTGTAATGCATCAGGGATGTCATTACTTTTAAAAAGAGGAAAATGAAACACAGTTAAGTTTAACAACTTATTTGAGTTCAAGCAACTTTCCATCAGGATCCAGAATATAGCTTCACACAAGTACTGTGCTTTGACTAAATGACATTTTCCCTCACAGCGATGAACAAAAGTGAACAGTGAAGAAGATAGATGACAAATGCTTGCTTCATAGTTAAAAAGTATACAACTAGAAATTATCTGTTCTAAAGAGAAATTTTCAAACAGTGCACCAGCTCAAATATGAATCATTCAGTTACACGCTCTAAGAGATGATGAGCTCTTAAGGATAGTGTACATTTCCCCAGCTGTTTTGGACACCAGGCATCCTGCCCTACTTGGCACCTTACACCATAATACAGAACAGCATCAGATGAGCAGGATGAAATAATTGATTTCAAGTTCTCTTATTTACCCAAACTACCATAGAAAGATTGTAAATCATCTTATAACATCATTGTAAATCATCTTATAACAATGAGACAAATACTCAAATGCAACAAAGATATTTGTTGATACTTTGCCATGAAACCAGATACATATTCCTAATTCTTGTTTCCTAATGGTATGTGATTGGTAGGAGACAAAATCAAAAGCGGTGGAAGATACTGGTCTCATCCACACTGGTGAATTTCAGCCATGTGCAAGCCTAGTTCTGCTGGCTGTAAAGAGACTCAAGGCCACAACACAGCATAGCACCTGCATACGTAAGGCCACTGTGATAAATGCGAAAACAGGATTAGCTATTTGTGCAAAAAGCAGTGCTCAAGCTATGTGTTCTCTAGATTTACCTAAAATTGTGCTTTGATCATCAAGTGCAGCTCTTTGATAACTTTCTGAAGCACTGCGATTTCACAATCACATGTGCAATCATCCACCTCCAGCAGTTTCTCGAAGATATTGGTTTATTTCAAGTAGTTTGGTTTTGTTAGTGACTTGGGGTTGGGTGTTTTTGCTGTGTAAAGCCCTATCTACTGCTTTGAAAATGTACTCATAAAAAGGGTTTATCATGCTCAGCCTGATATTCTCCAGAAGCCTGTGGAGTGCTGCTGTGCACTAGGACTCATTTGTGTCACACAGAATTACAATGAAGCGGGTGCACATGTGGCATGTTCACGTGAGAAGTCTACCTGTGCAAGTGATTCCCTAAGACTGTCACCAGTGCTTTGTGCTTGCATTGATGCAGAGAGGTTCCCTGACCCAAACTTTTCTCACAGACATGTTTTCTCCCTCCATCTAGCTTTCTCTTTCCTTCTTTCTCCTCCCTCTATGTTTGGTTCTGGTGGACAAAAGAAAAAACATATTTCCAGGCAACTTGCTATATTTACAATCAAGTGACATGGCAGCCAGACCATTACTTATCAACTCTCCATTAAACTTTAATAGATTAATCATCAATTATTGAGGAATTAATGTTCAGATCCAGCTGTGCGTTCCCAGTTCAGTTCACAAGTGCCAGCAAAGATACTTTATGGCCTATGCTGTTGAGCATTCAGTTTCTCAATCACCTCTTACTCTCACATCTCAGCTTTCTGAAGCAGAAAAAAACAGATTTTTTTTAAAGTGAGTATGCAGGCAGAATGAGAGAGAAGCAGAAATCTGAGCTGAAGAATAATTTTCCAGTGCCTGGGAATATTCTGATACTTGAGTTTTGTGAATAAACATCTTAATTTAAAAACAAAACAAAAAAAAACCCCACCACTTAAAGAGCAGCTTTTTAAGCTAGGTTAATCTGAAACATATTATCCACAGATCCAATACCATGAACAAATGCGTATCTGCCACACAGCGGCAACAAAAACTGACAGTGACTTATTAGTGCACAATAAAAGTAAAACTATCATTCTAAACATAGCTGAGCTTCAGATCTAAAATCAAACCAGCTGTTACAATAGCTGATACACATTTTAAAAAGTACCTGAAACACAAGGAGGGGTATTAATAAGAGTGGTAGTTGATTTGGAAGTGGACTGATACTTTCCCCATTAGGAATGAAAACTGAAATTCTTCACTGTAATATGTATTGTCAGCTGAAAGTACTGAAGCACAGGTCAAGAGATAATGAGACTTAAACTAAAGGAAATGGTACTTATAGATACCTTACTTTGGAGATCACTATGCATATACCATAAAGACAGGCTCTGTCAGGCAATCTTTCCCTTCCCCTACCCCTGCCAATATCAGTCTACCTGTCAATCCACCTACTTATTAGTATGCTGCTCAAAGTTGAAGAGAAATACCAAAGCAGTGTTTCTCAGTCAGTCTTCATTGCCACAAGGATTAAACAATGAACAGAGAAACTTCATCACTAGTTCATTAAACTTACTTGTAAACAATTTAGAAGCATAAGCAGACTTTGGGAGTAGGCAGGTAATTACTGAGATAAAAATTATATAAATCATGGTACTGAAACTGTCATCTACAAATCCTACAGGGGAAAGTGAAAACATATATTGAAGGGAAAACATATATAACAAAGGGACCCAATGTGAAATGATAAGTGTATTACTAAGTAATTTTGTTATCTGATTCCTTTCTTTGATGAGGACAGCCTGGGAGATATCAGACAGAAATAATTTTGACTTTGACTTTGACTTTTACAGAAGATTCAAGTATGTAGAAGAGGAGATTGGAAAATAAAAAATCAGTGCTGTAAATATATGCCCCATATGCATTGACAGTGGCTGGAGTGTGAGGTTCTAAGCATGATTTATATTGATTTCATTATCATCAGGAAAACACCGGCCATGGAAATAAAATCTCTTTACCCAATAGTCCTCTAAAATCATCATTGTTGCTATACCCAGAAGTTTGTTTCAGTCTGTTGTGGTAAACATCACAGCCACATGAGAGGTTATTTAGCAAAAATCTACTGTTCTACTGAAATGACAGGTTACCACTGTGTCCACACTCCGTAAGCTCATGCATTGCTCTCACAGATAGATACCCTTGCGCAGAGTACCTGCACCAATATATTCTTGTTAGCAGAAGCCTTTGACATGCTGAAGCTGCATGCTGAAGGCCGAGGTCTACCTCCCTGGGCACAGGGGAATATTTTATCGAAGTGGGTTAATAATTGGTACATGATTACTTAATTATGGGTGGGATTGTTAGCTCATTCTGTTTACCATTTGGACAGAAGATGGCTCCACCATGGCCATTAGCAAAAACATTGGGATGGTGTCAGGGGGTGGTGAATAATTCGCTAGCACTGCAAATAATGTTCTGATGAATAATGGATGGCTGGATTCCTTGGAGGCCAAGAGAGGACGTGGAGGCAAGGGCTTAAATCTGAGAGGAGTTTTTAGGACTTAGACTGTAGCAAATAAACTCTTCCTTTCCTCTTACCTCAGATTTTGCCTTGTGAGGAGGGTAATGTCAAGTATCTTGCTGACATTAGGGCATACGTCTCCTTTAGATATGGTAGAATGTAAAATCTGGATATTGCACAACTGTTGTTCTGCTCCCAACTATAACTCCCAGAAGACTTAAGACTCTGGGGTGCTTTCACACTAGGCTTCACACACTGTCTTACTAGTGACTAATACAATGCATTCATGGAGAACTGTCAACGTACCAGTGACCACCACTAGCCAGTGGGGCTTGGGCATCACCATGCAGTAAATCATGAATGCGCTTGTTACAACATCTTCAACCACACCGATCCCTTTAAACTAAAACACCCTGGAAGAGCATGGGTGGACTTTGCTTACAGCACAATCCCCTGATGGATGTTATGAGGGAAAATGAGTAATGTTTCCTTCTGTTCATTTGGCAGTGTATTAGAAGACTAATACAATCTGTATTAAGTCCAGTATGAAACAAATGTATAAAAGGACATAAATTAAGACTGTCTAGATGGTTTGTATTTCTGATTGTCCTGATACTTTGAACAGTTATTTTAAAGTGAGTAGAAAAGCATACTCATCAAAAGAAACTTCACACGTGTATTAAAATAGTTTTACTAACATTTCATAGAGGTGATCTCTCTTCCCATTTCCTCAGTGATAACAGGTGAGAATAGAGCTGAACAGGCTGAAGCTTTTAGGGTGAAGAAGACAAAGGGACACTTTGTGATAATTTGTGACACTTGCAAATATATTAAATATTTTTTTTTAGTTTTTAAATAATTCTCTTTCTTTCTCTTTCTTTCATATATTCACACACACCAAAAATGCAGCTGACTAGAAATCATTTGATACATGTATTTGACATAAATTTGCTAGCAAGCCAAATACACAAGACAGTATAAGTCTGTAGCTATACCACCTTGGGCTTTGATCTTGTCAGATCTCATAAACTAAGCAAGATTGGGCCTGCTGTGTAATTGGGATGGAAGACCTCCAAGGAAAACCCAGCTGTTGTAGGAAGTGGTGTTGGTCACTCAGTAGGTGGTATTCTTCGTTCTAGCACCGTACTGAATCAATGCCGTACGAAGATGCTGCTTGGAGGTATTATCTGTGCACAATCCATAAATCTAAGATGCTGACCAAGTGGGCTAATTAGATATCCCCTGGCACATTTCATAAGAGCTAAAATTGTTAACTGCAGCATCCTGGACAAAGTCCAAACTGAATAAATACATTATGCCAACTTAAATATTCTCTACAGTTGCAACTGAATAAAGTATTTAAATACTTTTAATTCACTGTATACTATTTTGTATCATTTATGTACATTGTTAAACTGCCACATTTTACTCTAGGGGTGATGACATTTCACTGTTGGTTGAACTAATTCCTGCATGGCCTATAAAACACAGTCACAGTGAAAAGCATCTTGTACAAGTAAATATTTATACAGGGCATTTTTAGTGCTATGCAGCTTGTTTCTCAGAATATATCATATGCCTTAGTTAGGCTAAGATCTTTTTGTGAACAAAAATTAAAATTAAAAGGATTGTCTTATATTTTCATGTCTTTACTAATTCTTCACTTAGGTAAAATTTATCATTACTCTGTAAATTCGGGCAGATGGAGAATATTTCCCTTTACTGTGAACTAAAATTAAAAACAAAAGAAAACAAATCTTTGGAGGAACAGAGAGCTGCAAATATCTTAAGATCAGACAGAACTGTGCAAAAGTTTCAGCATATGCGACTCTATTCCACACTGGTACAGAATTCACTGAGCCGTTAAATAAATTGCATTATTAAAATCTCAATGTTATGTGACATAATTATGATGAAGTTTGGAGTACCATCCTGAATTTTTATTGCTGTAAGATTTGCAAAGTTAAAATTAAAATTCCATGCTCAGCTTTGGATTTTAGAACTCTGATAACACTGTAGGTAAAACATCAGCAAGAAGCGAGATTAATGGCAATGTAATTTTCTCAGAAGAAAGAACCTCTGCTGTTAACATTCCAATTTAATTATTTAACTGTCATTTTAAAAAATTAACACATGATATAAAAAGCTATACATTGGATTCCATTTGTATAATTTTGCCAAGACTGAAACCATGCAATTCAACACAATTTTATTTGGCAGTACTCATGTGAAAGGAAGAGTGTATTTAAATGTTCATTTTAATGACATCTTGTTTGAACATGTCATAATAATTAAAGATATAATAACTTTATCAGCAAAATTAGCTGTCAGATCGCTATTTTATTGTTGATCCTAGAATATGATGAAATAACTCTGTAGAATATTTTTTGAGGGAGAGAGGAGTGCTGAAAAAATATCAGTGGTCCTTAATCATGTTGAGATCACAGATATTTTGGAGAAATGTGGGCCATCAAAAGAAAAGTAATAATTCCTGTGCTGTTCTATAAACTGATTCATTCCGGACATTCTTGAAGGAAATATTGTTCACTTGGGTGGACAGCCTCAAGATTCACACACAAAAGGGAGTCTTTTTCACAAGGTAAATGGGGGTTTTGATTACAAAGTAATTTGGCAACTTCAGATTCTTAAAACAAGTTTTATTAACTAAAATTCTGGAATAAAATCTCCTTTTGGCAATACAAATATTTTAATGATAACATTTCATCTCACTTAAGACTTCAGGGAGATGCATTAACTAACTCACTTGTAAGCCAAATCCTAGAACCTTTTCTCTCAGCTAAGCAGCTGAGCTCATCTATTTCTTTTTCAACATGTACTTCAGTGTGTCGTGGCACATTTTATAGTAAAAAGAGTGTACAAAAAGAGTATACAAAAAAATGTACCAGGAGCAATGACTGGAATCAAAGTCTCCCAACCCATGGTGAATGCTTTAAACATTAAAATGCAGAATCTAATGCTACTGGAGTTTTTCTTTCAGGTGGAAAATAAAAATCCATGTATTTTGTTCTTTACTGTGTAAAGCCTTAAATAGGTTGGAAGTGGACTACAGCCTACATAAGCACAGACATACAAAAAACTGACCCACACATTGATCTTTCTTCCCACTCTCACCCCTCTAGGCTGCTGTCCAGAGGAGCAGAAATAAGTGTTTAACTCATTTCAAAATATAAGAATTGCACATGAATTGCACATGAATACTCCACCAACCACGGGAAAGTATCAATTAGAAAAGTTGAACAAAAGATGAAGGTATTTGCTATAAATAAAAAAAAAAAAATCCATCTTTTTTGTCATTATTTTTACTTAGACTCAATTCTTTTAAAAATCAGAGGAAATAATATTTTGTCCCAGAAAAAGAATTTGGCATATTAACATTAATTTGCCTAATATTCATTAATTCATGTACTATTTAAAAATGGGCTGATGTAGGTGGATTGAAACATTAAACACAATTGTGGGAGACAGGGAAGAAAAGGGGAAATCCAAAGTTGAGAAATTTAAATTCAGACCTCAAATGAGCATGAATTACTCCTCCTGATGCTAGCGGATGTTTTAAAATAGATGTGGCCACAGATTTCAGATGCCTGAAGGTAGAGCTCTAAATCCACATTGAGGTACCTAAGTAATACTGGCTTGATTTCAAAATATATGTAGAACTTTAGCTCCCGCTGTTTTTGAAATGACACTTCTGTCTGTTTTTTTTTATTAAGTTATCTCAATGCAAAATTGGAAGCTTGGATACACGAGCCTAACCATTATGGAGGTTATAATTTAATTTGGCTTTTGCCAGAATAATGGTGATGGATTTGAATGTGTGGCCAAAAACTGTATTTAAGGTCCTTTTCTAATTATCATGCACAAGTGGTGAAGATGTACAAATCAGATAGATTTCTCTTGCCAGTGGTAAGACTGAAGAGAGGGCTTGGCAGAAGCTAAACATTGCTGAGGTTTCAGGGACACTTCTACTTTTAAAAGAGAAATAATTCAGGTTCTTTAAAAATGGTTCTAGAGAGCAGCTGTGGGTACTTAAAATTAGATCAAGAAGTTGTTTCTTAGTTAGTCAATAAGGGCATGCCCTACCTTGTTTTTATTGACCTGAGTGGAGCATTCATTGAGAAGGGGGCAGGGGGGGAACAGCAATGCTTCTATTCATTTTCCCAAAACCCTGAGTATGAAGCAAAGTTACAAAAATCTTCCATGACACCTCAGAAGATGATATGGTGAGAGCATTTGAGGATCTGATTATAAAATTATGTCCAATATATAAAAAAGAGAAATTGTTTAAAATATCCTATTTTCTATCTCTACATATATGAACTACTTGAAAATAAAAACTTTTTTTTCCACCTTTACATAATTTTTCTTCATGCAGAAGTTTTAAAATTTTAGGCTCAAGCATGCTAATGAAAAATGTTTTATTGATTTTAGTGGAACAATGATGTGGCCCTTATACAATTATTTCAGTGACTATGTCTTGCTTTCAAGAATTTCTTCAGTTGTACTTTAAGTAGGACTTTGTACTACAACCATAGAATCAGGTACTGAAAACAGTCAAACAGATGCTGCTACTCTACGTTGTTTTTTGCATGATTTTATATATGTATACACATAAACATACATACATCTGTATGAATAAGACAGAACCTAAATTTATAAATAGATTTACATTCAATGATCAAAAAAAAAATGAAAAGGAGGAAAGAGGTGACACACTCCATCAGACTTTAAACAGTTATGCTAAATTTTTGGGGCTCTGAAAAAAGTCTATAAATGAAAATCAAACTTTTAAAGACAATTCACATGGCCTCAGGTTTGCACTAACCTAAAACGGATTACAAGCATGAACAGACTCATGTTCCTTCCTTTCAAATAATTATCAAGTCAAGAGTTTAAGGGGTAATCCAAAGACATGTGTTCCACATGATATAGAGAAGAGGAGGAACAGAAAATTGGCAGCACAGAGAACAACAAAGCCTTAAATTCAATGTTGTGTTTAGAAGACAAATAACAACAGGACAGAACAGTAGCAGGAAAGGAGTGCTCATACAGCTTAAACCAAAGATTTTAAAGGACTTGACAGCTGCTTCAGTTGCAGTAAATTCTTGTACAAAACTATACCACTATTTTGTTTTAAAGATCACTAAGTTCATGTACACCTAACACAGACACCCTTTGCAAATCTAGCAGTATTCAACCTTCATGTCTATAGCAAAAAAATGTCATGCACACTCAATTTGCAAAACACTGAAAAAAAAAATCCTAATCTAGGTACGTTTTCTGTGCTTATTTTTGTAATTATTTGATTCTTAGCATTTTATATCAACCCCCAACTAAACTTAGGACCAAAGTATTTTAATATAAACCAGAAATACTTACATAAGATGAATCTTACAAATAATGAATTCAATAGATACATATTTGTTTTAATTGACCACAGACTGAGGTCGCAGATTGCTTGAGATGGAAATGCACCTCTGCGGGCTTATTCTTGTTTCCTCATGCATGACGCCCAAGATATTGCACACAGTCTAATGCTGGTATTTCCCTAAGATACTACTGTTGAAGGCTTAACCTCAAATCACTTGCAGTAAATTGTCAATAAACAGAACAAAAATGTTTTGATGTTTATGAAAAGCTATCCTGAACTCTCTGAAGTTATGTTTTTTTCCAGATTGGTTTGGAAGTGCTTCAAATAGAGCCTTTCTTGTGGGATTTGACTCTTCAGATTCCATCTCTAGACACAAACCAGAAGTGGAGAAGATGTTTTAGAGCTTTAAAAATGTTATAACTCAGAGGCCATTCTAGAAACCAATGCTACCAGAGACAACAGAGTTATGTTTTCCACACTGATTTTTTTCACTCTAGTTTCATTCTGTCTTCCAGCCTTAACATCAACATAGAGGCAGTAATTTTTCCCCTTTCATACAAAATTCTGGAAGAAACTGAATTCAGCATTTTAGGGTTGACCCAACTATTGGGGCACAGTCATTGGCTGAGTTCTTCTCAGCTGGAGATTGGCAGTTATATACAGCTAAATGCTGATGCATTTCCTTATTTTGTTGGGTTTGTGTACGTTTTGTGGGCCCCCACTAAATTATATACTGCCTGTTTGTTGTGTATTGATTTTTTTTGTGAAGCACTCAGGAGGTTGCATGACTTCATTTCTATAGAGAAATGCTTCATGAAATCTTAATCTATATCAAAGTAGCTGTTACATTGTCAAAAAAAGAATTCATGTTTCAATTCTCAATAATCAAATTGAAATTACATTTTAGTTTATTTTCCAATTTTTTAATGTTCATTTTGTTCTTTAATTCTTGTTTGCAAATTTATCAGTAAAGAGCAAGCTCACTGAGAAATCATTCAGTATTTTAATATAGACTACAAACTCCTTGACAATGCTCCTTGTAAGGGCTCCATTCTTAACTGGATGAAGATTTTACAAACACATTACATTTCTCTAAAGTCGCTCACTCATTCAACACAGATTTCCATCCAGCATGCAACATAAAAGTCTGTCTACTAGCAGCAATTAATTAGTCTTCCCACTCATTCTTTTGATGCTCACATTTCAACAATTATTTTTTTATTTAAATATCAGACAGTGCTCAAATCCAGCTGTATAGAACAGAACATTGTTCATTCCTGTAGTCTTCCAAGATGGTGAAAACTATTCTCTATGCAAGTCATGAAGGTAGCCCCCAGTGGTGGATGCATTACTGAAAAGTGTCCTTTTCTGTTTTCCTCCTCAAACCGATTTAAAAAACAGCACAAAGACCTCAAGCAACATAGAATGACAGTGATGGGAGGGACTGGTAGCCTCTCTATTCCCTTATTGTAGTTTTTAGTGAGAGATAAGCTTAGGTTACTGCTTATGGTGGTTCAAGTCATCATGAGAAAAATGGATTCTGAGTTGGGATATCCTGCAACTCCTTTCACAAAAATATTGCACAGTAGGAACTTCCCCTTCTTTCTGAAAAAGAGCTGGTTAGGCACCTAACTGGAGGTAATCACTCCTCTCTGCAAACATCAGCAAAAGAGAGAAACCTCACTCCATGCTGCAGTTTAATACTTGACAATAAGGCAATTCAAACAATACTGCTTACACTGCCCCTGAGTTGAGGGGATGTTAGCGCCTTTGAAGGGGTTCTGCATGTCAGCAGCTTGAGTGGGGGAAAGGTTTTAAACCAATACTCTAGAGCTTGGCTCTGGAATATTAAACCTAGGAATTGCTACATTGCCCATGTTGGCCTCCCCAGGAGCTCGTGGGTGATGGCTCCAAGGTTGATGGGCACTCTTCATCACCCTACAGGAGGCAAGCACAGACCACATGTAATATGAAGGAAGTGCAGGGAAGGAAGTGCCTGTGTTGTGCAGGGGCTGAGGCTGGAGGAAGCAAAGGGGATGGCAGAAATGAGGAACAAAAAATATGGTCTGAAAAGCTACTCTGACAGATGAAGGGATGCGACAGGTTTGGCAGTAGAACAAGGGAAGTCCTACCAGTGATAGGGCAAAGAGCCATGACCTTCTTTTCCTTCCCCCAATCTCCAATTCAACTCTCAGGTACATTTTGCAGAGGGTTCTCTAGCTGTCAGTCAGGCTTCTCCAAAGCTACAGTCCCTGTTTACCTCTTTGAAGTAAAGAGTGGGACAGCACTAACATGTCCAATTAGTAGGAATGGCAGAAAAAAACCCTCAAAATTTCAAATTTGCAAAATTTTTTAAATTCAGAATCAAACCAAAGTTCCAGGTGTCAGGAATTGCCCATAGAACCTCCATACCATAAAAAATTAAATTCGTTAAACAATATAAATGTGTATTAATGAAACAGTGACAAAGTAATCAAAAAGAAGCAGAGTAGTTTTAGAAGAATATTGTTGCCCAATCTGCCAAGACTCAGAGGGAAAAGGAAAACTGCAGGTGTGAGGAAAAGAGAAGTTATGTAACCAGGAAGGAAAGGAGGAGAGAGAAAAATGGTAATATCATACAATCTGAATATATATAACAAATATTAAACTGTTTGAAGCACTTTAAATGGAGGGCCTTAAATGCTGATTTTTATATATAATTACTGAGGTTCCATAGGATCTTTTTTATGTTAATTGAATTTCCATTGATTATTAAAAACCTGTTTATGTAAGGTGAGCAACTACATAAATGTTCTATTTCTATTACATAGTTGTTAAACCTCAGTAAATACCTTTTTAGGAATGATTTGGTGTTTAATTAGCATACAATAGCTTTCCTCTTAAACTAAATTAAATCCCTATTTGAGGCACTTAATTTAAAGTGTTAACCAAATGTGCATACCTGCAAGGTGGTAATTTCAGATTTGTGGTAGCAGTCAAGGTCTAGTAATTCTGCAATGCAGAACGTTAGAAAGTCTGAACTCAGTTCTCAGGCAGGTGATTTTTAACCTAATTTACCATGTACCCACACAAACACAGTACAAAAAGTGATCATGCTGCTGTTATTTTTCATTTCTTTAATTATTTTTTTTAATATAAACACTGAAGAAATAACACAAAAATAGTTAGGTATTACTGGTTTTACTGTTGTCGTAATTTTAATGTGTTTGTGATGCTCAGCCAAAACTAGTGTTAGCTGAGGTTTCATTTACTGTTTGACAACTTTTTCATCTCAAGAAAATTAAAACTTCTACAGGATGCCCAATGGGATTTTCCTCATATTTCTTCATAAAGCTTCCTTCTTTACCTTACAGGATGCGCAAAGATATTTCATCACAAAGTTTCCTTTTTTTTATCTTACAGAATGCACAAAGTGCATCAGGTGCCTTTCTATTTTGCAGACTATCAAATATTAGGCATAGAAGTAAGAGGTAGAGATCAGCATGATACCACTATGCACTTGAACCCAGAGCACATCAATCTATTTCTAACTTTATCTTTAAAATTATTGTGTAAGCTTTGACCAAGTCAGGTATTCAGGTGCAGATCCAAAGCCAAAAAGAAAAGGCTGAAGCCTGAAGGAGGTAGGGCTGAAAGAAACCCAAGACCATCCCGCCGTGATATTGAAAATCGCTGGATTTCTTCACGTGGCATCCTATGCAGCCAGCAGGGGCTGCCAAAAGGGACAAAATCTGCCAGAACAGTATGCCTAGACCTACCCAGCAAGCAACCATGTCAGTAGGGAAAAATCCTTAGCCAGGCTTGCAAGAGGTGGCCCTGTACCCCCGGGATCCCTCCCCTGTATGAAAGGCACTGTCGTACAGCCAAAGAAGCAGGTGGCAGTGGCACTATCACACCCTGAGCAGCTCCTCCCAGGCCTCCACGTGCAGTACAGCTGAGTTATTTTCACAGAGAACTGTAGCTTTTTGGAAGTTTTGTTTTCCTTCTCATGCAGAAGAAGAAGAAGACATCGAGATTTTTAGAGGACGGAGCTTTCATTTTCCACTTAAGTTCCATTCATATGTGACAAAGTATGCCTTATTTTGCTGAACAAACACCTTAGATAGATAGTCAATCAACAAACAAATCCACAAGATGACTGTCTAGAGCTTCCATATAACATAAATTCAATCTCTTGTATGTAATCGTTCAGGCTTTTTAACATGATCTTCCACCTCCTTTGCCACTCCCGCACGGATAGCTGGCTCAGGGAAGCAGGATGCCTGGCAGGAGCCCACCAGAACAGGTACTACTGAGCGCCAAGTGCTCCCAGGTCCCCAAGCTCACTAAGTAGCTCCCATAACAGGCACCTAAGGTGCTGGGGATTTGCCACCACCCCTAAAGCCACAAGAGCTGTAGGTATCCCCTTGGTCAGGCTCCTAAATGTAGTTATCCTCCTTTCTATTGCAAAGCACAAATTGGGGCATTTTCACTTTGAGATGCTTGACTCATGCAGTGCTGGAGGCTCAAGCCCAAGTGAGACTTTCCCTCTCCCTGCTAATCCACCCCCAGGTAATCCACCTGAGCACTAGGGCACAGGCCAAACCGCTCAAGTGCTGATGGCCTTCTGGAATCTGAATTTACATGAGCAATGCCTTCTGGAATCTGTAATTAAAAGAGGAAAACCTCTTTTTGCTATTACTTTTCAAACGACATGAAAGCAAGATCATGTCCTTGACTGATGGTACACTGATGAGCTGCATGTGGGCAAGGATATTTCAGAAGTGGAACTGAGCTTATTGTAAAGATTAAAGAGGGTGAAGACTGTGCCTGACTTTGGTGTTTCCTAGGGTGGGGCATAACTTCTAATATAGTGGGGAGAAGCTTTGGCAGAGGTCAAAAGGGAGGGAATTCTGCATTTTGAAAGATTTAAATGTATGTTGAACATCTGCTTCTTTTAAAACATTCCAAATATTATTTTTTTTTTTTTAATAATAGTTCAGTTTTACTCTGATTTGAGACATGGTATTAGCCAAGATTGTTCTGTTGAGGAAAAAAAACATAATAATCAGGTGAATTTTCAAAAGTCCAGCACTGCGAGAGCCTGAACAAGGCAGCAAAGGGTATAACTTATTACTTTATGAATTTTATTTCAAGTTGCAATGACATAAGTAACATATTTTCTAAAGCAACAAAAGAAACATGTTTAATTACTGAAGCATATCCTGTGACTATCATCATTTTTTAGGTGTTTGAAACCCCAAAATATTACCTGACTGATTTTGGAAAGCTCACAAGATTTCTCTTACGCACTAACAAATTTTCCTGGATGATGTTTTGTAAAGTACACAAAGAAAGTGCACAAAGTACACAAATTTAGGATTTGTTTATAAAATAGTTCTGGTATCTGGCTCCTCCAAAATAATTTTCTCAGCTACTTAATTAATGAATAAATAAATAAATAAATTAAAATGACCCAAGCATTTTACTACATGATTAACAAAAGGAGCTTAAATAAGTTTCAAACTGTTACATGCTTTGTCTAATTATAGGTATCTTTTTTGTCACACTGCAGTTTGCTTTTTGTTTGAGGCAGTTACATAAAAAAATAAAAAATAAATGAGCTATTTACTCATCATTTTTGTGTTTTTTTTTTAATAAGCAGAAATTATCTGGATTGGAAAGCAATTCTTATAGCTGTACAGATTAAACAAAAGGTTTCTTTTAAAATGGAGGCTAGCATTTGCTTTTCAATCATCACTCTGTATTTTCATAAAGATGGACGTTATATCTGCAGTGTTGCTGAGATTGGCAGGTCTGAATACCACCAGTACGTACCTTCTACTCCTGATTTGGGGTAAAACGGAGAACATAGTGAAGGAGAAGCTAAGGTTACTGTGGGGAGTGGAAGACAAGGATAGAGATGTGTCTATAGGATGTGTCTATAGGCTTCATTAGACCTTTAATGTATGTTGTCCTCTTTACATATGTCAGTTGTCTGAACATGCAAAAGTTATTAAAAAATGGAAGAAAACTGTTTACAATTAGCTTCTTTGCCTGTGCAGTACAGAAATGAAAGAGAAACTTAAAAGTACTGTCATTTTTATGTCCCACGATTCCTGGAACTTTGTTACAGCTTCCACTTAAAAACTAAGAAAACAGAGTTTATGTAGTGAGAAGCAATATTAGGCGTAAGATTAGAATTCTTTTTTTTTTTTTTATCTTCTATTTTTCTTTTTAAATCTTGGCCAGTGTTAAATCCAGTGGAAAGTTTTTCTTTTATCCTGACAGATTACTCAGAACTGCAAAGACTGGAACAAATGAACATTGTCAGTCCACAGGGAAAAACCAGATTGTCCTGGCCAACAGTTCGATCCTTATGAGTTGTGAAAACTTCCACTCTTTACTTCCATATGTGTTTATGGTAGTAATAAAAGCCTGTAGTATTTCCTCCAACTCTTGCTCCTCTCCTCCAAACGGTACCATCTTTTAATACAGTCTAAAAAGCTATTAGAAGAAAAAAATATCTTTATAAAGACATTGCAGTTTATAGCAACAGGAATAAAGATTGATAAGAAAACGGAGGACTCGGTAATTTTCTTTTGTTATTGTTTTAGCTCATTTACTATTTTCCCTTCAATATGTTTAGTGAAAGGCCCAAGAAAATTTTAAGAGTCTATATTTGCAATGAAAAAGAGCTAGGTTAGTTCCGGAACTTTGACACCCCCACAATCCACAATTCACTTAAATCTTTGGTATAATACAATCATGTTAACAACTTTAACCTTCTGAACCAATTTGTTCTACCAAAACCAACAAACTTAACTATTATAGCTAACAAACAAATGGCTGCATTTGTGAGAGGGAATCAGGAAGTGAAAAGCACATATTTCGGTGTTTCTAACTGGGGTTCACTGCTTGCCAAGAAGGTGCTCTGTAAGGAGACTTGAATGAAGGCGTCACCAGATTTTAACTTTAGAGACATTTCACAAAAACCTTAAAATATTAAGGCTATTGTATATTCAGTATATTAATAAATATACCGTGCATATTTACTACATTAATTTATATTAATAGTATATCAATAAATATACAGTGACCTCTACATGTATTAATAAAGACATTGCTGAATAAGCAAACTAAAACCACACAAGTAGGTTTTTAAAATAGGGTCATCTTGCACTTTTTTTTTTTTTCTGAGTGAAATAGTCATCATTCTATTTTACAGTTTATTCTGAGTTCTGGAAACATCTATAAAACTATATGTTATTAACAGTGGTGCATTAATTACAAAATCAATTGATTACAAATTGATTACAATTGATTACAAAATACTTCACCTGGTATTATCACTCTGGGACAGATACAAAACAAGATAAGCCCTGATGAAGGTTACATGCTCTCAATTTACAATTACAACATTTAAAAGGAAAATTGTCTATTCTCGTGACTGTAGATAAAATGTCATCTCAACTACAACCAAAACATCATTATCAGCATAAGATACTTGAGTTAATCTGCTTTTTCTACCATAACCTATCTGACAATGTTTATGTTTAATGCTATTTGCCAGTTTGCCCCTCAAATGTAACTTGGTGAAATAACAGTGTTTCTTGACTGATGGAATGAAACATACAGTTGAATTCTGTGCTGCTGAGCCAATGGAAGAAAAAAATTTCTTACAGCATGTTTTAGTATGGTCTCAACTCAGCCAAACTGAATCTTCAATGACACGGGTAAA
This sequence comes from Tringa tobata, assembly GCA_033628505.1. Taxonomy (NCBI): domain Eukaryota; kingdom Metazoa; phylum Chordata; class Aves; order Charadriiformes; family Scolopacidae; genus Tringa; species Tringa tobata. Next base: position 8,620,570 of record JAHREE010000339.1, on the reverse strand, counting down.
TGTATTTCTTTCCTTCAAAAATTGACACAAATTTAAGATTTAATCAGAAAGCTGAAAGCAAAGTTTATGCGATATATTAACAGAATTGTAAAAATCATACTGCCTGTCTCAAGAAAAATGAACAAGCCTTTTATGTTCAAGGTTTTGTAAATTAATCAGGTCACTGTGGACCTAATTAATCTATAATATTGTTAATAAGGACAACAGAGAAATTGGTCATTTTGCTTCCACAAATCAAATTCAAAATAACTAGCAATAAAGGTTATGATGATAAAGCCAACTCCAATTCATAAAATTGGCAAATTAGCCATTAGCTTATGTAACCTCACATCTAAGAAATGTTTTTAGGATAAAAGTAAACATTTCTAGAATTCACTGTATATTCTCAAGCCAAGTATTCTCAAACAAAATAGGTTCAGCAAAATGTCTTCATATTGTCAGATCCTTTGATAGCTTTCTTTTATTCACAGATAGCTATGGATCCACTGCATAAAACTCTCCAGACAGCTTTAACTGGGGAGATATGGTTATATTATTGTATTCTGAATCAGATAACAAACCTTTGGTTTATATTTTATTATATTCTCTCGCTTTTCTCTTAGCTTCCCATTGAGCATAGAGAACTTGTGAGTCTATGAAATGCCATTAAGTACTTTGCATTTACTACATCACAGCAGAAATCAGATGCTTAAATTAGCCACCTTCCCTGGATCTTGTTTGCTTCCTTTCTCCTGCTACCATGAAAGCTGCCCAAACATTTGATCAACGTTTCTGCACACATTTGTGAAGAATAAGATTGTGCACATTTTTTGCAATAGAATCCAAGTTTAGCTGAAATATAACTTGTTTCACATTGTATTTCTGCCTTGAAATGTTTATGAAAATCCTGGGGTTTTTTCCTTTTTTTTTTCCCTGTTAGTGAATCCAGTTGAGAGTGGCCTATCGTTTTCCATTGTAAAGTGCTCTTCTGTTGCTTTAAGGTGTCAAACTCTAGCTGTTTGGATTGTATTTTCTATGGCAGGTACCTCACTTCAGGTACTTTTTTAGAAAAACTCTTTCAACGAAAATGCTGAAGAGCACTGTTCTGCTGATGTAAGAAAATGCAAATATTCATTTCATTGAGAGACATTCAGCATATTACAGCTTAGTTTCAGATCTGCACCCATTAGGTAGAGCACCACTTTTTGTGTTAAGGCTGTCCTCGGAATTCCACTTCAATTCAGCCAAATTAAGAGTAGGCAAGACAGTGTACATCCTTTCTTCAAACTGGAGAAGACCCTGAGCATGCCCCACCCAAGATCTATAGCATCTCTGGGGGTTCCCTGCATACTAAGCTGGATAAGTTGGTGAATGAAGCAACAAAACAAATAGAGTCTAGCAGAAAGGCAGAAATCAACTTGCCACTTGAGTAACCAGGGCCAGACTAGAGTGATTTGTAGTCATTAAAAAAGCGGTAGCTTTTAAGGAGGAATTTAAACGAGGAGAAAATTGTGGGTGTTAGCGCATAGCACCAATGTGCTTGAAGGAAAAATGGATAAGCGGGTGATCAAGGCACTTGGTCCCAGGAAAATTACCACTGATGAGACTACTGCAATAAGTGCTCACAGCCATGAACAAAGGATTGCAAAATTTAGCCTGAAGTTTGTAAACACACACCAAATAGAAATTACCAGCCTAATCCTTGCCAAAAGAAACATGAGGAAGATAAAAATATTAATTTAAATGTTGTAATAAAGCAATTAATTAATGATGATATTAAAAGATAAATGTTAAAATATAAGATAGTATAATATTTTGTTAATTACATACTAAGTGTAGTCATTACTCAGTTTAAAAAGGACTGTAATGCACAATGCTCTATTACAATGGGACTATTTGTAAAGTTATTGCTCAACTTCATTAAGTGAGAAAGAATTAAGTCCTATAAAAATCATGTATATAAAGAAAGTATATGTCAGCTTAAAGATAACATTATTGACATATAATGTATCTATTGTAATTCCATGGAAAATTGCATATTAGGGGAAAAAAAATCCAAACAAAACTCTTGAAAGAACAACATTAAATTTGCTATAAAGAAATTTTTGACTGTGGCTTATGATCTTCTTTTGGCTCTTATAAATATCAAAAGGGAGCATTTTCTTCTGGATGAAGACTTGTCTTTCCTTCTGTTAGGACGCAGAAAGTAAATCGTCAATGATATACAACTTAAGAAAAACCATTTCAGTTGGTTGGGTGTGCGGGTCCTGCATTGATCCTATGTTGTTGCCCAAATACAAAATTCAAGTCTTCAATATGTTGTGGAGAGGCCGCCATCTCCAGAGTTATTTCCATCAACATTCTCAGGTGTCTGTTACTATGAGTGCCCTGAAGTCATTACAAGGCCTGAGTCTTGGTTTCAGGAACCAGAATTTGTGACTTGTATTATATCCAGCAAGATAAATCTGGTCTGCGTTCTCAATACTCTTTCCTTGGGTCAAGTTTGCTATTAAAGAAAGACGGAGTTCCCTGCATTTCATTCACAGCCTAATACTCATTGAAGAAGCAGATCAAAAATCCAATCAGCACCTTTCTGAGGGCATATGAACTTAAGTTTACCCCCTTTACTCATTTCAAGGCATTACATTCTAAGAGTTAGCATTTAAATATGTGGGTAGCAAAGGATGTTTAAATGTTCTCCACCCTTTGACGCTCTTCTGTTTTGCATGGGATGCCTCAGTACTCATCAGACTTACTAGTAGGCATAACTCTACAAGAGTTAGCATATTGGGAGTTGCAAAGCCTAGAATCCCCTATGCTAATAAATCCTTAACATTAAATACTGAAATGCTTAGGTACATGAGGATGGGAACATAGTAATGCAGGCCCTGGTCCTAATATACTCTTGTGAAATAAAGTTTCTTTCTGAATCACTGAAGCTTTCTGTAAAACTCAGCAAGCTAATACTACATCAGCAAGAAAAAGCACCTTTCTTTGTCCCAACAAAATGTCTCCACTTTTTTCCTTTTTTCCACTGAAAAATACCTGGTGAGATTTCCTGTATTTCAGTAATAATCCAAACCAAAATGGATATTCATTTTTGTCACTGACATACAGAACACCTCAATTGAGCTAATGCTATTATCTACAAGGAATTATTTTAGTGTTCAAGGAATTGGTCAGGTGCAAAACACTAGGATGATGTGTTGCAAATGTTTGTGCTGACAGCACCAGTTAATGTTCGGGAGGCTACGGACAGCAATTAAGAATAGATGGTCATTACGTCATTCATAACTTTGAAAAAAACTGTACAATATGTAATATGCAAAATCTACAGCTGTACTCAGATTAATTTTGTGTCTTCTCTATAATTTCAAACATGTTAGGAAATACAGCAAAGGATTTGATTAGCTTTGAGGTATTAAAAAAACTTCGTCACATTAGGGTAATTTTTACAGTTTGGCCAAGTGGAAAAAAAAACGTAAAATCAGTATGAGTTGTTACTAAAGGATTCCTTCAAAAAAACTATAAAATAAAAAATTAGTCATACTCTTAACCAAAATGAATTAAATGCTTTAAAAAAAAATTACAAAGCAGGATGAGAGTACTGGAATTTCTTCCAACTATTTTATAATTGAAATGGCCAGATAGAATGAGTTCATCAGCAAAATGCTTTGTGACTTCAATGCAAGTCATCATTTATTTGTCGCACATGTGGAACAAGTAAAGTTATCTCTCTCTGATCTTTCTAGAACTGGCTTTGCAGTAGCAGGGCTCATGCAGTCCTAATCTAATGGCCCATGCAGCCATGGTCGTACTACGATACAGAGCACATGCCACGCTAGCCTTGGCTATTGGAGAGATTAAAATCCTGTCAATCAGTTTGTTAAACTGGTGTGAAGGTTGGATTTCAGTTTGGATTTTAGTTTCCATGTTGAAATGGTTTCCCTAGAATGTCTATGAATAAAGAGATTAATTGAGGAAAGAATGAGCTCTAACTGGGCTTACAGCTTAAACAGTCACTGAGTCAAGGGCCACCACGTGGAAGGCTGAATTATGTGTTGTACAAAACTAAGTTTCCCTTGAAACCCACTTCTGGGGTGACATTAACGTTTTGCACATGTCAGCGCAGAATATTCTGCAGAAACAAGTTTTACTAAGATATACATTTAATATATATTTTATTAGTAAAAGTTAGTACACGACTAAAAAAGTTTCCCAACCAACAACTTCATTCTGTTTTCAAGATTTTCATCTTAGTATTTGTCTTCATCTTTGTTTTTTTTATTCGCTGTAAAGATGTTGAATAATTGCTCATGGCAAGATGATTCCAATGATAGTTTCAGAGTTTTTCTTTTTTTTTGCCTAAGATGTAAATTGTTTGGAATAGCATTGTGTTTGGAAGTAGCAGGACTTAATTATAACATGCTATCTTATATTTCAAAGTAGCAGAGATTACAGATTTTATAGGGGAAGGAACTACCCAATGATTTGAATTTCTGAGAAGCAGGGCTTTGGCAAACAATTCCTTCTAATAAACATCCAGTATCAATTTGAAAATGAGGCGGAGAGTTAATGCCTACCTATGAGTGTGTCAAATGTGGGCAATGTTTGATCGCTAAGAGACTACAGAAACGCATTTGGAGAAACTTTCAAATTAAAAGTCTTATGTGTTGTAAAGCTTTGGATATGCAGAATTTACTTCTTGTTAGTCAGGGTTTAAAACAAAAAAATTGTATTTTATTCTCATATAGTTTTTTTTAAATCTTGCTTGTGACCTTACATTGTTTTGTAGGCTGAATTCAGTTTTTATACTGGTATCTAGTCACCTTTCTTTTAACATGCTAAACAGTTTCAGAGCTTTAAATCTTTCTTTATAAAGTTTGTTTTAACAGTGTGTGTGTGGGTGTTTATTATTTTCAATGATCTCTAATCCTTCAGCCTCCTATAGAAATGTGGATTCCATCTATATATTCTGGTGAGTACCTTACCCAGAGGAGTCATTATTTCCTGTTACTACTACTATGCCTGGGTGTTTAAGTATCAGTTTACCCTCTTTTGATACAGCAACACACTGATGGTGTTCACAACAGGCTAAACCTTATTTAACCCGTTCTCCTGGATGAAAACCTGTGTTCCGACAGCAAATTCTTTTCATAGCATCATAGATTTCTGACCCTATTTTTACTTATATTAAAGCACATTTTTGTGTGAATGGACCAGTGAGCTGAATATGTCCACTTATCATCCAGTAAACTGAACCTCTTTGAACAACTGCCTATAATCTACAATCTACCAGTTCATGTCATATGTAAGGTTTATTCACATTTTTAACTCATTTGTAATCGCAGATGCTAAAATAAAATATTGGTGAGAATTAATCCCTAAGAAGTCCCAGCTTAAAAATTCCAGTTGGACTTCCCTGCTGACAAGTAATTTTTTGAATCCTTGGTTCCATCATATTATACCATTTTATTTTTGCTTTACTGGAGTTATGTTACTATTTATGGAGTTATGTTACTATTTTTTTTCAGAATATCATTATCAGAATATCAATACACACATATCATTTCAGAATATCAATACACTCAAAAAGTGTTCCTACTTCCACATACATTGCATTTAAATGGTCACCTTTTATTAACCAAAAATGTTATTCCTGTCAAAATTACAACAACAATAAAGAGCAGAGGACGTTAACATTAAGCAGTATCTGTACAAGGCGAGGTAGTTCTTAAGCAGTCTATACCCCTGCATTTGAACTGAGCAGGCATTTTCCCTTTGTTGATACCTTTTCTCTCCTACACTTCTGTCACAACTTTTCAGTTCTTTTAATATGTGTTTGTGATGCTATATAACAAATAATTATTATGTTATAGTTTATTGATGAGTTTGGTGTCCTACAGTAGTATTTCTTGAGAGTTCTTTTTATTTGTCCATTCTCAATAACAATGTATGAACTAACATAGATGTATATTCTAGGTGATATTAAACCAACTCATTCTTATTACAAAGCCAGATTTTTCTTAAATTTATCAATGTGGTAATGCTGCCAAGCCATAACACTAAACTGTTTGACAGTATAAATCAAAGTCCCTTTATCTTCCAATCCATCAGTAAATTTCTTTGCTTAAAATTTATTGCCCTGGCAGTTGCAAATATGTGGGGGAAGCCAGCTACTGTAAAGATTTACATCACTAATGTTTTTTTTTCAGGATAAACAATACAGAAAGAAATATCGTGTGGGGATGTGTGGGGGTGGGGGTGTGTTTAAAAATCAGTTTACTTTTCATTCTATTATTTCATTTTCATTTTACGTATTACTTTGACTTTTTTTGCTTTAATATTAATGCTGAATAACAACTTAAACCAACCTTTATTTCATTTTTAAAAGGACCATTTCAACCATAACTACCCTTGTCAATTTCAGAAGAAACTCAGCAAGATACTAGCCTGGGGATCTAAGGAAGGATGAGAAAACAAGACCAGGGATTGAAGAAAGATGTATTTCCATAGCCTATGGCCATAATCTAGGTCTTTTTTTGTAATAAATCAAAATGAATACAGAAGTTCTCAATAGACAAGACAATGTTTGTATCCTAAACCTATGGCAACCTCACTTTTCATATCTTACTTGGGAAAGAAGTTATTTCCTGCTCTTGGTGGGTAAGGTTCATTGTTAGGTGCTTCCCAACAAAAAAAAATGAACCCTCAGTCTCTATTCAGTTAGTTGAGTCTGAATTATTTCTGCTATAGAAGAAAATGTAGGCTTATGATTTTGCAATGTATGATTAGTATCTACAGAGGTAGTATACAGGCACCAATTTTTAGGATTAAGTAGGTGTTGCCACACCCCTCATTTCAAGGCTAAGGTAACTAGGTTGGGCAAGAAAACTTCTATGCTCCACTAAAGTTTTCAGGATTGCAAAATAATTCTATTCAACAAATTGAGTTTATTTGTATTTTGGGAAAAAAAAGAAAACCAAGGTCTTATCTCCATCCCACCATACAATTAATGTTTCATCCATATCCAAATCTTCAAGAGCTGCTCTCCTTGAATGAGTCTAGAGCTGTGAAATTCATCTTCTTCCATAGCAAGTAAATACCCTTAACTCTAGAGAGTTCATCATTCTGAGGTTAGGTTTACTCTGTACACCATAATTTATATTTGTTTTAATCAAATCAACACTATTTAGCAAATGTGGTCCTCTCTTTCACCTGGCTCTATGTATGTTTACAATACCAGTTGCCTTGGGTAACAACGACACTCAGCACACAAAGGAGCATAATCTCAGGTTGGCTTAGGCCCGTGATGGAACTCTCTCTCTGATTTTAACATGCAAACCCTTTCAACCCCCAAAATTCACCTCAGCATGAGGAAACCATCTTTGACAGAACAAGTCTGTTCCCACAGAGTTTCCCACTGTTTTGCAAGAGATTACCAATGAAATCTATCTGTTAACCAGTGTCTAGATAAATTTTTCAGCACGCAACAAGAGTGGGATTGTTCCATGGGGGAACGAGCCAGGAGCTGAGGTGGCATTGGTACAGGTAGGGCAGTGGCATCACCCATGGTGATGCACTGCACTGAGTTTATTTCAACAGCGGTAGAAGTAGTGATGACACTCATGTTTTCATTAAAAAAAAATAGTGGTTATAGCTGTAAGCAGATCATAAGAAATATATTTTCTATATGTTTGGAATGAGAGTAATTTGTCATGTGTTAACCATCTGCCCAAAACTCAAGTCACTTTTAGAAGTTTGTCACACTGCATAGACAGCACATGTTCAGAGCTTGTAGTGTGTTTCTGCTTGACCTTCCATTTGTGTCCTATTGCAGCTAACAGTTTATCCAGTGATGTCTATTTATTTTGCAATTCAATTTAGACTACAGCCTGTAGTTTGCAACTATGAATCTGTAGAAAGAAAATCCACTGGGCTGTAAGTCAGACAACTGTGCAGAGACTGCCTATAAAAGCCTGACTAGTGTTACACTGACAACCTAGTGTGGTCACTGGCTATACCAACTATACCATAAGTCTAGCATAATATAATCATTCATTGTTATGAGTTCTACCATTGGGATGCTGTCCATAGAGATATATTTCAAACAAATGTAAAAACACATCATGAAAGATGGACTCTACATAGAATCATAGAATGGTTAGAGTTGGAAGGGACCTTAAAGATCATCTAGTTCCAACCCCAGAAAACCTTAAAGATCATCTAGTTCCAACTTTCAGAAAATTTCTATAATTAAGAAGATTATTCCTACAATGATTCTGTTTTGTGTGCATTCTCCCTCTCTTGCTTTGATTTAAAGTGGCTTCATAACAGTAGAAAATACTTATTGTCTTCAGGTACTACCACGGTAATTTAATTTTTCTTTATTGTATTTTACTTCCTCAGTATGTTAAAAATTCATTTTATAAACCTCTTTGCTGACCATTGCCTTGCCTACAAAGTTTTGTTGCTCATTAAAATTATCCTCATATTTACATGTTTCTGTATATTTTCACAAGCAGTTTTTTGCCCTTTCTAGAGTAAAATCTAATGGCATTTCAAGTCCTTTTTTGTAATTTGCGACAGAACTTTTTCAAAAGAAAACTGATTGCATAATAGTCTTTAATACTTCATCAGAGAACTTCAGCTGCTTCTGAGTTAAAGCTTAAAGTGGCACTGTTTTTAACTATAACATGCTTTGCAGTTAAGCAGACCACATTTTAAGACAGCTTTTTAATCCTCACGCTTATGTCTTTTTACTAGAAAGAATTGCCATTAAACTAACTTCTGTTCACAAACATTTCACACTGCACAAATGACTGCATAACTTTCATATAAAACAGACTGAGAACTAAACCGAAACCTCTAAAACACAGAATTTCATAGATATGTTGAACCATTTCACTGACATATCAGAAAGTACATATTAACAATTACACTACAGTCAGTGGCAAATACTTTGTATAGGGTTCTTGTGATCTCTGGCAGAGAAATGAAAGGAATAACATTAATCAAATGTCAGCATTCATCCCAGCAATGTGTTTTGCATTATCCAGAGTATTTGCTCCATGACAATTATATCCAGGTTATCTTTTGCAATTTTGTACCTCAAGGTGGTGAATGTTTAAACAGAATAATAATAAATCTCCGTATCTTTTTTCCGCCTCTAAGGCCTTGTTTTATTAACAACACAAACTGCAATACAAATGTGCTAATCAAGGGTCTACCAAAACCATAGAACCTTTGCAATGGTACCCCAAAATTGCCTAGATTGCTCTGAGGATAGTTCATCAGGGTCATAATCAAATGTAAGGTATATCTTGCTCAAAAACAAAAAAAAAGAAAAAAAAGAAAAAAGAGAGACAATGGATACACATGTCAAAAGGCTAAAATTGCAGAAGCCTGAAAGAGACAGGCTTATCAGAAAGTCGTGGTTCAAAACCTTCACAATTCAGCCACCTTACAGTTGGGTGCAGTTTCATAGGCAAGGGAAAAGAAGGAGAATGACAAATATGGCCAGGTGGTTGCTTTGTGGCACAGCTGTGTTTGAAGCTGTGTTGTGCTGAACAGAGCACCCAATGCTCAAAGCCATGCAAAGCCAGTAGTGAGTTTGGAAAAACTTACCATCTGTGGGCCTCAGCTCATAGCTATCTTGTACTGGAAGAGATGAGAGACTTCCAAAAGACCTGACTTGTCCTTAGCTATCCTTATAGCTATTCTAGAACTACATTACCTATATTTTGAAACATATTCGCTTGAATAATGTCAACCTCAATCTTTGTTGTTTGTCCATATACTTCTGAAAACAACTGTCTTAGAAGTACATCCCCAGTATGGCACTTGATATCTAGATCCTGTAGAATAAAAAAAGTTGAAGTGAAAGGTCTCCAAACTTGACAAGAAATACAGTTAATCGCTCCTTTTGGGTCTCTGCTATAGAGAAACTTTTGTCTTTTTTCCCTAAATACTAAATCATGCAATTTGATGCAAACTATTGCTATACATTTCTTGTACTTCAGTTTATGGATCTAAATAAGTTCTGAAAATGAGTCACTGAAAATATCAGTCATGTAAGTACCAGGATGTACTAGGATGTTCTACTGCAAGTACCAAAATTTGAACATCTCCAACTTGTCTCTTAAAATGATCTACTATCATGATGACACATCAAAATCTTTTCAGCAGAATATTCAACATGTTCTTCCTCTCTATGCTATGAAAGATACTCTTACTCCTACAGTATGTGGTACCTTTACCTCAGATGAGAGGGCAAACTATAAACGTCAAGGTGTTATTTACCTAAACATTTGACTGCTTTTAGTGTTGTCCTATTTCACTTTTTGCATCCCTACTATAGATCTTGTGCGAGCAACACATTATAGCAAGATGGCAAATTGATTCTTCAAGATTCTGAATGTTCTGTGGTTTTCTAGCAGAACATCATAGTTCCAAAGCCATTTTGAAGATTCCCAGTAGCAGGAACACTCCTACACAGCATTGCATAACAGACTTTTGCCAGTTGCATACAGGCTTTCAAAGCAGGAGGAAGGGGAAATGGCATAAGTACACCAATCTCTGGATATAACCTGAGAAAAGGAGTGTGGTGCTCCTCCCCTCATAGTGGGGCTTACAGCCTGTGGTGTAGGGGGCCATATCCTCCTACATCACAAGAAAATATTCCTATCTAACAGAGGCTTTCTGCTGTCTGCTTTCTTGTCCTTGTGTACTTAACACAGAGCAACAGCTTTGTTAATTTTTGCTAGGTCCCAATGAGGGTTCAGTTCATTGACTGTTGAACTGGAACAGTCCAGGAGAGACCAACAACTGGCTATCTTATAGCTGGTGGTTAGAGCACTTTCCTGGAATACCTGAGCCTCTGCCTCAAAGCAGATAAGGGAGCCCAAATATGGGTGTTTTCCATGTTAAAGGGGTAACTAACTGGCTTTGTAACTGGGTTTACAGACAGACATACAGTCCTGAAATTAAACCAATCATTCTGAAGTTCATTGTATTTGTAATTTTCTTAATTAAGTTAGACGAATATTTTGAAGAAAGATTGTTTTAGTGCTTACCTCAAAATTATGTATGTATGCTTGCGTGTTTCAATTTTCTGATTTTACTAATAAAGTCATAGTGAAGGAAAATTAAAAGGATTTCTGGAATTGGTGCTTCCTTACCATTCGCTGTGAGCTGAAAAGTCAGACTTAAGTCCATGTGATTTATTTTTTTATTTTCAATTCTGAGTTGGTACAGTTTAACACCACTCTATTTAAATCTTAATCCCACAGAGCCAAAATAATCTATTTTGAACTACAACTATATAAATGGAAATATTCTATGAAATGTGGAATTTTAGTGTCAGAGTTGTTTGTTGTTTAGAAATTAGACTACAGCATATTTTTTCATGCTTTCTGTAGCACAGTTTTCAAAGTTCAAGTTGATCAGATTGCTAGTACTAGAGATAATTCCAGGACAGGGTGTTCTTGGTCTTCTGCATTTCTTTTGCTCACACATTAGCTTTGCAAAAGATGCAAAATATGCCAGAATGAGTCACCTATGAAAAAAGGAATGAAAGAATGCAGCAGGCTTTTATTAAAAAACGAAAGGCTTCTGAACATGTTTCCTCACAGAATTCCTTTCACACGTAATGATTAGTCCTTTCTCATATAGATTTCAATTAAAAGAAAGAATTTAGCACTGCATTGTTTCATTTTAGAAAGCATGGAATAACAAAAGCGCTGGCACATTTTTCCCTATTCTGTGCCTTCTCACTTCCCTAAGCTTTCTGATGTCTTTCCAGTTTGGAGCTCCTGCTTAGATAAAACAGATGACTTTCTGGGCCTGCTTCTGCTAACAGCAGGCAGGAGCAACGGTGACTGATTGGTTGAAACATGAGGATTAATGGGTATTTATATTTCATTAAATTTTATGCTCACTGGAGAATAATGTATCACTCGCAGATATTGAAACATATGTCAACCCTATCCACTTACATATAATTCAATTTGACTTAAATGCATTGATCAAATTTTATTAAAGTCCAATATATCTTCCAAAAAGGCCCGCTAACACAATATTGCTGCTTCACATTCATCAGATAAAAGGAGGCAATTGTGTTGTAATTCTATTTATACCATTTTTCGGGAAAAGGGAGATTATTGTGAAGCGAATACTCATTACAAGGTGACTGGCGCTGGCTGAAGGACTTGAGACTGAGATTATTAAGCGAATTCTCAAGTGGTGCCCTTTAGTTAAAATTACCCCAGGGTGGGTCATGCCTGTTTTCATCCCCAGTGGAAAAGAGAGATCAGCATTGTTAACGATATTATCCAGGAAAGTTTGCCATGTGAGATTTTGGAGTATGCTAACAATTTATTCTTTTTTTCTTTTTTCTCAAAGCTCAGTTTATGAATCATGCATAACTGTCTTTGAAAAACTACTTCTCAATATTTCTTCTTTTTTTTCTCTACATCCTTCTTTTTTATTCAACTTTTGCAATTACTCTTACTGTGATGATTAAGAAAAATATAAAATGTTTATTTCTTCAGTTCTACACAAAAAAGGTAGATGTTTTATATAGAGTGCCTCTCTCAAAACAACCACACCAATAACGGCACGTTTCTCCAGTGTTTGGGTTTAGACTCTTGCTTGCAGTTTGTACTGTGCAGAATAGAAGCAAAAAAAATGAGGGTTTAGCCCTCCTAATGAAAAGAAATAAAAACTCTTTAAAGCCATAATCCATCAGAGTCATTTAGTCCTCACTCTCAAACGATAAGGGTTTGGGATGGTGGGGTTGGTGTAATATGTCTTAGTAAGCTCTTAGTTTGTTTCTGACTTAAGTGTTATTAGAGGCCAAACTGCCTGCACTCCAATATACAAGGGATCATCTCAGCACAGGACTTTGAAATAAAAAGGTCCATTTATAGACTGGAAAAGCAGGGATATTGGCCAGGAAGGATATTCAAGAGTCAAAGTAAGGGAGTGTGAAAGTCTAGCTAATCTCAGGAAATAAAAAAATGTGGTTACATCGTGTGAGATCTAAGCACATCACCTGAACTAGTGTCCTACCTCATAAGGGTTGAAATTATTTTAACATCACTGGGAACCTCACTTCAATGAAACTGTAATTTTTCTAACAGTAATTACCTTGGGAAGCCTTACCAAAATAATGGGAGTCTTATCCCCAACTAATGTCTCCAGCCTTTGCCATACCTTCTATTTCCCCTAGGTGCTATTTTGTTCTGCATTGACTATCAGCTTCCTCATGTGAATACCATAAAGATTGCTCTACAGGTTGGTTACCATTTTTGTCCAAAATAATACGCGATTTCAAAATCACTACTTCCACACATCTTATTTTAGGAAATCAGAATATTTCTGTAGATAAATAAGTACCATATTAAATGAAGTAAAATTTTCATAAATACTTCCCCAATAGATTTCTGTATTCTGTTCAGCTTTAATAAAGTTATTGTCCTGGTCTCTACACATCAAGCAGAACTTGAAGATACTTTTTCTTCTTTCTTGGGAAAAAAACCCCACATTTGTATAAATACAGGATTTCACATTAATATATTATGCATTAAGTGTATTTGACAACAGAAATTTTAGATAACATCAAAATAATTATGATATCTCCCTGTTATCAAAACCTTTACAAACCCATTAAAAAAACTGAATTCAAATCACTAGCCAGTCTCTTTTCCTGAGGCTGATCCTTTTGTGAAAACACTTCGTCCCTTTGAATACGTATATTTAGCTTCTTCCCAAACAAATTGAAGGTCTCTTGTTTACTTGAGGAGGAAAATGATTACTCCTTTTTTCACTCTATCAGATGTACTGGTCAGGCCTGCTCCAGACTTGAAACGTTATAGTACTTTGTATATCTGAAAATAATTTTCCCCTGTTTAGACAGTGAATGAAACAACTTCTTGACAATTAGTCAGTTCTTTCATCTGTTTACCTTTAGATTGTTTATCACTCTAAGCATTGAGACTTTCACAGGCACACTAACAATGTTTCCAAGGCTAAATTAGCTGAACTCTTTTCAAAAACATCTCCTAGGAAGGTACACAGATAATGGGTTTATGCAGGCCAAATAAACTCACAAATTTGTGAACATAAACATTATCTTTAACATGCCAATTTTTATATGCACTTCAGGAATAATGTAGCTTTATGTAAACAAGAGGAAAAGACAAGTAAAATACTTTTCTTTCAAGAGCTCCTGGGGGCAAGTACCTACAAGGAATGCAATTCGCCTCTTTATGCAGTTGGATTGATAGAGATATGGTCCATACTTTGATTCTTTTTATAGTTCAGAAACTTTTTGCCAGTGCAGCTCATCAAATATTGCCAGATCAACATATTTTTAAGTGTAAACATGGTTTAAAATATGTTTGCAATATTAGTTATATGGGCTCCAGAAGAGAATAGACCCGTGCGAGAGAATCTCCTGCAACTGCTTCTGTCTGCACTATTGCTTTTGCCAGACCACAGCTAGAAGTTGAAGCACAAAGTTAACCTTAAGATCCTTCTCACAGCTTGGAATTGTGGAACAGCTGAGGTGGGAAGGGACTGTGGGAGGTCTTACTGTCGACCTCCTGCTCAAAGCAGAGTCCGCTGTGAGGACAGCTCCAGTTTCTCAGGATTTTAGCTAGTCTGGTCCTGAAAATCCACAGGAATGGAGTCCCACAGACCCTCTGGGCAACCTGCTTTCCACAGGCTGCTGCAAGCAAGCACGCATACAGGTATATATAGAAAATATGACGTACCCTATTACAGTCAGATGTTGAAACAGAGGCTGAAATGTAACATCCAAGGCATATTGCTGCTACTTAGCCTTCTGTGCTTAATAGGAAAACCACTCTGACAGTCCTGCTGCTCTGAAAGTGTCATCATCACATTACATTGTAATTTAATTAAAAGATGTCTGAGAAATACACATAAATGTGAGCTGCTTCTTCCCCTATTGCCAATAGTTTAGAGCTAAAATATTTGAATAAAGAGAAGCCCTACAGACCTATTATATAGACATCCCTTTAAACAAGGAGGGTTCTCTCCTCTGAGATTCCTTTGTACCACAGAGTCTATGCTATTACTGCATCCAGGATGACGTGCCCTTTTGACAGAAAATAATATTACATTCTCCTCTTTTTACTTTCACTCCTCCTTGTTACACCTCCTCAAATTTTTCTCCTCTCCCAATCCCCTCTCCCCAGCACAAACTGAGCAGTAAGTCTGACACAACCTCTGCAGAAAGGAATTTGGCATTCCAGTTCCTATGCTTCTTTCTGTTTGGTTTCTGGTCAACACATACTCACATAACCATTTGCAAGAAGTCAGAAGCACAGTTATATGTTCTCATAGCCGTACTACGTAAGGTATAAACTCAGACATGCTAACATTTCTGCTAGATGTGATTTTCACTCAGTAAATCAGAAAACAGGAATGGTAACACGTGTCTCAGCTATGAGACTCTTATCGTGTGATATGCAAAAATACCATTTAACCAATCACAGCTCCTCATCACTTCCAGGGAATAAATACAGAATGTTAAGTAGGCACAAAGAATTGCCTGCATATACCCCATAAAATAAAAGTTTCATCACTATTTTTAAATATTATGTAAACATCCAAGGAAGATGATCTTGTCATAGATATTCCACAAAAGAGAGGAAAAGAAGGAAAAAAAGGCCAGTTTAAAAAAAAATGTTTCTTTCAATTTGATTACTCAAGTCTAATAATAATACAACATTAAAGTGTTAATTGAACTTTACCTGTCTGTTAATTTTGGAAAGATATTACAATTTCATTTATTTATTGACAATAGTTTTGTTCTGTATTCATTTATGTTGTAAGACTGATAAAAAATCTCACTAAAATGACTGTAAAATTTTGCTTGACTGTAGTGCTTTCTTTGGTAAATAGCACAATGTAAAACATTTCCTGTCATGCTTTAGGGCTTTTTTTTTCTCACATTTTTGGGGAAATCGGACAGATACCTGAAACATCACTATTGCAAACTCAATATAAGAGAAAAATGGCCATCAACAAGTAAAACAGAGTGAAAACCTATGGGAGGCAAGAGGCCAGGTGGTACTCATTGACATTACAGGGTGGTGGGCAGACTATAATCAGCGAAGAGAGGGGAGGCAGAAGGAATTTCACACAACTCCATGTATCCAATGTTTATTAGAAATAATTATAAATCATCTCAGATTATCCTTGTGATATTTTGTTTTATTTGGCCTCAGTTTCCTATAGGAAAAAAAAAAACAACACAAAAAACCAACAAATAAACAAAAACAAAAAACAAACCCATGAAAACTCATTCACTCTACAAATAATAACTATTTTGAATCAACTGCCAAACACAAGCAATATATCTTATAGGGAATTAATTACCTGTGTGAAGATACAGTAATCCTGGTGTAGCATCACTGCTAGTGCCACTATACACAGAACAAAAGAGATACAATATGTGATGTTGTTTTGCTACATAGGATTTAAATAACATGAGTTTGGGATGAATGCGCCACTCATCAAACATGAAGCTATGAAGGAGCTAAGCAGATCGTGTCATGACTTGTGAAGGACAAACTTTCCTATTTGCTTTTCTTTATAAATAAAGAAAAAGCAACATTTCATGCATCTTTAACTCATATGCAGACCCTTTCTCCACTAAAAGCAAAGCAATTCTGTGCAAAATATAGATTTACACTTTGAATAGGAATATTTTAAATGTAAAATAGTCATTTGTACTAGAATGCTATTATACAGTGAATCATGCCCAATCTAACAGATTTTTAGATATATTTATTTCAACACTATCTTCTGCCTTTCTTGTTCACTTGCACCCCTGAATCTTATGCTGTAAGAGTAACATAA
The DNA here is from genome assembly GCA_033628505.1 of Tringa tobata. Lineage (NCBI taxonomy): Eukaryota > Metazoa > Chordata > Aves > Charadriiformes > Scolopacidae > Tringa > Tringa tobata. Next base: position 8,603,698 of record JAHREE010000339.1, on the reverse strand, counting down.
CATGGAATTTAAGCCAGAAGTCTCAGTTATCTTAAAAATATATTCTATTTTTATAAAATGTATTCTGTTTTTATTAAAAATTTAATTATTCTTTAAAATTAGTTTCATATAAATTTGTATAATTTGTGTTAAATATAAATTATGCTAACTTTTCCTTAGAAGATACGTGATAAAGACTGACAAAAATGGTGAAAGTTCTGTCTTCCAAATGGCATTAGCAGTGTCACCAGCTGTGCATCATCCAAGTGAAATGGATCTCCAAAGATGACGCAGTGAAGCAGGAGGATATTGTTCTTTTAGCTGCTGTGAAAAATACAGTTCCTAGGTTCAGGGAATGTATCTTTCCTGGTAGCACTGTCCTCTATAAGCATGCAGAGAAAGCTACACCTTTTCTCTCTTGAAGCCTTTCCAGGGTCACCTTTGTTGCTCGAGTAATCTGCTCATTCTTTCCACCTTGTCTGCCTCCTCCTCCAGCTGAAAACATTGTTGTCACTAAAGGCAATAGTATTTGCCAACAGAACCGAGTGGTTTCTCTTGTATAGTGTCTATTTTTTGTGGTCATTACCCCAACAATTATTTGGATCAAGATGGACTTATAGTGAGGACAGAAAAGAGAAAATACTTGTTCAGACACACGTTCATGCACCACTCCCTGATGTGATGCAGCAAAGGACCACCAGCAGGCCATGTGCCTTTGGATTGGTTCTGTAGCAGCACAATTCCAACCAAATAGACTATCGCTTGCCATCAAAAAGTCTCCAGTGTCACTGAAGTCACCAAATCACTCAGCGCAGTCTCAGACTCAGGGGTTCATGGATGATGAAGTCTACCTCTGTTGACGTGCATAGAGATTGCTTACTCAGAGACGGAAATGATCGTCCAGTTGGAGACTGGATGTCTAACCACCCCCGCTTATTCCTCTTTCATCAACCCATAAAATTACAGGTGGAAGGTGCTTTTTTCTTAACAGGGGGGTTCTGTTTCTGAGTTAGTGCTCTCAAGAGTTGATCTGTAAGGAAGAATCCCAGGAGCCCAAGGAGAGCTGGCAGACGGCAGTAAAGCGTAGAAAACAGAGCTGACTTTTAGGCTGGTGCCAGACACACCTTGTCTCCTTTCCATTCCCAAGTTTTTACCTTTGCTGATAGACTATGCAAACGTTTCACAATATTGCTTCTCAAGCTGTTACAGGTACAAACTATCTGGATATTTAGAAACTATGGTATCTAACAGGATGCTATCAATCTTTTATAGTTAGACAATATATAAATTATAAACAAATGTGTCCTTTGGTCTAGTGGCACAGCATAATGATCAAAGACACACAATAGAAATGTATTTTCTTCTACAGTAAGCTTTATTTCCCCAGCGTTCAGTCTGTAGTGATGGACAGGCAGTGAGCTGTCAGTTTTTGTTCTGTCTGTCACACTACACTTACCTCCTGTTGTTTTAAGTAATCAATATGGGGGCTGAAATCACCTACCACTACCTCTGCTACCTACTATTTTGTCCACTCATAAATTATGAATCCCTGCACAACATCAAGTCTACAATTTCGATTGCATTTGCTAATCATTGATCAATAATTCAAAAGCTTCTTCTTCTTCAAGGGTCCCTAGTTTCCTGGAACATATGGCGTAAGGCTGACAGTGTTCACAAAACTATTCCCTTATCACAAAAAGGAGCCAGGGAAAACAAGTTGTTTAAAGTTGTTTCTTCCTTTTTTCTTTTTTTTTCCGATGGACTGACTTTGTACTTTTTTTATTATTACTTCCTCAGCTTGCTGCAGTTAATAATTGCACAAGCACAGTTGCTCTTGTATGCAGTAGCTTCCAGCATTATTTTCAGCTTCATACCTTGAGAAGACATGCCACTTATCAACCAATCTGAATAGTTCAGTTTTACAATTATAGTGATTGCTATGCTTATTTTTACTGTAGTGGACTATATTTTCCTTTTCCAGAAGTCCTATTTTTCATATTTATGTTATGATGTTTATTCCCTATAAAAGATCATGAAAATGAAATAAAAATAATCTTTACTACGTGTTCCCATAAATACATAAACATGAACACAATGAGCAATAGACTCTTTCACAAGTGAATCTGAAGTGCTTAGCCATTACGAGAAAACCACAGAATGCATTCTGCAGTGTTTCATTCTCTAAGATCATTTTATTAGCTATTTTACTGCTAGAGCAAGAGCATGAATAATAAATATCGTCATACAGAATAGTTCTGATTACTTCTCCATGGAAACCTTTTAAATGGCCAGGTCCTGAAAACACCTATGTACAAAAATTCATTAAATGAGTAATCTCGGTAGCTTAAAGAAGAGACAAGTTCAGGCATGCTATTGGCTATTTTCACTAGCCTAAAGAAGCCCTTATAATTCTCAAACTTTTGTTGGTCCTTTGTTCTGAGTTTAATTTTAGAAGAGACTATGTTGTGTAAAAGTGTCCTTTAATAAAATAAACTTTTTTACTGTATTATATTTCATGGGTTAAGAAGTTAAATATAAGTATGTAATGAAATCAGTATGATAATGTCATCTGACACTTTTTAGAAAAGTTGTATTGCATTATCTATAATACTGTATTTATCTATACCTCTGTTTCTTATAGCTTCATGTAACAAGTAACTAAAAAAAATGCAGCCTGAGACGTGCGTTTTTAAATACTTGCTTAAGAAATTATAACTCATAATAAAGCTACTAATATGTGCATTATGTTTTTCTAGAAGACAAACAGTGCATGCTTATCTTGAGATTAACTGATGTATTTCTATGGTTTGTACTTCCTTTTGTCAGTTCTTTCAGATAGAATATAACTGTGAACAGCAGCCACAGATACAGTTAGTAGTAGACTATCCATCAGTTTTATTCTGATTGTGTTAGATGCTTACAGGACATTGGAAGGCAGTACACTGCAGGGTGGTTTACAACAAACATCAATCATTAAAAATTTGTGCCTGGTAGAGTTTGTATTAAAACAGTATTAACAATAGCCCTTGCTGCTAAAAGAAATAAAAACTGTACTTCCACCAAAATTTAATCTTAATTTCAAATGTTGTAATGAGCTTTTGAGACTAATACTTCTGACATCCTGGTTTAGGACTTTTTTTTTTTTTTAATTTTCAAGTTATTTAAATGTCCAAATCATAGTACTTCACTGAATTTTCATATGCAAACAGGATCAGAATAAGGATCAGTTCTATAAATAACGTTTATATATCTTAATCAGGATACACAGAAATTGTATCACATCATCTTACTTGATGCTTCTCACTGAGTTAAAAATTTAACTTCAAAGCAGCTTCTAGATGGCAATATGTTTTTATTTCTGGTTTTGGTGTCTTTTGGCATGTATAAAAAATCGTAAGAAAGAATTTCTGCCCTACATAGTATACATATGCAGTTTTATCATGAACGAGGCCATGAGTTTAACAGTCAGAGGAACACAGGGGAAGAGCACCAGAAGAATGACAATGAGGTGATGCAAGTGCATAGTATAAGAATTTTCCTAATTCAATAACTTTGAAAGTAAACATGTGTCTTGACTAGATCAAATTATTGGGAAAAGAATGCTTAACAGACACCTTGGTATGATGCATGTATATCAAATAATTACTTTAGACAATGGAGATTTGGAAATAAAGCTGATTTTGAGAATAATTCTCAAAATAACCAGTGATCTAGGAGTTTTCTTTTTGTCTTTGTCAGCTAGGATTTTGATATTTTAGAAGAAATAGTTTTTTATAGATAGTTATAGATATTTTAGAAGAAATGGGGGGGGGGGGGGGGTTCATAATGAAACTAAATTATGTCGAAATAAAACTATTCAATAAAAAAACAAATCAAAACATGTCAACAATACTTGGACAAAAACATTTCCAGCAGTCTAAAATTATTTTATGAAAATAGAGAATTTGTAACACTCAAGTTACGAATCTGACCTTATATGTATAAAGTTTGAAATCTCTTATGAATAAGTCTACTTTCAAGTGCAAACTATAATCTTTGCCATATTTGACCTTCTACAGGCCCACTTTTCAGCAGTTGTTCCTCTGCAAACTCCTTTATTTGGATCAATCATGCCAAAATCAGTTTTTTGCAATACCCATTTTGTATTTCTGGCAATAACTTCTGTCCTTTTCTAACATATTTTAGAGTCTTTGGTACTGGTGGTGGAATGGGCCTGCCACAGAGCACAGCTGGAAGATAGGCCAGCATATAGCAAAAATGCTGCTGCTTGACAGAATTAAGTATAAAACTGGTTCTTGTTCCTTAACACAAGGAAAAAGTTTTTCACTGTGAGGGGGACTGAGCACTGACACAGATTGCCCAGAGAGGTTGTGATATCTCCATCCTTAGAGATATTAAAAAGCTGCCTGGACACAGTCCTGGGCAACTGGCTATAGGTGGCCCTGCTTGAGCAGGTGGATTGGACCAAATGACCTCTAGAGGTCTCTTGCCACTCTAGGTGTTCCATGATTCAAATCTGTTATCTTTCTCTCTCCTCAAAGTTTATAAATGCTATTATTGGAGCTATCAGAGCTGTTTTAGAAGCAAATTTCTGATACCTTTTCTGATAACAGAGAACATTTCTAAGAAATCCTGATTTGTTCAGATCTGTGATCTTGAATTCCGAAAGCTGCAACTGACTTTTGGACAGTATGTTCATTATCTAGTAAAGTCATACTTTTTTTTAATTATAAGTTGCCATTTGCTGAGGTGATTACAAGACATATTACAGTTGAATAACATTTCTGATGTAACTGGTGTCAGAGATCATACTGATCCATAACAAGTGGAATAATTTCCCTAGGTGAAATTCACCTAAAACTGAAGCATTCTGATTTTTTTTAGTCTCTTTCTTTTTTGTTTGTCTTACAGAGAAAAATGTTGTAACAGCTATCATGTGGAAGTACAGACAGGAAAGCTAGGCATGAAATTGCATTACAGAAAGAAGGGTCCCATGTACTAATTTAAGCCAATGTTCAATTGATGGGAGCTAATGAACTACAAAAGCTCTGACATCTTTTGCAGCAGACAACCCAGTGTAAACTAATCAACATTAAGTCAATATAATCTAACCCTTCGTTGTTCATTGATCTTTTTTACAGGCTACACACTGCCTGGCCATGTGAATGGGTCAGAAATATATATCAGGAAGGGGACAAAGCTGTTACCACAGAGGAGGACTGAATTAAAATTGGCCAGCATGACAGGAAAATGAAAATTACCTGCCGCATCTCTTCATTCTGCTTTATAAAATGACTATATTTTTCATCAATGCCTGGTAAAAAGAGCTTGACCAGTTCATCTAAATTACGTGCAGTCCAGCTGTAGCAATGTAATGAAATCACTAAAAACTTGAAATGAGCAAAGGCTGAGTTTCCTCTTAAAAGGAGCTTCAAACCAAGACTGCAAGTTTAGTATTTCTCTCACTAAGTTTGAGAGGCGTTTATGAAGATTTTATTTTAATCTATGAATCTCTCAACTGTTCTGAACCAGCATTGGAGAGATCCTGCATTTCTCACAGAAGCACTGCCTTTTCTTATATCTGCAGATATGCATGGGGGGATGTTACTAGACAGATAAAGGTGTTGCATCACTTTTAAAACCATTAAGGCCTTTGTAGAAAAGTATAATGACCATATTTTCTCCTATGTGTGTAGCAGACAGAAAACTGTTGGGTTATCATTGTGGATATGGGAACTAGACATTTCACCTGGTGGTATGTATTTATTTTACTAAGGGAGAGAAATTCCTTGGGCAATGAAATGATACCATTTTACCCAGAGCCTAGATCAAATGTCTCTTTATTTTTGTAGAAATAAAAATAAAATACTGTTTTAAAATACAAAATGGCATTTGGAATCATTGGTAAGGATAATGTTTATTAAAATTTGCTTTCGAAAAGACTGTTTTTGTACTTACAGACATATCCTGCAAAAATTTTAAAATGTAAAAGTAATGAGTTACTCACAAAACTTTTCTATAGTTCTCTCTACTACTACAACTTTCTCCTGTCACATTTGAACTTTCTGTCTGGATGTCCCAGTTTGAAGTAAAACCAAATCAGTTTTGTGTTCTGTAATTTTACATTTTAGCTAGGCCTCCTCTAACTCTCTGAAATTAATGGCATATTGTGGAGAAAACTGCTCATTCTCAGAATGATAAGACCAATGTTTGTGCTAAATGCCAAGGAATGGTGTGCAGAGAGGCCCTTGCTTATACTTATTGCTATAACAACCAAGGTCAGCCAATTTTCGTTATTTGCCCCTTAGAGGGTCGGAAACGGAAAAACTTAGAGGGGTCCCATCTGTGGGGAGGAGTGGACAGGACAGATGACCCAAAACTGACCAACTGGGGTATTCCATCCCATCTGCCCCATGCTCAGTATAAAAGCTGAGGGATCAAAGGGTCAAGGTTCTTCCTGCGATGGCCAACGTCCGAAGAGGACCCTGTTTGTTCATCTGCCCTTCATCCCGAACCGTGTGTTCCTGACTCCAGAGCTGGAATCCAGTTCCCATCCATCGCTGGAGTCTGGGACTTCCCCAGTGCCTGCCAGTGAAATGACTGTCATTCTGGGAGCTTGATACGATTTTGTATATATTGTATATATTTCATTATTTTCTTCTTTTTTATTTAAATATTAATTCTTCATTAAAGTATTTTAGTTCATTCTAAACTTCTAAATCTCCTTATCTCTTCCTCTCCTCTATTTTCTGGAGGGAAAGGGCCATCGGTCGGTCTGGCTGTGGTGGTTTCAGCTGAAACCATGACACCGGAAAGATCAAAGGAGCCTAAAGAAGCTAGGGACCTGTCCTAAGTGGAGTTTGACAACCAATACCCCGATGATTATTCCAGCTCTCAGCAAAAATATTCTTGAAACTAAAGGACTTGCCAAAATGTATCCAGGATAGAATCCTGCTCACTTTGCTCACAGGGGTTGCCTCAGTGCATCTAATGGGACAGCTTGCAAGCCTTGGCCTGCAAAGAAGAAAAATTTCATATTGCTGTGCTAGCGACCAAATAAAAAAAACTTTTGATGTCTATTTGAAGAGGTGGTTTAGTAGCCCTCATAAATGAACAGAAACAATAGAGTTCAGTGTATTCCACCTTTAGATTGTCTTTTTTTTTTTTTTAATTAGGGCATTCACAATACTTTCTAGGTCCCTTCAAGATCAAATTATGCTAGAATTTATATTTAAAATTTAACTTTTATTGTAGAATGTGAAATTGTAACCCTGCTTGCTATGACAAAATTGGGAGGGAATAGCTGAGGAGGAGAGGGATCATATTAAGGAAATCTCCCAAATGTCCACAATAGACAATGTCATTGAGTCATGAAACTACGAGAACACAAGGAGAAAAAGACATGGTGTAACTTCAATCCCAGCTTTTTAGTTTATTCAAATGAAGGACCCTCAAACGGTTTAGTTAGGAATTAAGTTAATTGGGTTTGGTGTAAGGTTGGTGTACTTCCTGCTGGAAAGTTTCCCATATTTCCTCAGTATAAGTAGCGGCTGGACTCCCATGTCACCCTGTTAGCCCAGACTTTAATTAGTTCTGGCATTCGCCTCATAATGATAAATGCTGAGATGATGAATGGAAATGCAAATGAGTGTGAAGTGGCTCAGCCATCAGAGCTGAATATCATTAATACCTTCCTACTGTTAAATCGATCAATGTCATCCCAGGATCCCTCTGTTCAGCGGGTGCAGATGGCTGTCCGCCAGAATGCCTTCCATTATATTGGCAGTGAAAACTTTGTGGGTTTTTCCTCCCCATATGCTTTTATTCATCTTTTGCTGAATATTTGTTTGGCAACTAGAACTCTAATATATTTCCAGCTGAGATGATAACTATTTAGGGTCAATAAGCGAGTAGCTAATTTAGAGCAAAATAAATATGAATATGAATTTCTTCTCACATCTGGAGAAGAGTATGAAGTGCAGATTCAATAAATTGGAGAGGACAAGAATTTTTCACTATGCAAAATATTGTATGGAATCAAGGAAAGATAAAAATATAGGATTCAAAGATGTTTACTCATTTCTGAGGTATGAAACAGCTTTGTACTCTACAAGTTTCTGAGTCTGGCAGCATGTCCACAGAACTAAGTTCTGTAAGAATTAAAGGGTTGGATAATGTTCAACATGAAGTTTTAATATCTAAAACACGTTTGGCGAATATGAAGAATAAACCTTGAAAGCAATGGGAATAATTCTTTCATCAGTTAGATTGCTTTTTTGTGCAGTGAGTTTGGGGGTCATCCACAGTGATGTACATTGGCCTAGTGGGTAATTCTTCATAGGGAAGCTTCCCAGTCTATGCAGACACATAGTGTCTGGAAGTGGAAGTTCCTCATAGTCTGAGGAAGTGTTTCTGCATACCTAAATTTAGGACCTAACTCTGACACTTCCTTCTCTGCTTAGCCCAGAGGGAACATGGGGGTTAGCTTCTCCATACAGTTCAGAACTTTCTGACAATGTTACGCAGTAATGAATTGAGTGCTTTATTATGTTAAATCAGGAAGTTCATCCACAGAAAGTGCAAATAGCCACCTTTTATGAAGGTGTCAAGAGGCTACTGAGAGTCTAAATTCATGGCAAGTATATCAGCCTAGAGTCTATTCTCTTATAACTCATGTTTAGCCATATGTGATAACAGCCAAACCATATCATTTTCACACTGTAATCTATGTAATCAAATCTCCAATTGTCTGTGAATCTACTCATCTGTGGCTTTGGAAAGACTGAGTAAAAACATTCTGTGGTGTGTACAGCCTATACACTGTAAGGCCAAGTTGAAAAGTGTATTGGTCCTTCCATCCCCTTTTCTTCTCATAAATAACATAGAGTATCTTTCATTTCCCGTCATAAACCTTCTCATTCTATCCTTTCAATAGGTTGGAAACTCTCCAGTGGATTGAGAATTTACTGGAACTGGTCCAAGCATAAATCACTCATTATCAGGTTCTATTCTTTATAAAAATGGAACTGTCTCTTTTTTTCTAAGTGTCTATATTCCAAAAAGCAATTTCTATAAACCACGTTCGTGTTTACCCACTGAATTTATTTAGCAATGGGTTTATTCTCTGATCTTAAGTTAAATATTTTCTTGTATTAGTCTAATGAAGATTGAACAATAAAATTGGACAAAATATTTTGTTACTTTGAAGTCTATTAGACCCTTGGCATCTATGTTGGGGTAGCACCAGCCAATTTCAATAACATCGGGAACACATGGAAATAAATTAGACATTTTAATTGTGAGACTATATCGCTTTGATAGGATGTCTAGGGAAAAGTCAAAACAAATTGTAATAACAAAAAAATAATTTAAACAAGATATATCACACTTGTTATTTTTTCTAGGTCTAATGTTTAAAAATACTATAATAGTACCTCATGCAACAAAGCTGCTACACTGACTTATGAAATGAGTATGAACTTTAACGATCCTCTTGCTTATAGTCAATATTTTCATGAAGCCTGAGACAGAAAGTTAAAAATACTGCTCATTTTGATTTGAAAAAGAATAAAACCATTCTGTGGAAAAGAGTGCTAATATTTCATATCCAAGCAATATACAACCACAAGCAGATTCCAGGAATTATGTCAAACAAAAGCTAGAGAGTTAACTACACTTCTTTAGTAACACAGACATATATTTTTATGTCACTCAGTTCTTGCGTATAGTGGTAGCAAAATCATTTTATAATAGTGATTCCCTTCTCTTTTTTTAATTAATTCTATTCTTGTTACATATTAATTTTCTATAATACCAGATGTGTATATAGCACTTTAAAGAACAGTGGGAGAAAAAAAGGAGCGGGGGGAGGATTGTGCCCAAAGGAGACTCAATGTGAAGTGAAATTAAATGATGTCTGAAGCACAGAGATTAATGTGGGAAGTCTGAGATGGAGATTTCATTAGAAGGTTGTCAGCAAAGGCTATGTCCATAACGTGCCTTCAGAAGGGTTTTGGATTCCAACGCACCCTCGAAGCACCACAGTCACATACCATCCTCCAGGCTCCTGGTTTTACCCATCCAAAAGCACTTACCAAACGTTCCTTATAGTATCTTTCATATGGTTTGAGCTGAAGTTGGTCCACATACAGCACAACACCTGTGCTGGCTGTTATTGCTTTGCTCCCTTTCCTCACACTGATCTCCTCATAAGTACCACTTGCCATTTCATGTCTCACACAATGAGAACCTATGATTACTCAGAGCTGCTTGTTTTGAACATACTTCCTTGGTCTGTTTTTTGGATTCTCCATTTCAACTGAGAGCTCATCTTGAAATGTATCTTTCAGGCCCAATTAGGTATATTTTCAATTATCTCTTCCTATGTTACTGGACAACTACTAATGGATTTCTGTAATCATATTATACTATTTAATATATATGTCTTCATTATCTATCTTTATATGTAGTAACTAATTTTTACAGAGCATTTCCCAAAACAGTCAAAACAGGTGGAGAGTTTTCCATTAGCCTCAATGCAAACCAAATTATTTTCTGCAATTTTCTGTTTAATTACCATCCATACTGCAAGGACACTATGTTGGTTGCACCTACTGGCTTGCCTTTTATACTCAGTAGAGTTATGTGCAAAGGGAGAATGCATAAAGACGGAAGATCATGTCTGTGAGAAAAGATGTGTGTATTATACATTAAGATAATAGCTGATATCCTAGTCTGCACAACTTTTTGTTATAAAAAGGCTACTTTCAGTTATTTACAGCTTTAAGAAATCTGAGACATTGGTTGTTTGTCTACAGCTGTACATGCAAGTGTGTGCTTTTGGATGCATACACACAGGTAAAGCTTCACATATATAAAGTCAGAAAAACAATGTTTTCTGTCTGTAGCTGGAGAGACATCAGGGTGACTGAAAAGAGAGACAGGCTCTAAGAGCATGGTCAAAGAGAAAGACTAGGGAGGGATGAATGAAAATGAAGTACTAAAAGCAGGACTTTGAGCTCCACCAAAGGACAGTGAAGTAAAGTAAAAGGCTTGCTGAAGTAAGAGAAAGTTAGAGACAGAAGAGCTCCGTCTGGCCAGGGTAAAGGAGGAGGAAGATTCCCATCAGACGCTGGCAAAGAATCCAGGCTCCCAGGGCCTCAGCCACATCTTGAAGGTCAAAAACAGTTCTGTGAAACCCCTTGGCAAACTCTGGGCCTCATTTACCTCTGAGAATGTCTCTATGCAAAGGACATACTGCTACTGCTGTCACAGTCAGTGGTCATATGAGACACGATAGAGATTTCTTTAGTGGTCTAAAAGGTTTCAGTTCAGCTAACTACAGACATAAGATCTAAGTCTTAATTGATTATGAAGATCTAGGAATTATGTCCCAAATATGTGAAAGCTAGAAAAGCCAGGCAAATGCAGAATCTATGCAAAGTCAAGGTCTCCATTCATGAGCAACCTTATCTGAACCCCACTTTGTGTGATACAGAGTAGTCAGGGGATCAGAGAAGATTAGAGGAAGTTCTGTGGTTAAAGCAGCCTTGGAGAACTAGATTAAATCTTGCTTCTTGTCATACCGGTCCTTAATGAGTCTGGTCTAGTCATTGAAACCAAACTTTTTGTACGTGGTTACTAATTATATACTGTTTATTTTATGGGCCTCTGATTTGCAAAAATGCTGGGTACTCACATTTACATTGGTAAGAGCTGTGCTCTGAGTTAGTGGGGAGCTGGAGAACAGCAAGCACATACATAGAAACCAGGCCATATGAGTACAAACAGGCAAACAAACAAAAACCAGAGCATGGGTGTAGCCCAGGTGGAGTACCAAGATGCTGAAGCTGCCATTAACATAAAAAGGGATGATTTTTTCACAGCTCCCTGCTCTTGTCTTCTGCTGACCATTCTGAATATCCACTTTGAAGCTCCACTAACTGGAAAAGAGCTATAAACTTCAGTCTGCAGAGTCTAGAGCAAACCTCAAATTCATGCCCCTACATCAATGATTGGGTGGCCTTCTAACATTTCTCTGAGAATGAAGAGTCAGCCTACACTTCTAACATTAATGTTTCTACACCTCAGCTTTTCCTGTTCAAGAAAAAAAAGCCAAAACCCAACACACAGCTACACTCCATTATTCTGCATTGCTTTTTTGATACTGTTTGCTACATACTTTTGTATTATTGTGATGAACAGGATGCGCCATCACAAAATTACCATTTTGCACATGTGGGCAAGGTTTAGACAACAGTCAGTAAACACATCAAGAGCCTTCATAAGTAACAAAAGTGAAAACAAGCACTGAGGAGCTGCTGCTTTTGGTAACATCCATGTTACTCACATCCCGTGAGTTGAATCACAGAAAACCAGAATGGGATCACATAATTAAAGACTACATTACGCCCTGCAAAACAGACAACACATCCCCGGATTTTTAATATTTGAAAGCTTGACAATGAACTTAGTGTTCTTCTAATTGTGGCTTTCTGTACATTATGGAGACTAGAGGGAAGAGACAGTTGATAATATGAAAGAAGATGAAATGTTCAGATAACAAAAGCTACTCTACAGGGATCAATTTGTTAATGTCAAATTTACAGATTTATACTAGTATAAATCCGGCATGGGCTGCACTGAGATCAAAATACTTTTAATTTACATAGGTGTCATTTGTAGTTCAGTTTTGTCCTTAATCTTGCATTTCTCTTTAGTCATTGTAATTTTACAGAAGTGTGTCACAACTCAGAGGGAAATTTTCAGAAATAGAACATCATGCACTGGAATGGTGTTTGCATATGTACTGGGAGATTTTAAATACATATGAAGAATTAATTAATCTGAAACTGACTGAAAATTCTGGCAACATAATTAAAATAAAAGACAGCTGTGAAGAAAGCCTGAAGGAAAGGAAGACAAGGAGAAGGATGGGTTAACGCAATATTTCACAGGCATGGAAAGTGAAGGCATTTGAATTAGCAAGAAATAAAAAAAAACTAATCATAAACAAGGTGAGAAATTCCTATTGCATTCTCACGGTTACAGATAGATGCCTAAGCTGACTGTTTTCCTGAATCAACTTTACTCAACACCTGTGAGCATGTGATTAATTTAACCAGAGTACACAGTGTACTTTTCTTTCGGTTAAAAAAAAAAAAAAAGTTGACCTCTGGTATTGTGAAAGAAAGACAATCAGCTAACCTAATAGGCCCTTTATTTGCTAATCAAACCTCTCATTAACAATTAATTGGATCAAAAGTTCGCTGGCCATTATTGCTGTGTCAGTTCGACTCTGAGGGCCTCAGAGGATGAAACTAAATGAGCTGGTCAGGTTATAAATAATTTCCAGTGGCTACTCCTCTTACCTCGGGCTGTTCAGGTAGAGGTCAATGTCCTGCCTACTGCGGGCAGAAAAGACTGTTGCTGTGACAAGCAAGAGGCATTCTTACTTTTCTAAAACACCCATTTAGGCTTAGTAATTTAAACCTTTGTAAAAAGCCACAGTATAAAAAGCAGCTCTGTACTGCAGTGTTTCTGCATGTGCTTGCTTATCATGACTGAATCAAAGCAACATTTCAGATTGCTTAAAGCCTTTCAAAAATGAAAGAAGCCAGGAGTTGCTTTAATCAGGAAATCTGCTTCTTAAAGAAACCCTGCAGAGACACCTTTATAGCAATATAATTATTTGTTTCTCTTCTTAACTAATAATACAGGTAGTGACTGACAGAGTTCAAATACTGCTCATCAAATAACATGAAAGGGCCTGTCATGAATGAGTGAGGATACAAATAAGAATAAAGTGAATAGGGTTTGGTCCAAAATATGTGCAATAGCACATTTACAGTTGGTTTCTTTTTCTTCATTTAAAAAAAAAAAAGAAAAAGAAAAACTCATCTTTCTGGCTTCCCTTTGGACAAAAACTGACAAGTAGGTACATCAGCTCTTGCAACATACACATATTGTAAGTCAATTTTAGGAAGGAAGGCAATGTGGAAACTGGGCAGGCCCAGTCCCAAAAATCTTGACTGGTGACCTGCAATACGATGACAAGATCTTCCTTAAAAGGGCAAAATAGAGAAGGAGGTAACATCCATCCAGGGCCATTCCAAGGATCCCATAACAAAAAGCATGACATAAAATGTGTGCATGTGGTGGCAGGAGAGAGGAAGGAATCTGGAAAAATAATGATGTTTAAATGCAGTTCTATGCAAGAATTTATGAGTTTCCAGATAGGATGGGAAAGTTGCAGAAGTGTTTCTTATACTGGTAAATCAAAAAGAAGAACTATAATAATAAAAAAAAATTTAAAAAAACACCAGTAAGCTGTTTAAGGGAAGAGTCTTAAGAAGTGATAAGTGATTTTAATGGGATCTTATGTATAAAGTAAAGTTATCCAGACCAAATAAGGGAGCAGAATATACAGAAAAGCTGTACAGTTCCTTACAAAAGCAATGCCTAACAGCTCAAGATGTCATCTAGAATAGAGGAAAAATCTGAAGAGAGTGGGACAGGAAAGGACAGCAGAAGACATACGGTCATTCACCAATTATAAGTGACAGTAACTCCACATGCTGCATGAAGCTATGTGTACATGGGTTTTTTTCAGGCAAATGAAATGATCTGCTGACCAGCCAGAAGGCATGTAGATGTGGTTAGGTCAGCATGACATTAACATATTTATATAGCTTTGGCAAGGGTTGGGAACAAAAGCCACACTCTTGTCTGCTTGGAGCATGGGCAAGGGAAGTCAAAAAAGATTGATAGCTTTGAGTAGTTGAGACTTGGAAACCTCTAGTGCATAATAATATTCTTAGAAGCTGGAGATTGTAGCTCCAGATGCAACTACTGCTATTGCACACTCCTGCTGCTGCAACAGGTTATGACCACAGTAAACCTCTGATTCACAAAAACTTTGTGGGGAAAAACCCGAACAACAATCAAACCAACTTCTCTGTGCCTTCAGATGCAGGAACACTCAGTTACAGGCTGAGCTACATAGCACCACTTGCAACTGGCTTTACCAGAAGGAAAGAGGTACGGCGAGAAGAGGGTGACTCAGTACCTTGAGAATGGGATCCCGGACCTGGAGAAGAGCCAGGAGAAGGAAACACTGACCCCAGAGTCACCCCTCCTTATGAATTTTGCAGTTTAGTGAAAGATGCACTGGTCAGGCAGGATTTGGCTAACTCTGACAGGATTAAATATACATGATTCCATTTCAGTGACAGGCTGCTTGTTGTCAGGCATATGTATCAAATATGACGTAACTGTATTTGGAGAAATTTTATCCATTTAGTAATGCATATTATTATATATATACATATTTCCCTCCTGCTTACTTATTTTCAATACATTAGCAAAGATGTTTCCCAAAGGGCTGAAAAGGGGGCCTGGGAACCGGATAAGACCATTCTCTGGACTTAAATTTTTAATATTAAAATGCATTGAGATTTGCTATACACTTGCTCAAGATGTATTGCCCCAAGCAAAACAGTGTTTTATAGATGGACATGCAATTTTGTTGCTTTCAGCCGAGAGTCACATTTGCTTTGGTGGCTTTGGGATGTGCAAAATAATGAATGACAAGTATAAATCAACATTCTGTGTTTGAGAAAAACAAAAAAATCAGAGTTGAAGTCTTTTTTATACATATACATATATGCTCATAGACACATGCATACACCCTTTTATGTTGAACCAGATCTTGAAGAAACAAAATCCAGGTAAAAAGAAATATTATATTGTTATTTTTATTATACAAGACTGCATCTTAGATACTCTGGGTGAATCCCGCCACTTTCTTTCCACTGACAAAGCGCAATATTCTTAATCTAAATCATGCCAACAGTAAGCCCTAACCTTCCTACTCTCCTACAAAGAAGAGACATCTGTTTCAGTTGGAGCATAGCTGAAATGAGTGTAAGAGGAAGTTACATTAGATCACTTCTGTCTTCCTAATATTAAATGACACAAGTATGTGAACCATACTTCATTAAATATTCCAGAACACGCTCTATCTCTACAACCCACTTTCATCAAAACATGTGGGGAAACTTATGCTTTGGATGCATAATGTAAGATTGCTAATCAGACATTAATCTCATGTATTGATTTTGCATTATTCCTAAAGGGGAAAGAAAAGGGACTCTAAGAGTTGTGGTAGTCCGATAAACATTTGAGCTAATGTTATGTTATGATTGGTGTAAAACCAACTTAATTCTCATTAAACTCTCATTTTATCTCATACAACTCTGTAGAAAAAAAAAACTGTTTCAATGATGTATCGGTACATTTGCTTCAGCATCAAAATTATTTCTTTGTGGTTTGTAGGAAAACCCTTTCAAACTTGAGTGACCAGGTGTTTTTTGTTATGTGCAGAAGGATAATGTTGAGAGGAAATGGTGGCAAAATAGTGAGAATTTAGCCAAGGTAAGCATCCGAATTGCAGACTGAGTTAAGATTATGTAGCATGAGCCTTAAATTCATCTTGGTTTTGTTAACATGGAAGCAGAGGAAATAGCAGTATATATTGATAAGTAGCATAAACATTTGTTTAACTATGTGTTTTCTGCTCAGAAACTTTGGGAAAAATAACAAGAAGCAAAAGAGATGGTAGATGAAATATTAAAAAATATATTTGCTTCTGAGACTTGAAACAAAACAAACATTTCTCAATGTTATGAAATTAAACGAAAATTTGAATTAATAGTTCAAAATTGTGGATCATCTTTTCTAATCTATTTACTAAAAATAAAAAAAAATTAACATTTACAAAGTTTCAAATCACTACCAAGAAAAAGAAATAATTTCTTCTCCATGAAAGGAAGCTACTCTACTGTATACATTAATATGTTAGAGCAGGTTCTGCTCTTATGAACTGTTGCCTTGAGGTGGGTTTAGGTAGATAACCTGATTACTGGGAAAGTATAAATGAAAGTGTACACATATAAATGACTTAGTTTTAGAACTAATTTGGAGCAAGAGTTAGGGCAAATGCAGTTGCACTGTCTGACCTTTATCTAATGTCTCTTTTGGCGAAGACAGAATTTGAAAACTTTGTTCACTTGCCCCCTTTTTCTTGGTCATACTTACTGCTCTGGTGATCAAGTGGAATGATACAGGTTTTGCAACCATAGCTACAGACTTTAGCACTTCACGTTATATATTGAGAAATACTTCCTTAAATGATGTAAATCAGTGAAACTTTAGCAAAGACAAGAGGTCTATACTCATTTAGAGATTTAGATGTTAATTTGCAAGATTAATATCAGGTTTCTCTTTTCCTAAACCATAGATAAGCAAACATTTTCCAATGTAAATGAAAATTTTGGGTATTGTAAATGTTAAGAAGCTATAACTTGATGCTTTTCCCCAGATTTTTCTATTTTCTAGCTGAAATACTTGTAGCCTTGTTGATAGCATTAACATTGATGTAAATGCTATAAACTGAAATATTCTCAAACCAAAAAAAAATAATTCAAACTTGAAACATAGAAAGTTTTAGTACGTTTCTGTGGTTTTGTTTTCATTTCTGTTTTTCCTTCATTCAGTCTTGCCAAGAAGAGATACCTGACAGGAAAATAACAGGTTTTATGTAAAAATTGTCATTTCCTCTGGAACACAAAGGTTTGGCAAGGTACGCTCCAATTTCAGCACACTCTGTTTATGTAGGTAGGTATGTTCAATAGCAGGCCCCTCCCTCAATCACCATAAACATATTTCAACTTATCCATATGTCTTTCTATCTGTCCTGTTTAATACTAAAGTGACAATGGCTTGCTCTAAGGAAATATTTACACTATAGAAGCAATGTACTAATTTACAAGGTCTATATTAAAATCAAATAAGAAATCTTACCAAATCGCTCAGACTACATAATGAGAAGTGAAATGGAACAAACACCTTGGTCCTGTTTATCTCTGTCATTCTAGAAACCTGTGACATCTCCTGATTAGTCATTCACTAGCTGCAGAAAGGAGAGGTGAGGCAGAACTGTAATTTAAGAGGAGTGCTTTGCAATTAATTCATATCTATTTTTTATCTTGCTGTGGTTTGTCTTTTTTTTTTTTTTTCCTAATGGCAACAGAATTAAGTGTTAGAAATCTAAGTAAGTCTGAAGACAACGGATGTCATTTTTGTTTAAGTTGAGGGTCACTTTAGGATAACTTTTCATCTATCTTCTGCCTTAGAATTAATTTTTTCATTAGTATTTTCTCTTGTGCGAGAAGGGAAGAGAAGGAACAGGATTTCTAAACATTTTTCAGTGCACATCAAGTAAAATTTCCTTGATATCATCAGACAGCTAAAGCACTAGGAAACCCTGTTCAAAAGGGAAAAAATGAACACATTTACAAAATTCAGGATCACATCAATGGTAAATGTTTTGGAATTCATTTCTAAGCAGAAACATTTGGGGTGCTTGTGCCCGGAGGCTTCCTTAAG
Organism: Tringa tobata; assembly: GCA_033628505.1. Classification (NCBI taxonomy): domain Eukaryota; kingdom Metazoa; phylum Chordata; class Aves; order Charadriiformes; family Scolopacidae; genus Tringa; species Tringa tobata. Next base: position 8,585,272 of record JAHREE010000339.1, on the reverse strand, counting down.
TCAAGACATATACAACGAGCAGCCTTGGATATCTGCCCAGGCAGACTGTGCCAAAGTCATCTCTGGCAGTCCTTACAGTGGAGATTACAGTTAAATGAGAACTGATTCACGTTACTTTCTATTTTCCAGTTCTGACAGATGAAAACAGATACCAACGAAGAGTTCTAATCTCTCCACATGTTGATCCATCTCACTCATCATACTCTATATAATGCATTCAAAGTGGAAAACAGACATCAATTTGGGAAATCTTTTATGCTAGGAAGGAAATAAAATCAAGTACACACAAGAGGATGCTGCCAATCAGATCTGTGCTCTGTTCTTGATCTAGTGAAAAGGACAAGATGTAGGTCTGTGGTTCCTAACAGGACAGTTTATTCAGACCAAGCTGAAGGAAAGTTAGATTGGTGCTATGGGTGCTTTGATTGGACATGGCCTTTGGGATATTTCTATAACAAAAAATTGAGTGTAGCCATCTCTACTGGGGGCCTTGAAATGCAGTGCCAGGGCAGAGGCTGTGTTACCTGAATGTTGCTTCTGCATTTTTTAAATGGGGACCATTTCAGAAACATGGTTCAGAGAACTGCCATGTGGAAACAAATGCAACCAGAGATGCACTACTGATGGGCACTACAGGATGAAGTAGGATGAATGGACCCTGAAATTCAGGACACTTTCCAGTGTGTGAATTTATTACAGTGTTTTTTTGATTTCTTATATCACTCTGTACCTAAATGAAGCATTGTTAGGGCTTGTCAGAGTCTAGAAGATAAAGCAAGAGAAGCAGCATCAGCATGACAAAGATATTTTTTTCTGGAGAGGTTCTGTTAAAAAACAACAGACAAACACATGGTCTCTGAAAATTCAGAAACCAGAAATAACTCATTTGTAGAAAAAAGGGAGTGAACATTAAAAACATGAGGTTTTTCATGCTGGTTTCTTAAGAACTTAAAGCTAATGGGTTATTATTATAATCTGCTTGCCTTCCCCCATAATCTGTTTTACCCACTGAGAAACAGATAGGTATCTCAGAGAGACAGTGTTCAGACAAGTTTCATGAAAATCAGTCACTAAACATGGGGAAAAGACTCAAGGGAAGGTCCCTCTGAAGGAAAGGCTGAACACCAAGCTCAGCATTACCTGTTCTTCTTTGACTATCCAGCAGCCAGGGTGCACATACAGGTGGGGCAGTAGTAGTTTGGCACCAACCAGGGTATGTGCTGCTTCTTTTGCAGACAGTGGTTACCACCAGGGAGAGAAACCTGGGTTTTCAGTGCATGGTTTGAGGAGAGGTGGAAGGAAATTAGAGACATCTCAGGGAGTCAGGATGGGCAGCGTGGGACATAAATCTGTGAAATCAGGGTTTTACTACCCCTATTGTTTAAGGAACTAAATGTGAATGCAAAAGCTGCAGAAGGAATTTTATGGCAACAGTACCAATGATGATCATTAAAAAGCCTGCACAATTTTCCCACTGTGATGAAGGAAAGGGCTCTTTCCGCTATGAAAGTATCACATTTTTCTCAATAGTTGGACAAAATAGATTAGAAAGGACTGTTTGAATGACTTAAAAGTAGTGCACACTCTATAAAAGCATGTTATGTAAATGCTGTTAATTTCACTTTGAAACTCAAAAGGAAGGTAGAAGTGTATATCTGAATGTGAGGGTTGTGCTATCCGTGATCTCAATTTTAATAACACTCCCTTGAAGCTCTCAGGCATTGTTTTCCATTAGGGATGAGAAAATCAGAAATAAAGGAGTGGCTGACAAATATTTTGCTCACAAACAATGCTTTCTAATAGTGGTGGTAGTAATCATGTTAAGTGTTTCAAATCCGGAGACTCAAGAGAACTATCAGACATGAGAGAGCTTTTCAGTCTGTGGATCAGGCAGAGGATGGAGCAACCAAGAAAGATTACAATCAGTACATCAAAGAGGGCAAAACCTGGCTGGAGAGAGCCGCATTGTTTAATCAACTGGCATCAAATTTTCAAAACCAGCCTAAATGATAGAAATGGAGATAAGAGAGGACATGCAGCTTGTAGTTGTTCTCCTCTATGTGTGGATATGAACAGTACCACAGTAATATATTTATGCATAAGACTTCCACTGTTGCAAAGGCTGTGCTCAGAAATGATGATTGAAATGCAACTTTAATAAAATGGAAACTGAAACTGAAACTGAAGACCTCAATTTCAGAACAGTGCAGATTTTTATTTTGCTCGTTTGTTTTCTTATGTTTGCTTTGAAGGAGAACTAAAAGAATGAAAAAGAAATAATTTCACATCACGATGGAACTTATGGAGATTTTAAGGTCATCTGAGCTCTCCCAAACAAATTAGAAAATTGTTTTTAATTTTTAGATGTGTCTTTTCTTTGATATGAAAACTTGAAAAATAAAAATGTCTTGAAGTGGGAAAAAAAAACCAAAATTAAGTGTCTCGGATATTTTGTCTTCTCTCTTATTTTCTTAACCAGAACTGCACAGCATTTTGACTACAAATCATGAACATTTCAATTTCTGTCAAACTGCATTTTTTAACAGTTAATCCCCTTAGGGATATTTGGACACTTTGGTATACCATAACACAGCATTGCCCTGTCAGATTAACCCATTATTCTTAGGTCATGATGATGTTTCTAAAATTATGTCTATCCATAACCAGATGTCTTATGATTTATATCTCTCCACAAGACTATTTGCAGTAGGAGATAAATGGAACACTAATGTTCCATATGTGGCTACTATAAAAATAAATAATGCAGCTTAGCGAACAGAAAGTTATACAGATTCTGTAATACATGAGATTACTGAAGTAATGCACTATTTAATGCAAAAAAAAATTCAAAATTTAAATTATGAGAACTCATGTCATACTGAAGAATTGTAATCCAGGGAAGATAAAGATTTTTGGAAGCCTGCAAAAAATACAAGGCCGAATGTTTGATGGCATCATTAATTATAACAGAAGGAAACGATCCTTTACTAATAGACATACGTTGATTTAACAAGGTAATGCTGGATATGGAGCACAGTACACCATGTGTCAGAGCCATTGGCCACACTAAAAAATACCAAGTATAATCTTTACACATCAATATGGTTAAGTATAAGAAAAAAAAAAAAAAACAAACTACAAGTAAAATTATAGTAAAAAACCTCTAAGAGAGGCTTTTTATATGCTAACATCTTTTAGAAGAATTCATTCAGAAGAACAGTGGGAGAACACTGTAATTGCTCCAGTAGAAGCAAAGCCATGCACTGCACCAGTTGTGTGAGTGATGATTACTGACAGATATAAGGCCACAGATCTTTCAGTTTGAAACAGATAATTGCTCTAAGCCGGAAACTGTACATATCCTTTAAATTGGCAGGAATGATAAAAATTTTTAAAATTCCCTTCTTATCATGAACCAGTATTCAAAATAAATTGCAAAGTATTCTTCATGGCAAGGTTATATATACAAGCAGTTGAGCCTGAGAGACAACAAAAACAATGTAACTAGTGACCTTGCTGCACTCCAAGGAAAAAGGGGTCTGTTTTTTCAAGTATGTTTGACAGCTGCTGTTCAGATCTTAGAGTTAATCTCTATTTTGAGATTTTAAAAAACACGATTTTGAACAGATGCAGTAGTGCAGTGTTAGTAGTAAAAAGGGAAAATGTACTTTAACTTTCACAGAACCACTGTGCAACTCATTATGTAAAGGCTTGAAGAGATGAACCATAAACTGAACCTTGAAAAACTTTGAATTTAGAACAATTTTTCTTTTTGCCTCATTGTAAGAATGTATGGATGAATTAGTGGTGAAGGTTGTTTTTTGTACCGAAATTTCTTTTGGATATTGTTCTTGCTCAAGAGTTTCAAAGTTGTTTCAAAATGTGGACTTAAAATATCACATTTTATTTTTTTAACTAGTTTTTTTCACACAATTCAGAGCATCCAAAACTAACTCATATAAAACACAAAACAGAATTAATCCATGCAAGATACGCATACTCAATAATGGAATATATAAAAAAGCCCAAGTGCCATTTTCCACTTGCTGAGATTGAGGGTTTTTAAGCTGCTTAGCTTTGCATGTATGTGAAAGAAAAGGGGAAAAAGTGCTGCTTCTGAAGCCAATTGTAGAGATCACAATCTGAAAACAAGGAGGAAAGACAAAAAGAGATCATGAGTAGAAGAGAGAGTGTGAAACAGGAAGACTGGCTTTTTCCGTATGTCTTAAGAAAAAAGCTTGAGAGAGATCTGCGACTTTTTCTTTGAGTAGTCAGGCCTCTGTCACATCTCCAGTACTGACTTGATTCCATGTCCTGTGAGACAAGAGACTGTGTTTGAATCAGATCTTGCATTTGAAGGTACAGCTGCTCTTCCCTGAGTTGCAAGATCCAGGGGCACATGCCCACGTTGCAGAGTCTTGACAGGGGACTAGTGAGGAAAGAAAGCAGGAGGGGTCAGGTCACAGACTCCCAGAATAATTCTGGCAGGCATAGTACAGCCCACAGGCCACTGACAGGCCACCCCTCTTCTAAACCACTGAAAACATAAATACTGTCTACAGAAACTTCTCAAGGGGTGAGAATTATAGATGGTCAACCAGCCACAACTGTCCCTCCAGGTATCATTAGAAAAGTAGACATCAAAAGCAATTGTTAGGCAGATAAAGGTGAACACTGACAAACCCAGATCTTCAAGTTTCTCCCAAGGTGTTCACAAGTCAACATCAGTTAAACTTTGCCTTGATATTGTTTTATTTATGCTCCTGATCAGTTATTGTACGTCATGTGTTAGGATATTAGATTCAATTGTTTGGACCACTGTGATTATGAGTCCAGGTTTCAAAGAGCTGATATCCCCCTCTCTGTTTTTTCATAGAGATGCATCATTTTTATCATGACCCAATTTTGACAATACTTATGGGTATATGTTTGCTGGTACTTTGCAGTAAAATAGTTCTAACTTATCCAGTACAAGGAGAGAGGCTGGACTATCCTCAGGTTTCTGAGAATTTGTTTACTGAACTGCCTAACATAAATCTAGCAAGTGGCTGAAAGACTGCCCTTGGCCTGGTGCTGCCATAGTTACCTCCTGTTACATGTAAGAGTGATACCTGCTCTGAACAGACTTTCTGAAGCAGACTAAATTATTGTGTGTTATATCAGGAAGCAGTCTAACTCGAAGAATTTTCTGGCCAAAAACCTGAGAAAATTCACAAGGCAATCAAAGCACCTGACATTGTTATCAAGTGCTTCCTTTTTCAACCTCCAGTCCCCTGCAGAAGCCCACAAAGGGAAGTCCCACCACTTCTCAGAAGTGGCTTTAAGTTTCTCCATTCTGCTGTAGGATGTTGTTCCCTAAGCATTTATGCAGTGCTTTAGTAAAGAGGAAGAAAATGTGTGGCTACTCTTGCTGTTGATGAAGGGTATAGTGACAAACTGGCCTAATCAGAGGTTCATACACGTCTGAGACCAGATGTACGTTTCACCTTCACAGCTATCTCCCAGTGCCTTGGTCACTCCAACAAACAGCTCTGGCACTGCCTTTTTGGCAAAGAAAAACTAAAACAGCATCATTCACCTTGGAACAGCCAGAAACTCCTTGAATATCATGTTTTTTTCTCTGAAATGAAGGGAGCAGGTCCACCGGCAGTAGGACACAGACTGTGATCAATAACAGTATGTCATTCTTTCTCTGTGCCTTCAGCTGCAATACAGTCAGTGCTGGGAACAGGGTGACCTTGCAAACCATCCATTTGTTCCTCCTCTCACACTGCATTCATGACACAGGATTGTGTTAGTTGTCCTACACAGGTTTCTTCAAGCCTAGTATTTCTAAGGTTGCTGTTTCAGTTGATTTAACAACTCATCTCTGCTGAAGGGGGTAACTCACATTCTTCCTTCTCATCTCCCTCACTCCCAATTACAAGCTTCTGCATCATAGCTTATGCCAGTGCTTACCAGATTTATTTGTTTACCAACTTGACACTTCAAATTCCAGAAAACAAACTCAACAAAAAATGGAGTTAGTTTTTGCCATTTTAGTGGACTAAGTCAGCAAATAGACATGTACAGTGAACACAAGGTAGAAGCTGGGTCCACACAGGTAGCAAGAGGATAGTAAAGTGAGAAGAAACTGAGGAGAAAGGACAAGAGAAGGAAAGGACAAGAAAGGAGAAAGAGTGAAGAAACACTCTCCCTGTTGAAGTGGCAGTAGGTAATTAGAGACACCCGGGTTCACCTTGCCTCCATGTGCAGGTCATAACCGAAGCTGATTTCAACTCCAGTATTGCCACTAGTCCTTTCAGCTGGGCAGCATACCCGGAGATAGCTGACTGGTTCAGCACTGCTCTACCTCCAGTGAAATCCAGTATCTCCGAACAGTCCTCATCCTGGCTCAGAGGGAAAAATTACACACAATTTTTTCATGGCTCTAGGAGACACAAGGCCCTTCCTTCTGCATGTCCCCACATAGGCTACTTGAATTGCTAGTGAAGCTGTTTACCACCCCTCACCACCCATGTGGAGTAGGAGAATGGAGGCAGTACACGGATGGGACCGTCACTCTAAACCAAGTGAAGGTCAGGGATGGCTGTACTAGAAATGATGCCCTGTCGGGGAGCAAGGAAGAAGGCAGTGTGGCACAGATGAATCCCAAATCACTGGGTGTGCATGTTGGGGGAAGGCAGCTGTATCTTCTTCTGTCTATGCAGAATCACATAATTGTCATGGTTGGAAAGGACCTCTGAGATCACTGAGTCCAACCATACACACACACAAAAAAAACAACCCTACAATCTCGGCCACTGGAGCATGACACTAGACCATGCCCTGAAGTGCCACATCTACACGTTTCTTAAATACCTCCAGGGATGGTGACTCAACCACCTCCCTGGGTAGGCTGTTCTAGTGCCTGACCACTCTTTCAGTAAAGTAATTCTTCCTGATATCTAATCTAAACCTCCCCTGCTGCAACTTCAGACCATTTCCTCCGGTTCTGTCATTATTCACTTGGGAGAAGAGGCCAACACCTACCTCTGCAATTTCCTTTCAGGTAGTTGTAGAGGGCAATGAGGTCTTCTCTCAGCCTCCTCTTCTCCAAACTAAACATGCCCAGTTCCCTCAGCCTCTCCTCATAGGACTTGTTCTCCAGACCCCTCACTAGCTTGGTAGCTCTTCTCTGGACATGTTCCAGCACTGCAACAAACTTCTTGCAGTGAGGGGCCCAGAACTGAACACAGTATTCAAGGTGAGGCCTCACCAGTGCCTCCTTCCATGGAGACATGCTGGCATTTCCAAAGCAGTTTGGAAGCACAGTGTGGAGTGGAAAGTCATGGTGGGAGCTCCACAGCATGGCCTTGTGGAACAGGCCTTGTGGGGCCCATAGATAGCTTCTGTGAGTAACAGCAGCTTGAGCCTGCTGGCAGGGCTGGATACTCCTGTGGCATAATGCTTAGCAGGGTCCTGAGAGTATTCCTGGAGAAAACAGATGGCTATTGATCCTGGCGGTAAGTGTGCCATAGGGAAACACTGTGACTTGTCACATATCCTCTGTGGATCTACCGAGATAAACCACATAGATCTCGCCTTTTCTTCCAGATATCTTCCTCTAAATGTTTGTAGATTTCCTATGGCCCATTAAACAGTCATCTTCATTGTACAAAAAGTGAGTGGGCCTTCAAGCTGCATACAGAGACAAAGTACTTGTTGCAATGAATTTTCAAAATACATGTTGAGAGACTTTGCAGAAACATGAAAATATTCACAACACACAAACACAAGCTTTTGGACACAGCCACCATACTTGAAAGAAATAAATTCTTTTTTTAAAAAGCATTCCAACAACGATAAAATGTACCTATTGAGAAATGAAGCATACATATTCTTAACAAAGGACATGACAACACTAATGTTCCCCACAGAAATTAAATTGTCTAGAATTAAGAGGATTTCAGCAGAGAGGTTTTCGTCTACTGTAAGAAAAAAAAAAGCAACAACATTAATAAAGAGGATTTGTTTATGGGAACTGTTCAAGAGAAACCATGTCCATTGACTGGAATACTACATTAAACGGAAATGAAACATGTACTAAATATAAATTGGACATGGGTGCAGAAATGAATTTGAGATCTGAAACTATAGCAAATGGTTTGAAGAGAAAAATCTAGTGAAATAGAACATAGACAGAAAATCTTATCTCTCATTCTGGGAAGATAATTTCTAATGGGTATACATGAACTATATATAAAGATAAAACAAAAAATCTGACAGGTTAATTATTGGAATTATGTCAGAAACAGGATATCTATATTGAAATGAAAGCATAACAGATTGCAAGTTCCAGTGAAAGAACTGATATTGTAGAAGAACAACAAAACATGAAAATGGAAATGGAAAGAAAAAACATACAAAAAGAAAACAGATGTGTAGAAGTGTCAAAGGAACATCCAAATCATAATAAGCATTCAAATGCCATAAAGGAATTTGTAAGTGAAATAATATGGATACTGTTAATAATGTGGACATTTTAAAATAAATAGATAACAGAAATAAATATGTTATGACGTGAAATAAACAAAGAATGTGCACAGGAGTCTGATGACATGCTTATAAATAAGCATAGATTATTTTCTCATACAGGGAAAATGTGTATATTGATTACTGGAATTATCCAGATAGGGCACTATTAGAAATTATGACTGCTAAGTCTGTAATCAAACATGCAAAATTGATATTTACTAGACATTCTACCATGACAGTGGTAGACAATGAACCACAATGTGATTATCACGAGTTAAAAATGATATTACGAAACACAGTGCTACAACTGTGAAAAAAAAGTTACAATATCACCAACCAGATGAAGGGAAGACATCCACATGAATAACAAAAAATGAAATCTGATGCAGTGGAAATTTCAGGAATTATTCAACCCTAATTTGCAGCTGTATAAAAAGTCAAAAGCCTCCAATTAACCTGCCAGAGCTATGCTAATCCACACTGTCAGTGCTGGAGTGTTAACCACCTGCCAAAGAACCCAGCACAAAACACTATGAAGAGTCATCCTGAGTCAACCTTCTTCACAGACACTGCACACATTTAAGATGCCTTTTCAGATATTGCAGATCTCTTTCACCTGTACCAGTCATGAAATAATGTACTAATATTTCCAAAGTTTAAAGGTGTCACCTCAGGTGACATAGGTAATTGACTTTAGACTACGAATCCGACTTCTGCTCTCTCTGGCTCATGAAACATAGTCCTGAACAACCATAGACACTCACATCCAAAACAGCCAGGACTTAATTCAGAGAACAAAAGGTTTCTTCTTCACACATGTTGCAAGAAATACATGGGAGATGTACCCACTGTTTATCATCAACCCTTCCATTCCTGACTAAATTTATAGAGGGGCTAGAAAAAAACATCTGCAAGGTCACTTAGGTAATGCAGAGACTATATATTTGAGACTACACAGACTTAGGTCATCTTGCTGAATAGAAGCAGCTTTAGTGTTTTGTTATATGATGGCCGCTTGTCAGTGCATAGGTGTGCAAGATGTCCTCTCTCATCATCTGGAGTGATCAGCTTCACCAACAGGAGATAGTAGGAGCTTTCCTTGCAGAGGTGCTGGAGGCAAGCTGAATGAATTAGAAGGATTTACATCCTTCCTGGCAGGACATACCCAAAATAGTTATGGGAAAACACTCCTCCATGACTCAGTCCCTCATTTATCAATCCCACATTCTTTCTCCACATCTATTAGGTATCTGCTTGCAGCAGCAAGCAATGCTCAGAGACCACAGGTTCCAGAGAAGGTAGTATTTACATCATGCAAACTTTGCCTTTCCCTTCAGTGTTTGGGATGGTCTAGTGTTTGCAGAAAATCAGCTCATGAATTGAGAACAGCTTATTAAAGATGAACCTAAATGAAATACAGATAATGTTGATGTCAGGGAAAAATCACCTTGAGAACTGGCTTTTATGATACAATTTCCTTTGGCTGAATATATATAATTTACTCTTCCTCAGTTCAGTCTGTAACTTTGTCCATGCCGAGTTTTATGTTACCATAACTTTATTGGTAACTTCTGAAAATATGTTACGTACCTGTACAGAAAATTTTTTTATAGTCAACAAAAGGGCTTCCATAGAAGTACAGACCAGCATAAATGCCACCATCTTGCCTCTCTGATGCAAGGTGCATTTCCCTTAAATTATATGGGAGATGACAGGTACCAAGGCATGGATACCTTTCCAAAGCAAACTGAAACAACTAAAAATCCAGTAAAAAAAAAACGTTACACAACATATGTCACAAAAGCAACAAACCAGACTTGATAGATGTTAATCATATGCTAGAAAGTACTCAGTATAAAACCAGCTGTTGAAAAGAATTAGACACTTGAAAGCCACTGCAAACTGCAAAATACTTTTCATTTCAGGTAAATAAAATACCTTCTTTCTGCCTCCAGTCGAATCCTTAAATAGAATGAATGATGGAAGTCATTACTTACATTGTAACACATGGAAGAATCAGGCCATAAGCCCGAATTCTCAAAACAATAAGTATTCAGATTTTCTGTATGTATCTCAAGACTGCAAAAGGGTGTAAGAATAGCAGAGAAGTTTGTATTTCTTTCTCTGCATACATAAAAATTGATTTTATTTCTATGTGACTTAATAAATTTGTGTAGTAAAAAGTTTATGTGCCTTTTTATTGCTCAATGTTTTACTTTCCAGATTATTTGGTCAGTGGTTGACTAGCACAGTTATATACAGAGTTACTAAATCAGCTATTTAGTAAGGTTTAAGAAGTTTATTAGTCTCCTCAGTATTAAAACATTTGCCAAAATATAAACGTAGGATGACTTCCAGCATTTAAGCAGCAGGTAAGGTATTCAGTCTTTCTAGACAAGCAATATAGCAGCTCAGCAATCCAGTGAAATATGCACATCATTGCTAGGTGAACAATATGGAAAAGAAAAAGTATCAAATAAGCTTTTCGCATTCAGGAGCAAATACTTAATAGTGTTATCTCAGCTAAAAGAAAATTAGTAACTTGCATAGAAAAATGTAGTAAGAATTCCCTGATCTATATAATTGTATAATATTCACCTTATTCTTTTTCTCTGACACAGTGCAATAACTAACTATATCTTAGCTTTGTCATATATTATTGCTATTAATGTAATAAAAATAGCTATAAAGTTTTTCTCTCTCTTTTCCATGTATTCCCTACAATACACCACTGGTGGGCAGCAGCCAAGTGCAGTGTGGGTGAGAGGGACTGTAAGATCAAAATGCAACTCTACCAATCAGTACAAAAATTTATGTAAACCAGAGAGATAATGTTGCAAGGTAAAGGGATTCTTGCTCACAGATGTTCTGCTTCAAAAATTCATCATACTGCTTTCTAAAAGTCAGGCTGGCCACTGAAGTAATTCAGAAATTGATATCACAAATGTCAGAAAAAGACACTGAAGCAATAAAATTCAGAGTAAAACAACAGTGATTTCAGTCATCTCAGATGCCATGTGCCTTCCATTTTAAAAGTTATTTTCACAAAAAATGCAGGTATTATGCATTGGTAGAAAATTATTGCAACAACGATCTGAACTTGTTGTCAAGTGAAAAATTTAGAGGTGCAGGAGAAATCAGAAAAGGAAAAATATTTTAAAGCTATATGTATAAGTTCAAGGAAAAATGGCAAGAGACAAAACCCATCGGCATACTCGGCATTGGTCTCAGGAAAGGTGAGGAAAACTGTCCTTGCGTTGCTGAAGTGACGTATAATGTCAGGGAAGCATTTGTCCTACATATTTAAACTGAAAGCTCACTGCAACCCTAGAAGCCCAAGCACAAAGAGGTCCTGTACTTGAGAGGGACTGCTAGGCACCACAGCAATGTCCAAAGCCAATAGTAGTAACACCATTATCTACTTTATATTTAAGTAATCATTGCTTATCACTACAAGTAATTCTTTTTAACTCACTGTTTTTATTGTTACTACCAATTTGGATAGAATTGTACTTGGAAGGAAAGAAACTTTCTTTCTCACATCCTCTTGTAGTCTTGCTCTTCAGTTTAGTCACTGACACTGATGTTCGCGTGCTATGTTTGTCAGCTTCTCCTACTACAGCCTCTTTCAGCAAACAATGAAAACCTTCTTGAATGATATGTAGTAGAATGTAACAGAGACGTTGCATACCTTATCACTACCTTTTAAACCTAAACAACTCTTGCTTTGGATACGCTAACTCTCACCATTTCTGTTTTAAAAGAAGAAAAATCACAGAATCGGAGAATCACAGAGCTGTATGGCTTGGAAGGAACCTTCAGAGATCATCTAGTCCAATCCCTCTGCCAAAGGAAATCCATCTCTGCAAGCTACCAGTATCTTTAGCACAGGTCAATGCTTTTAAAACATTCTCATTTTCCAAATTTAAACAAAAATCTGTTATAACTGTGTGACAACAGTCCTTTTTGCAGCTATTTCACTATGCAGTTCTCTTTCACTCTCAATTGCCCGTCGTTAGGTCATGTGCAATGGGTACAGCCCTCTTCACCAGATTTTACAGGTAAAGCTGTTCTTGATGTCTCTCTCTCCTGTTGCATTGGCTGTGCATACCATCTTTTGTCTAACCCACATGAAAGTACATTCTCAAGTCTCAGTAAGTTTACTTGGAGCAATCCAAGACTTATGAAAGCTGTCTTCTTAGGACTGAATTTGGTTGATTGATGGTTAATTTTATTTATTACCAATCAGATCAAAATAGGGTAATGAGTAATAAAACCAAATCTTAAAACCACCTTTCCCCCACTACTCCCTTCTTCCCAGGCTCAACTTCACTCCCTATTTTTCTAGTTCCTCCCCCAAAGTGGTGCAGAGGGATGGGGAATGGGGTTTGTGGTCAGTTCATCACACACTGTATCTGCTGCTCCTTCCTCCTCAGGGGATGGACTCCTCACACTCTTCCCCTGCTCCATCATGGGATCCCTCCCACGGGGGACAGTGTTGCATGAACTTCTCCAATGTGAGTCCCTCCCATGGACTGCAGTTCTCCATGAACTGTTCCAGCATGGGTCCCTTCCATAGGGTGCAGTCCTTCAGGAACAGACTGCTCCAGCGTGGGTCCCCCATGGGGTAGCAAGTCCTGCCAGCAAACCTGCTGTAGTGTGGACTCTCCACAGGGTCACAACCTCCCTCGAGTATCCACCTGCTCCAGCATTGGGTCCTCTATGGACTGCAGGTGGATGTCTGCTTCATCATGGACCTCCATGGTCTGCAACCATGGGAAGTAAGGCAACCTGCCTTACCATGGTCTTCACCATGGGCTGCAGTGGAATCTCTGCTCTGCACCTGGAGCAACTCCTCCCCCTCCTTCACTGATCTTGGTGTCTGCAGGGTTGCTGCTCTCACATATTCTCACTCCTTTCTCCAGCTGCAATTGTGGCTGTGCAGGTGGGGTTTTTTTCCCCCTTCTTAACTATGTTTTCACAGAGGCGCTACCCGTGCCACTGATGGGCTGGGCCTTAGCCAGTGACAGGTCTGTCTTGGAGCTGGCTGTCAGACATGGGGGAAGGTTCTAGCAGTTTCTCACAGAAGCCACCCCTGTAGCCTGCCCCCTCCCTCCACTACCAGAACCTTGCACGTGAACCAAATACAATATATTTTCATATCAATATTTTTTCTCTTGAATATGGCCATCCAGAAGCATACACAGAGTTCAAGAGGAGGATCTGTCTGGACTCTTGTATTGGCTGTTTCATGAGGAAATAAGGATGGAGGGACCTTCTCAAAATGCACTGTGGGGCACCTTTTGCAAGGGCATATCATGCTTGCAAATTAATGTGATCAACTACTATACTTACATATTTCTTCTCCTCTGTCATTTCCAACTGCTGAATTACAAATTTATAGACATTCTTCGTACTAGTACTCTGAAAGAATTACTTTTCTTTCTCTACTATTATCTAATATTTCTATAGTGTTATTTCTTTCTATTTCCATTGCTTCCAGTCTCAAGGTATTTCAGTTTTTCCTGTATGCCAGTTTAATCCTTCATCATGTTGACAGTACCTTCTGTCATCAGCATATTTTATTATTTTAGTTCTTTTTTTTCACAATAAAAACATTCAATAAGACCTGTGTTAAAGAATCTCCCTCCAGCTTCAAAGATTCTTCTCTTTTTATTCTCTGGATCTATTGTGGTGAGTCAATTCATCTCAAGTCTTCTCAAAGACTTCTTCCCAGTGTGAGTCTAAAGCTCTGGTGCCTCACATTTTGCCGTCTTTACATCCCTTAAATAAGGGAGTTTATCTTGTCAGTCTTTCAGGAAGCCTCCTCTAACTTCAGGGTTCAAAATTGTCCCATCCGTACTAGGTCAGTGACCTGATAGTATTTTTAAGGGTGCTATATTTCTCTTCACAATTCCTATTTAAATTTGTTAAAAGAATCAGCCTCTGGCCCTGACGGTTGTGAAGAAAGAATGAACTGAATGCAGAGGTATCTCTCTGAGTCTGAAATTTTGTAACAAAAGCTTTAGGACCTTGAGTTAACTTCTCCTATGAGTCTAGTAGCACTTTTTCAAGTATTTTGCTATGATGATTAAAATGTCAACATTGTTACAATCATAAAATTACCTCTGCTCAAAGTACAGAGAAGGAAGAGAACAAATTGTGATATGAAGGTCTTGTATTATGTGTGATGCTCAGCCTGGTGCCACTTGCGGATGGTGCTCAGAAGAAGGTCAGCACCTGTTCCATCTCCTGATCCCTAGGAAAAGAGCTAGAGGAAGGAAAAGCCACAGGGAATACTTTGCAGAGCTCATTGGTGTATATATGCACGTACGATTTTTCCCCAGATCAGCATTTTACAGGTGACATTCAGACTCAGAAAGCAGTCATTATGGAATCATTTTTAATCACATTACAGTGAGTTTGGAAATAGTCTCCTTTGCAAATTTCACAGGGCTCTGAGCCCAGAGACCTAAAGCATCTGTGTACTGCACCTATATCCTGAACCGTATTTGCAGGGTGAGAACAAGTCCCAGGAGCCTAGCAAAGTAGATACCAACATATTTCTAACATCAGTAACTAGTGACATAGTTTGTGGGCAAAACCTGGGATGCTACCATTGCTTTTATCACCTCATCTCAGACTCCAGCCCTCACGAGCATATGGCCTGGAGAACGGCTTTGGCGTTCTCTCCCAGTATAGCACCATGAGTCAGAACTGCTTTTCCTATAGAACAGATAGATATATTGTGCTTTGAGCAGAAAAAGACCTTTTACTTTTTCCTCTTGCTTGTTCTGCTGTTTTTTGTAGTTGATATTTTGGGGTTTTTTAAATGAAGAAAAGATGAAGTAAAGATCTCACATATTTACCTAAATCATTGAGTTATGTTTTGAATCAGCATTTCACTGTGGATGAAAGATCAATATTAAGAAATTGTGCATGTAGTTAAATTTGGCACCAGCTGACAAAATCCCACTTAGCTGTGAATGTGTGTTTTTTCCATTCCATTTGGTCAATGAATGCCAGCTGTATAGAGCACAGTGGACCAACTTGAGATTATGACATCATGAGTACACAATATATAATTGCTAATTTCTGTACCACATACATCTTCATTTAGGTACAGTGCATTTACTAGCAACTGAACTTTGAAATATACAATTTCTTCAGGTAAAATAAACTGAAATTTTCTCATATTTAACGCAAATATTCTATTGTTAGGTTGAAAAAATTTTTAGTAAGCCACTTCCAGTCCAATCATCCTTATTTCTCTAAATATGAGATTTTAAACTCACTTAACATCTAATTAAATAATATTCTCTAGATTAACAACAGATTAATACCAAAAATACCTTGTAAGAGATTTCTTATGATAAAGAGGTCTGGAAGTGATTAATTTAGAGATGTACATAAACATTTCCAGTCTATCATGAACTATCATATTACTGTACACAGATTAAGAAAATTATACGGAATTTGCATTACAAGTGCAATCATGTATATCCTAGCTGTTACATGTAGAGTTTTTCCGGGGTGTGAGACAAGAGATACTACTACATTTTTCTTGCCAATATCTGGCTAGACATTTATGTATACTCCCACTAAAACTTTTGTTACACTATATTAAACCAAATCAGTGAAACAGCTGAACTGGAATAATTCAATGTCCTTATCACGTCAGATTTCCACATTAATACAGAAATAAAAGATATATCTGCCCTTTTTCAGAGATTATATTTTGATTACATATTATGAGTCTGCTTTGTACATGGATAGCAATGATGTGTAAAATTTTGTACAGTCTAATGAATGACACAGTTAGAAATGCTTTTGCAGCACTGATTGCTGTGTACATTTTACTTCTCAGTAGTATTATTTTTCAAGCTGCATATAAAGGAAACACCTAATCTTGGGAATGAACTTTTTCTCTAGTTTCCATCCCAGCTAAAGACTTAAATGTCCTAATTATCGAAGGCTCGCCTACACTAATGTGGATTAGGTGCAGACCTGCAGAACAAGAGTCTGTGCTGAAGACATGCCCTACATGTCATGTCCTACAGACATTTTGGGGTCATTTCTTCAGATAAACTCTGTGACTATTGAATGACTCATTGAGTATTAGTGGTTACAGCTTGTGAGGTACACTCCTGGAGTGCACCTTCTGGTTTAATTTCATCCAACATTTAGTCCATGTGCTTTGAGATATGTGCCAAAGCATGGTAAGTGATTATGATGTCAAGATTCACTTCAGATCTACAGTAAAACTTTAATTCAACATAACTTGTCACCAAAGCCTTGTGGAAAAGCAAAGATAAGTGTAAAACACCTGTCCATAAAAAGATGCATATACTTTTCTCATTGTGTCACAAGCTAGGTATTTTTCGCAGAAAATGAAGAACAAAACATTGTTTATATACACAAAACAAAATACATGTAAAAATATATTATTCAAATACTTGTAATGATCACATGATTGACTAGTTGCTACTGAATGTCTGAGATATGAGTCTGTGATCTTCAAAAGTTCTTTGTAGGTTTCAAATAAATACTCATTCCTTAAACAGAAAGAAAAATCGAGTTAATTTGAAGACATTACATTAAGTATTCTAAGCTTAATATATATATATTTACTCCCAGAAAAACAAACAGATATTAGGAAAATTCAGCCAACTGAATCCTTACCTTATTCCTGCTTAGTATTGTTAGTAGTCTACACTAATCAAAAAATATGCTGTTAAGAGTTGTTAACTGAATATTTAAACCTGGCAATGATGACCAGTTAACTCTGGCTTTAATATATATGTGTTAAGCAAAGTAAATCTTGCAGTTCACCTATGACCTCTGCTGAAGAACTAATATATGAAAAATCACAACTTCTCCTGTCTAAACAAGACCTAAGATTGGTTAGAGTGTGCGTGCACATGTGTGTGTGTTTCCCCCTCCCTGCTGAGCACAAGGTCTCAAATGGCTACCATAAGTTTTTTTGCACCCTGTGCTGACAGTGAAACAGCAATGTGATAAGGAAAATATTGCTAAAAATATCTAACAGCCTAGTAAATGAGAAATATCATTCTGAAGATTCTAAGATGTCGCGATATTTTCAGAATCCCCACTACTCCTCTGTTTCTGCTGATACAGTTTGAATCATTGAATAATAGAGCTACAGAAACCTTGGCGAGGAGAGGCCTCTGTGAGTCCCCAGCACTATGTCCCACTTGAAATGTGACGAACAACTAGCAACAGAGAAGGTCAGCCATAACTTTGTACAGCTAAGTCTTGCAAACTTCTTAGGAGGGCATCTCTACAGTTGCTTGGCATGCTCTGCCCCAATGCTGCACTAGTGTCCCAGTCCATAAGGACTGCCATTTTTTCTGTGCCCCCCTCCACACCACTCCAGCATCCTTGGGTGGTGTGATGCCATCTCTGCCAGCGCTCTGCAGGGCTTGCTCTGACTGCTTTTGCCTATCTGTACAGTATCTTCAATTGTATTGATTACACCTTAGTCCTCCACCTCCCTCTCTTTATCATTCCTGATATTGCATTGCCTACTGCATTGTTGCTTTCCTAAAGCAAGTGTTTGGTCTCCTACCTAAAAGGTGGTGAGGAAAATCCATTTAATTTCCACCACCTTTTATCAGATCATGAGCTACTACTGCAAATACTGAATCATGGACAGGGTTCTGAGAGTGTGCTTTGGAGACTTTATGTAATTGAGTACTTCTACAGATTAAGGCGAGCTCCTCAAGCAATTAATTACTATCAGTATAAAAAAATGGACTTGTAACTACAATTTGTCTAGTTTTAACTTCTAATGATTGTGACTTGTTACACATTTTTCACACAGGTTAAAGAATTGAAAATCTTTCTTGCATGCATGTCCCAATGTTACCTTCCATGTACATCTTTGGAAGAACCCAATAGATTGAGATTTTACTACTCCCTTCATTGGGAGACCCTTCCCAGGTCTCAAGTCATTCTCCAGGTATAGGGGTGGTCCCTTGCAATGCAACTACATTTTCTAACATTCCTCTTGCTATCCTCTTGAGAAGGTAAAAAGTTAGTGATGGCCGACATGCCTATGGCTGGTTTCCACACCCAAAGGGCTTTTGATTAACAAAAAGTCTTTGTAAGTACCTTAAAGAAAAGTTTATAAGACACATTCCTGTTAGGAATACAAAGGTGGCTCCTCCTTACTTTAGCAGTACAGGCACGTTTTCTACCAGGTGACTGGCAGAGGGATTTAAGCAGAGCTATCCAAGTATTGGTTTCTGGCCTGAATGGTGTACTGGTAAGTTTTGGAAGAGTCTTGAGAGAGGCTTGGCTACAGAACATTTAGGAATCATGGGGGCTTTTTGGCTTTACATCTATGAATTACAAAAGCACATACAATCAACTGTGAAAGACATTCCATTTCTGTGATATAAATGAAATAGCAAGAAGGAAAATAATACAACTTCTTCCTTTCCCATAAAAACTATAAGGCTTGATGCCAAAAGGCTATAAGGATTTTATTGCTTAAATAATAAATGGCTGCAGGGATCTGGACTCTGCAACATGTTTATTCTGATGCAAAGCCAACAACTTTTTTCTGAAAAGCTAGAACAAACTCATCTTCTTCCTGACGAAGCAGTTAACTGCCCTTTGCGCAAATTGCTCATAAAATGGTAATTTACACAAGGTCATGAGAAGCTGAAGAGCAGAGCCCTGTGGCTTTCCACGTCACACCAATGAGGACAATCCCATCTCTTCCCTAAACACAACCAGCCTCCTCCCTAAGTGTCACTTAGGCTTGATTTCTTCCAACAAAGACGTGAGGTTTACAGGTTTCTTCCTGACTGCAGTCTTGCTAACACGTCTGCAGTCTCAAGAAAGTGTTTGCATTTCCATCCTTAACATCAAAGTATGAGGTTTAAAAACAATTTTTAAAATGAAAACTTAAACATCACTGAAGATTATGGAGGTAGTGCCTTGGTTGTAAGTTTTTGTCTTAATCTAGCCAAAGTCCAGAATAAACTAAAAACTTCATAAAGAATTATGCCAATCAAGCAATTACCACTGGCATCTTATGCAGGATGTTTGCTCATATTTTTAGCAGCCACACAGTCTCACCCACAAAACCCATTCTGTATGTCACGTCACTTTACCTTCTCCAGCAGGTGGACTTCAGTTTGTAGACTGAATTTGGCACAATGCCCTTACCTATTTTTTTTCAATAGAAATCCTGTGGGGAGGAAAATCTGATCCAGGAGAAAGCAGGCATAGAGGGACCCTATTACTGATTCACTTTTCTGAATAGAATTCCACATAAACCTGGCTGGAAATATTCACAATTAAGCACACACTCTCTTTCAAGTCAAGTTGTGTTTGACTGCTTCTGGCTTTGGATGTTAGTCACAATCAACTTTTAACTTCTGTTTGGGCAGGAAATGTCTTTCAGCCCACCAGGTAATCATCGAAGTGGGTGACACGGAGATATCTAGACTGAAGTTATAGGTCAGACTTTTCCACTATCCTGCACTGTTACCTACACATCTATCCATCTGTATCCTGGACTATAGTAACAGGACTGTAGCCTGTAGGCCAAGGGAAGTTATTTTTCCTCTTTACTCATCAATCATTAAAATGTTGATTGAATGAAGCAGTTACAGCATGGGTACCACCAAGATGGTCAGAGGCTGGAGCACTTGCTCTTTGAGAGGCTGAGGCAATAGGGTTTGTTCAGTTTGGGAAGGAGACATCTTTGAGGCGATCCAATACCAGCTTCAGCACCTAAGAGAGGCTTTTTGAGGAGATAAAGCCCAACTCTTCTCAGTGGTGTATGGTGGGAGGATGAGAGCCAAAGGCATAGGTTGAAACAGGAGAGGTTCAGTCAAGCAAAAGTTGTGCAAGCCTAATCCTTGAGTATTTCAGGGTTTTCAAGGCCAGATAAAGCACTGAGAAACCCAGTCTGACCTCATGGCTCCTTTGAGCAGGAGAGTGGACTAGAGTCCTCCTGAGGTGCCTTCCCACCTGCATTATCCTGTGAGTCTACCATCCTGTGTTGTGACTCAGATGTAACTTTTCACAGCTTCATCTTAATATTTTTTATCTGGACATAAATGGAATAATTACACATTAAACTGTAGTCTGATCCATAATGGCTACAGTTACGTTGTTCACTGAGGGTTTCTTCATCAGACTAAATTTGGTTTCTGAAAAAAGGTATCAATTGTTAAAGTTGGAAGATGTTTAATACTCTGTTTAATATTCAGATTTAATTCCAGCTTTGACCAACTTTTTTATTATCAGACATAACTGAATTCCTGTTTTATAAGTCAAGAGTTGCATAGAAAACCCAAACATCACCACAGATGGTGGGTATGTTTTTGTGACCATTTGTAATGTGATAGTTTGTGGGTCACTTCACAATAAACAGGCATCTGGAATGGCCATTAGGGTTTGTCAAAATTATTACACATCTTCAAATGGTGGTGAAGATGGGTGGGTTAGAACTTAACCTCAGTAATAAGATCCATACATAATTGGCAGAAACTGTAACAATACCCCAGCTGTGCCAAACCAAGAGTGAGGATCCTCCACAGTGTCAAAAGACAACAAGCTTGATGAGGATCTGCTCTCATAGGAGGAAGCCCTGAATCAGGCAGGATGTGAAGGAAACTGAGTAGGCTTAGCAGAATAAAGAAGGTCTTTCCACAGGTAAAAACTGCCTCAGACACATGACAGAGAAAGTAGAAATATGTGGTCAGTTTTCAACTTAGAGAGAAGTAATTTGTGGAGATCAAAAGGGTCAGTACTGGGACTTATTTACGCTGATTAATCTATTCAGAGTTGGCCTAGAGTAGAGGGTAAGCCCTGAAGTGACTGGTGGTTTGCTGGTGCCTGCTGTCTCATGGGAAGCAGGTGGCACTGTTGGTCCCCCTGTTGGTCACCGCCAGAAGACAGGAATCTGGCACTAATCCTGCTATCTTATCCAGTAAGGCTCTTTTGATATAGCATGTAAAGATCCAAACTGTAGAAGACAAAAACAATTTTAAACTCATGCAGACTCAGACAAGAAAAGCAATAAAATGGAAAAGATGGTCAGGCAGATATGCTTCTGCACAGTAATATTTTAATGCATGCTTCCTTGTAGTATTGGCAACCTTTCTCCTTCAACTATGCAAAATGGTTTCTGCTGGCAGTAAGTCCAAAATAACAGAATTCAAGAACACAGCAACTATTTAAAAAAACTAATTTAAAAAAAAAAGTCCCCAAAGAACCAGAAACTTAAGTCAAACCACAGCAAGCTAAAAAAAACAGAGATTGTAGAAGATAGTTGCTTATTGTGAAGACTAGACAGGTGTCTCTATCTTCTGTTAAGCTTGGGACAGCAAAGGGAGAAAAGAGGTAGAGGTAGTAGCGTTAGCAAAGAAGGCTGCAAGTAGCATGCTAAGGGATGAAAAGTACCATCAAACTGGTGTTGTGACACAAGATAAGAATTTTTTTATGTCTTGATATGTCATTTCCTTGAATGTCTTAAGTGAAGCCATCCAAACCTCCCTTAGAGCAATATTGCATCCTTATAGTGCTGGGTTTTAACAGTAAGGTCAGCAAGAAGGTGCGAATTTTTCAGACTGAACAAACACAGCTATACCAGGAGAGCTCTTAGTGCAAACCTGACCCCAGAGATTTCACAGGCGGTGGATGGGTTTTTTTGTCTCAGCAGCCACTCTAGCTTGATTATTCTTTTTTACACGTGGGAGAAAAAAAGTCACCAGCTCAATACATGTTACTAATGTTAAATAACAGCAATGAAAAAGTAATACCTCATTTGTTAATATGATATCTTTGTATACCTGTCACAATACTGGGAAACTGAGGGGCTTAATCTTTGATATTACATATTTACAAGCCTTGCAGATCAAACTCAAATGGTATTTCAACTGTACTTTACCTAGAGCAAGAAATGTCTAGGCAGATAGCCCAGAGCATATTTAGAGCTGCCCTGCAGTCAGTGAGACACATGAAGTGAGTATACAATGTCAAAGTACTGTAAAAATAAGTCAGCTAGAATATAATTGGCTTGGATCATAGGTCTACAGGGCTAAGGCACCAGAGCCATTGGTAAATTACACAGCCATTTTTACTTATTTCCTGTTTCTTCAACTCTGAAGCGATAATTCTGTTGAAGATGATAAAGGCTGTTGAGGAGATTTTATTTAATACAGATGGACATGTTAATGCAGAGTGATCTACCCATCCCTCCAATTAGCCTACTAGGTGCAGCTTGATATAAAGCAGAGACTGGAGCCCTGAGGACATAAAGCAAGACAGGGAGAGCAACATAGCTCAGCGTGTTTTCAGGAAATCCAATTATTTGTCTGAAGCTTTGAATTCAAAAGTGGATTCAGAAAGTCCTAAAGCAATTATGATTTGCACTGAAAGAGACTGGCTAAAGCCAGCAGCTAAACGTTTGTATTGTTTTTGGCTTGTGTGCTCCATTTATACAGTAAGACCCTTTAGCACAATCACTTCAGCGTGTAACTGAAATGAGTTTAGTTTTCAATAGAATTCTTCTTTCAAATAAGTTGATAAGAAACACACCAGTTTTCTTATTTTTAGTACAGACTGAAGGGCTTAGAAACAACTCTGGATTTCAAAAATTATTTGAAAACTTTTATGAGCTTTAAAGGCAGTGTTGTGTTAAATGTTTTGCACAAGATGATAATGCTGAAACACTTGCCTGGGTGTGTACTTTTCAGTTGGTCTACTCTCTCTCTTTACATGTTAACATGTATGTGCTGTGCCATCATGATCTGAGGCAGGAA
This sequence comes from Tringa tobata, assembly GCA_033628505.1. Classification (NCBI taxonomy): domain Eukaryota; kingdom Metazoa; phylum Chordata; class Aves; order Charadriiformes; family Scolopacidae; genus Tringa; species Tringa tobata. The sequence continues at coordinate 8,561,948 of JAHREE010000339.1, read as the reverse complement.
ACATGCAGACAAGATATGTAAACATGATACTTTTTGTTTGATTTTTACGCTAGTTACTTTGGTAAAAAAAAGCCAAAATATTTAGAACAGTATTCTCTGTGTATTGTTAGCACCATGAAGTGCTCTGTGTTTCTGAAATTCTGCCTAATAATTTGGATACTTAAACATACATATTTATGTATGTTATATACATAGTCCATATATATTACAACCTTAAAACACTTCATTAATGATAGCAAAAGATAACCGAAATCGTTCTAAAGGAATTGAGATATGTAAAGTTATCTTTTGAGATTTGAGACATTAATCTCTTGAATAGACACTGACATTGAACATACTTAAGTAAAATTACTTTATTCACATTTTATGTGTGCATGAATTTATTTTTTCACTTTACACTTTGGTAATGAACACTATGTCTGTTATTTGTTTTCAAAAGTCAGTAAATAGTAAATAAAGTGCTGAGAGGCATGTGTATCACTAGGAAATTTATTTATATATATTTAAATATATATATAAATACATATATTTAATGCATATATTCTTTAAAAGTCAGTTGTAGGCTAATTTGTTTCAATTTTAGAGCCTCTTTAGAAATCGTAACAGAAGAACAACGTGCGTTTTTAATCACTTTCTTCTAAATAGTTTACGTGGCTCCGCTTGAAGATAAAAATCTGTTTTATAAAAACACCCTCCTGAGCTATAGCTGCTAGATACAAAGTTTTCTTTTTTAAATAGCAGTAAAAATACCTCATAAGCAAAGCTGGCCCAAAACTGGGATTCCAAGTTCACTGGAAGTTTCTTTTTAATTTAGTTTTGATCTGACCTGCGGTGGCTGTTTCCAATGTCCGTAGCCCAGGCAGACTCTGCAGGAATCCAGGCAGGGTTCTCTTTGAACTCCGCATTGAGTTTGCTAAAACCTCATTGAACCCAAGATGTTTTAAATGAAAGACTTCAGACTGGACGAAGTAGCATTTTTTGACAAAACTTTGTTTCCTTTGATAATTTCTGAACACTTCTATTTACAACATGCTTTGATTGGAGACAGACTGTTATGATGAAATGACAGACATTTCATAATTATTCCCCTCCAAAGTCTTTTGGATGCCAGCTTCGTCATAATTCACAAATGGGTCAATCTCCTTCTCTTTGACTCACTTAATAAGAACCAATGTCTACCCAAGTAATCAGCTCAACATATTTTAATAGACCTCTAAAACAAAATGGCAAGGATAACCTTGTGACTAATATTCAGGCTTAGTTATTAGAAAACCTGAATTTCACTCAGTTTTGTTGCAAATACTGTGTCATCATTTTCATCCTGCCACATAAAACCTCTGAGAATGTCTATATTAACTTCTGTGATGTGTCCTGAGGCTGCTTTCTGCATTAGATTTCCAGTCCCCTTTTCTAGCATTCTATCAATTTCCTTGTCTTTTCTGATTATTACTTGGGCCTGTTGTTCATTGATATGAAGTTTGGTTTATGTCAACATTGAACATCTGACACATAACCATCCCAATGTGCCAGGATGGTTACCCAGGCCTGTCCCAAGTTCTTTTGATCGTTACTGGGAAAAAACAATGCTGTCAATCCTCTGCCTTGTGTGTGAGTAGCTAACAACCAATGAAACAGAAATTGTGTTGGAAAGTGCTCCAGGCACACCACCCCTCTGATTTAGCATCTCTGGGCAGCTGACCAGACTGGCTGAAGGATGGGATGATCCTGCTGTTAGTTAATTGTGCATACATAAAAGTTAGAATCAGACTGTCAAGCTGCATAACTGCAATTAAGAACTCAGTCTCCATATTTAGCAGTACTTATGTAGGTTTTCTGATTTACTAAACACTCTTGCTAGTTACTTTACTTTCTGAAGTGTTTGCAGGACACAAACATAAATGTCAACAGTTGTACTTTCATATGTATATACCTATATAGATGTACACAGGCATAAGTGTAAATATTTGTACATCAAGGATACATAAAGTTTTTGTGGTGTTTATAAAGTTTATAGAAAAACAATAATTCCAACAGACCTAAGGTGCTTCTACAACTATTTAAATGTTTGAGAAATTCTTCACCCACTCTGCATTTTATGCTATGAGTTGTGACAGTCAGTTCTTACAGTAAATCTCTTTGTCTTCGTCTGCTGGGTACCTACAGAAAATAGAGTCTAAACCTCCCTTCTTAGGGAGGTGCCACTTCCTTAACTCAAGCAGAATTCACATATAGAAAAAAAGGCTCCATCCAGTTCTTATGGATAATCCTGGTATCAGAAGCAAGGCCAATGTTTTTTCTTACCATTCTCAGTTTAAAAAAATCCACATTTTTAAGAGAGTAAGAAAAAAGCACAGATTTCACAAATATTAATAATAACTAATAAATGTACAGAATACACATACAGAATGCACAATACAGAATGCGTTATGTTAGCTTAGCTTGTACCAAAAGGTGGGTTTCATTCATAAAATATAACGTCTTACTCTGCTTCTGTCCTTTTCAACTTTAAATATATTCATACACACACATACATGTTTTTCACACAATATTTTTTTAAAAAATTTTAAAAAGACAAAATATTCCCCAAATATTTACACATCAGAAAGATAATTCATATCTGCTTTAAAAATGAAATGTTCTTAGACCTTCAGAAGAGTAAAATATTGATTGTCAGACTGTGACATCAGAGGAGCAGAAGAGCCACTCGTGTAGAAATTAATCTTCCCCAGTAGGGATGGTGAGTAAAGCTTGTTTTGGAGAAAAATGTGATCAATATCCCTATTTTGATTGCATTTTTTATAAGGTTGGACCTTAATAATATTCAGCATGGTGAAATTGCTGCTCTATCTTTCTGAAAAAAAGATGCAAACAGTGAGTATAGTGCAGCAATCTGTGCCAGTTGTAGCTTAATCCCCTGGTGGAATTTAAGACAGAGTTAACCTATGAAGTCCTCACTGGTTTGGTTTGGGCTACCTAAGTGCCTCTCTGTGTGCATTTCATTACATTAAATATGTTCTTTGAAGGCATTTGAGGTAGAATTGTCTTTGGAAAACAAGACAAAGAAGCATGACTAGGGTGTTCTACATTAATACTCTTCCTGATCTGCAGGTTTGCTTTGTTATGTATTACCGTAGCTTTGTATTATAGCCTTTATACACCTCTGGAGTACAATGAAAAGCTAATTATCATTTTTTTTACTGTTAACAGTAAGAAAGTTTTTAGGGTTTATGGTACAATGGTGCTTTAGCAACACTAGTTTCTGATGGAAAGTAATTTTTCAACGCAGTTATTAAGCAAAAAAAGCAGGAGAGGCACTTTCAGAAATCAAACAGTCCTTCAGCCTTTTAAGAATTAGAATAAACTTTAACTTGAATACATTTTATTGCTCTTTTTATTGCTCTGAATATTAAGTGAACACTTTGGGTAACATTATTGTGAAATTACATATGAATCTCTTGTGGAAGTTTTGTCCAAGTGAGGAAGGTGTTGGACTGAGTCTTGTGTGACCATATGTAAAAAGAAGAACAGGTGTATATTCACAGCTATGCATAACTCCACTGTCTATGTTAAAATGAAATTAAACCTTTACAAACCATGGTTTAAAATTTGCCTCATTTTAGGTTTAAAATACTAGTAAAACCTACATTTCATGCACTTCCATCATCTGCATATACAGAAATGGTGTCAAGGTGTCAGATTTTTACCCTTTTGAACATTTAAAGGGCAACCCATGGAAAAACACTCATGGCTTTATAATGCTGAGGAGGGCTGCTGGAGACAGGGCAGGCCAACACCTGCTTTGCAGAGCCTTATGGAGAAGCATGTGTGGAAGTCTGCGCCCTGTCATTCCTTTCGGTTCCCCTTCTTCAGTCATTGCCATTGCTCTCCACCTCCACTCCACCTGAGCCTTGAACCTCACCTTGAGTTTTAATTTCCCTGTGTCATTTATATCTTCATGTATTCAATTTTAAAAGCTATTTGTTCTTTCTTTTTCTTGAAAACTCCCTTTGTCAGTATAAGGATTATTGTCAAGTAAGATTACACTACAGGAAAATGCCCCAAGAAAGCAGTCTGTGCATAAAAAAAAGACTATTTCATTAAAAGGCTATTACATTTCTCCCAGCTTCCTGTTTTAGAAGTTAGTTGTGTCTACTGGATGTGGCTTTGAGGGGAGCTATTCCAAGTTCTACCACCTTGGGAATTGCTCTGAGAAGCACGTTGAGCTAGAATGAGAAAGACTCTACATATAATGACACGAGGGACGCCCAATATCTAGCTACCTGGCAGGTTTCTGAAATCTGGCTCCCTGAGTTCCTGATCTGGTTAAAGATGGAGAAATAGGTGTCTAAGAACAAGACCCCAGGTGCCAGCATGTTATCTGAGGAGCTGCTAAAACTAGCTACTTACAGACACAAAGGCAAGAGAGGAGTCTGGAGTACTCGGCCATATTACAGCTGAACATGCTTGGAAAGGAGAATGCAGGATATGCTTTGGGGACAAGATCAGTCTCAGGGCCTGAGCAGATTTATAATGGTTTTTCTCTGCTTCACCTGTGGGGCCAGAAAACTATTTCCTTCCTTAATAGAATTTGGTTTCTGAGGAGGAGAGTTATTCATGGAAATTTCTTTCCACCTTCCCCTGCATCAGAAGTTGGTTATACTAGATACACTGAATAGAGAACCTGTAATGCAAGGCATCAGACTATAAATAACTGAGGGATAACTCGCCCTTCTCTGGGATTTGATATATGAGAAATCACTGCCCAGAGTCTTCTTATACATTTAGGCATAGAAGAGAGCTCATGTACACAAAGTTTTACAGATGTAGAAGTTGTAGTCATCTCCTGTTATGCAATAGGACAGTCAGCTCATTGGCATGTTTTTACTGCCAGTCTCGGCCCAAGCACTTGTCAGCTCATTATACAGATTTCTCAAGTGAAAGTCATAATTATTTGCTCATAGGGTTTGCTGGGGTAAATGTCCTGTCATGATGCTAATGGAAGCTATGTTTGCAGAGACAACATTATTTGGGCTGGAGGGAAAAAATTAATGACTCTAACCTATTGGATAAAACGCTTTTCCGGAAAGAGGACATTTGAGCTCTCGTTCCTTATCCAATGAATCTTGAATTATACTGCACCCTGGAGCTTGAAGTTAGGCAGCCCCAGGGGTGGTTAAATGGGTTCTGAAGATCTTCTGCATTGCCCTCTGGACACAGAGTAGTGTACCTCTCATGCTAGTCCTTAGAGCTGTACTGTCTGTCCCGTTGCTCGTGGCAGACTGCATGGCAAAGAGGAACAATCCACACAGGGCTCTGCTTTCTCCTGTTTTTTTTAAGGCAAACTGTGCCTAAAGCAGCAAGTAGTTAAAATGGATAGACTTAATGAAAGAGATTGCCAACTTTCATAATATTTTGCATCAGAATGCACAGAACGTTGTTTAAACTGAATTCCCTCTTGGTTTGTGTTCCTCTACTTTCTTTCTTTTCTTTTTTATCCCAAATAAAGATGCATTCTCATTTGATGATTTGTCCTTCAAACCATGCTGTTTCTTCACCAAATATAGCCTTCATACAAAATGTAATATTTCTTTTGTTAACTATGTCAATTAATTTTTGTTCATGTGGTTATATAGCTTAAAATATATTTTGATTCTTAATTTTTGCATTATTGTATTAAGGATAAAGAATGGCCCATTTTTTAGTGATTAGATGATTGTTTCTTCATGTCGCCCCCCCCCCCCCAATTTATGCTAAGCAACTTTTAGATGAAAACCAGCACTGAATTAAAAGTGCACAAATATAGCATTATTACATTGTTTTGTTAGCTAAGCTGAGCTCTATTGTATGTGCTGGAGGAAAAAAAGACAAATAATAATTTTATTAAACCATTAGTGTGTTTTAAAAGTGGAATTATTTACTGCAGTTTGCAAACAGTTTCTTTACATGTTTCTGGTTTCCATGGATAAAATTCCCAAAAGCAGACTTGTCTTACGGGAATTTCAGAAGCACTTACTCTTCCTTTCCCCTTTCACGGTACAAGTGGTTACTGGGAGTCAACCTCTTTAACTACTTCTGAAATCCTGCCTTATTCTTCACCCTCAGAAAATGCCAACAAGCTATTGTAGCTAGAGTAGGGATAGATGCACTGGTGATTGTCTTCTAACACAGCTGCAGTAGCGACATGCCCCAGGAATTCTGTTTTGAGTTGTGATTCTCCTAGCAGCTCCCGTGAGCAGATGGAGCTCAGGTGTTCATATCTTCTCCAGAGTAATGACACAACTGCCTGACAACAAACTTCACCATTAGAATGATGGTGTATCCAAACTCTAAGTCTTCTAATGTTTTAAATGTCCTCAAGAGTATATGATGATTGGTGTGAAAAACTGTTCTTTTCTATAGCTTGATATGCCATATGAACACAGATTAATAATGTCTCTGAATCTTTAGACTAATGCCAATACCAAGGGAATTCAGAGAAGGGCTTTGCCTGTCCTATAAATGTTTTTGTTTGTTTCAGAGTGTTAGTGAGGAGTGAAAGGCGTTTTTTTTTTATTCATCAAGAGAGCAAGTTTCAAACCACAAGTCCCAGGAGTCCAAAGTAAGGTGCCCAAATCAATTGTTCTGCTGCTGATAAGTTATTATTTGACTTTCCCACTGGCAGGCTGAGGCACTCTGCCTCTACATATTCAACACATGCTTGCATTCCTGCTTTGTTGAATTCATCAGAGATTTCACGTAGTAAAGGCCAACTTTATATGATCTGAGAAACCCAAGCTGCCTTCCATATTGAAGTTTTGCAAACTTAGGGGGAAAACA